>CM076578.1:779078345-779738321 GCA_034641835.2 Pinus albicaulis
ACTTTCTTAGAGGACTATGCCTATCCACGAAGTCATTTTACCAAATTTGATCATAGAATAAAAGATATTTACTTGACAAGTGAAGATGAAATCTTCAGCTTGATCGCTTTGATGGTGGTTGAAGAAGATGTATTAGTGCTCCCTTTTGGATGATCTTCCAAATGAAATAGCCTTTCTTCAATAAAGGAGATTGCTCCTTTTATGATGACAACACCTTTTGATGGTGATTAATGAGGATGTTTTACTGCTTCCTTGCTTTAATGAGAGGTAACTTGCGTTATATCTTTTAAGATACTTCAAACACTTTGGTAGTGAATGAGTGCAGATCATAATTGCTTCGAGATTTTTGGCTTTCTCCAAAATGATTTGATCTTCATTTAAAAATTCCTTCGAGCTACCTTGCTGGAGTAGACTTATTGATGATCCCAAGACTTCAATTTGAAGTAGACTTTCTTCTTTAATGTAGATCTCGAATTTTCTCTAATTCCTTCCATATATGTGTTATAAAGAGATATATAAATAGTATGATTCCCATATTAAGGTTATAAAAATAGTATGATTCCCATATTAAGGTTACATATTGGTATAACATGTACAAGCTCTACCTCGTAATTCAACCTCATTTGGTTCTATGATTTCCATATATGTTAGCTCTAATTCCTTCCATGAAACTTGATCCTTGAGTGTCTCTTATATTAGATGCCCTTCCTTTGACTTTAGAACCTTAACTCTGATACCTTGTTGAGAAATCTAGGGCATTAACATTAGGTGATTTCTCTTCATTATTGACTATTTGTGAATGATTTTTACTTCTTTAGATTATGATCTTCTTCTTGTTAGATTATTAGAGTTCTTCTTCTTCAAACAATAACCAATGCATGAACATAAATAGACAAGAGACACAACATGTAGGCTATGAGTTAGGGCAAAAACCTCTCACTCTTTGAGAGGAAAACCTGCACAAATTCTTCTTATAGAGATTCCAATTGACGAATACTAAGACCATGACCCTTGACTTATTTATCCACTGCAAGACCAAGACAAAGTCAACATTCTTCTTTGATTCTCTTCCACTTCGATCTTCCTCAAACTGAGATCATCTCTTCAATGAACTATATATATATATATATATATATATATATATATATATATATATATATATATATATGCTAGGCAAGGCACCAAAACACGACCACTGTAGCAAAATCAAAACACAATGATACATCACTATAGAATACCTCCTTTAGAGCACTGCATTGTGTCCTCCATATACTACTGAACTGTGATCTCTAGACCATCCTCATTGAAGCACCGAGAATCATAACATACTGAGATATCACTACCTTCATGTATCACTTGGGATAAAATTATAGTATCATATTGACACACCACCAATCTACTGCAATCCAAGCATATAGATCATCGTTATATCACTGGAATTCACTGAACCATCATATCACTACAATTTGATCTTCTAGAGGGATTTGATTCCCGTTGACACCTTGTTACCATATTGTTCGAAATACAGAGAGATAAAAACTGTCTTTCTATCTTGTCACCTGAGAATCTCAGAGGTATCCGAACTGCAACCCATCCGAAAACTACAGATAAGTTTGAGCTTTGAATTGTGTCTTCTATGGTGATGCTATCCGCGTATATATAGTGGATGGTGCTCCATAAATGAGCTGACATGTGCATCCGAATAGGTGTGTCCCATGATGTGAGTCGACATGAAATCAATCATTCTTGTTGAGGCCGACATAGGAAGAGGAGGTCTGTGCTTGTAATTGGAGGGCTTCATAGACATTATCATATACTCATATACATTGACATAGGCTACGAAGAGATCTTCATACATGACATTGAATCTTTGACTTAAATGACAAATCCTAATGCTCTCAATGAGAGCTAACTAAAATAAAATCACTTATTCATGAAACCCATGAAGCAAGGCTTACAATAATAATTTTATTTTCTTCATTACATGATTTACATAAGTCATAGTTACATGTCATTATGAAGACTGAACCTAGTTACACTTTTCAACACCTCGGATGATCCTCCTAGCTGTAGACCACGTTGCTCCAATTCTCTCAATAGCTGGTCACCCCTGAGTTGGGACCATGGCTCCACTTGGCATCGAATTATTTAGCCAGGTACATGCCTCATACCAAACATAACAGGGCCAAGGTACCTAATTCAACAACCTCCAACTAGCAGACTCACATCCCCTATCAAAGGCACACCCAAGTTGTGCAACCCTTCACTACACCTGTAGTCTCGTAGTTGTGCCACCACCTCTAGGGCGTCTATCTCTACTGGCCATGGATGTCTAGAGTCCTATGGATCCAAGAGTTCCTATTGCACTCACGGGTCTCCAGGTACCCTCCAGGCCCTCACACAACCAAGGTAGCAAACTCACATGGGGGCTTCACTCAATGTACCCCTGACATATCACGTGCATTCGTGGCATACTAAACAATACCCTTAATTTTACTACACATTGGAAAATATCTCTAAAAATCAAAGAATTTCAACCCCTACCAATACATGTGAAAAATCCTAGATCCGGGTTCCTACTGCAGTAAAGCTGAATTACTTCTTCTATTATGTTACATAATTATTTCATTACTTTGAAATATCAAAGTAATTTCTGAAGCAGTCTACACAAATAATGTTGTGGAAATAAATATAAGTGCAGAAACAATCTGAACAAAATACAATGAAAAACATCCACATGTGACATGGTTGTTTTTGGACTAAGTCCTCGGAAAAACCCAACTTGGGAAAACCGATGCAACAGATCTGAGGGTTTGTATTATTAAGAAACAAAATATTGAATAAAAATAGGGTGCCAACATCCGGCAAACCCTTCAGAGAAATCTAGACAACAAAAATAACTATGAGATATACCTCACTCAACAAGTCTCCGGCTGATAAAAAACAATGTTGGTGAAGCCCTCACTGCCTCTGCGTGATTGCCTATGCTGGATCTGCGTAAGCCTGCATGGGCAAGCTTGAGGAACTATGTCACCCTTCTCTACAGCTGATCTGGCTGATATGAAGCTGGATTTTGGCCCTCCTGGCTCAGAGCCCCAACCTCTAGCTTTCTCTGGACTAACTGCAAGAGACAATGCGCTGGTTCTGCATGATTCTCTGTAGGAACTGCGTCACCCCTGCAGAAAACTACACTGTCTCTCTTCTACGTGAATGTTGTCTCACTCTGAAATGTATTCTTGGTCCACTTGACCAATCTCTACTTCTGCCTCTCTATGGATCTGATCACTGAATCATAATCACTAGCAAACCCTGCCCAAGTGATTTGATCCTTAATCAAAAGCTCTGTTTCCTCACACAAATCGAAATGCTCAATGGCTCAAGTGTCACAGTGTATTTTCCATAGGTCCCTCACCCTCCTTATATTCTTTTGTTGAACCTTCAACGACCAAGATTAAAACATAATCAAGGGCTAAGATTAACTTGGAGGTGATCCATGACTTTATCTAGAAGATTCACACTTAGTTTAATTAATACCCTTTAATTAATCAGTTTCCCTAAGTTTAGACTTAGGAAAACATTAAAAAAACGATTAATTATTTTAATTAAACCATCTCTAAGTGGAATTTTCCAAAACCATTTCTGGGTTTTATGGAATACATGTGCCCTAGCCTATATACAAAGTTACAAGGCTAGAGCACATCCGATGCTACCATAAATCAACACTCCCTCTTAGCGAGGAAAGTGCTCTAGTAAGACAACTCAATGTGCTGCTAATCTGACTTCTGTAACATCTGCTGCTGTGCTGTTGATGCTGCTCACCGACACTACACAAGAAAATGTTGCATCTGTACTGCTGCTGACTTTGCATGCTACTGCCAACTACCACTGTACTGCAAATCCCTCTGAATTCTGCAACCATGCTGCTACATTGCGTGAGTACTACTTTGCACTGCGTGAGCGCTACTCTGCACTGCGCTGCCCCTCTGTGCACTGCGCTATTGCTGATCATCTGCTGCTGCTACTCATCTACTGCTGTTGCTGCACTGTTGCTAATTGCAACAGAAAAACATACGAAATGGGACAAGAAAATTTGCAACTAGAAAATAAGACTGACTATTTGCTCCCTCTCTGCCCTGATCAGGATCTAGTACTACTATCCACTGTGCTACTGCTGCTTAACTGCTGATGCTGTTGCTCCCTCTCTGCCCTGATCAGGCTCTAGTACTACTAGCCATTGCACAGTCTTCTCATCTTCCACTGCAACTGTCCATCCTGCTACTGTCTTTAGGCTGTCGTAGCTCACATGTGATCCAAGAGTTCGGAAATGCTCAAGGATCCCGCCTCCTTATAGATTTTGGATCTACAAATCCAAGTTAGCCCATTTCTCTCCTTTCGGAATTTGAGCTAACATGGCACAATATTTTTCTGCCTCAATCCTTGTAGCTCCTGCTTGTGGATCTTCTTTCTCCTCTTTATCATTTTTCTTAAGAGGACACTGTGTGGCATAATGCCCCATTTCCCCACACCAAAAGTGTTGGGTGTGTGTTATATTCTTTCCACGACTAGCCCCATGCGCTGTACGTTGCGCCGGGCACAGAAGGGGGGTCACAGGGGGGGCGGCAGCGCCTTGGCGAATTTTTTTTTGGTATGTGGTCCCACTCATAGGCAGACCCACCCATGTTTTGTGCATGAGTTTTCACATGGTTTTTTGGGGTACGATGGTTTTCGACCCCTGGTATTTTGTAGATCCGGTCAAGGGAACTACGGTTATGTTCTAATCCAGGGTTAATGGATTGGGGTTTATGTACGCTTCGACATGTATATATGTGTGTTGTAACACTAAAAGGAATATAATTAAAAATAAAGATGGTCGTCCTGATTTGGGATCCAGGGGAAAATATTTGTGTTTATCTGTTTTATGTTTTATGCTCTCACTATTGTTTATTTTCTGTTATAAGATTCGTGTGTAGATAATTTCTGTTCAGGGTTAAAACATACATTTGGTATCAGAGCTTTTTCAGCTTCAAGGGGACGCCTTTGCTGCTGAGGGTTTTTTTCTCGGGACTGAGGTAGACCCTGCTCAGTGGGAGATCTGCGGGATCGATTCTTGCGGTGAAAGAAGATGACGAGCGTTGGGAAGATAGAGATCGATAAATTTAATGGTCAGAGCTTTGAGTTATGGAAGCTCAAGATGGAGGATCTCTTGGTGGATAAATATCAGTGGATCGCGGTAGATCCGGGTACTAAACCAATCTGCCATGTTTGATGAAGACCCCAAGAAACTGATCGTGAAGGCAGCACAACATGAATGTGTGTCTCAGATTCAGTATTGTTGAATGTATCTGGGGAAGCTACGGCGAATAATTTGTGGGAAAAACTTGGGACTTTGTACCAATCTATGTCTCTAGTGAATAAGTTGTTCCCGCGGAAAAAGCTATATAACCTGAGGATGAAGGATGGAGACTCAGTGACAGAGCATCTGAACGCCTTCAATACTGTGGTAAGTCAACTGTCATTTGTTGATATTAAAATTGTTAGGAAAAATACTGAGAGGGGGGGGTGAATCAGTATTTACTGCATAATCAAATATTTTTACTTTTTCATTCCTTAAAACCCATACGCTACTTTCCTTCAGTAAACTAGCGTATATACGCGGATCCCCTTTATGAAACTAGCGTATACACAGAGATCTAGATCAGTCATTAAACCTTTACTTATATTATTCCATCATTCATTCATTAGGTGCTCAATAAACAGTAAACAGGTGCAGTAAGAACAAAATAAACCATCACACAAAGCATCACACATGAACACCAGGATTTTTAGGTGGAAACCCAAATCGGGAGAAAACCACCGCTGTAGTTGCTCAGCCTTCAATATTTTATTATACAGAAAAATCTTACAACATAGCCGGCTAGCCTTCCTACCCGCCACGTTGTGCACCCACTGCGCTTGTTTACCGCCTCTTCTGAAGGGAGCTACAACCCCCTGACTCGTTTACTAGCCTCTCCTGGAAGGGAGCTACGACCCCCTGCTCTTGTTTACCAGCCTCACCTGGAAGGGAGCTACAACCCCCTAACTGAAGGCTACAACCCTCAGCACCTTTATGGACCACGTTTCATCAATTTTCACACTGGATCCAACCCACACAATCAAGCTCAAGGAACATTCATCAAACCAAACTGAAACAGACAACTCAGAACTGTAGAATACAGATAGCAGCAACACAGCAGAACATATCAGACATTTCATACCCCATGCTTCAGCAAACCCTAGTTTTCATACGCACTTTCCTGTCACTGATCCCGCGTATATACGCGTCTTCTACCATACAAACCCGCGTATACTTCTGTACATATTACAGAGCTAATTTCACTGCGCATACGCGCTTTCTCTTCAGCGAAGCCGCGTATATACGCGCTTCTTCTGCGTCAAACTAGCGTATGGTTCTTCAGACATTTAGGTCATTGCAATTCTTCAGAACAGATACATCACACAGATTTTACCCTTTACTTCAGACAGATGTTCGCCTCATCTCAGATCTAATCATTCCATAAACAGATGTTGCAAATACAAATACATTTCAGATCTAGATTCCCTTCTTCATCATTTTCTTCATAGGTGCTTCATGCATTCAGATCTATCATTCAACTGTAACCCTTTCCATTCAGATATACTTCAGAGAGAAGTATTCATTCAAGCTCAGACATCTTGCACCCACGCTCACGATTTTCACAATGAATTTCTTCTCCTTATATAGGTTTACCCTTGTTCAATACCATGAGCCAAAACCACATTACTTCCGATGGTATTCCTAGACGGGGTCACATAGACAAATCATTACTCAATACAATGGGTCAATACCATGGTGGTTACCCCTAGTTTTGTACTTTATGAGCGCTTTTGACCATACGCAACTTGGCACGTTGTTTCCCACGTGCATACACGACTTATACTAGACAAATCCGCGTATGCCTTGAGACATACTCTTTTCACCATAGATCTAGCACATGCAGAATTCCTTTCTTCATTACCTTTTGTAATCACTGTAGATACATCAGATTTACATCATTTAACAGTTCATCAAGACATATTCTATCAAGCGCAACTTCATCAGTTAGGTTGCCATCATCTTCATCAAGTGGGTTGCTATTCAAGGACAACACTCTATCATATTGCCAACAAACATCATATCACATCAGATTTACATTATTTACCAAGTCCATCAAGTCAAAAATAACTTCATCAGGTGGATTGCCATCAGGGACAACAATTGCCAACAATCTCATGTCTTCATCTTCATCAAGTGGGTTGCCATCAAGGACAACACTCTGCATCATATTGCCAAAAATCTCCCCCTTTGGACTTGATGGAAACCACGATGGTGTTTGATCACCACAACAGATAGGTATATTAAGAATACAATGACACCATGTCACTCTCACTCTCCCCATTCTTTGACACCATTCTTTCTCTTCATTCAAACACCATGTCACTCTCCCCCTTTGACATCAAGGGCAAAGGGCGGATCAAAACCAACACACTCTCCCCCTGTTCTCCTCATGTAGAAGAAGCGTTCTGCAGATTTGATGTATACTGAAGTGACCAAGCTCCTCCTGAGTTCATGCTGAATCTTCAAACATATTTTTCAATGAAGTACATGACTCTATGAACTTCCTATCACCAAAGACTCATACTTACATCAAATATCCAACCAAGTGGATTTACATATGAGACTCCACTACCCAACCAAGTGGGTTTACAAATTTGACTCAGCTACCCAACCAAGTGGGTTTACAAAATTTGACTCAGCTACCCAACCAAGTGGGTTTACAAATTTGACAAGTCCTTACATGACTGAATATTACAATTTTACATCATGGGTCTCAACAAGAACTTTTCATCAAATTACAAATATGACCATTTATGACCAACACCAGAAAGTACTCAAGAAAGAGAACATATTTCAAAACCATCATAATGCCAACAATGCATTATACTCAGCAAAGCTAATGCTCCCCTTGAATCTGTGCATCCAAGCATCCTTTCCATATGACTAAGGCTCCCCCTTAGTTTGTGCATCCTGAACACTTTCACCAACAAATCATCAAGGCATCTTTATCAAAACATTAGAAATAGAATTATGAGAACTGGAACACCACCAAAGATACCAAACAGTATCAGAGATACCAAACAGCACTGCAGCTGTGCTGAAGAAAGCTGACCCCAAACAGAAATTTGTCAGCAACCAGACATACGCGGTTTTATGTGAATGAACTCGCGTATATACGCGACTGTGTTTCATGAAATCCGCGTATACAGTACCATCTTCTATATTTCAACCAGATCTGATCCTTTGTGAGGAAAAGACATTGTTCAGCTTCTTTCTGAGATATTTGAATGCTTCCCTGGAATACAGATAGATAGAACAGTGTAGTTGAGTCTTCAAGCGTCATCCAACGGTTGTAGCATAAGCTCATTAGTAACCAAGCCTTCAGATTCTTTTCAACATCAATACATTCTCTCCAAGAGAAATTATCATACCAGAACAACATCTTCAAATATGTGTCAAGCAATCATCCATGTGTTCCAATATCATTAAGATCTTCAAGATTTTAACATGATGTAGCATATGTAGGGAAAAGGTCTCAATCATAGTAACAAAATCTGCATGATCCATTCTTATTTCTGAATCATAAGACTTCCAACTCATCCATGTGTGAGCACAAAATATACTTTTCAGCAAACAGGGCTCAAAACCACGTCATCATCATTTGAGCATGAGTATCACAATAACCAAAGAATAAGCAGTCATAGTGCCAACAATGCAATCATTAGTATTCAACCTGCTGCTCCCCCTAAACCAGTGCTCTTCCTTAACTTGTGCAACCTGAACACCTTCATCAGCAAGTCATCAACAACAATCTCTGTATGATCTGTCCTTATCTCTAAATTATAAGACTTTCATCTCAGCAACGAATGCTCTTCATCAAAAAGCAAACAGGACTGATCCATAATCTTCAACATAAGAAACCATGTATCATTTCATTAGTATGAGTATAACTAGAATAATGCTTAACAGTACAAACATTATCAGTCAGACTGATGCTCCCCCTGAACCTCTGCTCCTGATCTTTAGCTGTCATCCCAATTCTCTTATCATTAATGCATACACGACTGTGTCTGATGTAACTCGCGTGTATACGCGACTTTTGTTCATCGAACACGCGTATGGAAAGTGAAGTATAGAAATTTTCACATTCCTTCATCTCCCCCTGAACTTGTACTTCCTGTACTTGTCTTCTTCATATCAGATGCTCTGTCAGAAATACATATAACCAGAATAATCAAATCAACCATGAGAGTCATCATTCATTGCTCCCCCTGTGACAATTCATTACTAAATCTCATAATGTATCCCACATCATTCCTGCAGTCAACAAGAGAAGTAAGCTTTAGAAGCGGATGACTGCAGTAGGGTCAGAATTCCCTACGTTTCTGATTGGTCCTCCTTCTTTTTCCAAATTTTCTTGAACTTCCTAACTGTGTGCTGAAAATTGTCCACTTTCTCAGATCTGTTCAACCTGCATTCCTTTTCTACATGTCCATGCTTGTTACAAGAATAACATCTCATGTGTCCAGAGAAATAAGCATAAGAATCATAATGAGTATTTCTAATCTTCCTCCTTTTACAATCAGTTGCTTTATGTCCATACTTGTTACATGAAAAACAATATCCCTTGAAGAAACCAGAGTACCTTTCTATGTAGGAACTGTTTGTTTGAGGCTGAAATGATCTGCTCCTGCAATTTGCTGCAACATGCCCATAATTATGACATTTAAAGCATTCAACATTATTGATTGATTTCCTTTGAGAATTCATCATTGTTGGTTGACCTTTTGTTTCTTTCAACACTTCAGGTTTTGCATTGACATCCTCTGAATTTTTAGCACTTCCTTGTGAGCTAGATTCTCCTTTAACAGCTTCATGGAAACCAAGACCAAGTTTGATAGCAGGAGACCTTTGATTACTCATAATATTGTCCAAAATGTTAGTACTATCTTGAAACCTCAAAAGTTTAACCTTTTCTTCTAATTTACCTTTGAGAATGTTTACCTCAACCTCCAAGGCTTGACATTGCTTTGTCATGCTTTCTTCTTTCCTTCTTCCATCTTCTACTTGATCCTTCAAATTTAGAATCTCTTCTTTCAACCAGTTTTCGTTTTCTTCACATGTTTGTTGCAGCTCTTCATTCTTCTTATTTGATTTTTCCAGATCTTCTTTGAGAGAGATGATTTCTGCTTCAAGGCCTTCCTTTTCAAATGATTGTAGAGGTTCCTCATTCTTCTTACTTGATGCTTCAAGATCTACTTTCAGAGATATGTTTTCTGCTTCAAGTCCTACATTCTTCTTATTTGATTTATCCAGGTCTTCCTTGAGGGAGATGATTTCTGCTTCAAGTTTTTCACCTTGATTGGTTGCATGAGCGTACAATCCTTGATACTTGTCTATCTGTCCATTTAGTGTTTCAATCTTTTCATTCATCCTAGAGATCACATCTTTGTAGATAGATTCCTTCCTTTCAAATTGATACCAATCATTACTTCCATCATTTGCTTCTAGACTTTTACTCTCTTTAGATGATGTTTGTTGATCTTCAACTTTAATCTTGACAGCTTCTTCTAGATCCATACTGTTACTTTCACTATCTTTGCCTTTGCATATACAGGTAAGTGAAATACAAGAACAACGATCAATACCTGTTTCATCTTCTTCACTTTCTGCTATACATGATTTCTGAGGTATCTCCTTTCCTTGAGTAGCCTTCTTCTTTTGCTTCTTTGCCATGAGCACTTGTAGAGCTTGGTCAGAATCTTCTTCATCTTCACTGGACACTTCATCATCATCTTCATTTGCATAATAACTCTTCCTTTTTCCAAATTGTTTCCCTTTACTATATTTATCTCTATAAGGACATTTAGCAGCATAGTGACCAACTCTTCCATAATCAAAACATTTGAAGGGAAGTTTACCTTTGAATCTTCCAGTACCTAGTTGGAGTTTTCTCACAAAATTCGCTTCTTCTTCTTCGGATATATAGTTGGATTCTTTGACAACTTCCTTTTATTTTCCTTTTGCAGATGCCTTAAAAGTAGTTTCTTTGATTTGAGAAGGACCTCCTTGTCTCATTTCAAAAGCAGTCAGAATACCATGTAATTGAACAATAGTAAGAGTTTGCAGATCTTGCCTTTCTTCAATAGCTGAAACTTTAGAGTCAAATTTTGAAGTCAAGGATCTTAAGACTTTTTCCACCAAAGTAATATCAGTTATGGTTTCACCCAAATTTCTCATTCGATTTACAATATCATCCAGACGTAAGAAGAAATGGGCAATACTCTCATCACTATGCATCTTTAAATTTTCATATTCAATTCTAAGAGTTTGGAGTTTTGCACTCTTTACCTTTGTGTCTCCTTCATAGCTTAGAATGATTTTGTCCCATATTTCTTTTGCTGAATGTAGCTGCATCACTTTAGCAAATTCTGATTCAGACATGCTTCCTAATAATACATTCACTGCTTTGGCATTGATTTCATACTTCTTCCTTTCAGCCGCATCAGTAGGAATACTTGCCGGATATTGATAGCCTTCTTCCATGATTGCCCATACTTCTGCACCAAGACTTTGCAGATATGCTTTTGTTCGTACCTTCCAGAATATCAGATTGCTTCCATTGAATAGAGGTGGCTTTAGAGACATTACTCCTTCAAGACTTCCCATTGCGACGGATCTCCTTCAAGCGATCAAGCTTCTGCAAAAGAACCTGCTCTGATACCAATTGTTGGGAAAAATACTGAGAGGGGGGGGGGGGGTGAATCAGTATTTAGGGCAAACTAAAACCTTTTACTTTTTCATGCTCTAAAACCCATACGCTACTTTCCTTTAGTAAACTCGCGTATACACGCGGATATCCTTCATACAACTCGCGTATTAGCAGAGATCTAAATATGCAGATATTTATGAACTTAGTTCTTTGCAATATTCATTCATCTGGTGTTAAGTTATCAGTAAACATGTGCAGTAACAACAGAATAAACCATCACACAAAGCATCACACATGAACACCAGGATTTTTAGGTGGAAACCCAAGTCGGGAGAAAACCACCGCTGCAGTTGCTCAGCCTTCAATATTTTATTATAGAGAAAACATCTTACAACATGTGTGCTGGTGCAGGCTCCTACCAGCACGTAGGCACCCACCTGCGCTCGTTTACCAGCCTCTCCTGGAAGGGAGCTCCAACCCCCTGACTCGTTTACCAGCCTCTCCTGGAACGGAGCTACGACCCCTTGATCTCGTTTACCAGCCTCACCTGGAAGGGAGCTACGACCCCCTGATCTTGTTTACCAGCCTCACCTGGAAGGGAGCTACAACCCCCTGACTGAAGGCTACAACCCTCAGCACCTCTATGGACCACGTTTCATCAATTTTCACACTGGATCCAAAGCTCCCTTTAGGACACAACTTGCAGGCCACGTTTCATCATATTTTCAGACTGGACCCACTCCATACTTTAAACACAAACAAACATGAAACCGATACATATAACTCATCGACAGCATCTTAAACCACAGAACAGCATCGTAATTTTTCACTACGTACTTAAAGAAACTCCTTAGTTTGCATACGCGTTTTCCTTCATTGATGTCGTATATATGCGCTTCCGTTCACATGCAAACTGGCCGTATACTTCGTACACATGTAGCCGATTTCATTGCGCATACGCATCTTCGTCGAAGACGCGTATATACGCGCTTCCTTTGCGGCGAACTCAGCGTATGGTTCTTCGTACATTTAGGTCATCGCAATTCTTCGTAAATGTGATACATCATTCGTATTTAACCCTTTACTTCCGTCTTCGTATGTTCGCCATATCTATCCAAACTGCATTCATAAACGTATCTAGAAAATACGTATATATTTCGTATCTAGATATCCTGCTTCATCATTTCTTCATAGGTGCATCATAGATTCAGATCTATCATCAAACCTTTACCCTTTCCATACAGATATACTTCACAGAGAAGTATTCATTCAAGCTCAGACATCTTGCTCCCACTCTCATCATGTGCACAATGAATTTCTTCTCTTTATATAGGTTTACCCTTTTTCAATACCATGAGCCAAAACCACATTACATCCGATGGTATTCATGGACGGGGTCATTTAGACGAATCATTACCCAATACAATGGGTCAATACCATGGTGGTTACCCCTGGTTTTGCACTTTTTGAGCGCTTTTGCCCATACGCAACTTGGCACGTACTTAACCGCGTGCATACGCGACTTCTCCTAGACAAATCCGCGTATTCCTTGAAACATACTCTTTTCATCATGGATCTAGCACATATTGAATTCCTTTCTTCATTACCTTCTGTACTCTCTGTAGATACATTAGACATATTCTATCAAGCACAACTCCATTAGGTGGGTTGTCATTCAAGGACAACACTCTATCAAGTGGGTACTCAGCATCATATTGTCAACACACATCATATCACATCAGATTTACATCATTTACCAAGTTCATCAAGTCAAGAATAACTTCATCAGGTGGATTGCCATCAAGGACAACACATGTCAAAAATATCATGTCTTCATCTTCATTCAGTGGGTTGCCATCAAGGACAACACTCTGCATCATATTGCCAACAAACAGAGCTGATATCCAAGGTAAATCAGCAAATGTTTTCTTTTGAAAGAATGAGGAAGTTGGAGGTTCCCTATCAAGTTGTAGCTTGATAGATGTTGGTTATGTGATAGGGCGGTTAAAACCTGCTTGGTTTTGGTGCCTGCAAAAAATTGATGGGAGTTGGAGCTTCCTTGCAATTTGTAGCTTGCAGAATTGAGGTAGGAGCCTCCTGTGGGTTGGAGCCTATAGAAAATCAGTGGTGAGAGGGAGTTGGAGCGTGCCTTTGCATCACAACAATAATAAGATGTGGTTTTCTCCCTTTATGGGTTTCCACTTATGTCTGGTGTCTATGTGCATGATGTCTATGTGTTGATAGATATGATATATCTAATACCTTATTACTTGTACTCTCATATTAAAACATATAGTACATTGTCTAATCCTTACTAATTGTTATACAAATAGGTTGCTCACACATTAGCCCAGTCATGGAAATGAAGGTGTTGTATAGTTAATGAGGTTACAATGTCCATGAATGATATGTTAAGGCGGTTAAACCCCCCCCTCTCTCAGTTTAACTAAGGGTTCAACAAGGGGAAGAGAGAGAGGGAGGGAGAGTGAGATAGATAGATATGGAGAGAGAGAGGGTGTATGTTTTGGGGGTGAGAAGGAGAGACAAGGGGAGATAGAGATATAGATGGAGGGGGGAGAGAGGGAAGAAGAGAGAGGCAAAGAGATGGGGGAGGAAGAGATATATATATGGAGAGAGAGAGAGAGTGTGTGTGTGTGTGTGTTTGGGGATTGCGATAGAGAGACAATGGGAGATAGATATATACATGGAGGGGGTAGAGAGAGAGAGAGAGAGAGAGAGAGAGATGGATAGATATAGAGAGAGTGTGTGTATGTTTGCGAGTTGATATAGAGAGATGAATGAGAGACAAAGGGAGATAGAGATATAGATGGAGGGAGTGAGATGGAATAAGAGAGAGACAAAGAGATGGAGGGAGGAAAATATATAGATATGGAGAAAGAGAGAGAGATAGAGAGAGATGTGTTTAGGGGGATGAGATAGAGATAAAAACAAGGGGAGATGGAGGGAGGTATAGACATATATATGATAGTGGGGAGAGGGAATAAGGAAAAGAAAGAGAAAGGGGGGGATAGGTGAAGAGAGAGAGACGGGGGAGAGAGGGAGGGGGATAGAAAGACGGGGGGGAGAGAGAAGGAGGGAAGGAGGGAGATAGACAAATAATGGAAGGTGGAGAGAGATGGAAGAATAAAGAGACACATAAAGACAAATACAGACATAGAATTTAGATCTAGAAATTCATGAATATTTTTGTTTTTCACTAAAATAGATGTATTGATTTCAGTGTAGTTGTTGATTTCTATACTAATTGATCACTTGCACTAGATGCAATTTTTTCAGTGTAGATGTTAATCCTTTTTAATACCTTACACTAGATGCATTGATTTCAGTGTAGATGTTGATTTCTACTCCTATTTGATTGCTTGCACTACATGCATTGGTTTCAATGTGGATATTGGTTTCTAATCCTATTTGATCACTTGCACTAGATGCATTGATTTCAGTGTAGATGTTGATTTGTAATCATATTTAATACCTTGCACTGGATGCATTGATTTTAGTGTAGATGTCAATTTCTAATCATATTTAATACCTTACACTAGATGCATTAATTTCAGTGTCGAAGTTGATTTCTACTCCTATTTGATTGCTTTCATTGGATGCATTAGTTTCAGTGTAGATATTGATTTCTAATCTTATTTGATTTCTTGCACTATATGCATTGATTTCGGTGTAGATATTGATTTCTAATCCTATTTGGTTGCTTGCACTAGATGCATTAATTTCAGTGTAGATGTTGATTTATAATCCAATTTGATTGCTTGCACTAGATGCATTGATTTCAGTGTAGGTGTGGATTTCTAATTTGATGCAACTAGATGTATGATGTACAATAATTTCAAAGTAATTAAATTAATATTGTACATTGATTTCAGTTTAAGCACATTTTTGTCCCTTTCATCTATATATCTATCTCCCATTGTCTCTCCTTATTATCTCTCTATCTCGCCCCCCAAACATACACACTCTCTCTCCATATCTATCTATCTCCCTCTCCCTCTCCCCCTCCCTTTCTTCCTCCCTTTCCCCCTCCCTTTCTTTCTCTTCCCCTTATCTCTCTCTCTAACACTTCTCTCTCCATATATATATATATATATATATATATATATATATATATATATATATATATATATATATATATATCTTCCTCACTCCATCTTTGCCTCTCTCTTATTCTCTCTCTCCCCCCTCCATTTATATCTCTATCTCCCCTTGTCTCTCCTTCTCACCCCAAAACATACACACACTCTCTCAGTGTAAGCACATAAAAACTATTCATGACGTGAATTAACTTTAGTGTTAAGAGTAATTCAATCATAAATACAATACTTGAATTTTCATCCTAAATAAAATGTTCACTTACCAGAAATATTTGCTTCGTGAAACTGTAAACTATTTGTAATTGACTACATTCTTATTATTCCCATTTTCCATCATTCAACATTGTTAATCACTTTGCATTAAAACGTGGTAATAGAAAATAACTACCATTGAAAATTATTTGGGGTTTAACACTCCTTAAGTCACAATGATTGACTTTGGAGAAAACTACTATTAATATTGGAGAGAAACAAATACAAGGTATGATGTTTACTACAGTATCTCGAGTTAAATATTTGAATGGTCTTTGATTTCAACTGCCCTTTTCATATGATCGATATGAGAAAATGGCAAAACTAATAGGTGTGATAATAAGAACATTAGAAGAAAATAGTTTGAGATTGATCACAATTAATATTGTTTGTAATTGACTATATTCTTATTATTCAAATTTTCTATCATTCAACATTGTTACATTGTCACTTTGCACTCCAAATTTGTATTTCATAATTTTTCATCATTCAAATTACTAATAGTCTCTCTCATCTAAAAAAACTAAGGTAACTAAGCAAATTTAAAATTAAATTGACCAAATTAATCTTAAACATATTTAGCATATTTAAAATGATCAAAATAATTAGATGTTCAACAAATTTTGTATGAATGCACACGAATGAAACCAGCCTAGATCCATCTTAACCTCGAATCTATCAATCTATGAGAGGGATAAAATCTCTTGAGGTGCAAACCTTTCCTCAAGTTTTGCACTAAAAAAAGAGGTTTGCACCTTGAGATATTTGATGCCTCTCAGCGCTTAATAGATTTGGGGTTAAGATGGATCTAGGTTGGTTATAGAATATTTCTTGAAGGGTTTTTAAGAATAGCCCATCCTATCACTTCGTTTCAGAAAAAAGGAGCGAAATTCAAATGGAATCATGAATTTGAGGAGGCCTTTCAACATTTAATGGCTTTGCTGATTATCACACCCATATTAAAATTAACATATTTAAATGAAGACTTTTTTGTTTGCGCATATGCATGTAAGGAAATTTTGGGTGGAGTGCTCGTGCAAAATGGGCATGTAGTATGTTATGAATCCATGAAATTAAAAGAGTATGAAAAGAACTATGTTTCCCATGACTTGGAGCTGGAAATTATAATAAATGCTCTTAAAATTTGGAGGAAATACCTCATAGGGAGGAGTTTTGAATTGCATACTGACCATAATAGTCTAAGGAATTTGTTTTAGTAGCCAAATCTAATTTCCGGAAGAAAAAAAAAATAGATAGTTGGAATTATTGGCTAAGTATGATTTCAAAATTAAATGTATAGAAAGGAAAGAAAATGTAGTAGTTGATGCACTCAATAGAAGAATGCATGCCATGCATGCTACAACCATCAACATTTGCAAGTCTAATCTAATATTTAGAATTTTTGAAGTTGGAATGGATCAACAATATATAGAAATAAAAAATAATTTCATCAAAACAATTTACAACCAAAATACAAGGGCTATGAAATTGGAAAGGATGAAATTATTTTGTACAAGGGGCGAGTTTATGTACTCAAGGTACAAGAATTGAAGGATTTAATTTTAAATGAGATGCACAGAGTTCCTTATGTGGGCACCCAAGTGATTCAGATTGGATCATTATATTGTTTATCATCCATCTCGATGCATTCATAGTAGAAAAAATGGAGGAATTAGCTCATGGGATCGTTGTTACTGGCAAGACCCAGTTTGGAAAAACGGGGTTCGAAACCTGTTGGGAGCGATTTTGGTATAAAATGACATTTTCTGGGAGTAAAACTTTGCCTATTTAGTGTGGCATCATTTTACGTTATCCTACATAGATGTCTTTCCAACGACACAAGAAGCGCGTCAATCGGAGTCTGTATGCAAAAGTTATGCCACTCAGAAGTTAACCTTCCTATTTTCACACCTATAATTTGGGAGGATGTCACGTCAGCCCCCATTATTCATGGAAAAGGGGCTAACCACGTGTTTTTTATGTAAAATACTCTAGAATATTTTATGTTGTAACTCTAGTTAAGATTTGATGTTATAACCGAGTTGATTCTATATTCTATTTTTCAGTTTATGTTATAACCGGGCCACTAGGAGGAACAAGTATTCCATTCTTTCAAGATAATTTTGTTCCATAGTTGAGCAAAGATATCCAGGAGAGATAGGAGGTATAGCACATGGAGAGGATCTTTCTGTAGTAGCCCATAGGCCACAGGCATTACTTCTTTGTACCTGCAGCCTTATTTTGCAGATAGAGAAAGAGAGCGAAGCAACCTCACCTTCCAGCTGGGTTTTATCCCGAAAGGGTTTCCCAGAGCATATTTTGGGTCTTATGTATGTGTTTGAGCTTATTTTTTCGTTCTCTATTTTTCTGCATAATTTCCATTCACATTCATGCACTACTTACAGTTAAATCTACACATCTTGAAGTTTAAATAAACTGCAATAGTGTATAATTTTCATATTTCTAATAAAATATTATCATATCTGTTGTGACAAACTATCTAGTGGAATATCCATGACAGTTTATGGATCATTTGGTATTAGAGCCAGTTTTCTTTGGGTATTTTGTGGAGATTGCAAGAATCTAGATCGACGAGGCCAAAAATCATAAAATCTTAATCATGGCCGACGAATCTGTAAACAAACCTCGTGATCCTACAGATTTGAGGTTTGTGCGGTTGGAACAACAAGTCGCAGATATCAACCGCAATGTAAGCCTCCTCATGGAGGAATTGAATAGAAATTTGGGGATATTTGGAGAAGATGGGGGTTCGAATGCAGAGGAAAAATCAGAATGGGGATCAGAATATTGGGGAGAAATGAAGAACCAATCAAAGAAAGGACTAAAAAAAAATCAACCCAACTCGAGTGTCGTGAACCAATCACAATCCATGTTTAAAATGGAATAAAAAGTCGATATCAAGTTGTACCACGACGAGATCGATGCTCTAAAGTTGAACCACTGGTTGCAACAACTAGAGGTTTATTTCAATGTCCATCAGATGGAGGAAGGGAAAAATATCCCATTTGCACAACTGAAATTAGAGGGCCATACACTCACTTGGTGGGAGAGCCTCACAAAAGCCCTAAGGTTGGAGGGAGAACCTCCAGTGACTAAGTGGGAGGATTTAAAAACCCTCATTAAATCACATTTTTATCCCATTGGGTACGTGGAGGAACGGTGGTTTTGGTGGCATTACTTCAAGAAAAATTCAGGCCAAATTGTGCAAGAGTACAGCAAAAAATTTAGAAAGATGGCTATAATGTTGTTCATCTCTCCAAAGAGCCCATATGTACTCCTCAAGTATTTGGGGGGTTTGCACCACCATCTATAGAGCAGGTGATGCTATTCGAGCCCAAATCAGTGGACGAGGCTTGTGTACAAGTGCAATACCTGGAAAACATAGTCCTAAAGAGAGTGTAATCAAGTGGATCGAAGCAGAAGGAGCAACAATATGCTTATAAGGAGAGGAAGAAGACGAAAAAAGGGGGAAAATATAAAAATACGGCAGCCACATCACACCAATGTAAAGATCCTAGAAACCACTACAACCACAGCAACATTGATGTGCATACAAAAGAGAGGTGTTGGAAATTACATCTAGAGCTAAACCTGAAGAACAAGAAGAAATATAAAAAGAAGAATAATTTCATGGCCATAGATTCGAGCAACCAAGTTGAAAGCATCTCAGACGTGGATGAGAAGATCGTTTCTATGTCAGTGCATAAGGAGGTGAATTTGAGCATCCTTTAGCAACAGGAAGATAAATAAATAACCAAATGCTTCCATATAAAGATACAGGTCATGAAGACAAAGATTGATGCTCTATTTGACTCAGGATCACAAGAAAATCTCATTGTAGCAAAGTTGGTCAAGAAGTTGGGGATGGAATTTTGTAATCGTACAAACCCATATCCATTGGGATGGGTAAATAAGGACGCAGAGTTGAAGGTAACAAAAAAATGCAAGATTAAATTTGCTATCAGTGTTGATTTTATTGATGAAGTAGATTTGGATGTGGTTCCCCTTGATGTATGTGGAGTCGTGTGTGGGAGTCCATACATATACATGCATGATGCAATATTCATGAGGAGAGCTAACCAGTGTTGACTCGTCAAGGATGGAAAATCGTTCATCATCAACGTGCACAAAGACAAGTCAAAATTTTCACTGGTAAGTGCCAATTAAGCCCATAAATTGATTAGTTCCGGTAAGAAGTATGTTTTATTGTTTTTAAGAGAAAGTTAGTCTACAGAGGAGTCAATAAGAGGCAAGGCATCCATAGAGGTGTGTAGTAAGAGACAAAAATGACAATTGGAGGAGTTTTTATAGGCATATAAGGATGTGTTCAAGAGCCTAAAGAGTTACCACCTAAGAGAGAAGTGGAGCATGAGATCCAACTATTTCCAAACTCCCCATTGCCAAATATTGGGTTGTACAAGCAGTCTATTATAAAATAAAGTGAGGAGAAGAAATAGTTGTTGTAGCTGCTAGAATAGGGTGTCATTCAATGGAGTACATCACCATGTGGGTCACCCATCATCATTGTGCTGAAGAAGGATGGGACTTGGTGAATGTGTATATATCACAAGGCGTTGAAAAAAACCATGCTTAAGAATAGATACCCCCTGCCCAAGATAGATGATTTGTTGGATCGGTTGCAGCAAGAAAAATACTTCACAAAGCTGGACTTGAAGTCTTGATATCAGCATGTTCGAGTCAAAGAAGAAGATACATGGAAGACCACCTCCAAAACCAGGCAAGGTTTGTATGAGTGCTTAGTTATGCCATTTGGCCTATGTAATGCACCAACTACATTTATGAGATAAATGAATGATATATTGCGCCCTTTTATAGATTCATTTGTAATCGTCTATTTGGATGATATTTCACATTTGATGCAGATATTGGAAACATTGAAGAAGCAGCAGTTTCTAGTAAATCTCAATAAGTGTGAGTTTGCGCAACAGTTTCTAGTGTATCTGGGGTATGTGATCGGTGGAGGAGAGATGAAGATAGATCCTTCCAATATGGAGGCCATCATGAAATGGTCAATGCCTACTAATGTTTTTGAGGTCAGGAGTTCCCTTGGGGTAGCACAGTAACTGAGGAAATTCATAGCCTCGTTTTTAGTGGTAGAAACACCACTCCACACCATAACAACAAGTGGTAGGATTTTCCAGTGGGGAAAATGCCAGCTAAAGGCTTTCAAAGAACTAAAGAAGAATATCAGCCAAGTACCAATTCTAGCATTACCAAACTTGCAGAGACCCTTTGAAATGGAGACAGATGTGAGTGGGTATGCTATGGGAGTTGTCTTGATGGAGGGAGTAAGGCCTATATGCTACTATTTTGAAGTATTTTATGGGGAAGTTCTTAACTACCCTACCCATGACAAGGAGCGTTATGCCATGGTGCAAGCTGTGAATAAGTGGAAGCGTTATATGATGGGAAAGGAGACAATAATCCACACAGATCACTAGTCGTTACAATACTTATAAGCCCAGAGTAAGCTACAATAAAAAAACATTACAAGTGGATGGGGTTCTTACAATAGTTTCATTTGGTGATCAAGTATAAGAAGGGTAGCACAAACAACTTGGATGACATTATTTCAAGGCCACCCACATCAAAAATTACAGATTTCCGTACTCTTATGCACATTGATCCATTCGCCCACTATGCATACATAGAGGCATATTTAGAGGATGAGGACTTCAAGGAGGTGTATCAACAAATGCAGGGTTAGAGTCATATGCACGATGGTGACAACACCATTGAATACCGTCTCTAGGATGGGCTACTCTACAGGATGGATAAGCTATGTGTCCCTAAAGGTGAGCGATTGTAGCTGATTAGAGAGGCTCACACCTCCAAGGTTGCTGGGAATTTTGGTGTAGGGAAGACTGTAGCTAACTTACAGAGGTCTGTGTATTGGCCCAAGATGCAAGAGCAAGTAGCTAGGTTCATTAGAGGATGTATGATTTGTTGTGTCAGCGATCCTAGCAATAAGAAATGGGGTCTATATCATCCCTTATCTATACCTACTCGTCCTTGGGAAAGCATTTCCATGGAATTTGTGGGAGGTTTATCAAAAACTAGGAAAGGACATGACTACCTGTTTATGGTAGTTGACAGATTCAAAAAGATGTGTGTTTTTATGCCCTATAAAAATACCATCGGTGGACAAGAAGCAAAAAACTTGTTCTTTGGACAAGTCTGGGTACACTTTGGGATACCAAGGAGCATCATTTCAGATAGGGACACAAGATTTCTCAGTACATTCTAGACTACATTATGGGAGAAGATGGAAACGAAGTTGAATATATCTACAACATTCAATCCGTAGACATATGGGAAAACATAAGTATTCAACAAGACTTTGGTGCAGCTTCTCAAGGGATAAAACCAGAAGCATCTAAAGATCTTGGATGAAAATCTGGTATATATACAACATTCTTACAACAGATCAGTCCACACTTCTATAGGAAAGTCCCCATTTGAAACTTGTTTTGGATATTTGGCACCTTCACCTTTGGATATTGCATATGGGAAGCAAGGAGGAGTGAGGGAAGATCCTACAAGTGATGCTTTAAGTGTTGAAAAATTTATAGATAAGATCAGGTAGATCCATTTATAGGTACAAGAAACACTGCAGAAATCACAACAAAAGTATAAGTCTAGGCCTGATCAACACAGAATAGTTAATCATTCAAGGTGGGAGACCGAGTATGGCTACAATTGAACAAAGAGAGGCCTCAGGAGCCTGGTAAGAAAATAAATGCTCTAAAGTACGATCCCTTTGAGATACTGGAAAAGGTGGGTGATAATGCCTATCGACTCAATTTACCACTATATATGTGCATTTACTTAGTTGTGAATGTAGACAATTTGAAACTCTATGAGCTTTCCATGTTAGATCACGAAGAGGAACATGTGCTACCTTATATGTAGGATTTGGCACTAAATGCTCAGGCAGAGTTGACAGAAAATATAGTTTTGCAGAAGAGGTCTAGAACTACAAGATAAGGGTAGCATGACCCTTGTTAGATTGGATTGAAGGGACAACTTCCAGGAAAAACTAAATGGTACACTAGAGAGAAGGTGGAGGAAAAATTTCGTCACCTCATTCAGTAAATATTTTGGGGACCAAAAGCCTCCCTAAATGGAGAGGATGATCCAGATTGGATCATTATATTTTTTTTCATCCATCTTAATGCATTTAGAGTGGAAAAAGTGGAGGAATCAACTCATGGGACCATTTTTACCGACGGGACCTAGTTTGACAAAACGAGGTTTTAAACCTTCTGGGAGCATTTCAAGGCATCAAATGATGTTTTTTGGGGGAAAATTTTGTTGCTTTAGCATAAAACCATTTCATTTTTTTCTACACATAGATATCTTTCCAACAGCACAAGAAGCGTGTCAATCGAAGTCTGTATGCAAAAGTTATGCCACTTAGAAGTTGAACTTCCTATTTTCACACCTATAATTCGGGGGGATGCCACATCAACCACCATTATTCATGGAAAAGGGGCTAACCACATGTTTGTGATGTAAAATACTCTAGAAGAGTCTATATTGTAAATCTAGTTAAGATTTGGTGTAGTCAAAATTAACCACTAGTAAGCTATTGGGTTGTGTTATAACCGAGCCACTAGGAGGAAGAATCATTCCATTCTTTCGAGAGCATTTTGTTCCATAGATGAGCAAAGATAGCAAGGAGAGATAGGAGGTAGAGAAAACATAGAGGATATGTGCATTGTAGCAGCCTATGGGCCACATTCATTACTTCTTTGTACATGCAGCCTTATTTTCCAGATAGAGAAAGAGAGCAAAGAAACCTCACCTTCCATCTGGGTTTTCCCCCGAAAGGGTTTTCAAGAGCATATTTTGTTTCTTATGTGTGTGTGAGAACTTATTTTGCTGTTATCTATTTTTCTGCATAATTTCCATTCACATGCATGCACTAATTACATTTAAATCTACATATCTTGAAGTTTAAATAAATTGTAATAGTGTATAATTTTCAAATTTCTAATATAATATTATCAGATCTATTGTGACGAATTGTCCAGTGGAATATCCATGACAATTTACGGATCACAAAGTTACCAAAATACCATTATATTGATAAATAAACAATTTTTCTATCTAGGTATGGAGAAAGAGGTGGTTAATTTTATAGCCAGGTGCTGAGAATGCCACAGGGTTAAAGTTGAGCATAAGCATCCTACTAGTTTGCTACAGCCAATACCCATTTCTGAATGGAAGTGTGAGATTGTAACTATTGATTTCATTACGAATTTTCCCAAGACTACCAGGAAACACGATTCTATAATGGTTATAGTGGAAAAGCTCACCAAGGCTGCCCACTTTATTCCGATGAAGTCAACAAATAAGTTAGCTAATGTGGATGAGATTTATATGCGAGAAGTTGCCAGGATACATGGTGTGCTTAAGGAAATTATTTCAAATAAAGACCCTAAATTTACATCCTCTTTTTGGATTGGTTTATTTAGAGGGTTCAGAACTAACTTAAATTTGTGTGCAACATATCATCCAGAGTTAGATCGGAAGATAGAACGAGTTAATAAGGTGATTAAGGATATGTTGCGAATGTATGTGATGGATAATCCATCAAGATGGGAAGACTACCTACATTTCGTAGAGTTCACATATAACAAATAACAATGGGTATGAGACATCATTAAAAATGAGCTCGTTTGAAGCCTTGTATGGCAGGAAGTATGATCCTCCTGTGAGTTGGAGGAATCCAATGGACAAGATTATGGTGGGGCCAAAGCTGCTTAGAAATATGGAAGAGAAGGTGGTGAAAATTAAGTAGAATTTGAAAATTTCCCAAGACAGACATAA
Organism: Pinus albicaulis; assembly: GCA_034641835.2. Lineage (NCBI taxonomy): Eukaryota > Viridiplantae > Streptophyta > Pinopsida > Pinales > Pinaceae > Pinus > Pinus albicaulis. The sequence continues at coordinate 779,103,418 of CM076578.1, forward strand.
AATTTATGTGGATAGACATTGAACGAATAAGGATTTTAAATTTGGGGACCAAATATTCCTAAAAGTAAAGGAAAAGAAAAGCCCACTTAAATTAGCAGTTATGCCTAGCTGACAGTGAGATACTATGGACCATTTGAGATCTTAGAGAGGATCGATCCTACTACATATAGTATTGCATTTCCTACATTTATGCATGTTCATGATGTATTTCATGTGTATTTTCTTAAAAAATATGTTCCCAATAATAATCAGGTGATTGATTGGCATATGATTCAGGTGGAGCCTGAGGGAGACTTCCAGATCTAGCTTTTGTGAATCTTGGAAAGGAAGCTCAAAGTGCTCTGAAATAAATCCATCACTATAATAAAAGTGTTTTGGATTATGTTCAGTCACGAGGATGCTACCTAGGAACAGGAAGATGTGATGAGAGAGGAATACCCTCATCTCTTTGTCTAATTATAATGTAAATATGTATATATATATATATGATGAGTGCATAAACAAGGGGGGAGGAATGTAATACCCCTGATCGACCCCAGTAATGTATATATATGTACAAATTATATTTAGGATAGTGAATCGTATACATGTGACAAGCAAGTTGGTGAGTTGAGGATATTTTTGGGACCCATAGGTCCATGTGTACATGTTATACATTTTTTGGTACTAATGTTCTCGTGGATGTATTATAGGTTGTGGCTAAGAATGGAAAGTGTAATGTAAATATTGTACATATATTAATACAAATAGGTTGGTTGTATACCAACTCCAAAAAATGAGTATGGGGAGCGCTCAACTCCAGAAAGGAGGGCAACCATTTTGATGTGTTTATTTTGGTGGAAAAGGCACTAAATGCCTATGTGGATTTAAAGGGTCCCAAATGGAAAAAAGAGGTCATGCATATATAAAGTGTAGAATGTTTCCTATGATGGGGGGGCATTCTAGCATTCAAAATTCACTAAATTACTTATGGTTATGGACCATTCATGAGTTCAGGAACTTGGACTCTAGAATTGACTGGAGTTGCTTCGATTTTTGTGATCGATTAGTGATCCCTGTGTTGGGGCTCTATAACTGACTAGGAGTTGTTTTTTATTAAGATTTGGAGGGTACCTGGAGCCCTGAAGAGAGATAAGAACTCCTAGAGCCACAAATTTTACATCGTCCTTGGTCGATGGTAAGTCACCCTAGAGGTGGTGGCACAACCGAGGGATTGTTGGGTATGAAGAAGGGGTGCACCGCTTGGGTGCAAGTTGATGGGGGGCGTGATCTTGTAGGTTGGAGGCTAAGGATGTTACGGTTAGTACCTTGGTCTAGTGTTTGATGTCTATATGTACAACTCAATTTCACTGTTGCCCTTGGAGTTGAGACCTTAGCTTAGGGGTGACTCGCGGTTGAGATTTTATGAACTGCATGGTCTATGGTTAGATAGAACGTGGAAGGCTTGCAGCTAGTCAGTCTTTTATTACAAATAAGTGTTCATGTGCTTTGTGCCTTGTTTCACGTTTATGTTCCATGTTTTATTGTAAACCCTAAATTGGGTTCAATAATTACATATATTAATTCCATTTTGCATGAATTTTATTTATTATTCTAACATTTGTGGTTATGACTTAATGATGCATTAATTTTGCATTTAGTTATGCATTCATTATATGGAAATTAATCTGAGGGTTAAAATTCCTAGGTATAGGTACATAATTTGGTATGGCTGGGATAATTGATTAATAGAGGGGAAATGATGTAATTATGGTTCTCAAAGGACCACTAGGCATAGTTATACCTAGTTGGAAGCCTAAATTATCTAACTATAGGCTGTATGGATACTGAAACCCAATAGGGATCCAAGGCCTAGTAAATGATATAGATTATTATGAGCTTTTGCGGAAATATTGGAAAATTATAGTCATGCTTGTGTGTAGTGTTGCTTGGTTGGGGGCCGAGGGATGCTACAACACATCCTCATTGAGAAGATGACATTACTTTAGAATCAAGTGTGAATAAAAGTTAGGGTGCAATGGGAACAATTTGGACTAGAGATAAAGCCACCTAGAAGACAATGTAGTCCATAAGGGAATGGAACTCATTTTTTTTCAAAGTATATGGACTTATATTGAGATTAGTGTTATTTCAATATGTTCCAAGCTAATATGGTCATGTAAACTTTTTGTGAGGGCCTCAGGCCAAGATCACTATAGTGAATATTAATGTGAACAATCAAATAAAATATGTAAATATTGTTTTTTCTTAAATTCGACCTCATTAGTGTAGTGAGCATGATGTAATGTATTAAAACAACACAAAGCATTAATATCTGAAGTGGCTAAGAGGACATGAAGAGAGGATGCAACTTAATAAGTGGAAACTAGGCAAGAGGGTGAGTGTAGGATTAATTTTCATTAGTCTAACACTTCTCCGCGCAATGTGCATTAAGAATGAAACACATTGAGAGAAGTTGACACCTCTCCACATGCATGCAAATTCAACAATTTGTATATAAATACTATCTTGGAACACTTTGCAAGGTTCCTTCCATTCTCCATACTTTCCCCATTTTTTTTTCTTTGCACCCTTGCTATATGAATATGTTGCAAAACCACTACATACTAGTATTTTAACATTTGCAACTTCTTGAATTTAGTAGTCATCCATCAACCTTTGTTGACTATTGGATATTGTTTATGTAACGACACCTCCCCTCACATCTACCCATTTCACCGGCTTACCCTGGGTAAACATGAGGTGAGGGGAAGTTATGACCATAATCAACCTCCTAGGTGACCTTAAGGAAATGTAGTAAAAAAAAAAACCTCACTGACTTCCCTTGGGTGCCACAGGACCCTCTAGGAGTGACCCAACCCCTGCAGGTGCCCATCCTTGAGCCAACCTGACTTTTCCATGAGTTTCACCCAAATACACTCCCTTTCCAAGACATCAATGTGATTGGAAACTCCCATTCACTCCCACAGGCCTACATCAATGCAACTGTGGACTTTTTTTGTCAGTCTTGTGCCAACGACTGTGGATTTTAAGGCTATAGTCTAAGGCTGGGGCTAGACCTTTGCCCAGAAATCCTTGTAACTTTCAGAATTCATAAATCACACAAGGAAAATGCTTGTAAACCAAAAACTAACACCAAGACTAGGCCTGACCATCCTCAACCTAGACTGACATTCTGTCAAACACTTGGAAACAATGCAATCTACATGTCATGAATAGAATACTGAGCATAAGGGATTGGACATTCATATGAGAATTATCAAGAAGGATCGCCACCCTCTCCCATTAGCTGTCTTAAAATTAATTAGGTCTTACATCCATTATTCTTTCAGTTACAAGTAAAAACATGAAATGAACCATGACTAGAACCAATCACATAACCATGCTTATTGTAGGTTTTAACCCTGTACAGAAATTATCTGCAAATGAACTCTTAAAGCATAAAATAAACAATAGCGAGAGCACAAAACATAAAACATATACACAGAGATTTTCCCCTGGATCCCAAAACTAGGACTACTAGCTTGATTTTTCATTATATTCCTTTCAATGTTACAATACATATATATACATGAAGAAGCATTCATAAACCCCAATCCATTAACCCTATATTAGAGCATAACCATAGTTCCCTTGGCCAGATCTACAAAATACCATGGATAGAAAACTATCATGCCCAAAACCATCTGCTAAACCCATGCACAAAACCATAGGTAAGTCCATCCACCTAATATAGGGTCCAAAAAATATAAAACACACCCAACACTTAACACACATCCAACGCTTATAACCAACATATAACCAACATAAATAACCATAAGCTAACAACCATTAAAGACACACAATAACGAGAACAAAATTAAGAGAACTTAGCTTTCATTAAACATAGGCAAGAGCCAACCAGGTTCAAGAATTCCATGTACCACCTAACCATAGACATGGATGAACCAAATATTTATTTCAGTCAGTCATCCTCATGCCATATTCTAAGCATGAATGTGGGATCTCATGGATAAATCAATCCCAAAAAAACCAAGGGAATCCATAGGTTAAAACACCTCCACCCTCACCATACCATGATCTCACCTAAACCGACACTGAGATCACAAAATCGAACCAACCTTGGAATGCCTACATATCTCATCACTATCCTTGACAAAAATTTTGTCTCCTTGTCTCTAGGCTTTACCACAATCCACACCAGATCACTAGGCCCTTACCGAGACACCACCCTCAGGATTTACTGTGTATCCTACCAAAATTGGTCAAGGGATTCCTAGGCCTTTGGGAATTTTCCTGATACCACCTTCGCCTTGGATTCGAAAACCATTCGACAATTCCAAATCTCAAAACCAAGAATAATCCTATCACACCGTGGATATCCAAGAAAAGGAAAGGCAAGGCTGAAAACCACTGTCAAAACCCAAGAAAACCATGCCACTATAAGCAAAAGAACCAAATTTCAACATGCACATACCATGCATGTCAAAACCAACTTGGAAATCATACATGTAAGCTGTTACCTGCAAGTATTCCTGCTGAAGTTGAACGATCCTGCACTTCCTTGCTTGATCTTTCCTTTCCTTTCCTTTAATTGTCCTTCTTTTGCTTGCTTGATATCCTTCTCCTCTTGATGCTCTTCTCCTCTCCGAGTGTAATTCTGAAAATGAATTGACAAAAATCTACCAACTAATGCTCTGAGGTATTTTTATAATTCATTCCTCTAATCTCTTCAATTTTTCATTATTTTGCCTCAATTTCCTACTCACATGCAACCTGTGACCTTTCACCTTCCTTTTCTCCTAATTTCCATTATTTTCATAAATAAATGTGCCAAAATACCTTTTTGTCTTTTTAATGCCTTAGCCATTACCTTTGCCAATCTCTCCTTAGCCATAAACACATCTAGTGATTCCCACTAGGATATCTTTACCCAACATTCAACTTGGAATAAGTGTCCCTTAACCGTGGTCTTATTTTTTCCTTTATTAACTTTTATTACATGAACTTTTAGTCCGGTTTTGTTACAATTAATACACTTTTGTTAGCAAGAGTGGTTTAGTGATGCTGAGGAGGGTCAATTATGTTGTTGTTGTTGGTTGATATATATGAGCATTAGAGAGTGAGTGGAAAAGGCATGGAAGGGTGTGAATTTGAGAGAAACCTAATGAATATTGGTATAATTGTAAAGTGCACTTAAGATATGCTAATACCTTTTGTTGTATTAAATTACCTTTCATGCATCCATGGATAGATGATAATGAAGGAATCAAATTTACTTGTCCAACATTTTGGGCATTATATTCCACCATAGAGGGAATATCGAGGTTCTTGCTCAATAAGAATCTTGGCTAGGATTGCCTAATGTGTAGGTTAGTGAGTTCCTAATTGATAATTTCAACATCGTCTTTTTAGTATGCTTAGGTTTTTTGTTATCTCTTGTATAATATGTAAGTTAGCAGGTGCCCTTTGTTAGGTCCCTATAATACTAGTGTATCCCCTTATTTGTATTATTAGTGTAACCCCCTTATTATTATTGTTGTGCTCATGTAGTCCCCATATTGTTATTATTGTTCCCCATAGAAGTCCATTATTGTTATTGTTGCGCCCTTACATTATTATTGTTATGTCGACCCTAATTATATTGTGACCCCTTAGACTCCTATATATAGAAATGAGGCTTTGTCATTTGAATCATCCAAGAATTTTTCATTTATGTAATGTAAAGGAAGTTTCCCCATTGAAGAGAATAAATTTTAAGTCTTTGATCTATCTTTTCTTCTATTTTGTGAGCTGGTTGCATAACATTTGGTATCAGAGCTTTGGATTCTAGGGTTTCGCTTCTTCAAACAGGTCATCTTGGAATTTTTGCTATAACTTTTTTCTACAAAGCTTCAAGATATGAAATTGCAACTGTGTGGATTTGAAATTTTGGTGAACTTCATATATTAATTTAAGATCTTGGTTCGCTATATTTTCAGAGATATGATCCGAGGAGGTTAGGGTTTTTGCAGGTTCCAGAATTTCATATCAAACATGTGACCAAGGAAAAATCGTCATAACTTTCGTTTCGAGCATGAAATTTGAATTCTGTAAAAAGTGACCAAAAGTGCATGGACTGTAGTTTTTCCTATAACAATTTCAAGGTCGAATGTTGAATCAATGACACATGGCATCTTGTACAACTTCGCTCTACTGAACCATTCCATAATTAGGTCATCATGGGATATTTGATATAACTCTAAATTGAAGAATCCAATGTCGGTCTGCCTTGTGGCATTGGAAAGAAGATTTAGAGGGCTACAACAGGACTGAACTTGAGACCTTGGATATCCGAAATTTTAGAGTACAGCCGTTTCAAGATCAATCTCCTAAAATAAATAAAAATGTGTGTATGTTTTTTAAAATTGCATAATTTTTGTTTTAAAAATCAGTTTGAAGTGATTCCAAGGGCATATTAAAGCATAGATATAAGTATTGGGTTCTAAAATTCCTCCCCAAAAAAATAAATCCACACTCATTAAGCTCTCAGAAAACTCTACTATGACGCATGAAGAGGAAGAATCGCAACATGATATATCAAAATTAAGGGACCAAGTGCAACAAATTTCGCTCTCACAAAGAGCAACCAAAGATGACATGGATGGTTTAAAAGCAAACATGGAAGCTAAGATGGATGGTTTTAAGGATGGCATGGAAGTTGAGATGGATAGTTTTAATGATGGAATGGAAGCTAAGATGGAGGGTTTGAAAGCAGACAAAGGTTTGAAGGAAGGTTTGACAAGGTTATTACAAGAAAGGCTTCCCAGTGGTGACAAGGTAATCCACGAAAACAATGAAGAGGACAAAAGGAATATGAATTGTGATTTTAGAAACTTCGGTGTTGGGTTTAAGAACCACCGCATTCTAAAGATTGATATGAGGAAGTTTGATGGTAAGGATCTGGTAACATAGATACTACAAATGGGGCAATATTTTGATCTCCATGATGTGCAACACTCACAAAAGGTATGCATTGCAACTTTATATTTAGAACCCAATCAGTTTGTATGGTATCGATGGATTTTTTCTCGTAAACCACTTGTCACTTGGTCAATTTTTATGGAAAAAATGATAGTACATTATGAGGATACAAAGAGAAACACCTTCTTTAGCCAATTGATAAATCTCAAACAAAAGGGTTCAACGACACAACACATTGAGACTTCAAAAAATTGAATATCAGGGTAAATGATATTCTAGAGGAGCATAGGATTGATGTCTTTATAGGAACCTTAAAGTATGACATCCAATATAAGGTTCACCTTTGGGAACTTGATTCTTTGGAGAACACATTAATGGTGGAAAGAAAAGTTGAAAGCAAAATTATGGCAACAAGGAAGTCTACCACTCACAACTATAGCGATGGAAGTGTTGCTGCTCCTAGCCTTCCACAACCTACAAGGTTGACACCACAAAAATTGGAGGAAAAAATAGCAAAAGGGCTTTGTTATAGTTCTGATAGCAAATACACTAAAGGTCATAAGTGTGCTGAGAAGAAACTATTTTACATAGATTGTGAAGAGGAGGAAGAAAAGGAACAAGAAACGTCAAAACAAGAGGATATACACCAAGAACCAACCCCCAAAAAATAAGAAATGAATCCAACCATATCTTGTAATGCATTGGCAGGAATTACCACTCCTCAATCTCTTAAGATAGAAGGACATATCAAGAAGAAAAAGGTAATAGTATTGATTGATTCGGGTAGTACCCATAATTTTATTCGTTGTAAGATAGCCAAGAAATTGAATTGCTTCCTATATCTAGCACCAGGGTGTCAAGTGATGGTTGCAAATGGAGGAACTATAAATTTATCTGGAAAGTGCCATAATATAAGGTTGTCCATGGTAGAATATGTATTGAGTAGTCCAATTCTTTCCATTCCAATGGGTGGTGCTGATGTTGTACTAGGAGTCCAATGGTTACAATATTTGGGTACACTAGCTTTTAATTTTCAAGAATTTTTCTTGAAATTTTTTTGGGAAGGAAAGGAAGTTGAATTAAGGGGTATTGCAGGGAAACCAAGAAATATAATCAACTCTAATGGCATGAAAAATATTCCAAATAAATAAAAATAGGGTGCAATTGCACAATTATGCTCACTAGAGGTTCAAACATAGAAATCATCTATTTCTCCAGATCTCCAAAAATTCTTGGACAATCATTCCAAGTTATTTGAGACTCCCAAAGGCCTCCCACCTATTCATGATCATGATCATGCTATTCATTTTATTCCAATAAGTGTTCCTCCAAACGTCAAGCCTTATAGATATCCCTATGCCCAAAAGAGTGAAATTGAACGTATGGTTGCAGAAATGCTAGAGGTCAGTATAATTTAACTTAGTCAAAGTTTTTTCTCTGCTCCAGTAGTATTGGTGCACGAGAAGGATGGATCATGGCGCATGTGTCTGGATTATAGGGAGCTCAAAAAACTCACTATTAAAGATAAATTTCCCATTCTTGTCATTGATGAATTATTGGATGAATTACATGGAGAAATTTACTTCCCCAAGTTAGATCTTCGTTCAGGGTATAATCAAATAAGAATGAAGACTAAAGATATTCTGAAAACAACATTTAGAACTCATGAGGGTCATTATGAATTTTTGGTCATGCCTTTTGGCCTTACCAGTGCACCTTCTACATTTCAAGGTTTGATGAATTCCATTTCCAAACCCTTCCTTAGAAAATTTTTGTTAGTATTTTTTGATGATATAATAATCTACAACAAGTCTTGGAATGATCATGTTCAACATGTTAACAGGGTGCTCAAACTATTAGAGGAGAAACAATTATATGCAAAAACCTCCAAATGTTTCTTTGGAGTACATGAGGTGGAATATCTGGGTCATATTGTATCTCATGAGGGTGTTAAGGTAGACCCTAACAAAATTAAAGCCATTAAGGAATGGAAAATCCCCACAACCATAAATCATTTGCAAGGATTTCTTGGTTTGACAGGATATAATTGCAAGTTTGTTAAGAATTATAGGAGAATAGCTGCACCTCTAACAACATTACTGAAGAAAGGTCCATTTTCTTAGACTCTAGGAGAAACTAAGGCCTTTGAACATCTTAAAGAGGCAATGTGCCAAGCACCGATCTTAGCTATGCCAGAATTCAAAAAAACCTTTATTGTGGAATATGATGTCTCATGAAATGGAATTGGTGTTGTTTTAATGCAAGAAGGAAGACCCATTTCTTTTGAAAGTCGTCTAATCAAAGGAAAGTATTTACACAAAACTATTTATGATAAGGAAATGTTGGAAATACTACATGCACTTAAGCAATGACGACCTTACCTAATGGGAAGACACTTCAAGGTAAAAATGGATCATGATAGTCTCAAATACTTTTTAGAACAAATATTATCTTCAGAGGAGCAACAAATATGGGTCACAAAGATGTTGGGTTATGACTTTGAAATCATCTACAAAAAGGGGAAGCAAAATGTTGTTGTAGATGCACTCTCAAGAAAGGATGAGGATGTGGAAGCATTGTTTTGTGCCATTTCTATTATCCAACCAGATTGGATAACCGAACCAAGGGATAAATGGAAGAATTAAGAAGAAGTGTGGGCACTCATTCAAAATTTGCAGCAAGATCCCAATACATTTGATACATCTAGCTGGAAAAATTATTCATTATGGTACAAAGATCACTTATATATTTGTAAGAATTCCCTACTCAAACAAAAGATTCTTTTGGAATTTCACACCTCTCCCTTACGAGGGTACTCAAGATTTTTGAAAACTTACCATAGGGTTAAGGAGGAATTTTTTTGGGATGACATTAAATCTAATATTCAAAAGTTTGTGGCGGAATGTTTACTTTTCCAACAAAATAAAGTTGAGACAATTAAGGCCTCTAGTCTGTTACAACCTTTAACCATTCCAAGTCAACGCTGGGAGGATCTTTCAATGGATTTTATCACAAGTTTACCCAAGTTCGAAGGAAAGAGTGTAATAATGGTGGTAGTTGATAGACTTACCAAGTATGCACAATTTTGTGCATTATATCATCCATTTAAATCCAGTACAATTGCTACTGCATTTATGGAAATAGTTCAGAAGCTACATGGAAACCCAAAGATTATTGTAAGCGACAGAGATCCCATTTTTACTGGAAATTTTTGGACAAAATTATTTTCTTGTTTGGGTACTCAATTAGCTCATAGCTCATCTTATCATCCTCAATTTGATGGGCAAACTGAGATAGTGAACAAATGTTTGGAAGGATATTTTTGTTGCTTTGTATATGACAAACATACACAATGATTCAAGTGGTTACCTCTAGCTGAATGGTGGTATGACACTTCCTTCCACACTGCAGCAAAAATGACCCCTTTTATGGCACCTCAAGCAGTGGAAGATCACAACGAGCATCAACAACAAGTTCCCCAACTCTTAAAGGATAACCTCACTTTGGCACAGAATCGAATGAAACAACAGGTAGATCAACATCACAACGAAAGAAGTTTTGATGTAGGTGACTGGATATTTTTATGGCTACAACCATACAAACAAATGTCCCTCAAGCAAGCTAAGAAGGATAATAAATTATCACCAAAGTATTATGGTCCTTACATGGCGTTGTAAAATATTGGTACTATGGCATACAAATTGGAGCTTCTTGCATCTTCCTAAGTGCACTCAGTTTTCCATGTTTCATGCTTAAAGAAGGTTATAGGTGGCAAGCTCCCAGTTTAAACAATATTGCCAAAACTTGATGAAGAAGGAAAAATCATATTGGAACCTTAAGCAGTCACTGAATAAAGAAATTGATAGCTATGAAATCAATCAATTTCAGAGTATCCCATCAGTGGAAGAACTTACCCGCTGAAGATTCCACACGGGAGAATGATATTTTATACAGAAGCATCCATAACTACTCAACCATTGAGGACAACACTCTTTTGAAGGAGAGGGGCATGTTAGGTCCCTATAATACTAGTGTATCCCCTTATTGTCATTATTAGTGTAGCCCCTTGATTGTTATTGTTGTGCCCATGTAGTCCCCATATTGTTATTATTGTGCCCCATAGAATCCCACTATTGTTATTGTGTGCCTTTACATTGTTATTTTTATATCAGATCTGATTATATTGTCAACCCATAGACTCCTATATATAGAAATGAGGTTTTTTCACTTGAATCATCCAATAATTGTTCATTTACGTAATGTGAAGGAGGTTCTCCCTTCGAAGAGGTTAATTTTTAATTCATTGATCTATATTTTCTTATATTTTGTGAGTTGGTTGCATAACACCCTCTTATGTAAAATGTTGTTGAGAGTTGTGTGTTTGTGTCTATTAAAGTGCCCATTACCCTTATTAATTTAACATTGGCTCAAGGGTGATAATCTTTGAGGATTTCCTATGATTGGGTGGAAAAATGCTCCTTTTCCATTGCACATGATTACGATATATTTAATTGTAGATTAATATTCTTTGCATGTTGGACTTTAGATGTGGTGTTAAATGTTGTTTAAGAGTACATACATTTCACTATTTGCGAGTTGTTATACATTCAAGCTTAATTATGAGTTTTCCTTTACTTATACATTATTAGTAAATGATCTATAAATTCTAACTGGATGCACATTTAGAAATTCCTTCTTTGTCTTAACCATTGAGTATATGAACATATGAGTGTATTGTATTCCCATTGAGGAAGGGGGATGCACATGATCTAGCTCAGTTGACTATGAATGTTATAGTTTTAAGATGAAAGTAGGAAGGTAGTAGAATATATTAGTTGTGTTATTTTTGTTTAGTTTATGGCATGTTGTTTTGATGGAGGTAATGATGTGGGAAAGCATGTGACATGCATGAACCTTGTATTGATAGAGAGTGCAATGGTTTGGAGCATTGTATATGGTGATTGCTAAAGAAGTGAATAAATATGAAATTGTGAGCCTAGGAAACACAATTGAGTGGTACAGAAGGGTAAGTCTCATTGACTATAGGCTAATTGTATAAGCTCATAGTTATACTAACAATACATTGGGGGGATGTACATGTAGCACTAAAAGAATTAGTTGGTAAAATGATTCTCTGAGGTGGAAGGAACACATTAAAGAAGCAATAGTAAATATACAATAAGTAGAAGTAGAATTATAAACCTTAAATCCAAATATAAAGAGCTAAAGGGTAGAAGGTGATGTTGGACATGACTAAAGAGCATGACCAAAGAGAGAATTGAAAACCCACTTAAGTTGTCAAAGGACATGCATATTTCAACTCATTTGAATCTTTGTCTTTACTATGAGCTTACATAGAATATGAAAATTTAACTTGGTTAACAAATGGTTCAATTTTATGTGACATAAAGAAAATGTTTAACGAAGGGTAGAGTTACTTGGACCAAAATTAGTAAGTGGATAACCTAAACCTTCAAGGGATCCTATGACAATTATGAACACCATAAAGGAAAGTGAAACGAGACTTGGACAAAGAAAGTAATAAAGAACACAAAAGCCCTTGGAATGAAAACAAGTTTTGGAACCCATAAAAAATGAAGATATTCAAAATGGTCCCAACATGATCACCATAAGATATGTAGAAGTGGGACGACCAAGTGCTAACATAAATTTTAACATAGTTTACTGTAATTAAGGGAAAATAACACAATTCAATCCAAACAAACTAAACTTTTTAAATCTCCCAATTAGACAAAGAATATGAGTGATTAATAGGGTTGCAAAAGCATTTAAATAAGTTCATGCAATCGAATTATAAAATACTTTTGAAAACAAAATATTTACGCTACATAAGCAAATCCATAAAAAATAATAATTTTTACCATGAAAGAATATGAAGCTCATTCAATTTCCTATAAAATTAACAAAGGCACAAAGTAAGCATGTACAAATGCAAATGTCACAATCTTGAGCCTCCAATATTCTTGTTAAAGTCAACATCCAATATTAAGTGTATGTTTCCTACACATGGCAAGATTTTAAATCATGAATGTGATGGAGATGATTAAGTATTGGATTTGATGTTGTCAAGGGTAACAAGGATACAAAGAATAAAGGAAACAATTGAAATGAACCCTTATGAAGTTGTAGTAGGGCACAAATACAACTTTAAGAAATATAAATATACATATCCTCTCCATTAATGTGTATTAATAAAAAGGAGGGTTAAATGAGGAATTCAATGAAACAACGTCACAACAACATTGTTGTAGATTTTTACACAACACTTCATAATCGAGTTTATCTCTGAGACACCATCACAAACTCACCAACAGACACAACATCAACACTTTACACAACATAAAATGTACAATGAATCAATATAGTACACATGAGAATTTTTCAACCTGAAAATTGTTCTATTACAAAATTTAATACAACAAACATAGGGCTCTCGTATCAGGGATCATGTCCCTTACAATTAGCCTTGATACAAGAATGACTAGGGCTTGGAGTCAACAACTTATGACTACTAATATGTCCATGAACAAGGTACACTTGACTTACTTTTTGATGTAGTTCTTCCACAATCCTTTTGGTCCACGTACTTTGAACACTTATGACAAGTCCTCTTCCTCCTCTACTGCTACTCACAATACTTTTGCAACTTCGGAATGCTTGTACCTTCAACTCCTCAAAATTGGCTTCTCACATTGGATAAGTTTATCTACCCATTGTATGCATGCCCACGAGAAATTCACAACTTCGTTTGTGAATAGAACTCAACTACCTTCTAGAAATTCTTTGCCACTTCAAATGGCACTACTCATAAAGTCAATCAAATTTCCCTCTAGTTGCTTTCTTGCTCCTTCAAGATGGCCAACTCTTAGGGACTTCAAATATGCCCACTTACAGACCTATTTGTTGCTCCAAGTGTATAAACTAGGGAATCACCAAAATTTCCCTTAACCTATCCCTTTTCTCCTTCAAATATGGCAGACTTAGGGCTTGGATGGACTGCCCTCACACAATGATAACTCAACTCCTTGTCACAATACATAGGGATGCTTACTCAACCACTAATAGTCCACAAAGGCATTGTACATAGGTTGCTATAAACTCTGTCCAAAACCAAACTTTAATATAAAATCACCTAATCAATCATCCATAAGAAGACTAATCAACATACCTCTTTAAGACGTTTCCAATAACCCTAAAATACTCAGCTTTATGCACAAAAGTGACTAAGGTTTTCGGCCCTCTATTAGGTCTCATGTATCAGCCATGAGGCTGCCTTAATTTAGCTAAACACACCTCCAAAAACCAGTGCAAACTCTCTCCTTAAGACCTTTCTCTTCTGCGCTTATCCTTGAAGTAGTGTGGCCCTCATTCATAGCTTCAACACAGGTCACAAGACCAGTGTTCAACAAAAATTCAAGGGCTTGAACCTCCTTCAAATTGAAGACATAACGTCGACCTTATCATAGAGAATTTGATTCAAACGTGTGCCCATAATTCTTCCCTATGAACTCGACCAACAATCACCTAATCTCAACTTCAACAGAACATAAGAAAGATACCACAATTCATCTTTTTCTTCAGTTCAGATCAACTCCTCTAGGTCTGTGACTATCTCAAATTGATCTGCTTCTTGATGAGTGCACTTGTGATGCGTGGAATGAAAACAATTTTGTCTTCTATTTATAGTTTTCATGGTGGGTTTCCCTTAGCCACCAAGGGTCATCACATATGTCACGCCAATCTAAGCAATTCACTTAAACACAATTAAATCATAAGATACAAATTTATTTCATTCATTAAATGGCACATCATTGAAGCCTTGGGTGCCCTTTAGCCCTTCGATTGTGCCCCACATGCTCTTAATGATCAAACCATAAATTTATCCACTTGGTTTTTCTCCCACAACTTTGGGTACAAAACCCACTGCATGGGTACATTTCCTACAAACCACTTTTGTGGGTCGACTCCTTACAAACCCAGTACCCCAGGGGATGTGGGAGTACCTCCCAAGCTACACAAATCAACAATTGAAACCCTATAATTATGCAATTTAGCTAGCTATTAGTCTCTTAAATGCATGAAAGAATTTTTTATTTTATTTTGAAAAATTGGAAAAATAAATTATTTTGTAGGCAACAATCAAGTATATGCCATCCCATGGGGATTGCATAAACATTTGAAGATTAATGCTCTAACATGTAGACAAACATTGAGATATGTGCTCTTTTGTGCCTAACACAAAAATGTATCAATTTAACGAAGATCATGAATCAAAGCCAATAAGAAACGGAGTGGATCCAAAAATGGTCAAATTAAAGACACACACAAGCCTGATTTGGTCAAGAGGGACAATAAAGAGGCTATGAAGCAAAGAATTTTGAAAATGGCTATTATATATATGTTATCACAATATGCGAAGTTCCTCCACAATGCGGTGAGACGTCTAGGTGCATATATATTTGTTACCCCCCCCCCCCCCCCGTGCTTATTGTAACTTCTCATACCATTAACTACCATCGTGGTAATTTCCCATATTTAGAATGAGTTTTAATCCAAATAAAAAATTTGAATACATTGAAAGTTATGGTAATTTCCCATATTTGGAATGAGGTTAAATCCAAATAAAATTTTTGAATACAATTGAAACTAGCATTCTATCACAACATCATATAAATTAAATAAAGACAAACTATGGAGGGGCATAATGACATCATAAAAATTCACATCAATACCATTGTAAATAGAACTAACTCAAGCAAAAACATACACATATCAAACAACATTATCTATGGCACATATCGCACCGTAATGTGAGTTTAAGAATTTCATCTACAATAATTACATATTCTCATGGATAATATCATTGCACATAGGGGTGTAGTTGCACTTATCCAAATTTTGCTACCACATGCAAACTCCTTGTGCATGGTGTTTTTAAACCTTAACAACTTAACACTCAACCCTTTCATATTGTTAACATAAGGTGAAATCATTAGTGAAATGTCCTCATAACTCCAAATACAATTTATATCAATATAAAGATAAATATCGCACAATTTCATAATGTGTTTGACATTCTTTATTCTATTTTTCATTATACATTGATAATTATAAAAGTCATTAATGTCTATTGAAAACGGGACACCCCTCTTTTTCTAATTACTAGAATGAGAATTTTGTATTTATATGCAAGTCCGTGCCTAAATCACAACGAATACATTAGGTAATACATAACTATATCATAAAAATAAAAAATAAAAAAATTCTGGAGTCCTCTTCTCTAACAAAAATACATTTTTTTCCAAAGGATCTCCAAACTAGACAATAACAAATGAGGTTTTGTAGATATGTACCTTACAAAATTGACCGACCATAAAGAAACAATTACATGTCATACTATAACTGATTGATGATGCAATCATTCATAATTATGCAATGCTACTCCATTTAACTCTAAGGAATAGGAGAGGGCTTGATTCGACCATTGATTTTTAAATCTCCCACTCTTAATTTACACCCTTCATTAACACATAAGTCCACACCTTTATTGAGATCATGCAAATACGTTATTGAAGATAACCCTTTTGTTGCTTTCCTAATTCTTTTCACAAAACTTTCTAATGTTTTTTCCTTCGGAGAGGATCCCTTTACCAAATGTTGAATAAGAAGGAGGGAGCCTACTGAAATAGCGAGAGAAGCTACCTAATTTTCTTTGGTTCGTTGAATTCCCTGGTAGAGGGCATAAACTTTAGTTTGGTTATTTGTCATGCATCCTAAGACACATGAATACTTTACAATTTTAACTTTTTTTGGCATTATGGCTAATGTGTTGTCCTTGATGGAAACCTACTTGATAAATATGTACTTGATGTCCACATTGATGAATATGGAATTAATGCATATTGGTACAAATGCTACAAAGGGTATGAACAGAGAAATGATAGTTCAGAGACAGTTGGATGATAAAGGTGATGTTTGGGAAAATATATGCGGATCCGATAAAGAAGGGTCGCGTACACACACAGGTCCTATAAGTGAAAGCCACGTACAAAATCTAAACCAGGGTAATCTAAATACCAGGGATATTTACCATGGTATTGGCCCTTAGTAATTGCAGTGACAATGATTATTTGATCTCGTCAAAGAATACAAACAACATTACCAAGGGATTTACCTAAGCTATTGACTAAGGCTAAAAATATATAAGGAGATGGAGATCAAGGTGTTAGTTGTGCAAGTTGTGAAATGTTTACGGATGATCTGATTTGATACAGGTGTGCACCATAGAGCATGGGGATGGCTCAGATTTGATAGATCTGAAATGAATACATATTGCTTGATCTGTTTATGTTTGTAGCTAACAATGTTAGATCTATGATGATGGCATGATCTACATATACTGATGTGTGACTGTAACAGTATGTGTGTCGATATTTAGGTTTGACAGATGTTGTGTTATGCAACAAATGTATGCTTAAGTAATCTAAAGATATATATCTCGGTTTAATTATGAATGGTCATGTACATGCGTGGATCTGTCTTTGTAGGGTTGTGTATATATTCTAAGATGTGGTTTGCAATATGTTGAGATTTGTACACATGTTTTATGCATGGTAGTCACATACATATGTTGATATGTTCTATGGATGTCATGTATATGTTCTAAGGTTTGCAGTGAGGTTTGATAATGACATTTGATGAGTTCTACTATGTTTGTTGTTGGCTATCAATGATGTCTCCATATTGATGATCTATGACTGACAATGTTGATTGGGTTAAATGTGGAATGGTATATTGATTGGTAATAATGCTATAGTGTGGTGATTTGTGATTGGTTCAGTAATCTGTGATTGGTTCAATGATTTGTGATTGGTGCAATGATCTATGTATGATTTAGTGATTGATGATTCAATGTTTAATATTCTGATATTTGCACGCAAATGTGATACAGAGGAAGCACGTATATATGCTAGTATGATTCATAACAATAGTGTATACATTCTGAAGTAAATATGATCAGGGTTTGCAGTGGCAACACTTTGTTTCTGTGATGGTTAACAATTTATGGCTTGGTATATTTATAAGTGGTGGGTATGATTTGGTTATGATGGTTTATATATGTTGGTAGTTGGTTGAGATTCAGTTCAGTGATTGGTTTGTTGATGTTACAGTGATTTAGTTGGTTCAATAATTGTTGTTCAGATTCAGTATTCAGTTTGGTATTGAGCATAATGTTGGGTGTGGGTCCAATCGGAAAATATGATGAAAAGGGGCCTACAGGTTTTGATGCTTTGAGTAAGGTGGATCCAGTTTGAAATATTATGAAACCTGGTCCATAGGGGTGTTGATGGTTGGAGCCTTCAGTAAGGGAGTAGGAGATTCCTTCTAGTGGTAGCTGGTAAACTTATTCAGGGGGTAGGTGCTCCCTTCCAGTAGGAGCCTGCAAACGAGATCAGGGGGTTATAGCTCCCTTCCAGTGGGTGTTGGAGAATGAGTGGAGGTTGTAGCCTCCTACAGGTAGGTGCCTGCATGTTGGTAAGAGTCTGCACCAATACAATATGTAATGAAGCTTTATTTTAAAGAAGAAGACAAATATGACAACAACGATGGTTTTCTCCCACATTGGATTTCCACCTAAAAATACTAGTGTTATATGTGTGTTGCTTATGTGTTGTAATTTATCTACTGCATACTGAATGGTTAATAAATGAATAATGCACTAGTTAAGTTAACTCAATGACGGAATT
Organism: Pinus albicaulis; assembly: GCA_034641835.2. NCBI lineage: Eukaryota > Viridiplantae > Streptophyta > Pinopsida > Pinales > Pinaceae > Pinus > Pinus albicaulis. Next base: position 779,122,149 of record CM076578.1, read on the forward strand.
AATGACAAATTAAGTAAACTGGACATACACTATTTGTATTCACCGAAAGTGCGTACATACGCAGGTTGCATAAATAACAATAGCGTACAAATTTCAGAATATAAAATGAAAATTTGAAGTGAATTACAAATATTGATTCACACCCGCCCTCTCTCTCCCCTCTCAGTATTTTTACCAACAACTTCCTCGAGGCCACAGAGCACCCCTACCCCTCCTGCCACCCCTCAAAATGGGACACCCTTCCTTACTCAACAAAATTAAATAATTTCTTGTATCACCTTTCTTATGAATGAGAAAAAATCACAACAATTATTTATGAATAAGAGAAAATCACAACAATTATTTATGAATGAGAGAAAATCACAACATTTACTTAAATTAATTGAAAATAACCCTTTGATGGGATTTCTAAATAAAAGTTTTCGTTCTTTTTCCAATGATTTCCATTATATTGTTGTGATATTCAAATTAACATCTATCTTCCCAACTCACAACTTTACATCTAATTAAACCAACATAGATCTATCTTAACTCCGAATCTATCAAGCGCCCAGAGAGATCAAACCTATCTAGATGCAAACTTATTTTTTGAGTGCAAAACTTGGAGAAAAAATTGCACCTCAAGAGATTTGATCCCTCTCGGTGCTTGATAGACCCAGAATTAAGATGGATATGAAGAGATTGCGTTGTTATATTATTTAAATTATGCCTTCAAATGTAAAAATAAATTTAATGTTATAAATTTTTTTTATTTCATTCATTCAAATATATATATATATTTATCAATCTGTGAAACTCAAATTACATTCATATATATATATATTTAAACCAATTAAATCATCATTACAAAAATGGTCAAACTACGTTTAGTTGGCATATTCCCATTTTAGAAGATATGTCATATGCGGTAGTTGCTTCACGTCAATACTTTTCCTCCCACCACTTATAACCTCAAGAAATACAACATCATAACGGTAGATACCATCTTTCTTAGTCAATTGCATATATATTTCTTACCCATCCCTATGCTTATTGTAACTGTGTCATACAATCCATTGCCACTGTGGTAATTTCCCATATTTAGAATGACGTAAATCCAAATAAAGAACTTAAATACAATTGAAACTAGCATGCTCGCTCAAAATCATATAAATTAAATAAAGACAAACTATGGAGGAGCATAATGACATCATAAAAAAATCACATCAATACCCTTGTAAATAGAACTAACTGAAGGAAAAAAACACATATCAAACACCATTATCTGTGACACATAACATAGTGTGAGTTTAAGAATGCCATCTACAATAACTACATATTATCATGGATAATATCATTGCGCATAAGGGTGTAGTTGCACTTGTTCAAATTGTGCTACCCCATGCAAGCTCCACGTGCATTGTTTGTAAACCTTAATAACTCAATGCTCAACCCTTTCCTATTGTGAACAACAGGTAAAAATCATTAATGAAATGTCCTCATAAGTTCAAATGCAATTTATATTAATATGAAGATAAATAGCACACAATTTTATTTTTTTAACGACCAGAATGAGAATTTTGTATTTATATGCAAATCTACAACTGGTATCATAGCAAATATATTAGGAAGTACATAGCTATATCTTCAAAATTATTTATTGAGCCCTCTTATCCAAAAAAACTACAATTTTTTCTAGAGTGACTCCAAACTGGACAATGAAAAATGAGGTTTTGTCCTTACAAAACTGACCCACCAAAAAGAAATATTTATATGTCATACTAGAAGTGATTGATAATGCAATCCTTCATCACTGTGCAATGCCAATCCATTTAACTCTAAGGAATAAGAGAGGGCTTGATTCGACCACTAGTTTTTAAATCTCCCAATCTTAATTTACACCCTTTATTAGCACATAAGTCCACATCTTTATTGAGATCATAGAGAATGTGGAAATATGTTATTGAAGAGAACCCTTTTGCTGCTTTCGTAATTCTTTTCATAATACTTTTTAATGTTTTGTCCCTCGCAGAGGAGCCCTTCGCCAAATGTTGAATAAGCTGGATGTAGTCTCCCAAAACAATGGGAGATGTTACTTGACTTTCTTTGGCTAATTAAATTCCCCAGCAGAGGGCATAGGCCTTAGCTTGGTTGTTTGTCATGCATCCTAAGCCCCACAAATACTTTACAAATCTAACTTCGTTGGGGCCATAGGGCACCCCTCCCCCTCCTTCCACCCCTGAAAATGGGACACCCTTCCTTACTATTAACAATATTAAATAATTTATTGCGTTAAGTTTCTTATGAATGAGAAAAAATCACAACAATTACTTATGACTGAGAGAAAATCACAACAATTACTTAAATTAATTGAAAATAACCTTTTTACGAGATTTCTAAATAAAAGTTTATATTATTTTTTTAATGATTTCCATTATATTGTCATGATATCCAACTTAACATCTATCTTTCCAACTCATCTAATTAGACCAATTTAGATCCATCTTAACTAAGGATCTATAAGTGCTAAGAGGGATCAAATCTCTCTAGGTGCAAACCTCTTTTTTGAGTGCAAAACTTCATCAAATATTTGCACCTCAAGAGATTTGATCCCTCTTGATGCTTTATAGATTCAAAGATAAGATGGATTTGAGCTAGTTTATTTATTCTACTATTTCAATGAGATTGCAATTTTATATTTGTTTAAATTGTGTTTTCAAATGTAAAAAAAATTTAACGTTATATAGAGACAACAACTTAAAATTATATATATTTTTAATTTCTAAATAACTTTTATTCAGTTTATTTCTTTATTTTTATTTTAAAAAAATAATGTTCTAGTGAAAGTTTCTTAATCGGGGAAGTTCAAATTATATTCATATTCATATTATGATGTTCCCATTATGATATTATGTTGGCATATTCTCATTCTAGAAGATATTGCATACACAACAGTTGCTTCATGTCAATACTTTTCCTTATATGGTAGTTGCTTGATGTCAATGTTGGAATCACGATTGCCGTTACACCAAAACCCAGAGGTGTTAGTAAACAGACACATTGCCAAAGTTAACAGATCCACGAGAGGTGGTTAAGCACATGTCGTGAAACACACGGGGAACATTGGTTTATCCAATGTCCAACAATCTCCCCCTCAACGCGAGCGGGGTGCGATTCGAACTTGAGACCTTCAGCTCTAATACCACTTGTTGAAATCATACTTGCTGTTATATCAAAACCCACATGTGTTAGTAAACGAACACATCGCCAGAGTTAACGGATCCATGAGAGGTGGTTAAGCACATGTCGCGAAACACATGGGGAGTGCCGGTTTATCCAATGCCCAACAATCAACACCTTTCTTGGCGCTTACAATTTCAAGAACTACAACACTGTAATTATAGGCATCAACTTTCTTAGTCAATTGCCCGTGTCTAATATATATCCTTTAAGAAAAAAAGAAGTCTATTTTAATGTTCAACCCTAACTACAAATATAATAAAAAACTTTCATCAAGCAATATATTGTTGGATTTGATATCATATATCAAATCCTTGAAAATGATCTTACAATGTTGTTAGGATCGCAAAACACTGATAAAAGTGGCAGTGTCTAAAGATGCCAAGTAAGATTGAGTTTTTAGGCCTTTAATAGGCTACAATAGAAATGAATACCATGGACAAAACTGTGAATTCTCATACACATGAAACTAAAAAAACTACTAGTGAAAATTTTACAAACCTAACTATATTTAAGTATTACTTATTATTTTCCAATTTTAAATAATTTCACTAAATCAACCTAACAATACATTTCTTAAAATTTATTTCCAAAAAATGTCTATCCACACCATAAACAAAACTCTTTTCTATATGCTTCCTTAATTTTATTTCCAAAAAGATGCCTCTCCACACCATAGACAAAACTCTTTTCCATATGCTTCCTTATTTAACCTTCCTTTATTCTTGTTATATAGCTTTATAGCATTGTTTATCAAATATAAATGAATATATGAAAAATAAAGTGTGATACCCAAAAATTAATTACTAGAAATTGTTTGTACAACCAATTGCCTTTTTCCATTCTGCGTAGGATTCCATCACCCAAATTCCAGCCTAATACCGTCAGCATTTAGTAACGATATGTGCGCTTGTGCTTTGGATTACATATATCGATTGAAAGAGGCCCAATTCTACAGAGCAGCTGGATCGTTCAATCTTAACACTGAATGTCCTGGTTTCATTTCGCTAAAACGAGGTTTATTCCACTGTCTATATACTCCAAACAGAACTAAGTTTATATAACATCTGATAGAAAGGAATAAACTAGAAACAAAACAATCAAAGCTTCATAACACATGGCCAAACAGAACAAAATTTATATAGCAACTGTTACAAGGGAATAAACGAGAACCAAAACAATCAAAGATTTCATAGCACACCGGATCTTTTGAGACGAGCTTTGAGAGGAGATTCGTCAGAAAGAAACATGCCAAAGCGGAAGACGGGAGCCAGAAAGAAGGCAGAGAACCAGAGGGTGAGGCAGAAGGCCATTTCTCAACAGCAATTCCAGATTGATTTGGGTAAACATCCATCCAATGCTCTCTATACTTGCGATTTTTGCCACCACGCCCAGAAGAACAGGGCCTTCTGCTACTTCTGCGGCTCTGTTCCCAAAATCCCTTCCTGTGCTCAATGCGGCAAGACCAAATGTATGGCAGCTGGATCTGACTGCGTCGTTCGCCATCCTGGCCGCAACGTCACAGGTGGTACCCTTTACACACTTTTTCCTTTCATAAATCTGTCTATGTTCTTCCTTTAAGATTAATTTTGCATCTATTCAATATGAAAACAGGGTAGGGTTTATGCGGTTTCCTATCGTCAATTCGCATATTCCTATGCCTACGAAGCTATTTTGGGTGATGTCTTGTAACCTAAGTACTGTTACCAAGGGAAGAAATGGGTATGGGTAGGGGGCAGGGCTTCTGTAGAATGAGTATTGACTTTTGGATATTGCTGTCGAAATTTGCTTTAGGACAAAAAGAGATTACTTTGCGGGCGGGCGCTAAAATTAATACATTTATGCTTAAAACTTCAATGGAGCCTTAAAACAAATTACCAAGACTATGACTAAGTTATACCATACATAAACTGAAAGCTATAAAACCAGATTGCCATGGCGATGATAGTTATAAATGGACACTAAAGCTCCAAATTGAAGAGATCCAGTAGCTGTTACTGCTTAATGGGCCCCAGACTGCGGTCCATATAGCCAATTAGAGCTTGGGTAGCACTGCTTGAGTGGAGGGCTCAGTTGATCACAAATTCTGATCGTTCGAATCAAAATCGATTCAACAATCTTGCGAGACAGAAGACAAACTGACCTAAGATCAAAGACATAAAACCAATTCATGCAACGATCGACATCCTATTGAACCACAAGCGCAACGCAAGGAATTGAGTATTTCTACGCAGGAAACAGCTATAGCTAAACTATCAGAACTTTAATTGGCCCTATGGCATTCTAGCTAGGATTGGAATGTTGTTGGTGAAGAGGGATTGGAACAATGGAGTCGGTCTAATCGATTGAGATTCAAATTTGTATATAATGAATTGAAATTCAAAATTGCCTGGCCTTAAGTGAAGGACAATCTAAACAAGATCTCGAACCAAAAGGGGCCTAGGATCAAAACCAAGTGCAATAATGCATCCAGTGACCCTTAATTGATCCAACAATCAATATCTAGATCTCTTTTAGATGCCACGGTTAAATCGCATAGGTATGTATTCGAAGTGGGATGGATTAAGAATCCTAAATCTAAGGCCGAAGAGTATTTTGTTAATTTACTCAATGATCAAGGACTCGATATCAAAACATTGTTAGAAACGTTGTTTTTTATTGATCTCAACGCTACTCTAAAACTATGATATTGTACAGTTCCTCCCTTAAACACCAAGGACTTAGGGCCAATAGTATTTACTGGACCTAACGTCACCAAAATTGATTGAAGGAAAGAGTGTGTTTCAGATTAGTTTCATTCTCAAAGGCAAAATTCTAAACTTAAAAGTTAAGAGAAAGTTTAAATGTTTAAGTTTTGGTTAATCTCATAAAAATGAAAGTCCTAACAAGCTTTCCAACCTAAACTCAAGAGCAGAGACCATCTGTGAATCATTCTAATGATTGAGTTAAAACCATGCTAAGACTAATTTACGTTTAATAGATGATATAAACTGGGCTAATGAATGTTCTTACAAGAAATCAAGTTCTTTTGTGCCGGGAGCAATTATCAGATCTGAATCGTTTATTGAATCAAAAACACCAAAACTGCAAATGTAAAACTTGAATGTAAAAATAGTAAAGTCAGAGTGGAATATTTAATATTACTGCTTTCAATCTTTAATCAAACATTTAATCATCAAAGAGAATGAAGGCTCAAATAATTTGGAGAAGAATACTGAGATGATGACAATCCATATTCAATAAACTAAAACATTCTTACAGACAAAACGCATTACCTGAGTTTGCCAAATCCAAGTCATTATTGAAGATCCAACTACCCCAAAATATGCATGAGTAACCAGGAGCACCTTCGCCTCCAAAAATGGGGTTTTGAAATAGAATGGAGCAACATTATTTTCCCCGAGAAAATAATTTATTCTCATTCAAGTAGAAACAAAATACATACATCACGGACAACAGCACCAATAACAGAGAGAGACCAAAGTCTTAAAAAGTAATCAGAAACCTTCAGCCTTAAGAGGCTAGAATCTATCAGGCTCCATAAGGATTCCAATCTAAAGTTTAGGGATTAAAATCATCCAAAACAAACAACATAACTTAAAAGTTGTTCAGGAATCAGGACATCTGTCGGAAAAACACTGGCAAGACCTAGTGAAGATGAAGCAAGAAACTGATGACAATGCTAATGAAGGTGAAGTAGGGAAGAACCAACGAAGGTAGAAGAGGCGAGAGGCAATAACATTGAATTGGCCAGCAAAAGCAAAGGACATCTTCTCTCATTATAGATGAAGACAAAATTCTACTTGTTAGAAAAGGATGAAAGTGGGGACAACACTAGAATGAACTAGCGAAGGTGAAGTAGGTCACAAAGTTAAACAAGCTAGCAAAGGCAAAGGATTTCATCTCTTGTTAAAGATGAGGGTGGAACTCCACCCATCGACAAAGGGTGAAAGGGGAAATAATGCTAGGAAGAGCTAGCAAAGGTGAAGCAAGCAATAGGGGTCAATGCTATCAAGAGCTATGAAGGAAAAATAGGTGAGCATTTATCGCCCTAAGTGAGCCAATGAAATAAAGGACCTCATCTCTATGCTCACCCTAAGTGAGCCAATGAAATAAAGGACCTCATCTCTTGTTAGAGATGAGCATAGAAGTACATATGTTGACATAGGACAAAAGGGGCAACAATGCCAACAAGAGCTAGCAAAGGTAGAGCATAGGATAGAAGTCAAAGGGTATGAGCTAGGAGACATTTGGTGGAAGACAAGAGGGAACAAGCAATGCTAGTGAAGAGCTAATGAATGTGAAATCGGATACATGAGCTAGGATGTAGTAGAGGTAATGGTAGCAAGATTGAGGGAGCAACCTAATAGCCTTGGTTTAAAGAATGTATGAACAAAGACCAAAACCTCACATATGGGACTAGAGGGAAGGGTGTTGAAAAGTGTAACTAGGATCGGTATACATATTGACTATTTAATTATGTATTTATGTAAAGAAGAAGACAAAGATAATAAAATGCATTTTTGTTATGCTTGCTTCATGGGTTTCATGAGCAAGGTTTTATTATAGGTCAATAGACTTCTTCTTGATGTCTATTATTATTTGTCTTCTAGTTATAAATGTAACTAGGAGTCATGTATATGAAGAAATCTAGTCAGATTAATATGCCTCAATACCTTGTCATTCAACCATGGAGAAATGGCTCAAGACAGCCCTCAAGTCAACCTCCTTCATGCTGGAATATAAGCCCTACAAGTTGGCTCTATAAACATATAAAGGTCGGCTTCATAACCTATGGACAGGTTGGCTAAATTACAGGTGGCAACAACTATATATACCCTATAAGTTCTACGCAGAAAAACAGTGAAACAGATTTGGACTTGTCTGAGATTTTCGGACCAAGTTGCAGGAATTTCAGGACTGAAAAAGTGCGAAGTTATGGCTGCTTTCAAGTGCGTATCAAGATGCTGAAGAAGGCTGCGTTCAGATGCTGGTCAAGACAGAGTTAAATGCAGATGAATCAGTGATATTACAACATGAAGAAGTCTGAGGTAAGTGCGAGATTAAGGACTGCGTTCAGCCATGTTGTGATGCGAATTAAGGGCTGTGTTTAGCTGTGTTATGGTGTGGATTTAGGCCTGCATTCAGCTGAGTTATGGTGCAGATTAAAGTGCTGTGTTACAGTAATCTAGGGCTGCATGTAAAAGGATAGGTACAGAAATATGTACCTCTATCTTGGGCATAAGAGTTAGATAAGAAGAAGCCTAGAAGGATCCTAGGTGAAGGAGAAATTCAAGATTAGAGAGATTAGAGACCGAGCTCTCTAAGGCTGGTGCTGATTGGTGCTGGTCGGTGCAGGAAGGTGCAAGAAAGAAGGATAAGCTCAAGGAGTCATTGAAGATGAAGTGACAAGGTCTTGAAGGCATATAAAGGTCTAGGGTCTGTGTCATGGTTATGGTACTTGTCATCTGAAAGTCTATAAGAAGATTTTCTCATGGGTTTTCCTCTCCAAGAGGGAGAGGTTTTGCCCTGGCTCGAAGAGCCTAATTTTGTGTCTCTTGTATTTTTGGTAATTGACTTGATGAAAGACTTAATAAGCTAAGAAGAGAAGACATAAGTAAAAGAAGTAAGTTCACAAGTGATTATCAAGTAGAGAATTGGAATTAATCTCCGCCTTCAAAAGTCTTAACATGGTATCAGAGCTAAGGTGCTAAAAGACAAGGGCTACTTAGCAAGAAGACACTCAAGGAAGCAAAGATCAAAGTTTGGGTCAAAAGGTCAGATCAATTTGCAAGGAATATTCTTCAAAGGATCCACTCATCAAGCAAATAATCTTTGCCACCAAAGATTTATGACATTAAAGACATTGTTAAAAGGATCCATCATCAAGTTCCGTCCCTCAATATCCAACATCTTTGAAGAGATCCTCTATCCTTAAAATTTCATCATCTACATTGGAGAATTCAATCTAAGAGGAAGTTCCTGACTTCATCTTCATCATCATCAAGGAAGCTGCTAGAAGGAGGAAGTTACTCTACTCAATTAAGTATCTATGAAGTTATTTAAATCTTTCAAAATGGCTTATTGCAATGAGAGCAACAAATTGGTTGGGTCATCAAACCTTAGTGCATGGAAGAAAATGACAGATTTGAATCTGATTGAAGACAAAGTTATGGACTACATCGAAGGATCTATAATTCAACCCTCAAAAGAAGATGCTCCAGCTCATGTTGAGTACATGAAAGGATAAATCAAAGCCCAGAGGATTCTCATAGAATCCATTAAGGACTCACTCATACCATATGTATCAAAACTGAAAGCTGCAAGAGAAATGTATGAGAAACTGGTGGAGCTATTCTCTGTGAGTACTGCAGCAGAACCAATCTCTCTGAGACAAGAACTATACAAAATGAAATTGTCCAGAGAGGAAGGAATCACTTCATACTTTATGAGGATTTCTAAAATAAGAGACCAACTGTAGGAATTGGGAGAAGTAATGTCTGATAGTGAGATGACTACAGTGGTGCTAAATGCTCTATTGGAAGAATGGGAAAACTTCACTTCAAGCTTATACGGGAAGAAAGAAGCAACACCATTCCACGATTTATGGTCTCTATGTAAAATAGAGGAAAACAAGATTGAAAGCCAAAGCTGATACAGGATCAAGTGAAGGGAATCAAGCCTTTGCAACCATGTCCAGGAAGAAAGGAAGATTCAGAAAATTTGGTCCTCAAAATAAAAGAAGAAAAATGGACAAGGTACGATGCTTTGGATGTAATGAGCTTGGGCATTATAAAAGGGATTGTCCTAACTCTGGAAAGGACAAGAGGAAAAAGGAAGAAGCCCATGTCACAAATATAAGGGAAGAACCTAATGTAAAGAAATCTAAGAAAGAAGAAGCGAGAGATCTCTATTATGATTGAGATCATCGTCATCTTTAAGTGATTTCTGTTGGTTGTAAAATAATATGATAGGAAGCAATGTTAATATCATCATGATTGAAGCACGGTAGGAGCTCTTGGTGAAACAACTCCTGGAAAACCTCACTGATAAACAACATTGATGGAAGGCAGTCATAAAGATCAAGGGTCATCATGGAATCAGGTGCTGACATTTTTCTAATGGAGTTCTCTATGGATTCACTTAGAAAGAAAGCAGAAAGGTTTCATCAAGAATTCTATGCTACAGAATTCTGGGATTAGGATGTGATGACATATTGATGAAGCATGTCAATGGAATGAAGTTCCTCATTCTAGTAAAATTGCTACAGGATGACTCAAAGGAAAAAGGTATGAGGTATATATATTTATATGCTGACACTGGATGCTGTGAAATCATGTCATATGGTTGTAGGTAATGGACTTTTATCTTTAGAAGTATGATCTATGGAGGAGGATCTCTCTCGATGCACAGGTTGCCACTAACAGATAAAATTAAATATGTTCTCATATGGAATATGAGGTAGTTGTATACAAACAAGGAACTGGATACTAGAAGTTCCTGAGTATGAAGCTGTGCGTAGAAAGAATTGAAGAGATCATGAAGTGCAACTATGTCAAGAGGCGGTTATTATTCGGAAGCCAAGAAGATGTGACTAGAAGATCTACTGGGAGGATATGTAGATTTTGATAGAAGTCTGGTAAACAAGAAGACCCTTGACAAGACATATCTTTAGGAGATGTGTCGATCTGAATAAAGGATGCCAATGCCTATAGGAAGATGTCATGGTGAAAGATCATCACTGAGGTAACTTTTAAATTAAAAGTTCATATGTATATGTTTATCTAGATGAGTTTATGCAGGGCTTCCAATCATGTGGAAGGATGTAAAATCCTTGGGAGATTGTTCAAAGAAAAGTAGCATGGCATAAAGGTGGTCTAGATAAGGAAGTCTGATGAATCACTTTCTGATAGTTGACATGACTCAAAGATGAAAGTGATGGATGATCTGTGCCCTATGGAGCCAAAGGTTGAAGATTCCTCAATATCGAAATCCATGACATCAGGGGAGTAATTCTTCATGAGCAGTTGGGTGTCTCACCGTTGCTGCTGCAGGTACCTGGTTGAGAGGGAACCTGGTGATAAGTTTCTTGCTTGGAAGAAACTTGAAGTATGTCCTTCCTGAGTTAAGAGGAAGTGACGTATATGATTCTCTAATACATGTGTCATGCATTAGACCAAGACTAACAACCTTAAGTCTCAGTGAAGGCCATGTGGAGAGAATGGATAGACACAAAATTCTGGTCTTCACTTGGGAAGATAGAATGGAGGATTGGGTAATCATCTGGCATTCGATACTCTTTGAGAATGTGATAGGGCATTCAAGATAAGAGTAGTCGGGGACCGATATTCTTTGAGGGCTGGCTACCCAAGAGAAGAATAGTCCAAGAAGGTCATACTCTGGGAACACCTGGGTGGAGTATGTACCTTGGAGAGACAATGACTATGGTGCCTATAAGTCATGTGTCTCGCCAGCATTGTAGCCCATTGTCTCGTTGAAAGATGGGGCTGTTAGTCAAGGCCTTGCACTAGGACAATGCTAGTTGATATGATGCTATACAGATGCGATTACCAATCCGATTCTTCTTATGAGATTCTTCAGTTTGAAAGTGACCATGTCCCTGTATGAATACCTCCTTAGTTAAGACGGAGCGTTGAAAAGTGTAAGTAGGATCGATATACATATTGACTATGTAATTATGTATTTATGTAAAGAAGAAGACAAAGATAATAAAATGTATTTTTGTTATGCTTGCTTCATGGGTTTCATGAGCAAGGTTTTATTATAGGTCAATAGACTTCTTCTTGATGTCTATTAAGATTTGTCTTCTAGTTATAAATGTAATTAGGAGTCATGTATTTGAAGAAATCTAGTCATATTAATATGCCTCAAGACTTTGTCATTCAACCATGGAGAAATGGCTCAAGACAACCCTCAAGTCAACCTCCTTCACGCTGGAATATAAGCCCTACAAGTCAGCTCTATAAGCATATAAAGGTCGGCTTCATAACCTATGGACAATTCGGCTAAATTACAGGTGGTAACAACTATATATACCATATAAGTTCTGTGTAGAAAAATAGTGAAGCAAGTTTGGACTTGTCTGAGATTTTCGGACCAAGTTGCACGAATTTCAGGACTGAAAAAGTGCGAAATTATGGTTGCTTTCAAGTGCGGATCAAGATGCTGAAGAAGGTTGCGTTCAGATGCGGGTTAAGACAGAGTTAAAATGCAGATGAATCAGTGATATTACAACATGAAGAAGTTTGAGGTAAGTGCGAGATTAAGGACTGCGTTTAGCCATGTTGTGATGCGAATTAAGGGTTGTGTTCAGCTGTGTTATGGTGCAGATTAAAGAGCTTTGTTATGGTGCGGATTTAGGGCTGCATTCAGCTGAGTTATGGTGCAGATTAAATTGCTGTGTTAAGGTAATATAGGGCTGCATGTAAAAGGATAGGTACAGAAATATGTACTTCTGTCTTGGGCATAAGAGTTAGGTAAGAAGAAGCCTAGAAGGATCCTAGGTGAAGGAGAAATTGAAGATTAGAGAGATTAGAGATCGAGTTCTCTAAGGCTGGTGTTGATCGGTGTTGGTCGGTGCAGGAAGGTGCAAGAAAGAAGGATAAGCTCAAGGAGTCATTGAAGATGAAGTGACAATGTCTTGAAGGCATATAAGGGTCTAGGGTCTGTGTCATGGTTATGGTACTTGTCATCTGAAAGTCTATAAGAAGAATTTCTCGTGGGTTTTCCTCTCCAAGAGGGAGAGGTTTTGCCCTGGCTCTAAGAGCCTAATTTTGTGTCTCTTGTATTTTTGGTAATTGACTTGATGAAAGACTTAATAAGCTAAGAAGAGAAGACATAAGTAAAAGAAGTAAGTTCACAAGTGATTATCAAGTAGAGAATTTGAATTAATCTGTGCCTACCAAATTCTTAACAAAGGAGACCAAGCATGACAACTAATCCCAACTAGGGTTAATCTATCTCAAGTAGGGCCCTAACTTAAGATAACTACCAAGAGGGAGCCAATCACTAGTTTAGGTGACCATGGGGAGGCGACAAGAACCATGCAAAGTGTGTGATGCAAGGCAAATGAGAAAGAGAGGGCACAAGATGCAAGATAAAAAAGGGTAGGAGGGTGTCCCTAATATTTAATGGGAACCCAAGGGAAAGAAGAAGATCAACAAGAAAATCCATCAAATGGATAAGGAGTAGGATGAGCCTCTATGGGAAAGGAGAAGCATGGTGGGGATGCCTTGAAAGAGAAAGGGATAAAGGGAAAAGTGCTTACATTGAGTGAAGCAAGGAAAATTGAAGTCTTGACAAACGCATGGAGCATGAGAAAAGGAAGCATACCAAGAAAGAGAGGCAACCACGAATGGGAACATCCATGATGAGGAGGCGAATAGGGAAAAGGAGGACACAACAGGGGTTAGATAAGCAAAGGAGCTTCTTTGGACAGAGGACAAAGGAGTAAGGTAAAAGGATGGAGGATGTTTAAGCAAAGAAGGAAGATAAGAAGCAAGGCTTTAGATAGGGAATGAGGGAAGGTCACAGTGAGTCTCATGTAAAGGGAGAGGCTCCAAGTAAGAGGGTTTGAAGGAGATGGAGGGACAATGGGAGGAGGGCTAGGCATAAGGGCAATCTTAGTGGCCAATCAATCCTCATAGTGAAAGTGTAGTAAAGAAGGTTCAACCTCTATGTCTAAGGTACAAGTATAGATGCTTACACATTTTTTGAAATGAGTTTGAGGTTTACGTGCATAAGGAGGAACATGGCCACAAGCTCAATTGTGGGGAATTGGTTGAAGGTTTTAGCTTTAGAATGAGAGGTAGAAGTGCCAAGTTGAGCTTTAGCTTCTTGTCTCAATGAAAAAGTGTCAGATTGAGATGTTAAAACTTGGAAAGGTTTAGAATTTTTGATGCTTTAACATGATGTCTTAGAATCCTTTCTTTGAAGAGCACGAAATTTGATAGTTGCATGAGTGGTGTTTATAATACTAATGTTGTTAAGTGTAACTAGGTTCGGTCTTCAGATTGACTATGTAGTTATGTATTTATGTAATGAAGAAGGCAAAGATAATAAAACTTTAAAATGTATTTTTGTTATGCTTGCTTCATGAGCAAGGTTTTTATTATAGGTCAAAAGACTTCTTCTTGATGTCTTTTATGGATTTGTCATCTTGTCATAAATGTACTAATTAAGAGTCATGTATATGAAGAGTCTAGTCAAAGAAGTATGCTCAAGACCTTGTCATATAAGCCTTGAAGATTCAACTCCATATGATGCTCAAGACCAGCGTTGAACATCTCCCTCAGACAACCAATGAGTAGTGGACAAGTCGTCTCACATACCCCTGAACAAGTCGGCCTACACACAGATTGGAAGGTCTGCCTAAAATGAAGGAAGGATGACACTATATAAGAATAGGTCCGCGGTTCATTTGGACATACTACTTCAGACAAGTCTGCAATTTGTAGTGCAGATCACACATACAAAAGTACAAGTAAAACAATGAAGATACTATCTGAAGAAATGCGAAAAGAGATCACTGTAATTTCAGAGTTAATTCTGTGATACGATTCCTGCAATCACAAAGAAGCCCGACGACTATTTGAGGACTGGTGCTGCTCGGTGCAAGTGCAATAGGGTGCAGATAGAAGTTGTAAAGAGGAGTCTCATAAAATGCGAAAAGAAGAAGACTGTTAGGGGCAGAAATAACCGAGTTAAGGGTTGCTGAACATAGATCAAGTTTTTCTAAGTAAGCGAGTACAAATCAATGCATAAAAGGAAGGTCGAAAGGTAAGACATGGTTATCAAGGTGCTGAAGTATATCTAGGAGGCCGAGGCTAGAAGAAGATACTACAAGGTGCTGAAGGATCTCTAGGAGGATGAAAGGAATTCACTAAGAACCGAGTTTCTCAGTATTGGTGTAAAACAATGCTGAAGGAAGGATCACCAAGAAGAAGTCAAGAAGAAAGCAGTGACAAGGTCTTGGAGGTATACATAGGTCAAGGGTCTGAGTCATGGTCATGGTACTTGTCAATTGAAAGTCTATAAGAAGAATTTCTTGTGGGTTTTCCTCTCCAAGAGGGAGAGGTTTTGGCCCAGGCTTGAAGAGCCTAAATTTGTTTCTCGTGTGTTTTGGTATTTGACTTGATGAAAGACATAATAATCTAAGAAGAGAAGACATAAGTAAAATAAGTAAGCTCACACGTAATTATCAAGAAGAGAATTTGAATTAAACCTAGCCCTACCTAATTCTCAACATGGTTTTAGAGCTAAGGTGCTAAAGGCAAGGGCTACTTGACAAGGAGACACTCAAAGAAGCAAAAATAAAGGTTAAATCAGTTTGCAAGAAAGATTCTCAAGCCATTTCAAGAAGACCTTCAATCTCATTCAAAGGATCCACTCATCAAGGAGATAATCTTTGCCGTCAAAGATTTTTAACATTGAAGACATTGTTGGAAAACACATCATCAAGCACCATTCAACTTTATCCAATACCTTTGAAGACATCTACATTGGGGAATTCAATCTAAGAGGGAGTTCCTAACTTCATCTTCATCATCATCATGAAGCTGCTAAAAGGAGGAAGTCACTCTATTCAAGTAAGTACCTATGACCTCATCTAAATCTGTCAAAATGACTTATTGCAAAGAGAGCAACAAATTGGTTGGGTCATCAAACTTTAGTGCATGGAAGAAGAGGACATATTTGAATGTAATTGAAGACGAAGTTATGGGCTACATCGAAGGATCTACAATTCAACCCTCAAAAGAAGATGCTTCAGTTCATGCCAAATACATGAAAGGAGAAATTAGAGCCCAGAGGATTCTCATAGAATCCATTAAGGACTCACTCATACCTTATGTATCAAAACTGAAAACTGCAAAAGAAATATATGAGAAACTGGGGGAGCTATTCTCTGTGAGTACTGTAGGAGAAGCAATCTCCTTGAGACAAGAACTATACAAGATAAAATTGTTAAGAAAGGAAAGAATCACTTCATATTTTATGAGGATTTTTGAAATAAGAGACCAACTGCAGGAATTGGGAGAAATAATATTTGATAATGAGATGACTACAGTGGTGCTGAATGCTCTACCAGAAGAATGGGGAAACTTCACTTCAAGCTTATATGGGAAGAAAGAAGCAACACCATTCCAGGATCTATGGTCTTTATGTAAAATAGAGGAAACAAGATTGAAAGCCACAACTGATACATGATCAAGTGAAGGGAATCAAGCCTTTGCAGCCATGTCCAAGAAGAAAGGAAGATTCGGAAAATTTGGTCCTCAGAATAGAAGAAGAAATGTGGACAAAGTACGATGCTTTGGATGTAATGAACTTGGGCATTATAAAAGGGATTGCCCTAAATTTAGGAAAGACAAGAGGAAAAAGGAAGAAGCCCATGTCACAGATGTAAGGGAAGAACCTGATGCAAAGAAATCTAAGAAAGAAGAAGCGAAAGATCTCTATTATGATTGAGATCATCTTTCTCTTTAAGTGATTTCTGTTGGTTGTAAAATAGTATGATAGGAAGCAGTGTATATTAATAACATCATGATAAAAGCATGGAAGGAGCACTTGAAGAAGTAGCTCCTGGAAACCTCACTAATATCTACATTGTTGGAAGGAAGTCATCAAGATCAAGGGTCATCATCATTAAATAATCAATATGGAAACATGTGCTGACATTTTTCTAATGGAGTCCTCTCTGGATTCACGAACTAGAAAGAAAGCAAAAGGTTTCATCGAGAATTCTATCTTGCAGAATTTGGGGACTAGAACACGATGACATATTGATGAAGTAGGTCAAGGGAATGAAGTTCTTCATTCTAGTAAAATTGATGCAGGATGACTTAAAAGGAAAAGGATGAGGTACATATATCTATATGCTGACACTGGATGCTGTGAAGTCATGTCATATGGTTGTAGTTGATGGACTTCTATATTTCGAAGTATGATTAAAGGAAGAAGGATCTCTTCTGGTGCACAGGTTGCCTCTAATTGATGAAATAAAACATATGTCCTCATATGGAATATGAGGTGGTTGTATACAAACAAGGAACTGGATACTGGAGGTTCTTGGGAATGAAGTTGTGTGGAAAGATCATGAAGTGCAACCATGCCAAGAGGCGGTTATCATTCAGAGGCCAAGAAGATGTGACTAGAAGATCTCCTGGGAAGATATGTGGACTCTGATAGAAGTATGGTAAATAAGAAGACCCTTGAAAAGACATATCTTTAGGAGATGTTTCAATCTGAATAGAGGATGTTGACGCCTACAAGAAGATGTCATGGTGAAAGATCATCACTGAGGTAACTTTTGATTTAAAAGTTCTTTTGTATATGTTTATCTGGATGAGTTTATGCAGGGCTGCCAATCATGTGGAAGGATGTAATATCCTCGGGAGATGGTTCAAAGGAAAGCAACATGGCATAAAGGTGGACTAGATGAGAAAGTTTGATGAATTACTTTCTGATGAATGACATGATTCGTGGATGAAAGTGATGGATGATCTGTGCCCTATGAAGCCAAAATGTTGAAGATTCCTCAATATCGAAATCCGTGACATTGAGAGGAGGAATTCTTCATGAGCAGCTGGGTGTCTTACCATTGCTGCTACAGGTTTGTGCCTTATGAAGCCAAAAGGTTGAAGATTCCTCAATATCGAAATCCATGACATCGAGGGGAGGAATTCTTCATGAGCAACTGGGTGTCTCACCATTGCTACTACAGGTCCCTGGTTGAGAGGGAGCTTGGTGGTAGGTGGTAAGTTTCTTACTTGGAAGAAACTTGAAGTATGTCCTTCCCGAGTTAAGAGGGAGTGACATATATGATTCTCTAATTCATGTGTCATGCACTAGACTAGGACTAACAATCGTAAGTCTCAGTGAAGGCCATGAGGAGAGAATGGATAGACACATCATTCTGGTCTTCACCTGGGAAGACAAAATGGAGGATTGGGTACTCATCCAACATCTGATACTCTTTGAGATTGAGATAGGGTATTCAAGATAAGAGTAGTCGGGGACCGATATTTTTTGAGGGCTGGCTACCCAAGAGAAGAATAATCCAAGAAGGTCATACTCAGGGAACACGTGGGTGGAGTATGTTCCTTGGAGAGACAATGACTATGGTGTCTATAAGTCATGTGTCTCGCCAGCATTGTAGTCCATTGTCTTGTTGAGAGATGGGGCTGTTAGTCGAGGCCTTGCACCAGGACAATGTTGGTTGATATGATGCTATACTGATGCGATTACCAATCCGATTCTTCTTATGAGATTCTTCTGATTGAAAGTGAACATGTACAATTATGAATACCTCCCTAGTTAAGAGGGAGTGTTTGAAAGTGTAACTATGTTCGGTCTTCATATTGACTATGTAATTATGTATTTATGTAATGAAGAAGGCAAAGATAATAAAATGTATTTTTGTTATGCTTGCTTCATGGGTTTCATCAAAAAGGTTTTTATTATAGGTCAAAAGATTTCTTCTTGATGTCTTTTAGGGATTTGTCATCTTGTCTAAATGTACTAATTAAGAGTCATGTATATGAAGAGTCTAGTCAAAGAAGTATGCTCAAGACCTTGTCATATAAGCCTTGAAGACACAACTCCATATGATACTCAAGACCAGAGTTGAACATCTCCTCCAGACAGTCAATGAGTAGTGGACAAATCGGCTCACATACCCCTGAACAAGTCGACCTACACACAAATTGGAAGGTTGGCCTAAAATGAAGGAAGGATGACACTATATAAGAATAGGTCTGTGGTTCATTTGGACATACTATGTCAGACAAGTCTGCAATTTGTAGTGTGGATCACACATACAAAAGTACAAGTAAAACAACGAAGATACTATCCAAAGAAATGCGAAAAGAGATCACTGTAATTTCAAAGTTAATTCTGTGATACGATTCCTGCAATCACAGAGAAGTCCGAGGACTATTTTAGGACTGGTGCTGCTTGGGGCAAGTGTAAAAGGGTGCAGATAGAAGCTGTAAAGAGGAGTCTCATAAAATGCGAAAAGAAGAAGACTGTGAGGGGCATAAATAATTGAGTTAAGGGTTGTTGAACAGAGATCAAGTTTCTCTAAGTAAGCGAGTGCAAATTAGTGCATAAAAGGAAGGTCGAAAGGTAAGACATGGTTATCAAGGTGTTGAAGTCTATCTAGGAGGCCGAGGCTAGAAGAAGATACTACAAGGTGCTGAAGAATCCCTAGTAGGACGAAAGAAATTCACTAAGAACCGAGTTTCTTAGTATTGGCGTAGAACAACGCTGAAGGAAGGATCACCAAGAAGTCAAGAAGAAAGCAATGACAAGGTCTTGGAGGCATACATAGGTCAAGGGTCTGAGTCATGGTCATGGTACTTGTCAACTGAAAGTTTATAAGAAGAATTTCTTGTGGGTTTTCCTCTCCAAGAGGGAGAGGTTTTGGCCCTGGCTTGAAGAGCCTAAATTTGTGGCTCGTGTGTTTTGATAATTGACTTGATGAAAGACATAATAAGCTAAGAAGAGAAGACACAAGTAAAAGAAGTGAGCTCACAAGTAATTATCAAGAACATAATTTAAATTAAACCTAGCCCTACCTATTTCTCAACAACTAAAATTAATATTAATAATATTAATAATAAAAATTATAATATATTTTTAACTATCAATCATATTTATAAGATCAATCATTAATTTACATTAACATTAATTTATAATATTAATTCTAATATCAATCAAAATTTATATTAATCATAAATGTTATTTATTATTAAACAACCCTCATTAATGATTTTAATAAAATTATGTTTATACCAACCTTAATATTATAATAAATCATAACAAATACCTTTCTTAATCAAATTAAATCTCATTAGATTATTTCTAAAAATAAATTAAAAATCAATTAGTTAACATATTTAATGATAAATAAAAATAAAAATATTTATTTATCAAATATACCATAATTAACTATATTTTCCTTGGTATTTTTATGGTCGGCCATTTCTTTCTCCTCTTTCATTCCTTCCGCTCCTGATAGTATTTATCTCATCCATTCGCCTCTCTTCTTGGCAGGTTTACTCCTGATGATGAGTCTTGGTTAGACTCGAAACATAGACGTAAAAATGGATACTGTGGAGATTGCGAATCCCCCTCCTCAAAACTCACACCACAGAAATCTTCAAACTATCAACTAACACTAGTTTTCTAGTTGAGGGGAAGGGGAAGTTGGTCATTTGAGTCACTGTGATCCATTGGATGAGAACTTTTGCATGAAAGGAAGACCCATGTAACCTACATTGTAGGGATGGAGTTAAGTAATGTTCAATGACAAGCTCAATTTCATTGGTCTTGATCGAGGTATTAACTAGTTCTATTTGACTTGAAGTTGAGAAAGGTTTTAGTTCCTTGTGAGGTCTTTGAGGTTCTTGAGTTCAAGCTCTAAAGTTTGTTCGAGTTGAGAAGTTTGGTGAGTTAGTCTTGACTCTTTTCATATAGGGCATGAGTTCATCACTTGTCTATGTGTTATCTTAAGTTGGATGCCGACTTGGATAGGAAATGATGGAGGTTGGAGGCCATCTTATCTTGAGGGTAGAGGCAAAGTCACATGATACCCTTGGAAAGGAACAATTGCTTGTGTCAGGTTGAAAGGAAGTGCTAGAGATATTCATGGTTAACTTGGTTTATGTTAAAGAAAGTTGTAAGGTGTCTTATGTTTGAAGGCAGTGCTTGAGGCATAGGTTGAGGTCGTATATGTGAATGAAATCCTTGGCTAGGAATTTGTCAATGTAAAGTTTGATAGATACATACTTGGATGTGGTTGGAAGTATGTCTACAATGCTTGTTTTTGTTACATGTAATAACTTTTGACATGTTTTGAGAGAGGAGTTGGTTGGCGCCAAGATTGAAAGAATAAGGGGAAGTGACCTCTAGAGATAAGAAAGAGGAAGTGACAAAAGGAAGAAGGAAACCTTCACTGGAGAAAGGGAACAATTGAGTAGAACTCCCCAGTGGAGTTACCAAAATGTTGTGTGATAGTTAAAGTGAGGCACTATACTACCACAATTATGAAGGTGCAAGCTTGAGTGCTTAGAAGAGAAATGGAGTGGCTCCTTAGTTTTCAGAATAAATCAAGCAAACTAAGGGAAAGATAGAAGTTGAAAGGAGGGAAATAAACAACTAGCTTAGTTAGGGTTAGAGAGTTGATTATTTGAAGCTTGTGTGTTAAATTTAGATAACCATGGTCGTATGAGCAGTGCAACATGGAGTTTGGACCTAGTTGCCCAAAATTAACACCCCCTCTCAATTAGGGAGAATTCCATCTGTCCACAAGTGCAATCCATCATGTACCAAACCAAACATTGTGCGTCATCTCGCCGTAACTTGCTTTGCTGGCTCCTTATTTCAGAACAAAAGGTGAGTCACAAAGACATCACACACAACTAACCCGAAGTCAGCTTCGAGGCAAAAACCTCTCTTAGACTCAAAAGAGTCTTATACTAACCCGAAGTCAGTTTAGAGGATAAAACCTCATCATACTTTATCCCAGATCAAGGTGTTGGACACGTGCCATCCTAGACATAGAGAGTACGGCAATTACCGATGCATCCATCGGTCTTGCTATGGTCTCTATCCAAATTTTCCACCTCATTGGCCAAATGAGAGGTACTTCCCATGAGTCTGAAACTCCATGGGTAGGATGCGTGCGGGGCACAGATCAGAGAGAGGCAAATCAACTCAATATCATAACGGTGGGGCAAAAGCATCACAAGGTTCGACAAGCCTAGCCTTGTGAGTGCTTATAGCTTCAAGAAGCTATCCCCAAGACCCTTGGAACTTCCAGAGCTCATAGTCCAACTCAACCAGGACCCTCAGAATAGGGTCTTTCCACGATTCCAAGCTTCTCACGGAAGGTTAGGAACTTGACCTTCCCCAGGGACTTTGTGAGAATATCTGCGACCTGCTCATCAGTTCCTATATGATCGAGCCTTACGGCGCTTCGCTGTACCATATCCCGAATAAAGTGGTACCTGATATCAATATGCTTGGATCGATCGTGGAACACGAGATTCTCAGAAAGACGAATCCCACTTTGGTTATCACAAAGGATAACGGTGGTATCTAACACATGCCCAAACAACTCACTGAAGAGCTTTCGCAACCAAACAACTTCACAATAGGCCATACTCACTGCAATGTTATCGGCCTCAGTGGTGCTCAAAGCCACCGACTTCTGCTTCCTACTCATCCAAGATATCGAAGCAAAACCCAAAGTGAAGCAACATCCAGATGTGCTCTTGTTATCCACCACACTGCTAGCCCAATCGACATCAGTATATCCATGGAGTCTCAAACTCCCGACAGTGTATCTCAGCCCATGGTTGATTGTGCCCCAAAGATATCTCAACAGATTCTTGGCACCAATCCAATGAATTTGATGAGGTTCAACCATACGTTGACTCAAAGTGTTCACTGCAAAACATACATTCGGATGGGAGTTCACTAAGAACATCAGAGTCCCTACGAGTTGTCGATACTCGGTAGGATTTGCTAGCACGGGCCCAACAACGTTTCCACTCAACTTCTTAAATTTGAGTTCAATCGGTGTCGACATAGACTTACAATCCACCATACCAAATCTCTCCAGCAGCTTCACGACATATTTTCCTTGAGAAAGGAAAATCTCGCCTAGCCTCTGCCAGACCTCCAAGCCTAGGAAGTAGTGCATTAGTCCTAGGTCTTTCATCTCAAACTCGGAAGCTAGCTCCCTCTTACATTGATGAATGAGAGGGTCAACACTTGTCAGGAAGAGATTGTCCACATAGAGAACCAAAATGAGAGGCCTTTCTCTATCAACCTTAAAATAAAGGTTCGGATCAGCATTACTTCGAGTGAAGCTTAGCTTCATCAAGTAGCTATCGATCCTCTCGTACCAAGCTCCGGGGGCTTGTTTCAACCCATCGAGGGCTTTCTTCAACCTACATACATGGGTGTCTCTATCTTGGACTTCAAACCCTAGAGGTTGCTCCACATACACCTCTTCTTTTATAGATCCATGCAGAAAAGCGATCTTCACATCCATCTGATGTAGACTCCATCCTTGCGTAGCAGCAAGGGCAATAATAGATTGGATGGTGGTATAGCGGGCCACATGTGTAAATATATCATCATAATCTATGCCTTCTTTTTGAGTGAAGCCTCGGGCAATGAATCTTGCCTTGTACTTTTCAACACTTCCATGATATCCATGCTTGATCTTATAGAGCCATTTCAAGGATACAACAGATTTGTCCTCCGGTCTTGGGACCACTTCCTAGACATCATTCTTCATAATGGACTCATATTCTTCGTGCATAGCATCCTTCCAAACTTGATGCTTTACGACTTCTTCAAATGTTCCAGGCTCAGATTGTACTATTGTACTCATGGCTGCTACATACCCTTGGTATCTCTTCGGCTTCTTGCATTCATGGAATGTACCCCTTGGGGCAATACGTCTCTCGGCATCTTTGAGAGTATCCCTAAGCCATGAGGGTCTTCTCTTATTTGAAGGAGGTGGATCAATGGGATCCATAGGTCTTCAACATCGGGCATATGTCATCCTTCGGCTCTTCCAACTTCCATGCTTCTTCATCTTCTTTGTCTTCCTTGGAGCTAGGAAGATTTCTTACCTTCTTGAGGGCAACATCTTCATTGAAGGTGACATCGTGACATGTCCACTTCTCTTTGACTAGGCACGTAGATTCTATATGCCTTCGAAGTTTCACTGTAGCCCACAAACATTCCCTTCTTTCCAAAAGCATCTAGCTTGGTTCTCTTTTCTTTCGACACATGAAAGTAAACAGGACAACCAAAAAATCTAAAATGATAAACATCAGGTTTCTTACCTAAGAAGACTTCTTCAGGAGTTTTGGAGTCCAGAGCGGAATGGGGGCATTTGTTTTGAACATACACAACAATGTTCGTAGCTTCTCCCCATAGAAACTTCGGAAGACCTTGGTCACATAGCATGGCGCGGGCAGGCTTCCACAATGGTCCTGTTCTTTCTTTCAGCAACACCATTTTGCTCAGGAGTGTACGCAGTTGTGGTCTACCTCTTAATGCCAACTTCTCTACAAATGTCATTAAACTCATTTGACTCATACTTGGTCCCATTGTTGGCCTCAAAACCTTGATTTTCTTCTCGGCTTGATTTTCCACCAAGGCCTTGAAGGTACATAACCATTTGAATGCTTCGTCCTTCTTTAAAAGATATATCCATGTCTTGCGGGAGAAGTCATCTGAAAAAGTAATGTAATCGGAACATCCTCCCAAGGATGTCGCAGGCAGCATACCGGATAAGTCAGAATATATCAACTGCAAGATATCAGTTATCTTTGTGACACTTGAGGGGAATGGTCCCTTTGTATGCTTCCCTTCGGCACAACCTTGATATATACCTTCATGATCATCTCTCAATTTGGGCATCCTTGTCACCACCTTCCTTGCTTCGGGAAGGGCTTTGTAATGAAGGTGTGCAAACCTCCGGTGCCATAACTCTGTTTGAAGAGTTGTATCACATTTCATAGCCCCCAATAGACTTCCTCCAACTTGGTAGAGTGTATCAACTCTAAAACCAATAGAAAGAACTTCCTTGAATTTCTTCTTCCAGATAAGTACCTTTCCATCAATGAATGCGACCTTGAACCCTTTGTCTTCCATTGCCGAAATGGACACAAGCGTATTCTTCAAATTAGGTACATACAACACATCTTGTAATCAGATGACTTGACCTTGAGATAAATGGAGGGTCATAGTCCCTGTCCCTTTCATGGGATAGGTGGCATTATCTCCAAGGATAATTTCCAGATTAGTATCCCTCTCAACCTAATCAGAAAGGGCTTCTTTATAACTAGTGAGGTGCCTTGAAGTGCCACTATCAATTAACCAGACATCCAGGGTGTCGGGTGGAGATGCAGTAGAGAGGGCAGATACAAGAATAAAATCATTTCTCTTATTATCAACATCATTAGACTCATCGTACCTGGAATTTCTTGACCTCTTGAAAGGTTGCCCATTTCCATTACGATCAAAGGGAGCCTTCCTTTTTCCTTGGAACCTATTGTTCCTGCCATTCCTTCTTGAGTTGTTGTTGTCATCATCCCTGGGAGAGTCCCTTCTATTAGGGCACTCTCTTGCATAGTGACCAGTCTTGTTATAAGTGTAACATCTTCCCTTCCTTCCTTTGGGCCCCGTTCTACCATGGTTTTGATTTCTCGGGCCACCATGGTTCTTCTTCTTTGCATGAGCAACGAAGGCAGTAGGGTCACTTCCATTACCATTAGAGGCATACTCCATCATTCTTGTTTCCTCTTGAGTGCATCTTGTCAATATTTCATCAAAATCAGGAATCACATTATTATTGAGAATAGTGGCATTGAATACATGCCAATCACGGGGGAGACCTCCAAGTGCAATAAGAACCATCTCGCGATCAGATATTGCTTCCCCAATAGCTAGGAGGTTATTCCTGATTTCAGTGAGCCTCATAAAATAGGATTGAATAGATTCATCCTTACCCTTCTTGATATTCTTTAATTGATTCTTGAAGAAGAGGATTTGATTAGCATTGCTAGCCCTGAACATGCTCACCACCTTATCATACATCTCCTTAGATGTCTTCAGCTCAGAAATGCAAGCAACCAAGTGCTTATGAATAGAATCCCAGATAATTATCTTTGCTTTGATTTCCCCTTTTCTATACTTCGTATTTGTTGCAGCAGCTGTATTTGATGGAGGCTCTTGAATATTCCCCTGTACATAGTCCATGACATCTTGATCTTCTAGCGCACAATCCAAGGACATCTTCCATGCATGATAATTAGACTTATCAGTCAATTTATCATCAGCGTTGAAACCCTTGTAGGTTGAGGAGGCCATTTGTCCTTGATAGGGTTTCTTCCTTCAGAGGTAACTTCTAACACTAGCTTGGACTCTTGGACTTTGTCTTCACCCCAACTATGATACCATGTTAAATTTAGATAACCATGGTGTTCTATGCTTGATGCAATTTTACTTCAATCTTTCTTAGGCCCAATACAAAATAGCAATCACATAAACTTGAAAGTAAAATGCTGATAGAACACAATAATAGATCAATAGAAGATGAGCCAAATATAGATTAGATTTACAATTCCTTTTGTGCAACAAAGATATGAGATATTATGGCGTTTCGGCGGTCAGTAGGATGCTTCAACCAGCAAAGTCTTTCTCAGTCAGCCAACACTTTAATGTGTCACACCCACAACCCTCAAAGACAACTCATCACAAGTCAAACCAGGGTCAGCGCAAAAAAGTCAACGCAGGCAGCGTCAAAAAGTCAACGCAACAAACTAGGGCTTCTGTCAAACAACCTAGAATTCCTCGATTTTAGTGCCCAGCTGTACAGCCTCCTAAAATTGGAATTTTTGCAGAAGATCGAGGTCAAAGTCAAACGACCAAGGGTTGACCACGGTCAACGCTGCAGCAGAAAAGCCCTGAACACATCAACGCAGAAAACAGAAAGCCCTAAACAGATCAGCGCATAAAACAGAAAGCCCTAAACATATCAGTGTAGAAAACAACAGCTTTGCTCCACACGTGTGAGGGAAAAAGGCCTCCAAAGGCTATTGAACCAATCAGATCACAATGAGAGAATGTGTGATGAGATGATAAGAAAATGACCTCCAAGTCTGTCCAATTTATATTCATCAATGAGGGTGTGTGACACATCTCTTAGGCATGTGGGATAAATCTGGTCGACCTTGCACAAGTGGAAAATAAATTCAAAATCAATGTTCTGCTCATTAGATCAAGATGATCTTTAGATCAATCTTGCACCTCTCCGAAAGAGGAATCCAACAAAAATATGACCATCGTCATATGAGCAGTGCAACAGGGAGTCTGGACCTAGTTGCCCAAAATTAACACTATGACTATGGTGATTATGATTAGTGGTGAGTTCTCTTAGGTCTTAACAACAACAAGTAAATATGACAATGAATTAACTGTTGAAAAGTGTAACTAGGTTCAATCATCATAATGACTAGTAATTATGAATTTATGTAATGAAGAAGACAAAGATAATAAAATGTATTTTTGTAAAGCTTGCTTCATGGGTTTCATGAGCAAGGAAATTTTATGATAGGTCAAAGACTTCTTCTTGATGTCTTTTAGGGATTTGTCATCTTGTCATAAAATGTGTAATTTAGAGTCTTGTATATGAAGTGTTGATACATTTGCAAAGGATCATTATTGATGTAAATAGTATGCCTCAAGACCTTGTCAATTGGCTCATAAAAGATGAGCGCCTCAAGACCTTCTTAATTGGCTCATGAAAGATGGCTCAAGTATGATTCAAATACCCCTGAGCAAA
Organism: Pinus albicaulis; assembly: GCA_034641835.2. NCBI lineage: Eukaryota > Viridiplantae > Streptophyta > Pinopsida > Pinales > Pinaceae > Pinus > Pinus albicaulis. Next base: position 779,149,762 of record CM076578.1, read on the forward strand.
TCAACCTAACAAATGCTGGAGATACTCCTCACAAAGTCGGTTCTCAATCAGATGTAAAAGTCGGCTTATAAATAGTCACAACTATTCATATACAGGTCAGCTAATTACCTGTGCCCAACCACTATATATACCCAGGCAGAATGCACATAACAGGTAACAAGACAGTTCAGATTAGTCTGAGATTTTCGGACATATATTACATTGACAAGGTCTACGGTTTGGAGCGACATAGAAAACAAAGAAAGAAGTATAGACAACGAAGGAAAGAAGTATAGACAACGTAAGAAAAGAGGCTATCTCGGGTCTTTGTTTTGATCACTTGCACCACAGTGACCTCTGGAAGGCCGAGGACAGTTGCAGGAAGAGACAGGATGTGTGAAGATCAGTGTTCAGGTTGAAGACCAGCCGACAAGGTTAAGTAGAGGTGCAAGGTGTGCATAGGACAGTCTATGACAAGGTGTTGATATCTTTGTAAGGGTCATATACAACTTAAAGAGGAAGGCAATCGAGGCTAGGAGATAAGAAGTTATCTAGGAACCGAGATTTCATAGGGTCAGTGTAAAGGAGTGTAGAAAGAAGGAGTACAGTTAGAGATCGAGTTCTCTAGTCCTGGTGCAGGATGGTGCAAAAAAGGAGATCAACATAAGGAGCCAAGAAAAGAGCAGTGACAAGGTCTTGGAGGCATACAAGGGTCAAGGGTCTATGTCATGGTCATGGTACTTGTCAACTAAAAGTCTATAAGGAGAATTACTTGCGGGTTTTCCTCTCCAAGAGGGAGAGGTTTTGGCCCTGGCTTGAAGAGCCTAAAACTTGTGTCTCTTGTGTTTTGATAATTGACTTGATGAAAGACATAATAAGCTAATAAAGAGAAGATCTAAGTAAGAGAAATAAGTTCACAAGTAATTATCAGGAAGAGAATTGAATTAAACTGTGCCCTTCCAAATTTTCAACATGGTATCAGAGCTAAGGTACTGAAGACAAAGGGTACATGACAAGGAGACACTCAAGGATCAAAGAGAAAAAATCAAATTTCTAGAAAGCATCAAAGCAAAAGTCAAAGTCTACATTGAAAAGTCAAATCAATTTGCAAGGAAACCGTTAAGCCATCTCAAGGAGACCTTCGACCGTATTCGAAGGATCCACTCATCGAGGAGGTAATCTTTGCCATCATAGATTCTTGATATTGAAGCCTAATTAACATTGTTGAAAGACACATCATCAAGCACAATCCAACACTATTTAAGACATCATCATTCTGAAGTAACCATCAAGTCATCCTTGATCATCAAGGATCCAAGATCGCCTACTTTGAAGAAATCAGTCTAAGAGGGAGTTCCTGCCATCATCTTCATCATCATCATCAAGGAAGCTGATAGAAGGAAGAATTCAATCTACACAAGTAAGTATTTCTATGACCTCATTTAAATTTGTCAAAATGACTTATTGCAAAGAAAGCAACAAATTGGCTGGGTCATCAAACTTTCGTGCATGGAAGAAAATGACAGATTTGAATCTAATTGAAAATGAAGTTATGGGCTCCATCAAAGTATCTACAACTCAACCTTCAAAAGAAGATGCTCCAGCTCATGCCAAGTACATGAAGGGAGAATTAAGCGCCCAAAGGATTCTCATAGAATCCATTAAGGACTCACTCATACCCTATGTATCAAAACTAGAAACTGCAAAAGAAATATATGAAAAGTTGGTGGAGCTATTCTCTGTAAGTACTGCAGGAGAAGTAATCTCTCTGAGACAAGAACTATACAAGATGAAATTGTCAAGAGAGGAAGGAATCACTTCATATTTTATGAGGATTTCTGAAATAAGGGACCAACTACAGGAATTGGGAGAAGTAATGTTTGATAGTGAAATGACTACAGTAGTGCTGAATGCTCTACCTGAAGAATGGGGTAACTTCACTTCAAGCTTATATGGGAAGAAAGAAGCAACACCATTCTAGGATCTATGGTCTCTATGTAAAATAGAGGAAATAAGATTGAAAGCAAAAGTTGATACAGGACCAAGTGAAAAAAATCAAGCCTTTGCAGCCAGGTCCAGGAAGAAAGGAAGATTTGGTAAATTTGGTCCTCCAAATAAAAGGAGAAATATGGACAAAGTACGATGCTTTGGACGTAATGAACTTGGCAATTATAAAAGGGATTGCCGTAAATCTGGAAAGGACAAAAGGAAAAAGGAAGAAGCCCATATCACAAAAGAAAGGGAACCTGATGCAAAGAAATCTAAGAAAGAAGAAGCGAAAGATCTCTACTATGATTGAGATCATCTTCCTCTATAAGAGGTTTTTGTTGGTTGTAAAATAGTATGATAGGAAGTATTGTAGATTAATACATCACTCTAGAAATGGCATCATGATAAAAGCATGGAAGGAGCACTTGTCATAATACAATTAAGCTATGAAAGAAGTGGCTCCTGGGAACCTCACTAGTAACAACATTGATGGAAGGTAGTCATCTAGAGCAAGGGTCATCTATGGAAACATGTGCTGACATTTTCTAATGGAGTCCTCTTTGGATTCACTAGTTAGAAAGAAAGCAAAAGTTTTCATCGAGAATTCTATTTTTGGGATATAATGACATATTGATGAAACAAGTCCAGGGAGTGAAATTCTTTTTCCTAAGGAAAATTGCTACAGGATGACTCAAAAGAAGGATGAGGTACATATATTTATATGCTGACACTGGATGCTATGAAGTCATTTCATATGGTTTTAGGTGATGGACTTTTACCTTTTTTAGTATGATCAAAGAAAGGAGAATCTCTTCCGATACACAGGTTATCAATAACAAATGAAGTCAACATAATATGGCCTCATATGGAATAAGAGGTGGTTGTATACAAACAAGGAACTATATACTAGAAGTTCCTGGGAATGAAGTAAAACTATGTAAAGAAAAGAAGAGATCATGAAGTGCAACCATGATAAGAGGCAGTTATCATTCGGAAGCCAAGAATATTTGACTAGGAGATCTTCTGGAAGATATGTAGACTTTGATAGAAGTCCGGTAAAGATGAAGACCCTTGCAATACATATCTTTAGGAGATGTGTCAATCTGAATAAAGTATGCCAATGCCTCCAAGGTGTCATGGAGAAAGATCATCACTGAGGTAACTTTTGATTTAAAAGTTCATATATATATATATATATATATATATATATCTGGATAAGTTTATGCAGGGCTGCCAACCATATGGAAGGATGAAAGATCCTTGGAAGATGGTTCGAAGGAAAGCAACATGGCATGTAGATAGACCACATGAGAAATACTGATGAATCACTTTCTGATAGATGACATGACTCATGGATGAAAGTGATGGATGATCTATGCCCTATGAAGCTATCCCAAAATTGAAGACTCTTCAATATCAAATAAATTCATGACATCGAAGGGAGGAATTCTTCATGAGCAGCTGGGTGTCTCACCATTGCTGCTGCAAGTCTCTAGTTAAGAGGGAGTCTGGTGGTAAGTTTCTTGGAAAAAACTTGGTAATTCCTAAGAATGAGCTTAGTGTTGATTTTATAGCATCGGGAAGTGTTCTAGGTCTCAAATATTGAGGAGAGGCTTTTGAACCCAGAAATCATTTGTGAAAATTCCACTTGAATTTTGCTTTATTAAAATAATTAAAGGGTATTAATAAACCGCAGTGTGAATCTTCTAGAAAACGAAGATCAAGTCATCTTATAATCTGAGCCATTGATTAAGAATATAATCTGGGCTGTTGATTCATTAGCGAGAAGACTATAAGAGAAGGCTTGAGGGTCATTTGGAAAGCAAGTCGGGCACATTCTCAGTACCCGAAGGAAATCGATTCTGAAGTAAGAGAATTCGATTTCAGAGGGTGAGTTTGTAGAGGCAGGGTTGCAGAGACAGAAGAAGGAGGGAGAAGTCAACAGAGACAGAGAAGAAGGAAGACAAAAGACGAAGGGAAGGCAACGCTGAGCAGCAACACTAGCCCTCCACACAGACTTACGCAGTCTAGGCAGTGACTGCGCAGAGGGGCTACACAGATTGATGCAGAGGGTGCAGGATGTCATCCTGTGTGTCGGGAATTCTTCCGGATTGTCCAGAAAATTCATATCAAGTGTATGCTATTGATTCTGCTCATCATGAATTCTGTAAATGATATTTTCATTGCTGAAGATTAATACAAACCCTCATTTGTAGCATCGGTTTTCCCACATTGGGTTTTTCGGGGACAATTTTCCAAAAATCACTGTGTTCATGTGGTTGTTTATATTTTGCTATATGTGTTTTAATTTGTTCTTCTGCTTTTGATTAAAGTGAATATTGCAGCTATGTTTATTTCAAAATTTATTGAAGCATCTGTAAATTACTTATCGTAATAAGTAGGCAAAATAAACCAACTACTGCAATAACAATTTTCAGAGTGAAAATTTCACATGGTATCAGAGCTAAAGGCAAAAGACAAAAAGGATCTGCAATGGAACAAAGATCCGACGTTAATACAATTCGGAAGGGCCCATGCAATCCCCCAGAGCACATAGAGAAACAAAGGGAGCATGACATATTTGTTTTGGCATCCAGACTAGAGGAGGATTTCGCTTGTGTGTCAAGCATGACCTCTCCAGGAGTTTGGTATATTGACAGTGGAGCATCTGCTCATATGACGGGAGTTTGAGAATGTTTTTCGAGCTACCGAGAAGAGCAGATGAATTTCCAGACCACAATGGGAAACAAGGCCAAGTGTACCCCCGTTGGAAGAGGTACCATAATATTTCAGACAAAAGCTGGCAACATGATTCAAGCTACAAACGTTCTGCATGTACCAGGTTTGGGGATGAATTTACTCACAGTGTCTTAGCTCGAGAACAAGGATTATGACGTATACTTTATTGGAAATAAAGTTTATGTCAAACACCCTAGCTGGAAAAGGAAGGCACAAATTGGAGTAAGGAGCCATAAATTATATAAGCTCCAGCTTGAGTCCCCAATGGCACTAATCGGCAGTATGGACGAAAGGGATCTGAATGAATTATGGCACAGAAGGACGGGGCATTTACATCATGGAGCCTTGAAGATTCTCAAGAAGAATGTCATGGGAGCTCCAAAACTCAGCACAAGGAAATATGAGGTCTGCAGGGGGTCCGTACTAGGGAAGTATGCCAAGGCAACATTTCCAAGAAGCAACAGTAGGGCCCAAAGTGTATTGGAATTGATACACTCAGACATCTGGGTTCCAATATCCACGACTACTCCTAGTGGTGCAAAGTATTTTGCTACCTTTATTGATGACCATTCCAGGAAAAATTGGATTTACTTTCTCAAAACCAAAGATGAAGTCTTTGAGCATTTCAAAGAATTCGAGGCGTTGGTAGAAAATTTAACCAGAAAGAAGATCAAGAAGCCACGATCAGATAATGGAGGGGAGTATATCGATAAAGACTTCACCAGTTTCTGCGCAAAGGAAGGCATCAAGAGAGAATGGACAACTCCATACAATCCAGAGCAGAATGGAGTTGCAGAAAGGAAGAACATGACCATTGTAGAAGCTGCAAGGGCGATGCTATATGACCAAGACATGCCCAAATTTCTGTGGGCAGAACACTGTACTACCACTGTGTATGTGCAAAACAAGGTGCCCCATAGAGCATTGGGGAAGGTGACCCCTGAGAGTGTGTTCACAGGCAGCAAGCCTAAGGTGAGCCATATCAGGATATTTGGCAGTATAGCATATTGCCATGTACCAAATGAGAAGAGGAAGAAATTGGATCAGATTGCAGAGAAGGGTTATTTTGTGGGTTATAGTGAAAATGCGAAGGCATATGGCATCTATATTCTGGAAAACAGGAAGATAGTAGTAAGGCGGGATGTAAAATTCATGGAGGAGAGAGCCTTCAGAAGATCCGGGGAAATGGTTACAGATACGCAGGTTGAGGAGGATCCACTAGTTCAGCCTCAACGACCTACAGAGGATGGCTCGAGTGCCTCTCCACGGCACAAGGATTTTGAGGAAAGTTCTTCCAAAGAAGAGCAAGCAGGAGAGCAGACAAATCCACCCACTACCAGTGGGAGAACAAGCAGAGAGCTTCAACAAATTCTGAGGGATGCAGAAGAATTCGTTGGAGTCCCTAGAGATGGCAAGAGGGTACATAGGCAACCTGATAGGTACCAAGCACTGGTAGCACAGGTCGGAGAACCCTCTAGCTTTCGGGAGGCAGCTCAACATCAGGTGTGGGTAGATGCCATGGTGGAGGAGTATAGCACCATCATGATGAATGATGTATGGGAAGTATTCCCTAGACCTCAGAACAAATCGGTTGTAGGATCCAAATGGATCTACAAGATCATGCTGCAGATGGCAGCATAGAGAAATTCAAAGCTAGGTTTGTGGCTAAGGGGTATGCACAGAAAGAAGGGATCTACTATGAAGAAATCTTTGCCCCTGTAGCTCGGTGCACTTCAATCAGATCAATCATTTCTCTCGCAACGCAGATGGGATGGGAGATTCACCAGATGGATGTCAAGATAATGTTCTTGAATGGGGTGATAGAAGAGGAATTGTACATAGAACATCCAGAGGGCTTTGAGACACATGAGCAGAAGACTCATGTATGCAGGCTTAAGAAAGCCCTGTACGAACTAAAGCAAGTCCCCAGAGCATGGTATGGGCGAATTGATAGCTACTTGCAGAAGATGGGATTCATCAAGAGTGACGCAGATCCCAACCTCTACTATCTGAGAGTAGGGGACGAGCTGTTAATATTGGTATTATATGTAGATGATCTGTTCCTTACTGGATCATCTAAGCTCATCAAAGACTACAAGGAGAATCTGGCTACCGAATTCGACATGAAGGATCTGGGGCAAATGCACTATTTTCTTGGTTTGGAGGTTTGGCAGCAGAAGGGAGAAATTTTCCTTGGGCAAGGAAGATACACTATAGAGATCCTGAAGAGGTTTCAGATGGAAGACTGTAGACCCATGGCTACGCCAATGATTAGAAACTGGAAGAAGATAGACACGTCAGAGGTGATGAGGCTGACCCTACCTTGTATAGGTAGCTTATCGGATCATTGATGTACTTGGTCAACACTAGACCAGACATCTGTTGTGTAGTGAATACCCTTAGTCAGTTCATGGTGGAACCAAGGAGGGCTCACTGGGCAACAACCAAACATGTTCTTAGATATTTGAAGGGGACAATCGAGTATGGGTTGAAGTACACTAAGGGCAATGAAATCCAGTTGAGTGGGTTCACTAACGCAGATTGGGCTGGAAGCATAGTGGATTGGAAAAGTACCAATGGGTACTGTTTCAGTCTTGGATCAGGAATGACTTCTTGGTGCAGTAGGAAACAAAAGTCCATCGTACTGAGCTCAACCGAGGCAGAGTATATGGCAGCAAGCACAGCTTCGTGCGAGGCCATATGGCTTCGTAAACTGCTCCTGAACTTACTCAAGAAGAGGATGGAACCGACAAGAATTTTGTGATAATCAGAGTTGCATCAAGCTCTCTGAGAATCCTGTGTTTCATGACCGGTCGAACCACATTGACATTTAGTGCCACTTCATCAGAGACTATGTCCAATGGGGAGCTTTACAGTTGAGGTACACTCCTACAGGAGAACAGGTTGTAGATATCCTCACCAAGGCTCTGAGTAAGATTAAGTTTACTTACTTCAGAGATAAGATGGGGATGGTTGAGAACCCTTTCCAGTAAAGGAATGGGTGGGCTACAGAGACAAAGGGAGCTACAGTACGGATGAGGCAGTGGCAGAGATAGTGTCACAGGCAGCAGTACAGAGGGCAACAACGCAAAGGTGAGAGGCCACAACTAAGACATCAGCAGTGCAGCAGATGCTTTAGAATCAAAGCAGTACAGTTGGTACCTTGCTTGAACACTTTCCTTGCTAAGAGGGAGTGTTGATTTTATAGCATCGGGAAGTGTTCTAGGTCTCAAATATTGAGGAGAGGCTTGGACAACAGTATTCCAGAGAACCTAGAAATTGTTTGTGAAAATTCCACTCAGATTTTGCTTTATTAAAATAATTAATTATTTTATTGTGATCCCTAAGTCTAAATTTAGGGAAATTAAATAATTAAAGGGTGTTAATAAAGCAGAGTGTGAATCTTCTAGAAAACGAAGATCAAGTCATCTTTTAATCTGAGCCATTGATTAAGGATATAATTTGGGCTGTTGATTCATCAACGAGAAGATTATAAGAGAAGGCATGAGGGCAATTTGGAAAGAAAGCTGGGCACATTCTCAGTACTCGAAGGAAATCGATTCTGAAGTAAGAGAATTCGATTTCAGAGGGTGAGTCTATAGAGGCGGGGTTGCAGAGACAAAAGGAGGAGGGAGAAGTTAGCAAAGACAGAGAAGAAGGAAGACAAAAGATGAAGGGAAGGTAGCGCTGAGCAACAACACTATCCCTCCACGCAGACTTACACAGTCCAGGCAGTGACTGCGTAGAGGGGCTACACAGATTGACGTAAAGGGTGCAGGAGGTCATCCCGTGTGTCGGGAATTCGTTCGGATTGTCTGGAAAATTCATACCATTGATTCTGCTCGTCATGAATTTTGTAAATGATCTTTTCACTGCTAAAGATTAATACAAACCCTCATCTGGCATCTGCTGCACCGATTTTCCCACATTGGGTTTTTTCGGGGACAATTGTCCAAAAATAACTGTGTTCATGTGGTTGTTTCTATTGTGCTATATGTGTTTTAATTTGTTTTTATGCCTTTGATTAAAGTGAATACTGCGGCTGTGTTTATTTCAAAATTTACTGAAGCATCTGTGAATAACTTATCATAATAAGTAGGCGAAATAAACCAACTACTGCAATAACAATTTTTAGAGTGAAAATTTCACATTTAGGTACATTCCTTGTATAGGAATCAATGCATTCCCTTGTGGAAGGTCCTCCCTAGTTGAGAGGGAGAGATAGACACATCATTTCGGTCTTCAACTAGGAAGACAAAATGGAGGATTGGGTAATCATCTGGCATCCGATACTCTTTGAGAATGTGATAGGGAATTCAAGATAAGAGTAGTCGTGGACCGATATTCTTTGAGGATTAGCTACCCAAGATAAGAATAGTCCAGTAAGGTCATACTTTGTGAACACCCGCTTGGAGTATGTACCTTGGAGAGACAATGACGATGGTGTCTATAAGTCATTTGTCTCGCCAACATTGTAGCCCATTGTCTCGTTGAGAGATGGGGCTATTGGTCATGGCCTTGCATTATGACAATGCTGGTTGATATGATGCTATACAAATGCGATTACCAATCCAATTCTTCTTATGAGATTCTTCAGTTTGAAAGTAACCATGTACCATTATGAATACCTCCCTAGTTAAGAGGGAGTGTTGAAAAGTGAAACTAGGTTTAGTCTTCATAATGACTAGTAATTATGACTTTATGTAATGAAGAAGACAAGATAATAAAATGTATTTATGTAAAACTTGCTTCATGGGTTTCATGAGCAAGGAATTTTTATTATAGGTCAAAGACTTCTTCTTGATGTCTTTTAGGGATTTGTCATCTTGTCATAAAATGTATAATTTAGAGTCATGTATATGAAGTGTTGATACACTTGCAAAGGATCATTATTTGTTGTAAATAGTATGCCTCAAGACCTTGTCAATTGGCTCATAAAAGATGGCTCAATTATGATGCAAATACCCGTGAACAAATCAGCTTAACAAATGTTGGAGATACTACTCACAAAGTCGGCTCTCAATAAGATGTAAAAGTCGGCTTATAAACAGTCACAACTATTCATAGATAGGTCGGCTAATTACTTGTGTCCATCCACTATATATACCCAAGCAGATTGTGCATAACAGGTAACAAGACAGTTCGGATTAGTCTGAGATTTTCGGACATTTATTATAGTGACAAGGTTTGCAGTTTGGTGCGATATAGACAACAAAGAAAGAAGTATAGAAAGCGAAGGAAAGAAGTATAGACATTGTAAGAAAAGAGGCTATCTCGGGTCTCTGTTTTGTTCACTTGCACCACAGTCACCTCAAGAAGGCCGAGGACAGTTGCAGGAAGAGACAGGATGGGTGAAGATCAATGTGCAGGTTGAAGACTAGCCAACAAGGTTAAGTAGAGGTGCAAGGTGTGCACAAGACAGTCTATGAAAAGGTGTTGATATCTCTGTAAGGGTCATATACAACTTAAAGAGGAAGGCAATTGAGGCTAGGAGATAAGAAGTTATCTAGGAACCGAGATTTCATAGGTTCAGTGTAAAGGAGTGTAGAAAGAAGAAGGAGTACAGTTAGAGATCGAGTTCTCTAGTCTTGGTGCAGAACAGTGCAGAAAAGGAGATCAACATAAGGAGCCAAGAAAAGAGAAGTGACAAGGTCTTGGAGGCATACAAGGGTCAAGGGTCTGTGTCATGGTCATGGTACTTGTCAACTGAAAGTCTATAAGGAGAATTACTTGCGGGTTTTCCTCTCCAAGAGGGAGAGGTTTTGGCCCTGGCTTGAAGAGCCTAAAACTTGTGTCTCTTGTGTTTTGATAATTGACTTGATGAAAGACATAATAAGCTAATAAAGAGAAGATCTAAGTAAGAGAAATAAGTTCACAAGTAATTATCAGGAAGAGAATTGCATTAAACTATGCCTTTCCAAATTCTCAATATTAACAAGAGCAAAGAGAGCCAAAATATGGTTCATCCTCCTTTAAACTTTTGGTGTGTCAACCTACTTGTAGGAAAGAAAGAGAATTGAAATAAAGAAAAAGGAGAGAGATGTAACTTAGCTAACCGTTGAGAAATCTAGGGCATTAGCATTAGGGTGATTTCTCTTAATTAGTGGCTGTTTGTGAATGCTTTTTACTTATTTGGATTAGGATCTTCTTCTTCTTAGTTTTTAGTGTTCTTCTTCATCAAACAGTAACCAATGTATGAACATAAAATAGACAAAGATACACAACATGTAGGCTATGCGCCAGGGCCAAAACCTCTCACTCTTTGAGAGGAAAACCTACACAAATTCTTCTTATAGAGATTCCAATTGATGAATACCAAGATCAAGACCCTTGACCTATTTAGCCACTCCAAGACCAAGTCACTAATCCTCTTGATAGTCAATCTTCTTCTTGACTTCTCTTCCACTTCGTCATTACTGAGATCTTATCGAGACTTCAGCTAGGCTTCCTTACTGTCATATTCCAAAGATTGTACTTCTGTGACATCACCGAGATCACTGTGATCATATAACATTATAGTGTCATACTATCACACCACCGAACTACTGCATCATAGATATTTCATCAAGCCATTATGTCCTTGCAAACCGAGCTCTTAAAGGGATCCGATTCCCATTGACACTTCGTCATATATACTGTCGAAACATATAGTGATACATTTCTGTGAAGACAAGAGATTGACTTCACTGTGATCCACACTGTTGACTGTGCCATTCATCCTGTGATGCCTTCCGAAATATCCAAACTTTGTTGTGCCATTGAAATGTTATTACCCACCGAGAATTACATAGAATCCGAATTGTGTTAACCCATTCGAAAACTACATAGATGTTCGAATTGTTCTGTGTTCATGTGGTGGCCATAGCCGCGTATATATAGTGGTTGGTCTCCTACAAATAAGCCGATATGTGCCACCGAATAGGTTTGTCCCATGATGTGAGCCGACATGACATTCTTCATTATTTCTTGAGGCCGATCATGAAGAGGAGGACTATGCTTGTCTTTTGGAGGGCTTCTAGACAACTTATTGACTTGCATACATTCTTTATACGCCCAAGAAAGGTCACACATGACATTGACTCCAAACAGTAATCCCTTGCTCATGAAACCCATGAAGCAAGCCAATAATAATTTATTTTCTTCATTACATTATTTACAAGAGTCACAATTACATGTCATTATGAAGACTGAACCTTGTTACCCTTTTCAACACTAACCCCATTATTCCATTCAATGCACACAATGAACATCAAACATTAAATAAATTACTCTTTTACTTTGGTGAGCAAGCAAATAAAAGGAGGTCCTAGGGTTTATTGACCATCCTAGGTGAACTAGAGTTTTAACTAGCTTTTGAAGTAAATAAGAATGCAAATTGAATGATGCTTGGACTAAGGCAAGGAGCAATACAATAGGTAGTTAGGAGAGGGAAAACAACGAACTCAGTGCACTTGATTGTGCCAATATGATCTTGTAAAACAAACTTGGATATACTATCTACCAGTGTAACAATGAAAGAAATGCACAAGCAATGAATCACACAAAATCTAAAATCCTAAAAGGCAAGTATGGTAACCCAAGTACTTTTAGTTTGAAGGCACCTTCCTTACTCACAAGCTATGTTAGAAACCCTCACCCCCTTTAAGTGGCGATGTTGGAAAACCAAGATGTGGGGATGGCATGAAGCTAAAGACATTGTAGAACAACCAATCAATTCAACAAGGATGAAACCAAATCTAATGTAAAGGAGAGCCTATTGAGGAAGCCTTCAAATGGTGGGGGGTCGAGGGAAACAACAAATCGAAGATGTCCAAGTGAGTGAGAGGTGAGAGCAAGAGAGTTAGATCACAAGTTCGACATTAGTGTAACATAGAAATGACATGCAATATAGAAATTTTTTAACCCTTAACAAAGACCCAAGGGATGATTTAAATCAGTGTTGATAACATCAAAGATTTTTCAGCAATGTGTCGAAAAATCATGATTTTTTTGGTGATCTGATTTTTCGGCTTGAAAAAAGCGCAATTTTTCCTTAAAATAAACATTGCACAATTTACTGAAAAATCATGACTGCTTGGATGTTTCACGCGGTTTACAAAAAAATCACGGGCTTGAGCCATAATGCCTTCATTTTTTGTCATTTCACTCAGCAAGTTGGAGTTGTGAGACAATTTGGAGTGTAGCTGAGGGTTATTGTGCAATGTTAGAAGGGATTCCAAGTGCTGGGCAAGTGGGTTTGTCTAGGCCCTATTAATGTTATGTAATAATGGTAATGTTAAATTCTTATAGTAATGGATCACTTTTACTTAAATTTTTAAAATCACCATTAGTTGTTTCACGTTGTTGGAGAGTGGTTCCAACCTCATTGGCTTTCATATGGAGAAAGTAGAAATTTAAATCCCACTCAAAATTTAGCAAACTTAAATTTTTTTAGGATTTGGGAGATTCTAATGTTTCCATTCGATTTTGTCATGTATGAGGGTATGGAACTAGCATTTAATCAAGAGCACCACCCTCTATATACATTGATTTTTGTGGTAGTGATTGTTGAACTCCTGTGTCATGACCCTAGTAAAAATGTACCCATCACTCAAACAAAATATCGATTTGATGTGTTAAGCTTATTCCATCTTATTTTAATGGTTAGAGGGTGATATTGATGACGAGGATTCAAGATTCAGTATCGAATTTGATATATAATTTTTTATTTGACATCCACTATATCATAATATCGCATATATTAATGCTTTCTCCATATTATGTGCCAATGTGTTTTTCTGATGTTGTTGTTGCTTTATATGTTTAAAATTTTGAAAAAAATATATATTTTGTATCTTTTAAGTTTTAATGTTTGCCACTGGTTGCTGATTTTTTTTTTTCCGATGTTACCGAGAATGTGTTTTCTGAAATCCCGACCCTCACCAATTTTTTGCCAATGCCAATATTATCAACACTAATTCAAATAGATTTGGAAATTCCTGAAGGGTGTAACTGAGTGTTAGGCTAGTTGACAAGGTAATCTTCTCGTATGAAATGGTCTACAGGTTTTGATCAAGGTATAATGTGTTCCATAGGGGTACTAGTAACTACAGGTAATTATGGAAAAGTAATCCTTTTGATCTACAGCGATGGGAGATTTGCATTATGGTATGGAAAACCCATAGTTCACACCATGCACCAAAGGAAAGGAGAGTTTGACAAATAGACCCCTTGAAAAGAGTGCACAAATGGATATGCAAATGTTGGAGACCCATGGTGAGGCATCTCCAATCCACTAGGGACCATATATGGTTTACATAGCTCAAGAATGATCAAATCACTTGGAAGATATCCTAGATTGAGAGCCCAAAGGGTATAGAAAAAAGGCCAAACATGTGACCAAAGGCTGAAGATAAAAGGGGACAAAGGTAAGGAGACCTTATCAAAACAGTAGACATTATCTAGACTAGCCATAATTGTGCGCCTAGGCTAAGACAATGTTATTGGAAGGAATGTAATACAACACAAGTGAGTTGTTGCAAGGACAAGTGGAAGGCCCTTGTTATCTGTGGGTGGGTCATTCATGGCAAGTGCAAGAAAAATACTCCCCACAACCACATCTGAGTGGGGCGTGTATGAAGAGTAAGAAGTGTGAAAGCCTCACCCTACAAATGGATGGCAACATCTTTGTGACCTAGGCCAAGTATGCATGAGAAACAGTCAAAAGATACAATATGGCAGAAAGATGGCGCCACCTTTATGTCCTAGGCTGAGTATTTGCAGGAAACACTCAAAACGTAAAAGTTTCATTGTGGAAGATTGAAAGTTAGTGGCACTGGCAAGTACTATTGAAACAGTAGAGACATTATGAGCTTGTGAGGATTCAAAGCCAGTGGATACAACTTAATACAGGCATCTGGTAGGGTGTTTGATCTATTTCACTAATACAAAGGTCAGATTTGATTATGCAGTTGGGGTTGTGTTACAGTGTCTGTGAAGTCCTAAAAATTTTCATGGAAAGAAGCAAAGAATTCTAACGTACATGAAGTTCACAGTATATTAAACACTTATCAATGCACACTGCACAGGCAAAACATGAAAGTGCCAAAATTAGGAAACTTAGCGCATGCTGCATTGTTGCTAGTTGAAGGAGGAGCTGCTAATGATTGTTTTTAGCTGTTAATTTTAGGTTAACATGTTCTTTGCTGAGGTCAACTACTTCAATGTTCTATGATAGCCCATTTTACTGCTCCAATTCTTTCATTTGCAATCACTTGAGCCATTATAATATTGATAGTAACTGAAGAAAGAACATAAGCCATAACTGCAGAAGACAAGCCAAGACAAGAGAACCCAAAAATTGGCTCAAGCCAGGGAAAAGCCCCAAGATGGGGAAAACCCTTGATGAGATCTTCTTATTATCAATTTATCAAATGTTAAGCAGAGAGAGAGAGATAGAGTACAATGACTTAAAAGTCAGAACTGACTTGCCAATTGGAATATCTGACATCACTGCCCTAGGACAAATAGGTGGCCCACTCAAAACTGCCATCTTGGCATTGTGAAAATTTCTCAAATGAAATCCTACTGCAGCAATTGATTAGATTTCTCCTATTTGTTAATTACTGAACAAATTATTTATGGTGTTACACAGTAAATATCGAAATCAAATACATTGCAGCCTACACAACATAAAATACTGCGGAAAATACAGTGCAGGAAAGATAGAAACACACACAAATACACCTTTATTTTTGGACAATTGTCCCCGGAAAAACCCAACTTCAGAAAACCGGTGCAACAACTGAGGGTTTTAATATTATGTAGTAGTAATCTGAGTACAAATCGTTGGATGCCCAAATTGGCTATCCGATAAATAGAAATTCTGACGAAAGAGTTAGTGAGAAACTCTCACACTATCACAGGCAATCTGGCACTGATATGGATTGGAGAAGAGCTGCCCTGCATTGTCTCCACGCACTAATTGCGTCACAACTCCTGGAACTGCGTCACCTTCTCCTTTTGATCTTCTGCTGCGCTGAAACTCGACTCCCTGGCCCTCTGGTCTCACACCCTGGCTTCTGACATTGGATCTCGACTGTCTCTCAGCAAAATAGTAGACTCCCTCTGAAGCTCTGTGTTGCCTCTGCTTGGCATTGTGCAACCTCCCGTGATTCTCGATGTCTTCTCTGCGTTGCACTCCCCGGATCTAGAAAATTTTCTCCAATCTACTTTCTCTACCCCTCACTACAATGAAATCAATGGATCTCTCTCTAGCAACTCAACACTGCTCCTTTGAGAATTCGACCTTCCAATAAAGTCAATTTCTGCAAATCTCAAGTGTGTTCTCCAGGTGCCCATCGAGCTCCTTCTTATAATCTCTCGTTGACATATCAACGACGAAGATTAGATCTTAATCGACGGCTCAGATTAACTTGGACTCGATCCACGACTTTATCTAGAAGATTCACACCCGATTTAATTAATACCCTTTAATTAATCTCATTTCCTAAGTTTATACTTAGGAATACATTAAAAATGATTAATTATTTTAATTAAATCATCTTTGGGTGGAATTTCCCTAAACGATTTCTAGGTCTTGGAGAATGCATGTGTCTTAGCCTCTCTGCAAAATCTCGAGGCTACAACACATCCGATGCTACAAAAATCAACACTCCCTCTTAGCGAGGAAAGTGCTCTAGTGTTGCAACCCATTGAAGCATCACTCTGACTCTATATCACATCCTGCTGCGCTGTTCATGTTTGGCCTCACTGCCCACCAACTACTGCGCAACTCTGATTCTGCGTTGCATCTATGCTGTTGCTGACTCTGTGTACTGCTACCAACTACTGCATTTGCACTGCAACTCTGTTGTTGCCGCCACTGCAACATCTGCAACTCTCTCATATGTTGTTGCTGCAACTGAGAGACGTCCATCATACTGAACCAACTGTGTTTAGTCTGATGCATCTGTCACCCGAGTCCTGACTGCTGCTAGTCTTTGCGTTGTCACTGAAGCCTCTGCGCTGCCGCTGACTCTGCACTGTGCTGCTGCATTGCTGCCAACTTTGCTTTGCGCTGCTCAGTCTCTGACTGGTACTAACCACTGGATCTGTCACTCTGGCACTTGACTGCATCAATTGCCACTGGTCCATCCTGCCATTGCTGTTATGGGCTCCCGTAGCAAGGAATTGATCCAAGAGATGGACTCCTCAAGGATCCTGCCCAACCTGTAGCTCTCTAGGGCTAAAAATCCAAATCGCCCCTGGAGGTATGTCGATGATCATGGCAAACTCTTTCTCCAGCGTAAAGGACAACCTATCGATCTCTGCGGATGCAACCTGCTTATCTTGCCTCTCCTCTTTGTCCCTCTTTCTGAGCGGACACTGGGTAGTGTAGTGACCAAGTTCACCACATATGAAGCACTTGATCTTCGAAATGTCCTTCTTTCTTCTGCGCTGCTGATGCTGTCGCTTTGATGCGAGGGTTGCATTCTCCTATTCTTTCACCTTTACCTTCGTCCCATTGCTGCTGCTGCCTTCTAAGGTGTTCTTCACCAAGTGTCACCTCAGCTCCTCCTGCTGTAGATCTTCCCACATCCTATCCCACTTTGGCAATGTTTCTCTGCCCAAAATACTTTGGACAAACACTTGCCATTCTTCTAAGATTGCATTTAGAGCTATCCGTACCATCTCTGTAGCCCGAGGCGGCGACCCTACAACTACCAACTAATGTCGGACATCCTGAAGCCTGTGGAGAAAGTGGTCTATGCGTTCCCCCTTCTGCATACATGTACTTCTCAATTTTTCTTCTAGATACATCTTCCGCTGCTCGGAATATCCCTCTTACAGCGTGGAAAGGGAGTCCCACATCTCTTTGGCCATTCCTAGGGCCGCTATGTGAGATACAACATGATCCTAAACTCCATCAAGGATCATTCTCTTTTGCTTGGCCATCTCTTTCTTGTACGTCTTGTTATGATCTAGATCTGTGGGGACAACCACCACATTATCGATGTATGTTTTGAGATCAAAATCATCCAGAAGGATGGAAATCCTTGCAATCTAGATCACATAGTTAGACGCTCCGTCTAACCGATCCTGATCTCTCAACCCAGCTGATGCCATCTCGCCAAACAAAGTCAAATTTTTCCTCTATCCCTCTGCGCAACTGCTGACTGACTCTACGCACTCCCTGCTGGAGTAGGTAAATCTGCTCTTGGCTACTGCTGCTCTGCGTGGAAAAATAGAATTTCTCGACTAGAAATTCTCTGAGGACAAAATTCCCTCAGTTTTCTTTTTTTTCCTCTTGACGCTATTCTGCCAGTTACTGCTGCAAAATGACTTCATCCCAACAGAAGATCTGCTTTGTGTGGAAATTTCTGCTAATTCTCCCTCTGCCTTTTGCAATTCTTGATCTGGAAATTTTGTGCTCTGTCGACTCACTCAGAGACACAAATTTCCTAAAAAATCTGCCCTACTGGCCTTTGGACTGTGCAACCTTCTGGGGTTTCGAGCAGCTGCCTACGCAGTGCCTCGAATCACCCTCTTTCCTTCTGCAACTGAGCTCCTCTGCTTTTTATCTGCACTTTGATACCATGTGAAAATTTCACTAATGAAATCCTATTGCAACCACTGATTAGTTTTCTCCTATTTGTTAATTACTGAACAAATTATTTACAGTGTTACACAGTAAATATCGAAATCAAATACACTGCAACCTACACAACATAAAATACTGTGGAAAATACAACGCAAAAAAGATAGAAACACACACATAAGTACACCGTTATTTTTAGACAATTGTCCCTGGAAAAACCCAACTTGAGAAAATTGGTGCAGCAATTGAGGGTTTTAATATTATGCAGTAGTAATCTGAGTACAAATCGTTGGATGCCCAAACTGACTATCTGATACAGAGAAATACTGACGAAAGAGTTAGTGAGTAAATATCACACTATCACGGGCAATCCGACACTAATCTGGACTGGAGAAGAGCCGGCTTGCGCAGTCTCTACACAGTAACCACATCACAACTCTTGGAACTGCGTCACCTTCTCCTTCTGATATTCTACTACGCTGAAACTCGACTCCTTGGCCCTCCAGTCTCACACCCCGGCTTTCGACACTGGATCTCGATTGTCTCTCAGCAAAATAACGAATTCCCTCTGAAGCTCTACGTTGTCTTGGCGTGGCATTGCGTACCCTCTTTGTGACTCTCGATGTCTTCTCTGCCTTGCACTCCCCGGATCTGGAAAACTTCCTTCGGTCTACTATCTCTGTCCCTCACTGCAACGAAATCACTAGATCTCTCTCTAGCAACTTAGCGCTGCTCCTTTTAGAATTCGATCTCCTAGTAAAATCGATTTCTGCATATCTCAAGTATGTTCTCCAAGTGCTCATCAAGCTCCTTCTTATGATCTTTCGTTGACATATCAACGACCAAGATTAGATCTTAATTGATGGCTCAGATTAACTTGGACTCGATCCACACCTTTATCTAGAAGATTCACACCCGATTTAATTAATACCCTTTATTTAATCTCATTTCCTAAGTTTAGACTTAGGAATACATTAAAAATGATTAATTATTTTAATTAAATCATCTCTGGGTGGAATTTCCCCAAACAATTTCTGGGTCTTGGAGAATGCATGTGTCTCAGCCTCTTTGAAAAATCTCGAGGCTAGAGCACATCCGATGCTACAAAAATCAACAGGCATGAGCTGGAGACATACTGCTGAAGAGATCTGGTTAGGGCTGCTTATGAATCATTGTTGACTCTTCTTACTGCATCAGGACTTCTTCTGTTAACTGCGGCTAATCAAGGAGTTGTGATTTCCTTTTCTGAACTGTATTGCCCCTTCATTTATTGCGACTTGGTGTGAGGGTAACTCCTAGGTCTTTCGACACTCCCAAAATGAGATACTTCCTTCTGCAATTGACACAGGTATCTGCGGCCCAAAACAAAGAGAGAAACGACTACAAAACAATGCCCACAACAACCATGTTCTTAGTACTTAACTTCTAGCCTACAACTTTCTGCCCTAAATTTGGTCTACCAAACAGTCATGGAAAAACCTAAAAGACTACCTTATTCTTCCTTTGCTTGGAGTCCCTCCTTCCTGCGGCTAAATCAGAGAACCCTTGTAATGAATTGCTCCTTTGATGTGACCTCTGGAGGAAGACGAATAGACTAATATCCTTCATGAGTAGGCCGACTTGGTCACTTGATGAGGCAAATTCAAATTTCAAATTTTCAAATTTTCCCGCCTTGATAAGGTCATGCCTCATAAAATTTCTTTTGAATAAATAAATATTTTTCCTTATCCAAATTTATTGATCCTTAGGTCGATTTTGGTCCTCAAAAGGAGAAATTCAATGCCACAATTATCTTCTTCAGATGAGCTGCCCAAAGAGGAATTTGGCCGTAGTTTCCAATTTTAACACTCCTTCTCAACTATGGAGAATTCCACTTGCCAATCCATCATGCCATCTGTGATCGCAAACCATGTCTGCATCTTGTCTCAACTCTGCTGAACACTGATATAGATAATGAAGAAGGATTGATTGAGAGTGAGTCACAAGACCTTGCCACTCTCCACTGAAAAAAGTCAGTTTGCACAATCAGGGAAAGAACCCAAATCAGACTTGATCACAAGTGATCAAGTTGGTTGAACACTATGCATCCTAGACATAGGGAGTACGACAGTACATAATGCGTCCATCAGTAGTGCTATGGTCCCTAACCACTTTTCCCAACTCATTGGCTAGATGAGAGGTACTTTCCATGTGTCCTGGACTACATGGGTAGGATGATACTGAAGCAACAATAGGGAAAGAATATATCACATCTTGCTCACAACCACACATAGGGAAAGGATAAACCACATCCTACAGTCACATGTCACAACCATTGTAGGGAAAGGAAAAACCACATCCTACATTCATGCAAACCAACAAGAGTAGGGAAAGGATGAACCACGTCCTACAAGCATGCCGTCCATCAATTTTAGGAAGGATCCTACACGTGGGGAAAGGATGAACCACGTCCCACCGACATGTCAATCATCGATTGTAGGGGATGAACATTCTACATGTGGGGAAATGATGAACCACGTCCCACCGACATGTCCACACGAGACAACCAACATATGCCTATTGGTGTCTATAGGAGAAGGTGAACCACTCATCCTGCTCATATGCCATAGGAGAAGGTGAACCACTCATCCTATGGATATCTCATCAATCATAGGAGAAGGTGAACCACTCACCCTACACACATGAAAATCGTCATAGGGGAAGGTGAACCACTCACCCTATGTGTCATATATTACCATGGGGTATCATAGGGGAAGGTGAACCACTCACCCTGTACCCAACATACCTATAGGGGAAGGTGAACCACTCATCCTATAGCATCAAGAAGTACCCCAGGCTACCAGGAGCTCCCAGAGTTCAACATTCAATCGAGACCCTTCTAGTAGGGTTTATTCATGATTCCCAGCCTCTCTGAAGGAAGATAATCTTAACCTTACCAAGATGCTTTGAGAATATGACAAAAACCTGCACATTCATCCTGATAAGTCATGCTTGCTGATTTCAGCCTCAATGGTGATCCCAGATTTCAGTTTGTTCATGAAGTGAATTGGATTTTAAGAGATATAGCACCTAGATGTGCACTTTGTCAGAATAGCAAAATTTTGGCAATGTACTAGAGAATCACAAAAATATCTGACTTTTAATCTTAGGGTCTTTTATCTTGACCCAACTTCCTCTGAATATTGGGAAAGTAATCTTACCCAAAATGTATTCATCGAGCTACCTGCATCCTGTCATTAATTCAGAGATTTTGTAGTTCTGACTGAAGCATTGCTTTAGATGATTTCCTGAGCTTCCCATATGAGAGATGAGACTTTCCACGAGGCATCTGCAACAGTAAACTTCTAGGACGCTCCAAGTCAAAGAGGAAAATTTTGAAGAATCATCATTGTTCTTCTTCAATCATTGAGATTATTACAAGACAGCTGAAATATCCTCTACCAGCGTCTTATCTGCTTATCATGCTCGACAAGACTGTCATATACTTTCTTCAAGACACCTTTGTTGTATGCTGATAGGGATTGATAGAAAGAACTGTTCCAAAGTGCCATGCACTTCTTCTGCTAGATGATTCAGGAATGAAAGCTTCAAGTGTGCTGTACTCCATATCAAAGTCAAAGGTGCTCTAATTTCTTTAATTGACAGATCCCTGTAGCTTCTTCCAAGTGTACGATCTTTCAAAAGATAAGCAATTACAAGATTACAACAGTCTTCAATTTACTGGGTCTACAACATAACACTACTGCTACTGAACTTGAAGTGATATCATACATAATGCTGGACTGAAAAGAGAACATAAATGATGCTGAACTGCAAATGCTGAGATGTCATACATAGGGCAGTGCCACACATAGTAGGGCTGATGCCTCATATAACCAAGAGTCTTCACTGCACAGATTTCAGGAAGATCCTAGTATTACCCAATATATCAACATTGTTAATTTCGTTGCATCAATAGGTAATCATCATCATACAAGCATTGTTCTGTTAACAGGGCTTTTCAGTACTAAATACTGATCCTGAGATAATAATATATTAATACAAGTCTAGCAACATTGCCTATTCATGTCCAACCTGTGCCACACACAGTAGGGCTGATGCCTGATATAACCAAGAGTCTTCACTGCACAGATTTGAGGAAGACCCTAGCATTACCCAATATATCAACATTGTTAATTTCATTGCTTCAATAGGTTATCATCATCAGACAAGCATTGTTCTGTTAACAGGGCTTTTCAGTACTGATCCTGAGATAATAATATATTATTACAAGTCTAGCAGCATTGCCCTATTCATGTCCAACCTGTGAAGCAAGATCTCTTCCTGATCTGAATGTTACAGCCTCTGACAAGATTACAGCAACATTCTGCAGATGACGTGTATCAGTGATACAACCTTTGAACAAGAAGGGAGCCTTTAGTGCTCATCAATACAGGTGACCATATTGCCATGACAACTCTTCAAGCAGCCAATTTTCAACCTGGATTTTAGTCACTGATTAACTTCAGAAAACTGCCCTGAATCTGTTGTCACTGATATGCTTGCAAACTGACTTTCTATTCAACAAGCTGATACCTCTGCCCTTCGACTTCACTCCCCTGGAAATGTTTCATTTCAACCTGTGCTTTGAATGATTTCAGATTTCAAGGGAGAGAGGAGGCCAAATAGGTCTGACAACCACAAGCCATACTGTCACAATATGATAAAGCTATGTCTATGAAGATAATGATACTGATATCAAGGTTGGTGAAAGGGTTAGGGTATGATTGTCAAGGCATCGATGAGATGCTACAAAACTAGTGAACCCTTATTACAGAATTTGGACTGCCTTACTAACTTAAAACCCTAACAGATCAGATCTTAAGCATAGCCCAAAACTCTTTCATATCAGACAGATATAAATTATGACTATGAGGCAGACAACTGTTACTTGCCAAGGTTTGAAGAGTACTTTAAGATACAAATAATGAGCTGAGATACTGTCACTTAAATAATGCCAATAGGTCTGTAATTGCTCAAGTCTTTGACCATAAAAGAGTCTTCAAATTAAACGCTGCCAGAATTATATCGATGTTAGAGTTAGAGTTCCTCAAATCAGGCAGACAACTGTTACTTGCCAAGGTTTGAAGAGTACTTTAAGATACAAATAATGAGCTGAGATACTGTCACTTAAATAATGCCAATAGGTCTGTAATTGCTCAAGTCTTTGACCATAAAAGAGTCTTCAAATTAAACGCTGCCAGAATTATATCGATGTTAGAGTTAGAGTTCCTCAAATCAAGCTTAGATTGCTGCAGAGAAAGGTCATTTAAGAAGAAAAGGTCGTATTGCCTTGAAAGTCAAATACCAAGCAATCAAAACATCTTCCATTCTCTACAGTCCCTACGCAGACTTTTGCACAAAGGTCGGATCTAAACTATGACAGATGTATGTGCAGATAGCATATTTTTATGTTGCACGGGGACCCGTCTCTGCCATAATTCATGCTGTTCCCTCTGTTCCAGCGTTCTAGTGACTTTGGAACTCATCGGAAACATTCCAGATTTGCCAGGGACTCCATCAGGGACTTGGGACTTCAAGGCCGTCCCCTAGCCGTCCCTCGAAAATTCGGGGACTTTTTGGGGACTTCCAAAACGTCTCTCGATTAATCGGGGACTCACATTACATTTCCGATAGGATCAGCATGGAGAATTACCAGGTCCCTTGAACTGTAGAAAGCGAAACCCACTTCATCTAGAACAATCCCTGAATTCTGCAATAGCCATCTTCTTAAAGTGGTGTTGCAAAGATCCGACTTTGAGTTTCCCAAAAAGGTAGACAATAGGACAAAGCCAAGATAGATATCCACCAAACAAAGCTCTACTTATGCTGGTTTCATCAACATTTCTATGAAACATTTTTCTTTGAAAGCATTACTTGATTTTCTTTCAGTGGAGGATTCTTTGAGTTCTCCTCCAGCAATGCCCATGATAATAAGCGGCCTCATGCATCACCACTAAGTAACTGCTTCAAGTCACTTGAGAGATAAACTGCTGTAACTGGTTGTTTATGAGCCTTAAGAACCTTCACTAGAATTAGATGATACTCAGGCACTATGATTCCAACATCCAGACCTTCAAATGAATCCGATAATTTGCTTCTAGCAGATGTATCACTGTTGATAGAAGTTGAACCTACACTTTGATTTTCTCTATAAACACCCTCCTCAGTTGCATTTACCATGTGCCAGAACTTAACAGCACCACTCTGATGACCAGTTATATACCAATTTGTCTCCATCCAATCCGAAAAGCTTGAGCTTGTTACTGAGATGGCAAAATCTGAAGGCAATTGTGAAGTATTTACAACAGCTAAACAATCACCGTTTATACACCATACAGCAAGCATATTATTTTTAAATTTTAATTTTTGTGATTTTGGTTCTTGTACTATAGTCTATGACTATAATTTATAAATTTATAATCCATGGTTTTTTACTTCTAGACTCTTAATTTGAGATTTATATTTAAATTTTAATGAATTGTTCATGTTTACATCTTTATTAAATTTTACTACTATTTATTTTTATGCTTTTGCTGCTATTTAAAGTTTGAAATGACTCATCATGCATCAATGATCATAGAATGATTATGTAGATATTAGACAGTAGTAGATTGTAGGTTGTAAGTTGTATGAAACTAATAGTACTTCTTAAGTTATGCAATGATGACGAAATTTGTTTTTGTGATGCACAATTCTCAATGATGATTAGATACTATTAGACTATTAGTATTTCCTATTAGTCTTTAGATTTATCATTTTAGTATTTTATTTATTTTGATTCATGTTTAATTTTATTTTAATTTTAATTTTTTAATAAATAATAAATATAATAAATAGTTGCCGCACTTGCCGTCCCCAACCCGCCGTCCCCTGAAAATTTGGAGGTACGCTCTAGCCGTTTTGGAAACTCATCCCCCCGTCCCCCCGTTCCTCCGTCCCCACAGGCAATGCAGCATAGGCATATATATATATATATCCCCTAAAGACTGTTGCAGGAGTTAGTGTCATTCGGTCAGTGTACAAGCTTTAGATTTCACCCAAAATTTGTTCTTTGTTCTGAAAGATTGTCCAAAATGTATGCCGCAGAGGGTAATCAAGGCCATCCTCTGCTATAGTTCAAGTCAATCAACAATTTTCAAAAGTGAAGTTATAAATGCAGGACCAAATTGTAATCTTGAATTGACCATGCATTAGCAGCACACTGAAATTTCAACTCTTCACTGAGACTGTCAATGTGTTGCCACAGGTCAAACCTTTCTGTGAAAAGACCACACCACAGGAGTTGACAATATACACGCTGTGTCTGTCTTAGATCTGCTGTAGAGGGTTAGTCATTTAGGCACCAAGTCCGCATAGGATTCACACTTGCACGCTGGTTTTTTCACTTGAATCTGCCTCAGAATTTTGAATATTTTATTTTATACACTCAGTCTCCAAAGAAGGCCGATAGCCTATCCTCAGAGCAGTGTGAAGTTGGTAAGTCTTGGCCGCAGAGAAATTTCAAATAACAACTATTTTGAATTCAGACTCTGAGACCAATCACATCACTGTTCTCACTGCACACTAGATTGATGATCACATCAGATCATTCGAAGGTGCTTTCAAGCTCTCACAATGTGCTTTCAAGGTGGCCTGATAGTGACAATGTCATTTACTAATAGTAATTTAGACTGAACAAGCTGGCTTGTAATGAGACCCCTTGTCTATTGATTTTTTATAATCATTTAGCTATTATTCTATTGTAGTATGCAGTATTGGTAATATCAGTCTAGATTATTTCTCTATGATCATGATAAACAAGCTCGTGATGAGACTTATTTTCTTTTGAATTTGTACATCGTATATATTTCTTTTTCTTTTGAATTATACTTTGAAAAAGAAATTTTATCAGATGGGATGAATCATTAGCTAGTTTAAGAGTTATGGATGATAATTATAGAGTTGGTAGATACCTTTTTGTAGAGAATCCTTGCTAAGTTAAAAGTTTCCTTTTTTTACTGATACATAACAACTATATTTTATGATATCGAGAGTCTTTTCGGAAAGTAAATGCCTTTAGTAAATTTCAAATTATTTCAAAAAAATAAAGTTTATTTGATTCTCATAGTTATAATCATCTTTTTACTTCACTTATTTATAGAAGCGAAAGATCAAAATAATTTATCAGAAATTTTGAAAATTTGAATCAACAAAAAATGATGCTATTTTCAACTTTTATTTTCCTAAAGCAAAAATAAAATTTAAAGCTTGATCTAAGAGAAATATTTTTTAAGAATTTGACCATTCACAGGCAAGGAATCTTTTTTACCTGATAAGTCTTGCAGCAAAAAGGTGGATAAGCCTATTTTCTCAATTATTTGAAATGGACCAAGCCATAATCTTTGGAATTTGGTATGCTTACCTTTTTCCTCATGGGCCTTATCCCATTTCAAAACAAGGTCTCCAATCTCAAAAGATTTTGAACTGGTGGACGCTGTGTCAAACGAGGCTTTCACTATTTGTTGATGATGAGCATGTATAGCTTTGGCTTTTTCTCTTTGTTCTTCCATTTTAAGAATTTGATCTTGTCTAAGTTGAAGGGAAGACGAAGGATTTTCATCAATAAATTGCACTAAAGCAAATGATGGTATTGTTATATTTGTGGGTAGAGCTGCTTCTTTCCCATAAACTAACACAAATGGAGAAGTACCTATTGAAGCTTTCTGGGTGATTCTATCTACCCGAAGAGCAAATAATAGTGCTTTGTGCCAATTTTTATGATTTTGTTCTATAGTTCGTTTGATGATTCTCATAAGGTTTTTATTTGTAGATTCAGCTAATCCATTACCTTGTGGATAATAGTTAGCTGAGTATTTTAATTTAAAACCTCTTTTCAAAGCAATTTCTATTATAGCATTTCCAGAAAAGTAAGATGCATTATCAAATATCAAAGTTGATGGGAGGCCAAACCTGGTGATTATGAACTGATCAATAAAATCTGTAATACTTTGTGTATTAACCACCTTTAATGGGATAACTTCTACCCATTTTGTGAAATAATCTGTTGCAGTTAGAATATACTTATGCTGTTTAGAAGAGTTTGGAGTTATTTCACTTATGATATCTAACCCCCATTGTTTGAATGGTTGTTGGATATTTACTGGTTGTAGTGGAAATGCTGCTTTCCTTTCTCTCCCTGCTGCAGTTTGACACACTTTGCATTTTCTCGCGTATTGATGTGCATCTTTAAGTAGAGTTGGCCAATGGTAACCAGCATGCAGTATTTTATGAGCTATGGTGTTTCCTCCGAAATGATCTCCAGCTGGTCCATCATGTAATTCATGCATTACTTTTTCAGCTTTAGTTTTCTCTAAACATCTCAATAATACAGAATTATAATTCTTTCTAAATAGCACATCATCTATGAGTTGATATTGATTTGCTTTAAGCCTCAGAGCATGCTTTGTTGTATAATTGAGATATAATGGAGCATATCCATTTTTTAAGAAAAATTTCAGATCAGCATATTGTGACCGAGAATCGTTTAGGCTTACCTCGGACAGTTGTATTTCATTTGATTGATCTTCTTCTGTTGGTAAATGAGAGGCTCCAGTTAACATTATGCAAAGACCTTGTCCTTCAACAATTCTAGTAGGATGTATCTCTACATCATATTCTTGAAGTGCAGTGACCCAATTTGCTCTCTTCTCTCCTACTTCTCGTTGGATTAATAATTGCCTTACTGCTGAGTAAGTCACTATTATTTTAGTATGTGTTTTTAGGAGAAAAGGTCTAAAATGTTTCAAAGCTTTAAATACAACATAAGCTTGTTTTTCCACAGCTGAATAATTTAACTCAGCACCTTGAAGGTTAGAACTAAAAAACGAAATTGGTGCTTCAATGTTTTGATCATTTAGCTGTGTCAAAACTGTTGCATATGATGTATCAGAAGAAAATGTATATAATACAAATGGCTTAAGAAAATCAGGAGTTGTTAAAGAAGGAGCTTCAATAATGGCTTTCTTAATTAACTCAAAAGAATTTCTCTCTTCTTTTCCCCATTTAAAAATTGAATTTTTCTTAATCATTGATTGCAGGGGTAAGATGATTTGGGAGAAATCGGCAACAAATATTTTTACAAAATTAATTTGTCCTAAAAATGATTGCATCATTTTTTTTATTGTGGTAGAGGGATGTTTTCAATTTCCTAAATCCTATCAGGGTCAATATGGATTCCTTTTTTAGAGACAATGAACCCTAATAATTTACCTTTTGATAAGGCGAAATAACATTTTTTAGGATTCAAGGAAATGCCGAATTTTCTACACCTTTCAAAAATGTGTTTTAGGTGATTAACATGATTGTTTCTATGCTTAGAGTAAACAGTGATGCCATCTAAGTATATAACAACTGAGCTGTTGATTAGTCCTCTGAAAGCTATATCCATAGCACGTTGAAATGTAGCACCGGCATTAATCAACCCAAATGGCATTTTTTGATATGCATATGTTCTCCACTTTGTCCTGAATGTTGTCTTTAATCTATCATCTGGATGTACCATAATCTGATTATATCTGGAAAATCCGTCGAGAAAAGACATCAATTCAGATCCTGCAACTGATTGTAATATCTGTTCCATGGTAGGCAAGGGAAAATTATCCTTTTGGCAAGCTTTATTCAAATTTCTAAAGTCTATACAAATCCTAATGTCTCCATTCTTCTTTCTAACTGGGACCATGTTTGACACCCATTTCGAATGTCTAACATGAAAAATAACTTTGGCTTTGAGCATTTTATTTAATTCAGAGTTAATTTGACTTTCTAAATTTGGATGGATCTTTCTAAGTTTTTGTTGAACAGGCTTATCATCTGAGATCATAGGTATGGTATGTTGAATTATGGAAGTATCATATGTCTTGAGATCTGAATAATCCCATGCAAAGATATCTTTATATGTTTTCAACAACTTAATGAATGACATCCTTTCTTCAGGTTTTAAACCAAGACCTAAGTTGATGTTTTGAGGTTTTTCTGGTGTACCAAGATTAATCAATTCATATTTTAGAGTAGAACTCTGGGTTTTTGAATTGATAATCTTTTTAAAAGTATCTTTTAAATCATAGAGATCTTCCATTTTGACTACAAATTTGGGAATTGGATTAGTATTTTGTTTATCTTCAGTCTGTAAGTCATGTTCATGTTCATCTACGATTTGACCTTCATAAGCTCTGTCTGATGTAAGAAAGTCTACTATATCTGCATCATTGTTAAATACTCTCCAATTTGTTACGTTGTCAGGAATGGAAGGCCTAAAAATTAACTCAATTGAAAATCTGTCTGGGCTAAATTCTTCAAATGGTATAAGCTTAGATGCTACATTAGCAAGTAAATCAGCACTTGCATTTTGTAATCTAGGAACTGTGGAGATATTAAATGCAGAAAAATGGGATGTAAGGCTCTGAGCTAAAGTTTGATAGTGTTTCAACTGTCCAGTCTAACAATTATTTCAGAATCTCCATATACTTGCAAATTTTTAACATTTAAACTAATAGCTTTGTATAGACCTTGTATCAATGCTTCATCTTCAGCGGTATTATTCGTGCATTGAAATTTGAGTATGCAAGCTAGCATTGTTTTCTCTCCTTGTGGATTGATTAAAACGCAACCTGCTCCTACACCATCTTCTGATTTTGAACCATCAAAGCATAAAGTCCAAAATAAAGAATTTTTCGAAATTTTATTGTTAAGATTAACACATTTAGAAGTGTCTGTTTGAGAAAAGTTTTCAATTTGAGAAAGAGCAGTGTTTGTTGAAAAAGGTGAAATCTGGACATTGAACGATCCAAGAAACGATTCAGCTGAGTAATTTCCAATAATATTATTGGTGAAAGCTACAGGCTCATTTGTTTCTTCTAGTTCAGTGACTGTATGTTTCATAAAATTTTCGCGATCAACTCTGATTTGATTTGGTTTACCATTATATGGCAACCACATGTGTGACCAATAGGTAGCAAAATATCCATGTAACTTTTCAGACCAATCCCTACTTAAAATAAGACCATAAAATTCAGGGATGTCTACGACCAAAATATCGATTACTTGCAGTACTTTTGGATTGGATGATAATCTAATGGATATTGACAACATTTCTCCAATGACCTCTACTTTTGTTCTATCTAAGTGAACTATATGTACAACAGATTTTTGAGGAGCGATATTCAATTTTGTACACACCATTGTTGGCATGATATTTGAAGAAGCTCCTGAATCAATAAGACAGTTATGAACATTTTTGTTGAAAATCTCATAAGTCAAAAGTAAAGGAGGAGTGTGAGAAATAGATCTATCACAAATTAAAACAAGATCATTGGGATTTACTTTGTTTGGAGATGACGGAGGTTTTCCCATATCTTTAGAAGCTTGGGCTATAACTGGTGGTTGTATAGGATCTACAGGGGTTGCGTTGAGTTCTCTAAGTAAAATTTTCTGCTGTTGTTTAAGTTTGGTCATTTCATGTAATGAAATATTTGCTTTGGTCTTTTTCATATCTTCAACTATATTGTATTCCACTGTATCTGAAACTGTCAAAGTTTTGGAAGTTGTAATAGGATCAGATGAAATAGGATCTATCTGAACAATTTTATATTTTTTGACTGCTGTTTTCTCTTTTGTGAGGAGAGATTTTTGTTTCTGATTTGATATAGTTGAATCAGAGGAAGATTTGCTTCTTGTAGACACAGGCATAGCTTCTCTTTCTTCTTCTGTGGGGAGAATGAAATCCCATAACCCATTTAGTTCAACTTCTTCCTCAGATTTTGGTTCTTGTTTAGATGGTGAGGGATCTTCAATATCTTGATCAGATTCAGCATTTGAAATAACATTTGGAGGTTGAGAATTTGAAGAAGGATTTTTCTTAAATGGGCGATATGATTTTTTTAGGTACTGATGATTCAACAACTTGTTTCTTTATATCAATCATGTCATTTGACATAGTCTTTAATACTTTTTGAAGACCTTCAAGATCGAATGGATCTTTCGAGACTTTCTTTTTGGAATCTTGACTAAATGTCACTTTCTTTGATTTCTTGTCTTCTATCTCTGATCGTTTTTCTAATGCTAAGATTCTTTTCTCTACAGCAAGAGCTTCTTTCATGTTTTCTAAAAGGGTAGCTTTACGAACTCTATCTACAAAAATAGCTATATTAGAAGGTAAAGAAGAAACATACCAT
This sequence comes from Pinus albicaulis, assembly GCA_034641835.2. NCBI lineage: Eukaryota > Viridiplantae > Streptophyta > Pinopsida > Pinales > Pinaceae > Pinus > Pinus albicaulis. The sequence goes on from CM076578.1 coordinate 779,181,298, forward strand.
TCTATTTGTACATCAACATCAAGCTTGGAAGCGGTTGGGATTTTATTTAATAACTTGTTAAATCTGGAGTTGAAATCTTTGATCCTTTCACTTGAATTTGTTTTTAGATTGGAAAGAGCATTGATTAAAGATGCAACAGTTCTATCATCTCCAAATTTTGCAAGAAAACTTGTTCAAAAGTTGCCCAATCGGTAATAGATCCTGTTGGAAGCAAAAAGTACCAGGATCTTGCAGATCCTTGTAAAGTATAAGGAAACAATCTGACTACAATGTCTTCATGAGCAACTCCATTAAGATTCATGGCTAACATAAAATTATTGATATGTTCTTCAGTGGAAAGACCATCATCTGGATTATATTTAGGTAGCCATTTTTCTGGATGACCTGGAAGAGGATTTGGATTTGTAATCAATACAACACCAGGATTCGTCCAAGGCCGATTAGCCATAATTAGATTTGGAGTTTGTGAAGATACAAAAGTAGATCCAGAAGTAGGGGGGAATGGATGTAGAACTTACAACTGGAACAATACTACTTGTGATAGTACTGATTGTTTGAGTAGAGGAAATTGAAGAATAAGAAGATGTAGATTGAGTAAGAGGATGCGAAGAAGTAATTGAAGGAAAATTTGACGTGACTTCACTCGTATCTGACTTAGATTTGGATATAGAAACTTTTTTGCGATGTGATTCTATTGGAAACTCAAAAGGAGGAATTCCAAGTCTTTCACTTTTGGATCGAGTTAATATACCAGTTTCTTTAAATAAGGAAGTGACGCTTTCTTTAGAAGATTTTGGATTAACAGACTTTTCCGCAGAAATAGATATTCCTTCTAATTTCTAAATTAAAGACTGAACTTCGGGAGACTCAGGAGTAAATTCTGAAGCAGATGATTGTCGAGATATTTGAGGAGATGAGGGGAAAGATTCTACAATTTTCGATTTCTGAGTTGGTGATTTAGAGTTTTATTGGGAAGTTGTAGGATGCTTTTGGGGAGATCGACTCTTATGAGGGCTTCTAGTTTGAGGTTTAGATTTATATGCCATTCATAGTCAGGCCCTCCTTCTAGCGCCAAAAATGTTTAGGCCTTAGAAATCTGTGGCAACAACAGGGGGGATAACCACCCGGTCCGGACCTTAAAGAAGTTCCTTTTTTGTTTGGGACAGTGGCTCCGAATGGGTGTAATGGGACCAGTTTACGAGATTTGGGTTTTGTATGATTGTTGGGTTTTTCTCAAATGATTTGCATAAAGAATTACTAAAAACTAAAACAAATTTATTCTAAAATGCAAAACTTTGAATTAAGTCTAATCTAATCTAACCTGGGATAATGCTAATTTTATGCGATCTAGAATGCTAATTAATACTTTTGTAAAATGATTCTTTTGAGAAATAGTTACTCAAAAGAAGATGTGAAACATATCGCATATATTCTAATGATCATATATAAAACAAATCAATTTCTATCTTTATAGTGCAACTGATATTTCAAACAGAAACAATTGATTTCATATATAATTCATGAAAGCTAGACTTATCACTAATGTTTAAAGCATAATTTAGCATACATGATAGTAGTACCAAATGTATACTGTCCTGTTCATTTGATCAATAATAATAGGCCACAATCAATCTTTCTATCTATAAGTTTTTCAGAGAATACAAAAGTGCATCAACAGTGATCAACAAAATGATGTATAACTGAAAAGGCCGTGTTTCATTATTTTATCAAGGCATCCACAAACTTACAATAAAGCATTCATTGTAAATGTTCTCAATAAAATTCTGGACCCTTCTCTAAATGCATGAGAAGGGTTTAAATACTACATTAACTACTTACAAAAATAGATTATACAAAATATCCTATGAGGTGGTTTCAAACAACCTTCATCATTCCTAGTATCTAATTGCTAAAATTGAAATTATTAAAAACAAACTAACTTATAATCATGCCCGATGATAGATTACTGCCAGCTCTGCTTTTCTGCTCACAAATATCAGACATCGGCTGAACTTGTGGAGGCTTCTCGAACTGCGTCTTCATCTGCCCAGTAAATATAACATCATGCAAAAGTGGTTGCATTTTCTGTATGGAATCCAGAGAGCAATTCAATGTCATTACTTGACTATGTGGTTTAACCAGTAACTGCCAGTATGATTCCCAATCAGTCTTCTTTAGCTGTGCAAGCGTTTCTTCTCGGAGTTGACCTGTGTTTTTCCAACTTTTCTCTAAATTTCTGATATCAAGAATTGATTTGTGATTTCCTTCTTTAATCAAACCAGAGGTATGCAACATGTGATTATGTCTGACATTTGTAAGATAAACAAGTTTTGTTGTTTTGAGAGTAAGGCATTTAATGCCAATGCTTCTTTTATGAATTCCTTTGCAGTAGGAATACCTTCATATTTTGTAAGATCTTCTCTCAATTCTTTAATCAGTGTGTTTTTGCTAGATAAGTCATTTTCATGACTTATCTTAAGCATTTCCATATGTTGCTGAAATTTGAGGAGTTGCTGCTTTACCTTCTGATTTAGACTATTTCTTTCTTCATCTAGTTGCTGCTGTAGCTGCATGATCTTATCATCTTTTTCTTGAACCAGTATGGATACTTCGGCTGCCTGATCCATTGTTGCAGTAGTATATGCTCCAACAAATTGTGACAGTCGAGTTAGATTTTCAATTGGATTTGAAGGAGTGTCTTTCCATACAACTTCCATAATTTCATTTCCTGGAGGTGTTTCAATCCTTCTCCTTTTTCTTTGTTTTCTTACTACAACTTTATGAAGAGGGCTGTAGAATACATCCAGTGGAGGGATATCAGTTACCTTTAGAACAATCTCATTGGTAGGAAACACAGGAATGACTTCTGTATCTTGGGAGGTTATCCCAGGAGTTTCAATGATTTCTTCTACTGAAACTATTTGTCCCTATGGAGTCTGAAATTCCGTATCTTTCTGTGAAGATGATACCTCTGGGGTATTTATCAATGTGTTGCTAGGTGAAATCCAGAATTTATCTAGTTCACTTTGATTTTGTGAATGTGTTTGTTTTGTTTTGATTTCTTTGCTTGCTTCAGTTATATAACTAGTAACCAAGACATTTTGAGGGATACGTCTGAGTCTTTGTTCTCTATATTCATTGAATCTCTGTAATTCTTCTGGATTTAGATTCAATTTGACAAAATCTTGAACTTCTTCAAAAGTTCTAACAAATTGCAAAATGTCTTCAAATCTATCATCTGTGTGTATGATAGGTTTGACTTTAACTGACTGAGTAAACTTGTTAGCAATCTTTTCTGGGTTGAACTGCCTTGAGGGTAAAACGGGGAGCTTCAAAAGCTCAATCTTTTGACATTCTTTCAATACATGATTGAAATTGGTAAGGGTGAATGTACCGCATTGAATTGGAAAACTTGGCCATAAAGATTTTTTACTATCCTTCAAAGATTTAGTAAGTCCATTACCAACAGTTTGGTAAGCGACTTCTCTCGCCATTAATTTATCAGAAACATACAAAGGAAGAATATGTGGGGGAGCGGAGCTTCCAAATACTCTGATGTATGAAAATGATTCTTCAATAAAACATCTCCCTATCATTTGAAGGTCTGCAAGGGCTTCCTTAGTGAACCTAGGGCTCACTTTGTCAAACATTAATTGATGTAACGGTAATACAACTCCATAACATAGCCTATGAAAATGTGGTGCATAATTATGCTCCCATATCTCTTTACGACTCAAATGAATAGGGGTGGGATCCTCGGGAGTCCATTTCCAATCCATAACTGGAAAACTGGTAGAAAAACAGATAGCATCAAAAATATATGCACTCATGAAAAATTGGGGGACGGGTTTGGAGGAAGAAGCTCTTGTTTGGTGATATTCATTAATCGCTTTAGCTAGATTTTCAGAAAGAATGGTTGCCCAATTCATGATGTGGGAATTAACACAAGAATCAATTAGGGGAAGCCATTTTATGGAGAATTTGGTATTATCAGGGAGACCATATAATCTGCATAGCATCACGGCTGCAAAATTGTAGGGATTTTCCAGTGAGGCGATAGGATACATACCTGATTTCTCATGTTTGAACTTTTTATCCAGTTTCCTCCAACCCTGAATTGTCTTGAAAGGGTCCTCATTGTTCTTTGCAAATTTCTCAACGAATCTATTATCATAGATGTCTTGTTGGTCAGGTAGCTTATACATGGCTTTCAAATCTTCAGCTCTGAAAGAACCTAAGATCTCATTCTTAGCAGTTCTTAATTGTCTGTCCTTGATTGTTGAATTGTCCAACACCCACCTAATCATGTTGGTATATGGTAGAAGAGTGGCCCTTGCTACTATCCTATGAAGGAAGGAGCATGCAATATCTTTAAACTGTAAATTTGAAGGTGTTGCATCATCAGCAGTTGCCTTGACTTCTACTACTTCAAGTTCTTCGTCTTCAAGAATAGTATAGATAGCTTGCCACTTAGTAGCACCTCCATTGGCAGTGCAGATTGTATTTGAGACTATCGGCGACATTTCTGTGTATCCACTTCTGCAACAGTCTAGTTGCTGTGCTTTTGCATTACTTTGCGGATGGACATATCTTGAAGGAAGATCTCTATTAAAATAGAGTAATGATCAAATGATGGAATATATATTTGAAATGACCAATTCAAAAAGAAAAGATCCGGGAAGTAGCTGTTCCATTAATTATCCGTAACCAAACAATAACTATTTACATTGGGATGATAAAACACACTTAATTGTTTCTGACATGATTTATTTTTACGTAAGAAACCTTTATTAAAACCTATCAAATCGATCGCATCGCACCCTTTGAATCCGTCTTTATGAAGCGCATTACATTTTGTTTATGTGATATCGCGAAATCGCAAAATCGCGGTATCGGAATATCAAAAAATCAGAGTTGTCGCAATATCGGAACTTTGGTAAAGTCTGCTTAAGCTGTCGCTTGTGAAACTCCGACCGCTGATCACAAAATCGAGATTTTGCTGTTTTGTTACTTATCTTTTAATGAGAAAAGATTATGCGGGATGCGATTTGCGATTGGGTAATTTCAAGGATGTTTTTATTAATTTCTTTTTGTTTTTTATGTTTTTATTTAATAAAAGCAATAATGTTTTTGGAGTTTGATTTTTTATCTAAAATGAAAAAAAATACATTTTTAAAAAGGGTCCCTATTTCTATTTATCAAAGGTTTAGATTATTTTGAAAATAAAAATGGGGGGAGTTGTTGCATAGCACAACAACTACTTATATCCTTCATGGGTAGGCCGACTTGGTCACTTGAGGAGGCAAATTCAAATATCAAATTTTCAAATTTTCCCATCTCAATAAGGTCATGCCTCATAGAGTTTCTTTTGAGTAAATAAATATTTTTCCTTATCCAAATTTAGTGATCCTTAGGTCAATTTTGGTCCTCTCGAAGAGAGGAATTCAGTGCCACAATTATCTTCTTCCAATGAGCTGCCCAAAGAGGAATTTGGCCCTACTTGCCAATTTTAACGTTAGCCCATTTCAAGGATAGATTGTTCAGTTTCTGGGGAAGGATTTAATTCCCAGTAATCTTTATCTTGTTCTATGCTGAACATTTGAAGAAGCAAATCTCCTTTTTAGTGATTAGGATATGCTTGCCATATTTGGTTGGAATGTGGTCCCCTCCTGTTGTGGCTCTCACCACTGCTACGACTTGTTCTGGAGTTCAACTTGGATCTAGATCTGTGTGAAGGATGGAGCCAACTCTTGTAGCTTTCTTCTTTCAAAGATAATGTCATGGGTTATATTGGTTGCTCAGGCTTACTAGCTCATTATTCTTTGGGCTTAAAGCTTCTGTTTTAGCATGATAGCAGGTGAGAAGGTTGGGTGAGACCTCACAATAAGAGCGTTGGACAAAGTTGCCTTCATACAATTTGATAGAGATTGAAGATTAGTTGCAGCAACACTGTTGAATTTTTCATGACCTTGGCCCTCTGAAACAGTATGCATGCTTAAGCTCACTTGGAAGAACCAACTAAAGAGAAAGCTGAAATGTTGAAGGTATCCTCAATTGTCTTGAATTCCAAAATGTTTCTTTTGAGATGCTTAATGGCCAAAGTGAAACTTCATATTCAATAGAATAATAATTACATAAAAATTTATAACTGCTTGCCTAAACTGCCGGATTTGTGACTATTTTTCATGTTAAGCCAAACTGTCATTGCATTGTTTTATATGATTGTCAGAGTTCACTGTTCAGAGGTTTGTGAGGGTTCTACTGGTATAATGTGTTGTTATGTGTTATGGGGTTGCTCCTCTTGCCAAATCACTATAGGGAATATGTAAAATTTAGATGATTGGACCTTCGTAGTCCCATTGACCTATTTTGGTCATTTTAAGGCATTCAAATTTCATTCAATTTCACTTCATTTCCTTTCATTACATATGCAATGCTATTTTAGCACTCATTAGGACATCACTTTTGCAAATGGTAAACATGCTTGATGCCATCCGTCTTGTGTCAACTGAGATTTTTTTTCTCACATTCAAGCTACTTTTCCATTTTATTTACATTTCTCGGAAGATGAACTTTACAGGACTTGTATCAACTGAAATTTATTTGCTCACATCTAACAGGACTTTCCATTTATTTTTCTTCCATGATGCACTTAACAGGAATGAACATGGTTGGCAGCATATGTGATTTCTGCGAAGCATTCATATGCCATTCCAAACGCTGCCTCACAACTCATTGCTGTACATGTCCATTAACTGATGCTACATGTGTTGAATGTGAGCGGACTCTTTGGGATCATGGTGGGAGGATGTTCCGATGTTTTTCATGTGATCAATGGTTGTGTGAGGATGATCAGTTTGAGCATCAAGCTTCCTGCCAACAGCTTGATAGTGAGACTTTTCATTGCTTGTCTTGCAATCGTCTTGGAATATATACATGCTTGCGTTGCAAGATTTGCTTCTGTGATGATCATGTGAAAAGTGTCACTAATGCAACCAGGAAAGGAGAGGTATGGATGTCCGTTATCATCTCCCAAGTGGCACTCTAGCCATTCACCCATTTCTTTTCATAGAGAGGGATTTATTTATTATTATTTGAATTTGGATTTGACACTATTATCCATCTGCTATATACATGTGTTTGTGCATTTTGCATATCATTTCTTTGTGAATTAGTTTGGCTGGATTTCCATTTATAAGGACAGAGACGTGAAATTGTTCTTGTACTGAATGTTGGAGGGATAAATAAACAAAATGACTAATTGACATTTGTTATCTCCTGTCACTCTATAGGGACTAACATGTAAGAAGTGTGGTTATGCTTTGAGAGAGACAAAAGATCTGAGTGTTTCTGTTCGGCAACACAAGTTTGGACGCCAGGTAACTTTAATAAACTTCAACTTCATCATGTTTAACTGGACTTCTTTATTTTGAGGACGTCGTTTTTGAATTATTTTTGTTCTTGTATTGCTGTGCTTAATAAAATAGGATGAACTTTTGCTTTTATGGTGTCCATGCACTTTGACATCTCTTGCCTACTCTTTTTGTACTTATTTACTGCTGTAAAGGAATTTTATTCATTCTGTATGATTGATGCTACTCTATGGATTTCCTTTGATTTCATTTGCCAAAAATGACAGTTAAATACTACTTGTTGAATCTTGAAACTATTACATTTGTTTTCTTCTGTTTTTGTATTCAAGATGGAAATTCATTCAAAGTCACAATGTTAGTGCACAAAATAATTACCATTTTATATCTACACAATGTCTGGACTCTGAAGTAAACGATTAGCTCATGTGAAATAGGGAAGAAGAGATGATCCATGTTGATTAGCAAAGCAATATTACATAGTTGTAGAAGATGTTGAAAATAGAATTGACAATTTGACATCCCAAGCTGCTTAGTGGTGATCTTAGACAGGTATTTAACTTGGTGTGTTGTCACCATATTTCTATAAACCCTGAGGCTGCATGATTGCTATCATAGTTACCAGGTTCTGCCAGACCCTGAACCTTTCATACCAGCCGAACTGATCCAGAGTGGACCTCTAAACCTTTCCTTCAAAAAGGCATGGAAAAATAATTCTGAGAAATGATTCAAAAGCAAAATAACTACTTTAGAGTACCTGTGGCACCCCACATCACATAACTATGCTATATTTGTGCATGTTTCTATGATTATTTGATTTATGCATAATATGTCTAATTTTAAGTATAATTTTATATGTTTCATATTTTCGAACAATTTTCAAACCTTTTGAACTTTTTCTGAAATACCAAACTTTTCCAAACCTCCCCCCTCCTGAACCGACCAAACTTTTGAACCTGGTAACTGTGATTTTATTTTACCTGAAACACATTTCCCATCACATTGGGACTTGTTCTGGTCCTGGAAAACACATCAAACTTGAAAACCTCACTGGGTTTGCTTCCATGGAGGCTGGAAACTCCATAAATTTAACTGTGTAAAAAAATAGTATTAGCAGTTTTTGGCTGTTTCTAGGGTATTCTGGTTCTGTTTCATAATTCACCAAATTGTCTAGGGGTTTTCAGGGCTTTCCTGTGGGTTTCCAAAGCTTGCGCAAAGGTTTCAAGGGGTTTCATTGATGTTTCTTGCTGTTTTGTTGTTTCTTGATGTTCCCTCTATATGCTTTACCCAGGCTTCCAGCCAACATTGGACATTAGCTGTCCCTATTTTGGAAATCTCTTTTTCTAGTGTTTCTGTTTTTATGTTTCCTATCCTTGGTGCAACATATCATAATGTAATGCTTCATCAATTGAACTCCAGTTCCTCATTTCTTACCTGTTGTAATCTTTTTGTTTCTTTTGTGGATTGCATTTCTCTACTTCAGGTGGGGATCTGTCTTTTATGCCTAGATGTTTGCTTTTCATGATTGTGAAATGAAATCACTTTAACATTTAAATTCATTGAGGAAAATACTTATCTTTATATTTATAAAATGCTAGTACAACACTATTGGTCACAGCTGCACGGTAAGCTATTAGAGTTACTAATCATCACAGCGATATTTTCCCCATGTAACAGGCTCACGGTGAAACAGATTATTATGGGGAATCATCTTTTGGGGACGCATATAGTAATGATTATGCTGGGCACCTCGAAAATGTTTCTGATGAAGAAGATGGTGGCAGTGAAGATGAAGGCTCAGAAGGTGAAGATGAAGAAGAGTACAATGAATATGAGGATAACAGGGCAGTCATCGGAATGGCTGGTTTAAACCTGAAAGATAAATGAATATTTATTTATTCATGCTTCTCGTAGATGTAGGAATCCATGAGCAGAATGTGATGTGGTTTTAATGCTCCAAAAAAATTGTTTGTTGCTTCTCTTTATACATTTTTCTATTTTGTTTAAGGTTTCTACATGTAGTAACGGAAGAGCTCTTGGTTATGTCATGTTATTTGTCCTGGAGTGTTTTTTTTTTTTCCTTTTACTATTATAAGCTTGGAGGACTTGTACTATTCCCTATTTTCTGCTGTTATTACTCTTTGTAATTTTTGAAGGGCAACGTTTCTCTGTGTTGCAATTGTTTATTTTCGTTTTTTTGACAAAAGGAAAATGAGAGGAAATCTTATCGCTTTTGTAGTTATTTGTATCTTGAATTGCAGCAAAATTTGTCTGGGTTTTATTTCAAACTTCAACATGCAGTTAACCTGTATTTCAGAAATCAGATTGGATGAGATGTTTCCCGTACATACTATTTTATCAAATGCTCACCCTTGTAAACTTGTCAAGCAAGTCTCAGTAATAATTTATTAATTAGGTCATGCTCCTTAGTGTAAATGCATCTTAACTTACCTTTCTTTGTCATTTGGTTAGAGTTGGGGCCTATAATTCATGCCTGTTACCATTTCTTTTTCAAGGAAACAATCCCCCACGAAAACCAGGGCCACTTCCTCACATTCATGGATGACAACTGTAGTAAAGTAGTCAGCGTTGACTGGTACACCTCACCCTCCAAGACCCAGCTGCAGACTTTCATCCTCACTGCTGCTGCTGCTGTTGCTGAGCCTGTTGACTTTTACCAGAGAAATTAACCAGGGTCAGCAGTAGGACAGCACAGTACTTAAACCTCCTGAGCCACCTGTTAGAGCTATCCCTGTTAAGATTTATTGTGATGGATGTTACCACTTATTTTCTTAGGCATATACAAACAGGTAATTCCTGCATATATAATTTCAGTAATATTTGCCTTATTTCCCTAGGTTTGACGTCTTCCCTTTATCTTGTCGATCAATACATATGACAGTCACTATGCAATCATTCTTTAGTGCCCATGTTGGTCGAATCTGTTGGGAAATAAACTGTTCAAATACAAGTTGGGGTACAATTGCATACAAAATATTAATACACACACATATAGATACGCGAATTGCAACAATACATTGCATGAAAACCAAAGATCAACCAAAGATCTCAATTTCTTCTCAATGAGAGACATAACTCATTGTAGTCCACTGTTAAATTTGAGCACACCCTAGTTTGCACTAGGTGGATATGAATCTTGCTCAGTTATGCATGCTGTTTGCTATTGCCATGTTTTAAGGTAGTAATTGGAACTCGTGATGCTTGCAAACCAATTGTGTGGGAGCTTCTTTTTGCTACTAGATTATGGATGTCATCTACATTCTTTATCTATTCAACCAGCTTGTTAAAAGTAGCTAACATGCCTTTAATGCAATTGTATATTATCTTTAATTGTTAGAATTCCATTTGATTGCCAACTATATGTAATACACTAGTAAATAATTCATATTTTTTTCTTGAACAAGTTTCACGTGTCTTGCATTTCCTTCATAGAACATGACAAGAAATTTTGAGTTATTGTCAATAATATGTTGGTGATAGGCATTTGGCTACATTCCCACATTCCCGACAAGTTCAGAGGCATGGCCGTTTTCATTATTGACTCGGGTATTGGTCAAAACACACTCAAAGCACTTGTGATTGATCAAATTTGTTGAAAATCGTGTGGGGGCTAAACATGCACTGTAAGTTTGGCTTGAAATTGCATTATTGGGGATAACACATGAGTGCCCCAAGATTTTCAAAAATGCACGTGGACAGGTGGAAAACCATAGGTAGGTTGGAATTTGGATTTCTCTTTATTTGTTGATTTTTTGTTTTGACATTTTGGATTTTTTCTAATTTGTTTAAAATTCTCTCTTTCATCAACTAAGTTTTGATAGGAAATAAATTATGTCATGTATTCGTTGTGACAAGAAGCTTGAGATAAATGCAAATAATGAGCTTCTCTTGGTTTCAATAATGATATAATATTTTCTACTAAACAAGGCCAACCACGTGAGAGTGGAAGCTCATATGGTGCCCCCCCCCCATTCACATCACTCTCAATATTCCCAATACCCAATTTATCTACTATAAACTATTTGAAAGCAACATAGTAAAAATCAAACATATATAGAAATTACTAAGGAAAAAATATTTAAGCTAAATGAAAAAGAACAAATCTGCAACTGAAAACATATAAACACATCCCTTATACATTACAACATTTTGATATCATTAGTTTTCTTCTTCATCCAATAGATCAACATTTATGTCATCCGGTTCAAAAATGATGTTGAAACAATCAACAATTTCAACATCATCATCAATGTCATCATTTCCAATAATCATATCATCATGAAAGAAATCATCTCCTACATTTGGTTCAACTTCTTAACTTCCTCATATGATAATACATCATCAATATCATCTTCATCGATAACATTGTCTTGAACATCTCCTTGAACTTCTTCCTCCTAGTAGTAGTTGGTAAACTTGTTTAGGGGGTAGGTGCTCCCTTTCGGTAGGAGCCAGTAAATGAGATCAGGGGGTTTTAGCTCCCTTCCAGTAGGTGCTGGAGAATGTGAGAAGGTTGTAGCCTTTTGCAGGTGGGTTTCTGCGTACTAGTAAGAGTCTGCGCCAATACAAGATTGTAAGAATATTTTATTTATATAATAAGAAAGAAGACATATATGATGACAACAGTGGTTTTCTACCACATTGGGTTTCCACCTAAAAATCTTGGTGTTTTCATGTGTTGTGTTTCTTATGTGTGATGGTTTATTCTGCTCTTTACTGCATGCGATATGAAATTAATAATGCACTTATTAAAAATAAATATCTAATGAAACTTATGAAGAATTGGTTAACTGGATATACATTGTTTGCTTTCACTGAAGTCACGTACATACTTTGGTTGCATAAATGACAATAGAGTACATAATTTAGAATAAGAAAACGAAGAGTTAAAGTGAGTTTAAAATATTGATTCACCCCTCGTTTCTCAGTGATTTTCCCAACAATTGGTATCAGAGCAGGTCCCTCAAAAGAAGCTTGATTGCTTAAAAGGAGATCCATCAAGATGAGTAGTCACGGAGTATTTTCTGTCAGACCACCTTTGTTTAATGTAATTAACTTCGTATTTTGGAAAGTTAGAATGAGATCATATTTGTAGGCACTAGGCGCTGATGTATGGGTAATTGTTGAAGGTGGATATCAATATCCAACCTCCATTCCCACAGATATTGCAGGGAAGAAACAATATGAAACCAATAAAAAGGCTTTAAATTCCATCTTGGGAAGTTTGGCTGAGTTTGAGTTCATGAAAGTCATGTAGATGAACACCACAAAGGAAATGTGGGATAAGCTTATCTAAAGTGAAAAGTGCTAAACTTCAAACATTTAGAATTGAGTATGAGACCCTTAGAATGCATTATGATGAAAATATTGCAAGATTTTTCCTTAGAGTAGACGAAGTTGTTAACTCTATGAAAAACCGTAGTGACGAAATAAAAGAAGCTACGGTTGTTGAAAAGGTTTTGAGATCATTAACTCCAAAGTTTGATTCCAAAGTCCATGCCATTGAAGAGTGCAGGATTTGAAGAGTCTCACTCTTGAACAACTCCATGGTATCTTGACAACTTTTGAAATGAGAAAAGGGGGTACATCAAGTATGAGAGAAGCAACCTTCAAAACCACTCATAAAGGGAAAGAAAAGGAAAAGCCTAAAGATACAAGCTACATTTTAGATGAGTGAGAAGCAAATTTCGTGCGAAAGTTGCAAGTGGGTACAGGTAAATTCAAAGGTAAGATATCCTTGAAATGTTTTTCTTGTAGAAGAGTAGGTCATTGTGCATACAAATATCCATATAAATAAATTCATGATAAGAAAGATAATGGAAAGGATGTTGACAAAATCTCCAAAAGGAAGTATTCTGCCAAGAATTTTTTTTTTATTCTAATGAAGATAGTCAAAGCACATTAGATGATCTGGAAAATTTAGATTCATATTCTAATAGTTGTTATCAAGTACTCATGGCTATTGAAGATCAGTATATAAGTGAATCATATAGTTGCAAAGTATACGACTTCATGAAAGCATTGAAAGAAAATGATAAACTTACAAATGCAAACAAATATCTAGAAACAAAAGAAAGTAGTATCATTAAGGAAATAAATATGTTAAGAATGGAATTGGAAGCAACCAATAGAAGAACATAGATCTTAAGAAAACAATTTCAAGGAAAGGAAATGCATTGTGAAAAGTTAGAATCTGAAGTTGTGACTATAAGGGAAGATTATGAGAAAATCAACAAATGGCTAAAGGCAACTAAATCTTTAGAGAATATTATCAATGAACAACGTTCTCGTCTAATCAAGATATACATTGGCTACAATCACATGGCTTCAAATTCACAATGTAATAACACGAACAACCAACATGAGGTGTTTTAGAAGGAAACTAAATCAAGTCACACATTTGAAAGAAAAACTCCTAGATCAGTTCCTAGGCATAAATAATGGTTTCATGGATATTGTTTCTCTTGTAACTAATTTGGGCATAAGGTCAGTGATTGTAGGTCAAGCATTTTGAATGGAAACAAAAGATGAGATAAATTCCACAAGTTGAACATATGATTATAAATTACAATTAGATCTTGAAGAAGAAGGAAAAACAATCGTAGACGTAGAAAATATTGTCTCTGATGTAGTCCATTGCTCTTAAAAGAATATTTCTAAAAGTGACTGCAGAAGTGAACGTGAGGTATATAACCTCATGAAGAATAGGTGATGATTATCAGGTCCATAGGATCAGTGATGTAAGATTTTAGGGGGAGTTATGCATGAATATCTTATGTTGTTTTAATACTTTGTTGGTGATATTTATTGTACTGACATTTCATCTGGTGAAGTAACAACAAACAAGAACATACAATATAGGTTCAGGGGGGAGATGCGACTATAAAAGAATCAACAATTTACTTTATGTACGCGGATCTCATAAAATACAGTCACATGTATATGCGAGTTTTGAACTAGACAGTCGCATATGTTTCTCTAAGATGGATAAGATTGGAACAAATTTAGGGGGAGCTTCTCGTATGCTTCTATCAGTTGGTTATTGGCATTCTGGCACTAACATTGGTTTACTTCAGATTATTAATAATGCCCATATGATGCTTAGGAATTATGATTGATTCATGAGTTGTTGAAATTTTTTATTGTTGTTGTGATTTTTTGATGGAGTTTTTGATTGATGAGATAGATATGATCAAATTTGAAAGTGAATTTTTGGCATAGGTTCAGGAGGAGAATTTGCTATGATTCTAATGGTCCATTTTTGGCATTATGGTGTCTTGAACATTTCTTGTTGCATGTTGGTACATATGATGTTGTCATTCTGTCATCAGTGATGATGAATTCATGAGCATATTGCTTTAGTTACACTTAGTTGTAAATTTATGTAGATGTTCTATGCTTGATGCAACTTTACTTTCTCTTCAATATTAGACAACAATCACATAAGCAATAAAGTAAAATGCTGATAGAACATACCAATAGATCGACAGAAGACAAGTCAGAAATATATAAGTGTGTTGGTGTGTTACGGCGGTCAACATGATGCTTCAACCAACAAAGTCTCAATATGGTCAGCCAACCAGCAATGTCACACAACCCTTTAGGACAACCAAACGGTCAACTCAAAAGTCAACGATCAATACAAACAATGGCAGCAACTAGGTCAACGCTGAAAAGTCAAAGTCAACGTTTTGCCTCGAGAATAGTGCCAGAAAATGCGGATTAGGAAAATCGAACTTTTGGGAGAGTTTCAGGTCGATTTGACCTTGCGTTGACCAAATTCAACACTGGTCAAAGTTTGCTGCAGAAACCTTAGACCAAAATTAGAAATGTGTTGCTGTTGGAATTTTCCCACATGTGGAGAGAAGAGCTACCAAGGGCATCGAACCAATCAGATGAGGACAGAGAAATGTGTGAGGATGAGATGAGTGAAAATTTCCTCCAACGTTGAACAATATATATCCATCAGTGAGGGTGTGTGACACAACTGTTGGGGCACAAAACCTTAAGGCCAACCTGCACATATCTTAAATAAATTCAAAATAAATGTTTTGCTCATCGGATCAAGATGATCTTTAGATCGATATTGCACCTCTCCAAAAGAGGAACCCAATAAAATTATTGGTATCTTCATATGAGCATCACAACATGGAGTTTGGACCTAGTTGCCCAAAATTAACAGTCCCTCTCAACTGGGGAAAACTCCATCCACCTGTGCAATCCAAATATCGTGCATCCCGCCGTAACTTGCTTTGCTAGCTTCTTTATTTCAGAATAGAAGTGGGTCAGTCACAAAGACATCATTCTCGACTGACAAATTCAGCCCAGAGGTTTGAAACCTCTATAGGACTCACAAAGAGTCTCATACCAACCTGAAGTTGGTTTATCTGACCCGAAGTCAATAGGAGGTCCGAAACCTCACTAGACTTGATCCCAGATCAAGTGGTTGGACCGTGCCATCCTAGATAGAGAGTACGACAATCTCTGATGCATCCATTAGTCTTTGCTACTAGTCTCTAACCTTTCCCAACTCACTGGCCAAACGAGAGGTACTTACCATGAGCCCTGAATTCAATGGGTAGGACGCATACGGGGCACATATAATGAGAGGTGAACCAACTCAATCATCACAATGGTGGGGTAGAAGCACACCAACAAGGTTCAACAAGCCTAGCCTTGTGGTTGCTTATAGCTTCGAGAAGCTATCCCTAAAGCTCCCCAAAGCTCTCAGAGCTCATCGTCCAACATGACCCTTAGCATAGGGTCGTTCCACGATACCAAGACTCTCACGGAAGGTTAAGAACTTTACCTTCCCCAGGGGCTTTGTGAGAATATCCGTGACCTGCTCATCAGTTCCTATATGATCGAGCCTTACGACGCCTCGCTGTACCATATCCCAGATAAAGTGGTACCTGATATCAATATGCTTGGATCGATCGTGGAACACGGGATTCTCGGACAACTGAATCCCACTCTGGTTATCACATAGTATCACGATGGTATCTAGCACATGCCTGAACAACTCACTGAAGAGATTTCACAACCAAACTGCTTCACAACAGGCCATACTCGCTGCAATGTATTCGGCCTCCGCGGTGCTCAAAGCCACCGACTTCTGCTTCCTTCTCATCCATGATATCAAAGCAAATCCAAGTGTGAAGCAACATCCCGATGTGCTTTTACGATCTACCACACTGCCAGCCCAATTGGCATCAGTATGTCCAAGGAATGTCATGCTCCTGACAATGTATCTCAGCCCATGGTTTATCGTGCCCCGAAGATATCTCAGAAGATTCTTGGCACCAACCCGTTGAAAGTGACGAGGCTCAACCATCTGTTGACTCAAAGTGTTCACTGCAAAACATACGTCTGGACGGGTGTTCACTAAGAACATCAGGGCCCCTATGAGTTGACGATACTTAGTAGGATTTGCTAACACGGGCCCAACATCGCTGCCACTCAAATTCTTAAAGTTGAGCTCCATCGGCGTCGACACAGACTTACAGTCCACCATACCAAATCTTTCCAGAAGCTTCACAATGTATTTTCCTTGAGAAAGGAAAATCTCGCCAGGTCCAAATCTTTCTAGAAGCTTCACAATGTATTTTCCTTGAGAAAGGAAAATCTCGCCCGGTCTCTGCCAAACCTCTAGGCCTAGGAAGTAATGCATCAATCCTAGGTCCTTCATCTCGAACTCAACATCGAGCTCCCTCTTGCATTGATGAATGAGAGGGTTAGCACCTGTCAGGAAGAGGTCGTCCACATACAACACCAGAATGAGAGGCTTCTCTCTATCAACCTTGAAGTAAAGGTTTGGATCAGCATTACTACGAGTGAAGCCCAGCGTCATCAGGTAGCTATCTATCCTCTCGTACCAAGCTTTGGGTGCTTGCTTCAACCCACAGAGGGCTTTATTCAACCTGCAGACATGGGTGTCTTGATCCTGGACTTTGAACCCTAGAGGTTGCACTACATACACCTCTTCCTTTATTGCACCATGCAGAAATGCGGTCTTCACATCCATCTGGTGAAGACTCCATCCTTGTGTAGAAGCAAGGGCTATGATAGATCAGATGGTGGTATATCGGGCCACAGGTGCAAATACGTCATCATAGTCTATGCCTTCCTTTTGAGAGAAGCCACGAGCAACGAATCTTGCCTTGAACTTTTCAGCACTTCCATCAGATCCATGCTTGATCTTGTAGAGCCATTTCGAGGTGACAACGACTTTGTCCTCTGGTCTTGGAGCCACATCCGAGACATCATTCTTCAATATGGACTCATATTCTTCATGCATAACATCCTTCCAGACTTGATGCTTTATGTCTTCCTCAAAGGATCCAGGCTCAGATTGTAAAATAGTACTCATGGCTACTAGATACCCTTGGTATCTATTCGACTTCTTGCTTTCACGGAATGTCCCCCTTGGGGCCATATGTCCCTCGGCATCCTCGAGAGTGTCCTTGAGCCATGATGGTATCTTCCCTAGTGAAGGAGGTGGATCAATTGGGTCCATCGGTCCTTCAACATCGATCATCGTCTCATCCTTCAGTTCTTCTTGATTTCCAGGCCTTGCTTCATGATCTTCCTCATATCTTGGAAGATTGACTACTTTCCTCAGGGAAGCATCTTCGTCAAAGGTGACATCGTGACATATATCCACTTCCCTTTGACCAGGCACATAGACTCTATAGGCCTTCGAAATTTCGCTGTAGCCCACAAACATTCCCTTCTTCCCAGAAGCATCCAACTTGCTCCTCTTCTCTTTTGGCACATGAAAATAAACAAGACATCCAAAAACTCTAAAATGTGAGACGTCAGGTTTCTTACCAGTGAAAACCTCTTCGGGAGTTTTGGAGTCCAGAGCGGAATGCAGACATCGGTTTTGTATGTACACAAAAATGTTCACAGCTTCTCCCCACAGAAACTTTGGTAGACCCTGGTCACATAGCATGGCACGGGCAGCTTCCACAATGGTCCCATTCTTTCATTTAGCAACGCCATTCTACTCAGGAGTATAGACAGTTGTGGTCTCCCTCTTGATGCCAGCTTCTCTGCAAAAGTTCTTGAATTTGTTCGTCTCATTCTTAGTGCTATTATCAATCCTTAATATCTTGATCTTCTTCCTTGTCAGATTTTCCACCAAGGCTTTGAAGGTATGGAACCACATGAAAGCCTCATCCTTCTTCTTCAAGAAGTGTATCCAGGTTTTGCGAGAGAAGTCATCTATGAATGTTATATAATAAGAACATCCTCCCAAGGATGTCACAGACAACATCCCAGATAGATCAGAATGTATCAATTGCAAGACATCAAATGTATTTGTGTCACTTGAGGGAAAAGGTCCCCTTGTATGATTTCCTTCGGCACAACCCTGACATTCACCTTCATGATTATTTTAAAACTCGGGCATCCCCATTACCACCTTCTTTGCTTCAAGAAGGGCCTTGTAGTGAAGGTGTCCAAACCTTTGGTGACATAGTTCAGTCTGTCAAATAGTATCACATGTCATCGCTCCCAGTGGACTTCCTCCAACCTGGCAGAGTGTATCAACTCTAAACCCAATCGTTATAGCTTCCTTGAAGCTCTGCTTCCAGATGCGCACTTTCCCATCAATGAATGCCACATTGAAACCTTTGTCTTCCATGGCTGATATAGAAACAAGGTTCTTCTTCAAATTAGGTACATAGAGTACATACTGTAAGCGGAGGACTTGACCTTGAGACAAATGGAGGGTCACAGTCCCTGTCCCTTTCACGGGATATGTGGCATTATCTCCAAGGATAATTTCCAGATTAGTATCCTTCTCAACCATATTAGAAAGTGCTTCCTTGAACCTAGTGATGTGCCTTGAGGCACCACTATCTATCAACCAGACATCCATAGTGTCGGGTGGAGATGCAGCAGAGAGGGCATATACAAGAATGAATTCATTTCTTTTATCAACAACATTTGATTTCTCATACCTGGAGTTTCTCGACCTTTTGAAATGTTGACCATTTCTGCCGGAGGGAGCTTTCCTCTTTCCCTTGAACTTGTTGTTCCTTTGATTTCCATTCCTTCGGTTGTTGCTGTTGTCATCATCATCGGGAGAATCCTTCTTGAAAGGGAATTCTCTAACATAGTGACATGGCCTATGAAAGGTGTAACAATTTCCCTTCTTTCCTTGGGCCCCTGATCTTCCTTTGTTCTTTGGACCACCAAAGTTCTTTCTAGAATGAGCAACGTAGGCATCATTTCCTTCATTTTCATACTCCTTCATTCTTGTCTCTTCTTGTACGCATCTCGACAGTACTTCGTCAAAGTTAGGTATCACATCGTTATTGAGAATGGTAGTGTAGAACACATGCCATTTGGATGAGAGCCCTCCAAGTGCGGTGAGTACCATCTCTCGATCAGCGATTGTCTCCCCAATAGCCAACAGATTGTTCCTGATCTCGGCAGCTTTAGAAAATATGATTGAACAGACTCATCCCTGCTTTTCTTCAGATTCTTCAATTGATTCTTGAAGAATAGGACTTGATTCACATCGTTGGCCTTGAACATGCGGACCAACTTATCATACATCTCTTTGGATGTGCCAAGCTCAGAGATGTAGGCAACCAGACTCTTGTGAATTGAGTCCCTGATCATTAGCTTTGCTTTGATCTCCCCCTTCTTATACTTTGTTTTGGCAGCAGCAGTAGCAGTGGATGGAGGCTCTTGGATTTTACCCTGCACATAGTCCATGACATCTTGGTCTTCCAAGTTAAGAGCCAATGTCATCTTCCAAGCATGGAAGTCATCCTTCCCAGTCAATTTGTCATCAATCTTAAAGCCATTGTAGTTTGAGGAACCCATCCTCTTCTTCGGTGATTGCTACAAATTAGGGCTTTGTCTTCACCTCAGCTCTGATACCATGTAAATTTATGCAGATGTTCTATGCTTGATGCAACTTTACTCTCTTCAATATTAGACAACAATCACATAAACAATAAAGTAAAATGTTGATAGAACATACCAATAGATCGACATAAGACAAGCCAAAAATATATAAGTGTGTTGGTGCGTTACAGCGATCAACAGGATGCTTCAACCAACAAAGTCTCAATATGGTCAGCCAACCAGCAATGTCACACAACCCTCTAGGACAACCAAACGGTCAACTCAAACGTCAACCCAAAAAGTCAACGGTCAACACAAACAAAAGCAAAAACTAGGTCAACACTGAAAAGTCAAAGTCAACATTTTTCCTCAGGAATAGTGCCAGAAAATGCGGATTAGGAAAATCAAAATTTTGGGAGAGTTTCAGGTCGATTTGACCTTGCATTTACCAAAGTCAACGCTGGTCAAAGTTTGCTGCAAAAACCCTAGACCGAAATCAGAAATGTGCTGCTGCTGGAATTTTCCCATGTGTGGAGAGAAGAGCTACCAAGGACATCGAACCAATCAGATGAGGAGAGAGAAATGTGTGAGGATGAGATGAGTGAAAATGTCCTCCAACGTTGACCAATATATATCCATCAGTGAGGGTGTGTGACACAACTGCTGGGGCACAAAACCTTAAGGCCGACCTGCACATATCTTGAATAAATTCAAAGTAAATGTTCTGCTCATCGGATCAAGATGATCTTTAGATCGATCTTGCACCTCTACGAAAGAGGAACCCAATAAAAAATATTGGTATCTTCATCTGAGCATCACAACATGGAGTTTGGACCTAGTTGTCCAAAATTAACATTAGTGAAGTTGCTAATCCTACTTGCTGCACTTGATGAAGAGGATGTGTATGATATGGTTGTTGTTGACATTTGTTGATGATGATGAGTTTATTATTTACTCACTATTTTTTGACATTGATATGTTGTTGTCATTATGTCATCATTGATGCATGGGCTACATGTGGTAAAGATATGGATTATGCCTATATATTGCTTATGTTTGGTAAAACTGCGGTTAAAGCTTGAAGATATGTATACTGAAGATATGATGTTGATGATCAATTCTACGGCTTGTAATGTTGGAGGTACTTTTGGTTTGAACATATGCTATTGATACATGTTCATGTTGCCTATGGTATCTGATATTGTTTCTTAAGGATTGTGACTCTTCATACTTATGGAGAGAATGTGTTGACCTTGATAACATAAGTTCAAGGTGATGAGTTGATGACATAGCCTTATTGCACTATCTTATGCTTGTACTACAATTTCTTGATTATGCTTGGGATAATTTCATATTTGGTCACATGTTGATGATGTTGGAAATATTGATGCTACATTGCCTTGTCTTACATAGCTTCTTGGTGATGAGGATGTTCATGTTGCTTCTATGTTACTACGATCATATGGTCATGTTGCACGTTCCGATATGCTATGTGTTGGTTGCTGATGAGGTCTCTAGTTTTGGTTCTAAATGTCATATATGTCTCTTGATGTAAAGGTCATGAAAAGACCCATGTTGTAAATCATTGTAAAATTCAGTCATGTATGGGCTAGTAGGATCAAGTCATGTCATATATGTAATCCCATTATGTTGGGACATTGATGTAAAATTTTGATCCAAATGTAAACCCAATAGGTTGGGTAAATCGTAGGAGCATAGTTTCATTGGTCATAGGAAATGTCATATTTGGTTAAGTCATAAAATCTTGCACTCTTCATAAGGTTCAACATATACTCAAAGGGAGCATGGTCAGTATGAGTTTTCATATTCAACAGATCATACCTACAATGTCCTCTTTACAAAGGGAGAGGGAAACTTTCATTTAGTATTTTTCAACCTTTTTCCCTTGATGTCAAAGGGGGAGAGAAGCTTAGTGTTTGGAGAAGAATGCTGGGAGAGAATCTTGGTGTTTGCAAAATAACTCTTGGAGAATAGCTTGGTGATAAGTCTTGGTATTTGCAGGTGTGTTTGTAGGTGTTTACAGGGGGTGACCAAATACCAAAGAGGTTGCCATCAAGTCCAAAGTGGGAGATTGTTGGAATTATGGCTAATGTTTTGTCCTTGATGGACACCTAATTTATATATATGTGTACATTGTGATATTAGGATGATTATGGAACTAATGCATAGTGGTATAAATTCTAGAGATGCTATTAACATATAGTATGACGGTTCAAAGATAGATGAATGATAAAGGTGATGTTTGAGAAGGTATACATGAGTCTTGTGAAGTAAGGTCGTGTACATACTGTGTTTTTGTTAATGAAATTTGTTCACAGAATATGAACCATGGTAATCTGGATACTAGGCGTCTTTACCATGGTATTGAGCCATAGTAATCGAAGCGACAACGATTATTTAATCCCGTCAAAGAATACTAATGACATTATCAAAGGATTTACCTAAGGTATTGGCTAAGGCTAAAACTATATAAGGAGATGGAGATCAAGGTGTTATGTTTGTAGATAATGGGTTATACATGTGTGATATGATTTGAAAAAAGTGTGCACCAGGGAGCAAGGATAAGACTTAGATTTGAAAGTATGTTGACATATATTCTTGATTGATTTACTTGTTTCCAATGTAAAAGTAACTGATAGGGATGAATATGTAAATATAATTTTGTTGTGATCTATATGAATTATTTAGAATTCTGTAATATTGACGGTAAAAGTTGCTGAAAGTAAAGTTTTTTAGATCTGTACATAGGTTTGTTTGTGAATAGTCGCGTGCATGCACAGATCTATCTTTGTAAGGTCATATATATATTATGAGATAAAGTTTGCAGTATGTTGAGATTTGTACACAGATGTTGTGCATGGTAAATGCATATATATGTTGACTAGTCTTGTGATAGTCACATATATATGGTAGGGTTTGTAGTACTGCGAAATGATGACATTTGATCAGTTCTGTTTTGATTGTTTCTCTTTGTCGATGATGTTTCTATCTTGATGTCTAACAATGTTGATTGATTTGAATGTGAATTGGAATATTGATTAGTAATGATGCTATAGTATGTTGATATGTGATTGCTTCAATGATATATGTATGGTCCAATGATTGATTCAACATTATAGTTATTCATGATTTAGTTTGCAACAATTTAAGATATGTATGCAAGTGTTATATAGAGGAGGTGCATACCTATGTAGGTCTTATTCAGTATAGTCGAGAGCAAAAGTTAATTTTTGTTGATTTTAGTAGGGTTCTACATTCAGTGATTTGATGCTTCATAAATTCAATTGATTTACTGTTGGGCACAACCCAACTTGGCCTCAATTTTGGCTATGACTTCACATTTTGAGGAGCATAGTGCTAAGTGGACCGAGCGACAGAGCACGAAGTGGACCATGCAATGGAGCATGTTAATTATACCGCGCGGTATCATAGGGGCTTTGGAGCGGGTCAAAGCCCCTCCTTTTGTAAAGTGCACAATGTTGTAAAGGGTTTTGGGGCATAGTTTCTTGTTTTAGGGAGTCCATGGTATTTGGACCATTCTATTTTTTTGATGTAATCTTATGATGTAAGAGTATATAAAGGTTTTAAATTCTATGTTTAGAAATAATCATGTAATGGGAAAGTCTTTGTAGTCTGTATTTTGTAGCAAAGGGAAGGCTCTGTAGATGAGTGCACATAGACCTAGGAAGAGTCCGCAACTTATTGCGCAAACAGCCTGTGGCTTAGTGTGCAGGTCGAAGAACGGATTGTATTCAAAGATTAATGATAATAAAGAAGCAATTTGGTGGGAGATATTCTAGTGTTCTTGTATGTTTTTTGTATATATTTGTTGTTGCGAAGTAGTTATTACAATTGCATGTTATGTCAGCGCAGTAATGGTTTATGGATCTATGTGACATGTTTCTATGATTAATTGAATGTGGTGAAGTAATTTATGAGTTGTCAGAATAAGATAATAGAAAAATACCACATCTCATAATCCCTCAAGGCTGTAGAAACCTGGTTCTGCATCCACCCATAGTCAATTCGGGTGAGACTGCGATCTTCTTGCAAGTCGTTTCCATTAAGGGCCAGTGATCAAGGGGTTTTTTGGTGCACAGTAAGATCGAACCTAGGCCAGCCCAATCAAGCCAAAAAATGGTTCCGTTTTCGAGACCAGAATTTGTTTAAGGGATATGTGGATGTGGCACCTATCGAAGAAGGAAATTCAAGATTGGATAGACCTGAAAGAGTGAGAGTTTGCAGATCAAGAAAACATAAATCCTCATCTCACATCCAAAGCGTGGTTGCAGAAGTATATTTTCACAAATCAATATGGAATTTTCTTCGCTTCTTTTCCCGTTGAACTGTACGAGTGGATATCAAGGTTAACTGAAAGAAAGGATTGTTTTAAGGGTGATGAACCTACAATGTTGACTCCTGAATTGATACGACGACTCAAGGGCACTGAAAATAGGATTTCAAAGGCTATTGATTTCTAGATTGATAACATCTTGGGAGGATTCATTATTGAGTTTGTAGTAGACGTGATTGTGTCCTACAGAAAAGCAGAACAACGATTCTTCAAAGGATCGCGAGGTAAATATTTGAAATCTCTGAAACTTTGGATTAAGATGCTTTTGTGTGAAAATGGAATTTTACGAATGTAATCAGATTGCTAGTTTACTTATGTTTGGAATAAGAGAAAGTATACTCGAGCAAGAGAGTGGTGCAACGCGAAGTAGAAAGAGGTACAAAGTAGATACCAGAAAGAGGTATCGTGGAAAAATCTGAAGACATTTTTAGAGACTGATTATAGTCCTCTTTTGAGTGAATATGAAAGTGAAAGAGAAGAAAGCCATCCCCAAGTAACTTCACAGTATTCCCCCTCCGAACTTGAGAGTTCGTTGAAGCTAGAATCTAGTAATAGCTAGGGAATTTTTGGTTTTACTACTCCCCCTACCCCTCCTACCCACCATACCCACCCCAAGAATAGGTATGGCTGATGATATTAAGCTACCTTATTTCATAGCAATTGGATTGGAGGATCCAGAGCAATTTTGGTTTTTATGCAAAGCTATATGGACCACGAAGCAGATTAATGATGATAATGTAAAGAAGGTACAACTTGTTACGACACTGCGCGATAGAGCATTGACACGGTATATTATGTTTTCAACTAATCAGAACAGAAAATTTACAAATATAAAAAAACACTAGTAGGAGCATTTAAGAAGCCGAAGTCCTAGTCGTAGTGCATCACTGAGTTGAAATAAATCAAACATAAACCTATTGAGTCTGTTTGGGAGTTATATCAGAGGTTTAAGCTGCTATTGGATCACTTGAGGTTCGACATAGCTCCGCAGCAACATCAAGAATGGTTTATAGTTGCGCTGCTACCACATATCAGATTACCATTGATGCAACATAAGATAGGAACTCAATTCGAAGCTTTGGAGATTATGATGAAGTTGGAAGCTTCACTTATAGGATATACCAATGCAAGTATGCAACAGATTCAGAATTAGGTGGCGAACTTGACCCTATAGAACCAATATATCAAGAAAAGTATGGAAGTTGGAGAAGAAGTGTGGTGTAAAAAGTGCATATCGAAGGGCCATTATAAAGAATAATGCCCTATATTTAGGGATTACATGGCTGATGGAGCACCTAATCCCATGAATGCAGGATCTATCCTGTGGTGCAAAATATGTAAGGCTAGGAAAACATCGCTCAAAGAACTACTACTTGTTACATAAATATGTGCACACTCCAAGGAATATATAATACAAATTCTGCAAATCAGTTGAACATGATGAGAATAATTATCAAAACCAAGACCTAATGATGGAGCGCAATGCTGACACTTATAGAATGCAAGCGAAAGAGCATGGACATGAAGAAAATGGACAACACAGTGGTTGAGGAGGTTACCAAGGAAGAGGTCGAGTTGGTGGATATGCTCGATGACGTGGATATATCATTTGCTATAACTGCGGCCAACCATGTTATTTTGCAAGAGACTTCCAGAACCCCACTACGACATGTAAGTACTGTAAGTCGTTTGACCATGTAATTGAAGAATGTCCTGTACTTATGGAAAAGATGCAAGAAAAAAGGAATCAATAGCTGAAATAGAATATTTAGATGATGACTACTGAAAAGAGGACTGGCGAACCTCGTATTAGTTTTGTCATCAGAAGTGGAGCTGCGACTGGTAGTGATAAAGAGGATGGAAAGAAGGAATTTGAAGGTGCATGGGTTAGAAAAACTACGGAGAAAGTTCCTATTTTTGATATTCAGAAAGAAAAAGGAGTAATTATGGAAGCAAAGTGAAGTTTTATGGATGTTGGTGCTTCGATCTCTAAGGCATAGCTAAAGCCCAATAAGAGAAGTAACTACGAAGTATCATAAGATTTAGTGCATAATAGAGCTCCGACATAGGATCGATCTCCAACACAAGACCTGGACATGAAAAGCCAAGTAAGTATTTTAAGGGATTTTCTACAGACTTGCATGAAATTATTAAGGGATCAAAAGGCTATAGAAGGGCTGTAGGAGTTAATATATTCCTGTGCATCAAAAGTAACACCACGAAGTGAGATGCACACAATCAATAATTTGCATTAAAAGAAGAGAATTGGAGGCTTAGTGCGCAAATAGGAGAATATGAGATGGACCAAGTTATTATGGATTTGGGATCTCATGCTAATGTATTGAGGAAGCGAACATGGTAATTGATGGGTAAGTCAAAGTTATAATGGTCACCTATTCAGTTAAGGATGGAAAATCAGCAAAATATCTTTCCTATGGGAAGATTACCATGTGTCACAGTGGACATTGAATGAGTGCGCACTAGTGTTGATTTTGAAGTAATACATATTTTTGATGACAATAACCCTTATCCTACATTGCTTGGACTTGATCGAGCATTTGAAAATATGGCCACAATCAATCTGAAAAAGAGACATATGATATTTGAAGGAAACAATATGAGAGTGATTGTGCCGTTGGGTCCATCAGAAGGAGCAAGATACACAGACCCAGTTAGAGAAGAATATTTCACAACAGAAATGGATAACATTTATCAAATGACAACAAAGCAACAAGATTGGGTTATCCCTAATACAATAGGAAAGTTGAGTTGGGAGCATGATAATTATTGTACCTCAGATTCAAAATACGAGTTGGAAAATTGGCAGAACAAGTTGCATGAAGTATCCACAAGGCATTGTTTAGGTGTTACCCAGTCAGTTCAATGTATGATGTCTGAGATATGTGACCTAAATTCTTATGATGGCATAGGAGATGTGAATACTTTTCTTAATGATTATGAAGAACAAGTTCAAGAAAATCAAAGGTTGTTAGCCTTGGATGAAGCCCTAAAAGCTACCTTGGCTACATGGTAGAATGCACACAAGAAGAATACACGAGGTTGGAAGGAAGGTCGAAGATTGATGTGCATAAGGTTTAGACATATAGAAAGAAAAATGGAGATAAAATATTATGGTCAAACTAGTCCAAGGGAGCATATCCAGCTGTGCACTTCAGCATGGAAGGAGATTCCACAAAAAGAGTGGATACATGGATTCATTCATACATTGGAGACAATCCATAAGAAAGGGTACCTAGAAACAGAGCTTCAACATGGTACCGAGAATTGGGCAGATATGGTTGATGGTTTTATATTAACATTAAGCTTTCAGGATGATTTCCCACACATATATTGGGCCCTTCAGGCAGTCAAGAAGAATATTTTTGGGAATGTCACCTCGGTGACATGGAAGCAACTTGATTAGGATGCGTAGATAGAAAATGCACTGTAATGATATAACATTATTACATATGGAGAAGAATAAGATCCTCGCAACATTGACATAGAAGATTCATAAGGATACCGCGAAGTCACTGGACCTGAGATAGAGATGCCAGACATAACAAAGCCACTGAAGACTAAGAAGGTGTTAGAGTCAGTTTATCAGTGATAAAAAATAACTCTTTTGAGAGTTTTTCATCAGGTCATTAGTAATTTTTTTTTGCTTTTTCAAATAGTTTTCAAAAATAATTTTTGTCACTGAAGAAGTCTCATCTTGATATGTTTCCCCTTCACATCATTTCATCACCATGTAGAGGTATAAAGTCAAGTTTTCCATCTCATATAGGTCAAGTCTAGGGTCAAAAATTCCCATGGAAAAATCTTCAGTTTTTCACTAAAAATAAGGCAGTGAATCCTCCATTTCATTCATAAAAATCTGTTGATGGAGAAAGTTGGTTTTTACAATTCAAAATAATCTATGCATTTCATAGAAAAATCATATTCTGTGGTTGTATTATCGAAGAAAGGTGAAGCCGAGATTTTTTTTCAAAATCACATGTTTATGAATGTTTATTCTTCATAATTTGAAAAATCATTCACAAGACCATATGATTTAATCCTACGCGTCATTACTCCACTACCCATATGACACGTTGCATACTACTACTCGTCAACCATCCAAGTCACATCGCATTCACTATCCCCCTACCCCACCATTCATTAATATTCGCCATATGTTAACTACCCCCCATCTCATCTCTCATCTACCGCACCCCGATCTAATATAACGGCCCTTGCATGACTTCGCTCCCCCCTCATCATCTGAAACTTAACGTCGAGGGGGGGGGGGGTATGAAAAGGGTGGTTTCAAAACTCGACCCCACCACTACGTGTCAACAACATATGATTTTTCACCCCCCCTCATAAAACCTTTTACAACCAATGTACCCCTCTGAATTCCCACTTATCTGCTAGATGAAACCACTGTCCCGCCCGGCATTTATGTCATGGCACATGGACTGTGTAACTATCCAATCAAATAAAATCCAACTCTTGTTTAACCGTTAGCCAATAAATTCAATCCTAACTGTTAGGCTAACGTACCCGCACCCTTTTCAATGAGAATTAAACCAATTGTTTATAAATCATCACTAAACAACTAGTTCAACTCTTCATTTTCATTCACTCTGCTCTGTACATGACAATTACGAATTCACAATGATCAACGAAACTCCAGAATAGAAATTTGATCGCCATTCAAAGTATCCTTTGCAGCTGTTGATATTCTTCTAATCTGCAGAGCTTTCCCTTAGTCTCAACCTCCATTTCTCCATCATAAATTCTTGCTTCCGCCATTTCAAACAGAGCCAATCATGCCTCCAAAGAAAAAAGGACCAGAAGAACCAGTAAGTCTGCTACTTCACCCTCCAATTGACTTTCATCATATACTATTAGAAGTTAAAGACCATAAAATCCATGAAACCCTCTATGAACTTGAATTATTTGAAATGTATTGCTGGTTAGAGGATAAATTTCTAGATAAATATGATGATATAGGGCCATGGGATTCAAACTTGCCACATTATATCTTTCCTCACACCCACAGTGCCCCAAAATTTGTTAGAAAATTCCAAGCCTGTTATGTGCCCAACCAAAGAGATATTATCACTCCTACAAGAGAGATTTTAGTGACTATAACTGCCCAAAACATAGAACAAATGATGCAAGCCCCCATAACAGAGAATGCCACTCCATTTTCTCAAAAAGCATTGATCGAAATATATCATAAATTAGGTTTTTCAAAAAGAGCTCAAACCCTTGAGCTGTTTAGGACTGAAAATTCTCCATTACCCAAGAAGAACCTTCCATTTCCATCATCCATTTTCCCTGAAAGAGCCAAACAAATCATCACAGTGATTTCCTACCTTCTTGGTTATTATTCAGACCAATGGGTAGATGAAACCATCATAGGATTAATGTCCATTTTCTCCATAGATTCTGAACCCTCCATCATATTCAATTTAAGTCAATTCATTGCAGATTCCATCCATGAGTAGTTTGTTAAATTCCCAACTGAAGAGGTTTTCAAATATGCATATGTGTTAGTTTATTTGTTTTTATATTCTCAGGGAGACAAATTCAAGTTTTAATTACAGAAATTGGATGAGGAAGGAAATCAACAATAAATTATTTTTGGACTCCATTAGTGATGAAGGAACAAAAGGAATATTCATATAAGCAGTTTGTAGAATTGTTTCTTCATCCAGAACTCAGTTTACTAAACAACACTACAAATCCCAGGATCAGTGAAGAGATTAGAAAGGTGTTGCAACTATCAGATCAAGCCAGAACATGAGATTGTTATCTCTATCAGAATTACACAGAACTCAGAGTCAATGGCTGTGAGCTCCCCCCTTACAAATTGCCAAAATTCCTCCCAATGAGGATTTTTGTATTAGAATATATTAGACAAATGCTTTATGCTGATGAAGTGAATTTTGTATCTGCTAAAAAGAAGTCACAATTAAAAATAAAAACATATATAGGACCTTTTATCTGTAATAACAGAACAACAGGGGATGAAGCATACAAATTGATGAAAGAGATGCAATTCAGCCTCAGTTTCACATGGTCTTTTGATCCAGTTGGTGTTATTTCTAAACTAAGGGTAGAGAACAAATCTACACCTTATTTTCATACATAGACCATAAATTGAGAAATATATGAATCAACTTGAATGTACCGAGGGTACTTTATAGCAGGTTGAAAAACAAACAGTGTCTACATTAGCATTATAGACTCCTGTTGCACAGGAGAGAGCAGGGAAAAGGATCAGAGAAGATCAGTGATCTCCAATGACTGAATCATCCAACAAAGAATTCAAAATCCATTATAGAAAGAAGACAAAGCTCAATCCAAAAGTCAATCCTAGTAAGGAGTCAGAGCAAAAAGTAATTATTATTACCGAAGAGACACCTCCTTCCACACAGGCAGGTGATCAAAATACTTCTACTCCTACTGCTTCAACAATTTCTCAAGATCAACAACAAGCCATTCAAACTAGCACAGTTGTTACAAGGGAAAAATAGACAACTATATTTCATACCTTCAGGGAGATAAAGTTGAAGAATGAAATGTTGTAGACCAACACATACAATCAATTTTGGAAGAAAACTCCGACCTCTTAGAGCATGTTGCTCTCAGCTTTTGATTCAGACAAGGGAAAAATGCAGTTTTCTTTTCTTCAAACACAAATTCCACAACCAAAGTCAGAAGCAGATTACAAAAAGACTGCATTTGAGTTTGATACTAAGGAGATACATCCAATAGATAAAATGGAATTACATAAACAAAATGGTGAGATGATTTCATCCACTCTCACTAACACTGCTATGAGTTTGTCAAAATTGCAGGTTTCATTGGCTAATGTCCAATCACAATTGAAAATGGAAAAAGTTTCATCATTTGCTAAAGACACAAGAATCAAAACTCTAGAAGACCTAGTGATCAAAGTTGGATATGATCCTTCAAATGTCAATGCAACATAAGAAATCATCAAAAAGAAAAATGCTGAAATAGAAACATTAAGAAAGCAATTGAAGATTCCAGCTATAGAAGATCCTCTGGCTAAAGACATTGAAGAGACTGAATCCTAGAAAACAAAAATGATGAAGCTGATTATGGAACAAAATTCCCAAATAAAACAGATGGAATCGGATCTAGATAAAATGATAAAGGAAGAGGAAAAAACAACAAAAACATCCTAAGTTCCTTTAGAAGCAGTGCCTCTCGCAGTTATTCCTACAACCACACTTTCTACAGCGAGTACTGCAGATGGAGTTGAGCAGCTTACAAAAGCAGTGCAGAATATGCCAATTTAGGAAGAGGAGATAAAGAAATTACAAGACCAAGTGCAATTGCTACAATATCAGAAGTCTAAAGATGAAAGTTCACATGTAGTTGAAGCATAGAGAGCCAAAAATATAATTGAAAGGTTGCAAAAAGAACAAAAAGAATCAGCGATTGGAAAAACTTTGGGCCAAGTAAAATAAATAATCTGGGAAGACATCATGGAATCTCTTAATTAAATTTGGCCAAGTATACATATTATATTTGAACAAAAGGAGTTGATACTGAAAGCAAATGAGGCCATTGCAACAATTAAAGCATAACTTGGAGATAAGCTTGCTACAACAAACAAAATTATCAAATTTCTGAATTCAAAGAACATGCATGAGCTGGATGATTTGGGCATAAATGATAGGATAGAAACAATCTTGGAGGTATAGAAGGTTCTCACAAAGAAGAGTTTAATTATTTAGCTTGAGGAGAAGTGTCACAGTCTAGAAACCACAGTTCAAATGTTTTTCAGCAGAACATAGCCTTTGACACAGAAAGGATTACCTTCTCTGTTTGTAATCAATGACAAATTGATGAACAAAGAGGATTATTGGAGAAGACTTAAAGAAATTTCCAGATATACTGCCAAAATTTCAAACATAAAAGACATAATAACAGGAAAGGCATTGTTGGGAACACTGAGCAATGATATTTTTATTCAGTATGAGGTAAAACATGTTTTCGTGGTGAGGCCCACTTTTTGCAAATACACTGAAATGGATGAAGTTTACCGTAAGGTAATGAAGTTGGCCATCCCGGATGAACAATGCTGGGAAAAATGGTGTGAATTTCAAGAGTAAATAGTAAAGGAGAAAGGTCAACCTCTGCCAGATCATCAGTCAACTGAAAACCAGTGCAACCCACAATTCTCTCCTTTCAGTAACCGTTTTCAGTTAGAGCAGCGCCATTACAACAAATCGACTTTATTTCAATGTTACAGTTAGAGTCTAGTTTGGAAAATAAAGTGTTATATGTTATGATAGCATTTAATGTAATCTGTTGTAATTCATTTTTTCTATAAATACTTCACTGTACGAAGTCTTGTTGTTGGATAATTGAGTTTTTGAGACTCTTTGTATTACTATGGAGATTTTGTACACCTTTAATGAAATCAAATAAGTTGCAATAGATATTGTGAGATTCATGTGGTACTTCTATTGAGAATTGTGTTTTCTTCTATGTTATTTCACTTCCATTTCAGTGTTTGTGTAACATTTTTATCAGTTTATAAATAGAGATCAATTATATGTTCTGTTTATTATTATTTTCAGAAATGTGTGTTTTCTTCTGAAGAATGAATTCATGTTATATGCTCATTTAGACTCCTACTTTTTCTATCATCACATATACAACGACAACTTAATTGTGCTTAAATAGTTTACCTACCTTGCCTCACTCTCTTCTCTGCTATTCAGTCTTTAAAATCAGTTTTAGTTTCACTAAGAATTATTTTTATCCAACAAACAAATCAAAAACAAATTTCAAACATATTAACTTATATCTAGCCTAAAATCTAGTACTCAGCCTTAAATTGAATATTTTAAAAAGTGACATAGAGAGAGCCCTCTCTGGTTAGGTAGGGCTAGCTATCTAGGTAAAAGTTGGTTTGTGGTTACCTTTTTTCACTCCTATTTTTAGCCTAGGAAGTTAGGGAGAGTGATAACATTTCTGGCTGCCATTTCCGGGGAAGCAATTGCTAAATATTCCCTGGTTTTATTTTTCTGAACAGGCTGAAGTTAAAATCTGAGCCAAAATATATAATTCTGATCTTAAGTTGGCTCCAAAGAGATATACCAGGTCAAACCCTGACCCTAATCCAGCACCACTGGTATATAATCCTAAAAGTATTTTGAGGAAACAGAAAAATAAGTCTCGACAACAAGAGTTTTTCCTCCACTAAATAAATCAAATTCCTTGCCTGCGAGGTTTGTTTTAGAAGATTTGGTTCTCTCCAGAATTTGAAAAATATTTAATTAGAACCAAGTCTGAAAATTTTCTCTCAGAAGCTACTTTTGACCTTTTTGATTTTGAGTCTTTTACACCATTTTATGAAACGTTTGAGTCTGAAACTGATACTGAAGTTTCGTCCAATTTGTTAGGATATTTCGACACATAGGAAATAGTTAAGAATAACTTAGTCTAGTGTAGAGTTAGGTAAAGTGTGTTTCTTTACTATGTACATTTGTAACTTATAATTCGACGCTCACGATTTGTAGTGATCCAAAGGTTCATTCTCTCCTCGATATTAACGACACTTGAGCCATGGCTTAACACTCGATTGGTCCATGATCTCTATTTAAAGAGCATGGAGGGTCATTTGACTGGTAACTGTTTATGAGAGAAACATATGTAACTTTTCTTTGTGCGATCTCGGGAAATCATAAATAGTGAAAAAGTAGATAGTTGCCGGTAAGGGTAACCGAAAATCTAACATTCTGTTGTAAGGCTTGCATTTCATTTTTTTTTGCTCGGATTTCTGTGTTTTTTGTTCAGGAAAAAGCACGCACACCGAA
Organism: Pinus albicaulis; assembly: GCA_034641835.2. Taxonomy (NCBI): domain Eukaryota; kingdom Viridiplantae; phylum Streptophyta; class Pinopsida; order Pinales; family Pinaceae; genus Pinus; species Pinus albicaulis. The sequence continues at coordinate 779,215,782 of CM076578.1, forward strand.
GACTTAAAAAAAAAAAAAAACCCTTCCTCCTTTCAAAAAATTACAGAATCATTTTACTATCTCACTTGGTCAGAAGTTAGTTTATGAGAATAGAGGCCTTGGGTTCAAGTCTCTTTCTCAAGCTTCTTTTATGAACTTTTTTTTTGTTAAAGGAGCGGGAATTTTTTTTAATCATCATCAAATTTCACCCTATTCCTGTAACTATTCAGCATCTACAACTCATTTTTTCAAAAAAGGTACAACTTCTTCATCCGGAAGCCATTTTTCGAGTCGTTTTTTTTGAATCAGCCTAATTTTTCGAGATCTTTCCATTGGAGCCGTTAGTTTCAGCTTCAGTTTAAAAAAAAATGGAAAGTGCATGCCCAATTATTCTTAACAACATCAATTATTTCCAATGGCTACCTCACATGGTAGATATAATTAGAAGTAAAGGGATTTATAGAATAGCCACAGGACAAGAAACTAAAACTTCCGATGATGATAAAGTGCTAAATGGGAAAATAAACAAGATCAAGCACGAGGGTTGATAGGAATGTCCATTGTTCAAGATCTTCGATTTCATATCCTTAACATTAACACCCCTCATGAAGCCCTGGATAAGCTAAATATTGCTTTTGGCATTCAAAACCGAATCAGGGCCCACCAGCTTGAAAATGAGTTGCTTACTTTGGACCCCAACAATTTCTCCTCTATTGAAGAATTTTTGTCCAAATTCAAGACCCTTAGACTTCTTTTAGAAGGTTGTAAGGTCAAAAAGGAAGATGGTAGCCTCATCTATTGCATTCTTTCTAAGCTTGGCCCTGCATACTCTATATTTGTTTCCACCTTCCATTCTACTAGAGAAGCCATCATTTCTTTAGGAACCACCTACAAGAACTCCTCTTTTGACTCCTTTTGTGATTATTTGATCAAAGAACAAAAAAAACTCTTACACCTTGGTCTTATCACTTCTGGAAACGCTTCTAAGAAAGCCTTAGCAGCCCAACAATAATCATATCAAAAGAATCCCAAGAAGCAGTATCCTAAAAAGTATGGTCCGAAATCAAACAAGGGTCTTAAGCAATTTCAGCCGCAAACTGAAAAAGAAACTCACCAAAATGATAAGGTAAATAAAAACAAAGGGAATAAGACAGATAGACATTGAAACTTTTGTAATCATGATGGTCATATAGAGTCCAAATGTTTTAAGAAGATGGGAGCCTTAGAAGCAGCAATGGAGAAGCACACCATCAATTTGGAGCACTCTTCACCTTCATCTTTAGGAATGGCACTTTCTGCTTGTGGTTGTCAAGCATCAAGATCTGGTTATGCATTAAATGTATCTTCTTCTTCTCCTTCTCATGAGTGGCTCATTGATTCTGGAGCTTCTTACCACATGGAAAAAAATAAAGCCATGTTTTCTTCTTTAAATTATTGTAACACCAAACATATTTATGTTGGTGATGATAGATTTCCTAGTGTTGTAGGATCTGGAACCATTCATCTAGATAATGGTCAGTTTAATGATGTACTATGTGTTCCTACCTTGTCATGAAACCTTATAGCTGTTTATCAGATAACTCATTTAGGTGAAGGGAAAATAGTAGAATTCTCACCTCATGATGTTGTAATCAAGGACCTCAAAGATCCTAGACATATTTTAGCTATTGACATTGCTAATGATTCCACAAGGTTGTATAAGTTTGACAACTTTGGGTCTTCATGTCTTCCCTATGTTTTTGTTTCTCATCATGATGAGGTGAACAAAATTTGGCATGAGCGATTTGGTCACTTAAATTATCGCTCTCTTCAAACTCTATGTAAGGAAAATATGGTGACGAGTCTTCCTATGGTATCTTGCCGAGATGGTGTTTGCTTCGGATGTGTACTCGGTTAACATCATCAGGATAGTTTTGAAAAACGTGTCTCTTGGCACGCTTCAGCCCCTTTACAGCTTGTGCACAATGATCTATGTGGTCCACTTCCTGTTGTTTCTTTCTCTAGTTGCAAGTACTTCTTAACTTTCATTGATGATTTTTCCAGACGCACTTGGATATACTTCTTAAAACTCAAGAGTGACATTTTTAACATGTTCTTTGCCTATAAGGCCTTTGTTGAGAAACAATCTAGACTTCAAATTCTCAAGTTAAGATCAAACAATGGAGGAGAATATGTTAACAACAAATTTATCAACTTCTGCACTGAACATTGCATTCAATTGCAACATACTGTTCCATATACTCCACAAAAAAATGGCGTAGCTGAAAGGAAGAATCACACCTTAAAAGAAATGGCTAATTGTTTGCTTCAATCTAAAGTAATTAGTCTCAATTTTTGGGCAGAAGCCATTAATTGTGCAAATTACAAAGAAAATTGCACTCCTACTAAGGTTTTAAAGAATATAACTCCAGAAGATGCCTGGAGCTCAATCAAACCAGATGTAAGTCACTTTCGTAGTTTTGGATGTGATGCTTGGGCCCATATTCCAGATGCGAAACATAAAGCCTTAGAACCTAAGAGTGAAAAATGCATTTTTGTTGGATATTCTGAAGATGTCAAAGGATATAAAATTCTTCAACCAAAATCCAAAAATATAATCATTAGAAGAGATGTAAAATTTGATGAAAATATATCGGCTTGTAAGCCTAGTTCAACGGGTGTGACACCTTTGTCCTGCGAGCCTGATTCGACATATGTGCCACCTCTCTCTCTCTCTCTTCTATTATTAATAGCATTCCTTCTAGTTCAGATGATGATAGCGAGGATGACAATCCTCCTCCACCTCTTGAAATTATTCCTTTTACTCCACATCTTCCAAGATGGGTCCGCTCTACTCGGGATGTAGCAGGTTCTCTTGTAGGTGAATCTGCAGATCGACGACGTACACGTTCTTAGTTCGAAAGAGCCTCTTCCTTATTGGCTCAAGTTCTAGAAAATCCTGATCCAGAAACCTTTGAAGAAGCTTCCGGTCATCCAGATTGGAATGAAGCTATGAATGAAGAATATCGTTCCTTATTGGCGAACGATACTTGGGATCTTGTTCCTCTTCCAAAAGGAAGAAAACTTGTCAGATGCAGATGGGTGTACAAAACAAAGTTTGGACTAGAATGGAAAAGTGGATATACATAAGGCTCGTCTTGTTGCTAAATGATTTTCACAAGTTGACGACATTGAATATAGTGAAACATTCTCCCTTGTTTCCAAAATGAATTCTATCTGCCTTGTTCTTTCCCTTGCTGCCTCCTTTAAATGGGAAGTCCATCAGATGGATGTTAAATCTGCCTTCTTACATGGATATTTGCATGAAGAAATCTACATGGAACAACCCCCTGGCTTTATTCAAAATGACTCTAGCCTTGTTTGTCACCTTAGGAAGTCTCTCTATGGTCTCAAACAAGCTCCTCGGGCTTGGTATGCCAAAATGGATAGATTTCTATTAGATAATGGATTTTCTAGGTGTCATTCTGACAACACCGTCTACACCAAGAAAGTATGTCAGTCCTTCACCATCCTTGTTCTTTATGTTGATGATCTTATCCTTACTGGTAGTGATCCAAACCATATAAATCATGTGAAGTCTAGCCTCAAAAAGAAGTTTGAAATGACAGAGTTAGGAGACTTTCATTATTTCCTTGGTCTTCAAGTCCTGCAATCCAAAGAAGGCATTACCCTCTCTTAGTCCAAGTATGCTTGTGATCTTCTACACCACTTTCACATGGAAGACTGTAATCCAGCCCCTTCTCCCTTTCAGTCTGGAGTCAATATTTTAGTCACTTGTACTACCCCTGAAGTTGATGCTACCTTGTACTGTCAACTTATTGGTAAAATTCTATATCTAACCCATACTCGTCCTGACATTTCCTTGGCCTTTGGTCTTGTCGCTTGGTTTATGCACCAACCTCATGAAAGTCACTGGAAAGCAGCTAAAAGAATACTTTGATATATTCGAGGTACAATTCAGTTCGGGATTCATTACAGTGCAAGAGCATCTCCATTATTGATTGGTTTCACTGATTCTGATTGGGCTGGTGACCCTGATGATCAAAAGTCTACTGCAGGATATGTATTCACTCTTGGTTCAGGACCTTTTACTTGGTCTTGTAAGAAACAAAGTGCCATATCTCTTTCTTCAACAGAAGTAGAGTATCGTGGTGTAGTTGAAGCCAACAAGGAAGCCATGTGGCTTTGTCAGATGTTATCTGAATTTGGTTTTCATCAACAACATCCAACTACACTTTGGTGTGATAATCAGAGTGCCATTCAACTATGTAAAGATCCAGTTCAACATCAGCGTATGAAACACATTGAACTCCACATACACTTCATCAGAAAGCTCATTCATGATCGTGTTCTTGAAGTGCAGTACTGTCCAACCAATGATCAAGTAGCTGATATCTTTACAAAGGCTCTCATAGAAGCGAAGTTTACCAAAATTTGATCCATGCTTGGAGTTCAGGAAAGTCATCATTAAGGGGGGATAGGCTCTAATGCCTCCTTCCTTCTCCTATTGTGTCACCTTTGTAAATCCTTCAATCGTATCCCAATTTTTTCTTAAGGGGGGATGTTAGGATATTTCGACACATAGGAAATAGGCTCCTTTTGTGTCACCTTTGTAAATCCTTCAATCCTATCCCAAGTTGTTCTTAAGGGGGGATGTTAGGATATTCCGACACATAGGAAATATTTAAGAATAACTTAGTCTAGTGTAGAGTTAGGTAAAGTGTGTTTCTTTACTATGTACATTTGTAACTTATAATCCAACGGTCACGATTTTTAGTGATCCGACGATTCACTCTCTCCTCGGTATTAACAACACTTGATCTGTGGCTTAACACCCGATTGGTCCATGATCTCTTTTTAAAGAGCATGGAGGGTCATTTTACTGGTAACCGTTTATGAGAGAAACATATGTAAATTTTCTTTTTTATATTAATAAATTGTCTGAAGTGGCCACGTTGGCTCAGGCCGTGGACTGTTTCCCTCTTCAAGGATTTTAACCACGTGATAATACTGGTGTACTGATTTGTGATCTGTTTGTGAGCGGTGACCTTTGGTTTTTGATCTATGGAAGTTACCTTATAAATTCCACACAATTTCCATAAACTTAAAGGCTTAGCAGATAAATTTAAAGAAAATTATGAAAAGGCCTATTTTCAATATCAACAACAGACTTTTGGTACATCTTTTACCTCATCTTCTCATACAACTACACCATCTATTCCTCCTTTCTTTCCATCCTTACCTTTACAAACTTTTATTCAATCCACACCACAATTCACACCTCCATCACCTCCTCCATTAACCATGGCCAGATTTGCTCTACTGATTCTACTAGGTCAACTTATTGCTCTACCTCAAAACTATGGTCAGAGATTACCTCTCTTTGATGGAACATCAGAAATCACAACCTATCATCATGTGGCTAAAGTATCTGATTTTATAGACCTTGAAGAAGTATATAATGATGATACTAAGATGCGTATTATTGCTCAATTTTTTTCTGGATAAGTAAAGAAATAGTTTCGTTCTCTTGGAGCTGGTATAATTGGCACTTCACAACAATTATAATTGATTTATTCATGGAAAAATGGGAAGAGAAGAAAAATCCACTACAAATTCTAGCTGAATATAATGCACTCAAAAGGAATATAAATGAATATGTCCAAGAAATCACAACTAGATTTAACAAGATATATGATTAAATTCTTGATAATATCAAGCCTTGCACAGGCCTTGTTATAGTCCATTGTCCTGATGGTTTTGAACCTGACATGGCCTATCAGCTGAGGGAGAGAAACCCATCAACTTTGGAAGAAATGCAAATAAATGTAGTGAGTGTAGAGGCTAATTTGATTATTAAAAAGTCCAAGGTCAAAATAGAGAAAAGCGTCATAATAAAAGAATAAGCATCCACTTCATCAGAAGGAAAAATTGATACTTTGATCAAAGCTATGGAGAAAATGATGGATAAGATGTCCAATGCTGATCGACAAGTTGGACCTTCTATAATAAATCCCAATTTCAGGGGTCAAAATCAACAACCCCAATACATGATTAGACAAAGGGAACAAAGGGGTAAGGATCCACAAAGTTAACAACAAGTTCAGACACCATTCCAGTAGAATTATACTGAAGGCCCTGATGAATATGATGAAGAATAAATTTCTGGGGAAAACGATTTGTTTGAGGAAAATCAACAACCTTTCTTCCTTACTGAAGAAGATAAATATTCTGCCAAAATTTGTGCATCAGAAGACCAATAATATGACATGTTAAATGAAGACTTAATTTGCATTGAAGATTATCAGAGAGGATATCAAAATGCCCTCACCCAAGTTCAAAGGTAGTATGGTTTGAGGAGTAGAAATATTCCTCCAGTTTCCAATAAAAAAAATCAGAACTCTCAAACCAATACTCAGCAAAAACAAGCTGTTGCACCAAACAGAAGCAAAGAAAAGTCACCTGCTACTTCTACCTCTCCTAAATATAATAAAGCATCCACCATCAATCAAAGAAAAGATCAATAAGTTCAAGAAGGAGGACAGAAGAAATATTCTCTATCCAAATAATTGCCTGAAACGAAAGACACATCATTGAAAGAGGTAGATAAGCATCCTGCTCATTTTTCCCTTGAAAGTGAAATTGATAAATTGAAGGTCTCTATTCCTCTGACTGAGATAATGAAGAATGATCAATACAAGTTTCGAGTTACTAAGTTTCTTAGGGTTGATCAAACATCTCATATGGTTAACTTAAGTGATGATCATCTTGAGCATCTTTTTGGTCCCACTGTTGATGGAAAATCAGAAGATAGTGAAGTTTCTCCCTTTTACTTAAGCCTCAAAATCCATGATTTTATTCTTCATAATGAAATTCTTGACTCTGGATCATCCCACAATCTCATGCCTAAATCCATTATGGAAAAATTAGGACTAGACATCACAAGACCTTATCATGACCTCTATTAATTTGATTCAGGGAGGGTGAAATGTCTTGGTCTTATCAAAGATTTAGTGGTCTTATTAGAAAATATTCCAGCCAAGAATCTCCTCATGGATGTTGTTGTGGCTGACATTCCACCTAAGTATGGAATGCTACTTTCTAGATCATGGGGAGCAAAACTTAGAGGAACTTTGCAGCTTGAATTTTCATATGCAACAATTCCTATTTTTGGACAATTCAGGAAACTTTACAGAGAAAGTAAGATGAAGTATATGATTAGTACCCAAGAAAAGCCTAACAATCATCCCAATCATGTTGTACATACAAATTTATAATATTTTATTTTATTCAATGAATAATGCTCAACATCTTCAGAGTTTTTGATTGAAGAAAAATAAGAAAATCCAGAAAATTCAAATTCTCTTTTAGAATTGGCAGAGACTGAATTTTGTAAAATAGTGCCAAATAGTTTAGAATTAAATATACCTCCTTAAGAATAAAATAAGAAAATAATAGAAATTTTGGATACAATAGAGATAATTCAAACAAGAAACAAATATCACCCATCTGATTTGCACCTTCCAGATGAAGAAAATAGTCTATGGACTATGGATTTTGATGGAACCATGGGAAAAGAAGGTGATGGAATTGGAATATGGATTCACAACCCAATAAATAAATTATTGGAAATCCCTCCAAATGTTAGAATGTATTCCTACAAACTAGCATTTGATTGCACAAATAATGAAGCTGAATATGAAGCCTTAATTGGTGGCCTAATTTTTTTGAAAAATCTTGGTGCAAAGACAATTTCGGTATATGGCGACTCTGAGTTAGTTATCAAGCAAGTAAAATGAGAGTACCAATCCAAACATCCCAGAATGAGAGCTTACCAAAATGCAGTCCTAGATATCCTCAAAACATTTCCTGAATATACTTTGTCATTAATTCCTAGAAACAACAATGTTATTGCTGATTCTCTTGCTACTTCTGCTAGTATGTTCAAAATCCCACAGTATTCAAACAAAACATATGAAATAAATGTCAAACATCGTCCTACTGTCCCTGACAATGTTCAATATTGGCAAGTGTTTCAAAACGATTAGCAAATCAATAACTTCTTGTAGACATAAGAAGAGTTCATCAATGCCCAGATAGATGACTAGGAAATTCATGCTACAAAGATGCAAGTACTACAACTTAAGGAAAATTCTATTCCAAGAGGATTGCCACCTTTGGAAGAAATTTTTGACCAAGATGAAGTTGCAAGAAAGCCTACTATGTCACCAACAGAAGTGGGAGTAGAATATCTAAATATTGGCACTTCAAAAAAGCCAAAGATGGTGCAAATTTCAAAATCCTCGAGTCCAGAAATGAAAGCTAAGTATGCAATACTTATGTCTCAATTTTCAGATGTATTTTCTTGGGAATATTCAGATTTGAATGTCTATGACAAAATCATTATTCAACACACTATCCCTTTGAAGCTAGATCAAAAACCATTTCGCCAGAAGCTTAGAAGGATAATTCCCAAATTACCGCCTTCTATTCAGAAGGAAGTAAACATATTATTCACTTCTGGAATAATTGTTCATATGCATTTCTCAGACCGGATGTCTAATCTAGTACTTGTGAGAAAGAAGACATGAGAAATTAGATTGTGCATTTATTTTCGAAATCTGAACAAAGTATCATTAAAAGATAATTATCCACTACCAAAAATGGACCACATTCTACAAAGGGTAGTTGGATCATCTAGAATTTCTTTGTTAGATGGATACTCAAGATATAATCAGATTCTTATTCACCCATATGATCAAGAAAATATAGATTTCACCACACCTTTGGGTACTTTCATGTATGCCAAAATGCCTTTTGGTTTGAAGAATGCAGGGGAAACTTTTCAAAGAGCAATGGATATTGCTTTTGCCACTGAAAAAGATCTGTTTTTGGTCATTTACCTTGATGATATCACTGTTTTCTCAAAGACAAATGATCACCATTTGCAACATTTAAAGACAATTTTTCAAAGGTGCAGAAAATTTGGTATTTCATTAAATCCAAAGAAGAGCCTATTTTCTATGGAAGAAGGTAAATTACTGGGACATATTATATCTAAAGATGGCATAAGATTAGATCCTTCAAGGATTGAAGCAATTCAGAACTTAGATTATCCTAGGAGAAAAAATGAGATTCAATCTTTCAACGGCAAAATTAATTTTCGGAGAAGATTTATTCCTAATCTTGTTGAACATTTGAGGAAGATTACTGATATGTTGAAGAAAGATACTGAAGTAAAATGGTCTGAGGAAGTGAAAAAGTCATTTAATAAAGTAAAGTTAGCTCTATCTTGTGCTCCCATTCACTTTAGCCCAGATTATACACTTGATTTCATAATTTTTTCATTTGCTTCAGAGCATACACTTGCTGTTGTTTTAATGCAAAATAAAAATCAAAATACATAACAACCCATTGCTTTCTTTAGCAGAACAACAAGAGATGCTGCCTTAAAGTAAAATATCATTGAGAAATAAGCTTTAGCATTAGCCAAATCATTGAAGTATTTCAGAGTGTAAATTTTACATGCCCATGTCATTGCTTATGTGCCAAATGCTATTGTTAAAGAAGTGCTCACATAAAATGATTCAGAAGGCCGTATAGGTAAATGTATTGCTGCCTTGTTAGAGTATGATTTGGAGATTAAGACCAAAAAATTAATCAAAGGACAAGGCCTAACAAAGCTAATGGAAGATTCTAATCTTCATGCCTTAGACATAAACTTCATTGCTACAATGTATGATGAAAAAACTGCTGAAATGTTATCTGAGATAGCTGAAATATTTTCCTTATCTCCCTGGTATGCTGATATTGTATATATTCTGCAACATATGAATCCTCCTCCTGGCATGCCAAGTAGTAAAGCAAGATCATTGAAGTTAAAAGCACTGAAATAACCCATTCTGAATGGTTCCCTATACTGGAGAGGTCCTGGTGGAATATTGTTGAACTTTTTAGTTGAAGATGAAGTTGAGAAATTCATGACAAATTTCCATAAGGGTGACTGTGGAGGTCATATTTATTGGAAAAACACAACAAATAAAATTTTAAGAGCAAATTTTTATTGGCCTACCTTATTTTCTGATGTCTACAAAATAGTAAATAGTTGTCATGAGTGTCAAATATTACAAGGAAAAAGGAAGCTTTTACCTTTGCCTCTTAAACCAATTGAAGTTCAAGCACCATTCCAGCAATGGGGACTTGAATTTATTGGTGAAATTCATCCTCCATCTTCAGCTCAACAAAAATGGATTCTCACTGCAACGGATTATTTTATCAAATGGATTGAGGATATCCCTACTAGGCAAGCAAACGATTCTGTTATCATTCAGTTTCTTCAAAATAATATTCTATCTCGATTTGGCTGTCCATACAAGATTATCGCTGATAATGCAGATGCTTTCAAATCTAAGAAGATGATTGATTTTTATGATAAATATCACATTAGACTTTGTAATTCTACTTCATATTATCCTGAGGGAAATGGACTTGCAAAATCATCTAATAAGTCTTTGGTGAATGTTATCAAGAAGATGTTACAGGAAAACAAAAGGAATTGGCACAAGAGGCTTACAAATTCTTTGTGGGCTGATAGAGTGAGCACAAAAAGATCAATTAATATGTCTCCATTTCAGCTTGTTTATGGAGTTGACACTGTTTTTCCATCTTCCTTGGCTATTCCAGTAATGAATATTTTGCAAGGGGTTGACAGTGAACCTAATGACATTCAAAGAAGGATTAATCAGATGATACATTTGCAACAATCAAGAGATGAAGTTTTCAACTATACTTCAAAGCTGCATGACAAAATTTAAATTTTTTTTGACAGAAAAACAAAGGCTGATGAATTCAAGATTGGAGATATTTTACTAAGATGGGATGCCAGAAATGAAGATAAGGGTAAGCATGGGAAATTTTAAAATCTTTGGAAATGACCTTACAAGATCGTATCATTCAGAGGAAACAAGGCATTTTTTCTCAAAGATATTGAAGGGCAGGAAGTGCTAGAAGGACTTATCAATGGTAGGTTTCTAAAGCATTATATTTCTTGAAATATTGAGAAAGAAGAAGTTCATTGTCATTGTACATATCATTTTAAATTTTATGTCTTAGTAAATAAATAAGTTTTTGCATGAGTTTGAAGCCCGAGGAGAAGGCCGTGAGACTTCTGCAAACAACTCGTGTTTTCTTTCAAAAAGACAAAAAGTTTCAGTCTGTTGTCAAGTCAAAGTTAAGTCAGTTGTTTTTAGTCAAAGTTTCCAGTTTTTTTATGTTTTTAAAAGTATATTTGACGCCATAGCCCAATGGATAAGGACACCTGATATACAATGTTCTTGACACTTCCTAAAGGAGGTGCCATCTCTAGCTGGAGCCAATGTTAGAATCAGTTTACCAATGATAAAAAATAGCTCTTTTGAGAGTTTTTCATCAGGTCATTAGTGAATTTTTTTTGCTTTTTAAGTTAGTTTTCAACAATAATTTTGGTCATTGAAGAAGTCTCATATTGATATTCTACCCCTTCACATCATTTCATCACCATGTAGAGGTTTAAATTCAGGTTTTCCATCTCATATAGGTCAAGTCTAGGGTCCAAAGAGGGTGGTTTCAAAACCCGACCCCATCGCTATGTATCAAAAACATATGATTTTGCATCCCCCCCTCATAAAACTGTTTACCACCAATGTAACCCTTCAAAATTCCGCTTATCCGCCAGATGAAACCACTGTCTTGGGCGTGATTTATGTCATGACACATGGACTGTGTCACTGTCCAATAAAATCAACTCCCACTCTTGTTTAACCGTTAGCCAATAAATTCAATCCTAACCATTAGGCTAAAGTACATGTGCCTTTTTCAATGGGAAGTAAACCAATTTTTTATAAATCATCACTAAACAACGCATTCAACTCTTCATTTTCATTCACTCTGCTCTTTACAAGACAATAAGGAATTCATAGTGATAAACATAACTCCCGAATAGAAATTTGATCACTGTTAAAAGTATCATTTGCAACTATTGATATTCTTCTAATCTTCATAGCTTTCCCTCAGTCTCAGCCTCCAGTTTTCCATTAGAAATCCTTACTTCCGCCATTTCAAACCGAGCCAATCATGAATCTAAAGACAAAAGGACGAGAAGAACTAGTAAGTCTGCTACTTCCCCCTCCAATTGACTTTCACCATATACCATTAGCAAAGAGAGACCATAAAATCCATGAAAACCTCTGTGAACTTGAATTATTTGAAATGTATTGCTGGTTAGAGGATACATTCCTAGATAAATCTGATGATATAGGGCTGTGGGATTCAAATTTGCCACATTATATCTTTCCTCACACCCATAGTGCCCCAAAATTTGTTAGAAAATGCCAAACTTGGTATGTGCCCAACGAAAGATCTATTATCACTCTTACAGGAGAGATTTTAGTGACTGTAATTTCCCAAACATAGAACAAATGATGCAAACCCCCATAACAAAGAACACCACTCCATTTTCTCAAGAAGCACTGATTTAAATATATCAAAAATTAGATTTTTCAAAAAGAGATCAAACTCTTGAGCTATTTATGACTGAAAATGCTCCATTACCCAAGAAGAACCCTCCATTTCCATCATCCATTTTCCCTGAAAGAGCCAACCAAATCATCACAATTATTTCCTACCTTCTTGGTTATTATTCAGACCAATGGGTAGATGAAGCCATCATAGGATCCTTGTCCATTTTCTCCACAGATTCCAAACCCTCAAATTTCAGTCAATTCATTGCAGATTCCATCCATGAGCAGTTTGTTAAATTCCCAACTAAAGAGGTTTTCAAATATGCCTCTATGTTAGTTTATTTGTTTTTATATTCTCAGGGAGAAAAATTCAAGTTTTCATTAGAGAAATTGGATGAGGAATGAAATCAACAATCAATTATTTTATGGACTTCATTAGTGATGAAGGAACAAAAGGAATATTCATATAAGCAATTTGTAGAATTGTTTCTTCATCCAGCACTCAGTTTACTAAACAACACTATAGAGCCCAGGATCAGTGAAGAGATTAGAAATGTGTTGCAACTATCAGATCAAGCTAGAACATGATATTGATATCTATCAGAATTACAAAGAAATCAGAGTCTATGGTTGTGAGCTCCCCCCTTACAAATTTCCAAAATTCCTCGCAATGAGGATTTTTGCATTAGAATATATTAGGCAAATTCTTAATGATGATAAAGTGCATTTTATTTGTGATAGCAGAACAACAGGGGAGGAAGAAAACAAATTGCTGAAATAGATGCAATTCAACCTCCTTTTCACATGGCCTTGTGATCCAGTTGGTCTTATTTCTAAACTAAGGGTAGCAAACAAATCTACACCTTATTTTCACACACACATGCCATAAATTGAGAAATATATGAATCAACTTGAATGGACTGAGGGTAATTTATAGGAGGCTAAAGAAAAAATAGTGTCTACATCAACATTACAGACTCCTTTGGCACATGAGAGAGTAGGGAAAAGGATCAAAGAAGATCAATCATCTCCAATGACTGACTCATCCAGAAAATAATTCAAAATCCATTATAGAAAGAAGAAAATATCAATCCAAAAGTCAATCCTAGTATGGATTCAGGGAAAAAAGTAATTATTATTACCGAAGAGAGACCTCCTTCCACACAGGCATGTGATCAAAATACTTCTACTCCTACTACTTTGGCAGTTCCTTAAGATCAGCAACAAGCCATTCTAAGTAGCACAATTGTTACAGGGGAAAAAGAGAAGAATATATTTGATAACTTCATGGAGATAAAGTTGAAGAATGAAATGTTGAAGACCAACACATACAATCAGTTTTGGAAGAAAAATCCTAGCTCTCAGAGCAGGTTGCTCTCAAAGTTTGATTTAGACAAGGGAAAAATGCAATTTTCTTTTCTTCAAGCACAAATTCCACGACCAAAGTCAAAAGCAGATTACAAAAGGACTACATTTGATTTTTGATACTAGGGAGATACATCCAATAGATCAAATCGAATTACATAAAAAAACTGGTGAGATGATTTCATCCACTCTCATTAACACTGCTATGACTTTATCAAAATTGCAGGTTTCATTGAAAATGGAGAAAGTTTCTTCATTTTCTAAAGACACAAGAATAAAAAATCTAGAAGACCTGGTGATCAAAGTTGGATATGATCCTTATAATTTCAATGCAGCAGAAGAAATCCTCAAAAAGAAAAATGTTTACATAACAACATTAAGAAAGAAATTGAAGATTCTAGCTACAGAAGATTCTCTGGCTAAAGACATTGAAGAGACTGAATCCCATAAAACATAAATGATGAAGCTTATTATGGAAAATAATTCTCAAATAAAATAGATGGAATCAGAGCTAGAGAAAATGATAAAGGAAAATGAACAAACATCAAAAACATCCAGTGCCTCTTGCAGTTATTCCTACAACCACACTTTCTACATCAAGTACTATAGATGGAGCTGAGAAATTTACAAAAGAAGTGCGGAATATGTCAATTCAGGAAGAGGAGATAAAGAAATTACAAGACCAAGCGTAATTGCTACAATATCAGAAGTCTAAAGATGAAATTTCACATGCAGCTAAAGCACAGAGATCCAAAAAGATAATTGAAAGGTTGCAAAAAGAACAAAAATAATCAACCATTGGAAACACTTTGGGAAAATTAAAAGAAATAATTTGGGCAGACATCAAGGAATGTGTTAATGAAGTTTGGCCAAGTATACAGATTATATTTCAACAAAAGGAGTTGATACAGAAAGAAAATGAGGCCATTGCAAAAATTAAAGCACAACTTGGAGATAAGCCTGCTACATCAAAAAACATTATCAAATTTATGAATTCAAAGAATAGATATGAGCTGGATTATTTGGGCATAGATGATAGGATAGAAACAATATTGGATGTAAATAAGGTTCTCACAAAGAAGAGTTTAATTCTTCAGCTTGAGGAGAAGTGTCACAGTCTATAATTCACAGTTCAAATATTTTTCAACAGAATAGAGCCTCTAACACAGAAATGATTACCTTCTTTGTTTGTAATCAATGAAAAATTGATGACCAAAGAGGATTATTGGAGAAGAATTAAAGAAATTTCCAGAGATACTACTAAGTTTTCAAATGTTGGAACACCTAATCCTCCATGGGTAGGTGTGGAATGCGAAAAGTCACAATGGAGTCCAAGTGACCTTGGAATGTGAAACCAAGAGTCACACCATTGTACTATAAATGTACATCATGTATAATGGAAAAAATAAGAAAGCCTTACACTTATCCTTCATTGTGTGTTGAGTCTCTTGTGTGTGTGTGTTCATCCTTCTCATACACCATGTGTGTGTTTAACATGGTGCTTAAAATGGTATTGGAGCTGATACGTTCATAACCAGCTCAACCTTTAGTGAGCCATTTGTGTTTATGGCCTGTGCATATCTGTAAAATTTTTGATAATTTTTGCAGCACTCAGAGTTTTTCTGCAGCAGTCATTTTTCCACATTTAGAAAGGTGTTTTGAAGAAGAGCAGGATTGGTTCTGAAGAAAAGCAGCGTTGTGCATCTGAAGGTTTTCTCACTAGTCATTTTTCCTTCAATTTCTAACTATTAAATTCTGCATTTTGAAGAGCTGCTGGAATACTGTTTAAAGAGGGTTTCTGAAAGAAAAATTTCTAAGTTTTTCATTGAAAAATTTGTGCAAATCTCTGGGTTTTTACCGCTGAAATCTTCTGTAAAATTCTGCATTTTTAAAGTCCATTTCTCTGCTGCTGGGCTACTAGAAAAATTTCGAAGTTTTATTGGCAATATCTGCAAATTCTTCTGCTGTAGATTTCTTGAAAAGCATTCTGCCATAAATTTCCTACTGTCCTCTGCTATTCTACTCTGCTGTTCAAAAAAAAAAAAAAAAAAAAATCTATTACTTGGCCTTTCGGCCCTCCCCCTGCAACCTGCAAATTTCAAAACCGGCCCATTACATCTCGAACCCTCCCCATTACATCTCTCAACCTGCAACAACAATCGACACTCACGCAGCAATCGCCTTACACAACTCGGCCCTACGCTCCCCTACGCACACACAACTCTCCCTAATCCTTACGACCTACGCCGCTAACCCATACACTCTTCACAGACCATCTCTCACCCTCCTGGCTAGGTCCCTCACTACCCAAACCCCCTCGGCTCTCTGCGCTCTGCTCTATTCCTACACGGACTCCCCCTCTCACGGTACCACCTGTCCCCGCCCCCTACACGACCCTGTTGTTTACCCCCACGAGCTCGACTCCGCCTCCGCTCGAATCTCCATACACCATACGTTCCTACACTCCCAACTCCCCACACCCCAGCCCCCTCACCTCTCCCTCCCTCCTCTCGGCCCCCGCGCCCCCTACTCAAAACCTTACCCGACCTTTACACACACCCTCTATACCTCACGGTTCACCCCGCTCCTTCAACACTCCCCCCTCTCCTTTGGCATTCGGCCTTTACCCATTACGCCCTTCCCCTTCCCACCAACTGCAAACACATTCACTTTTTTTTTATTAAATTTTGATTTTTAAAATTTTTTTAATTCCTCTCCTCTCCCTTTTTAATTCATTTCCTTTTTTTATAAATAAATTAAAAAAAAAAAATTCCATTTTTTAATTTATTTAATTCCCCTCCTAAAATTGAACCCCCCTCCATTCCCATCTTAATTATTTATTAAAAAGCCCCCTTCCCCATTTTAATTCCCATTTCAATTAATCCATTTTTTTAATTTAAAAAAAAAAGAAAAAGAAAAAAAAGAAAAAAAGGGAACAACAGAGAGAGGGAGTAAGAGAGAAAATGAACAACAAAGAAATGGAAATGGCATATTAGTAAATGGACAGTGCACATAGACAAGAAAAGTGAGATTTACATTATATGATTTGTGGCATAAAGGGTGATTTTCTAAGAAATTGACATGTGAAGACGAGTTGTTCTGGATGAAAAACAACTCTTTGAAGAAAAAATTCAGCTGCCTTAAAGGCCTCTTGCACAAGTGTTTTCAGCTGCACATTTACAAAATATTTTTGCAGAGATATTGACATTGTATTGTGAGTGGAATTTGCATCTTCTTCATAGTTGCAATCAGTACTTGAGTTGTTGAAAAATTGTTGATTTCCCTCCATCATTTGAGGAGCAGATTTTGTACTTTGAGATTTCCATAGTTGGAAGTTCTCTTGAGTCATTTGTATTTATTGAAATTAAGTTGCATCACATTTTAAACGGGTGCATGTTCGGTTGAAGCTGACACCCTTTCATTTTTGAGCCTAAGTTGTTGAAATGGCTAAAATCAATGAGGCATTAGAGTTGTTGAATAACCTCATTCATTCCAATGTTGATGACATGATAAAAATGAGCAAGAATGCTCTTTGTAACATTCAAAATTGTTTGCTAGATGCACAAGAAAAGATTGAGTTTTTGCAGTTGGAATCTCAGCTCCAGCAAGATGAACTTCAGAAAAAGAGTCACCATTCTGAACCTGTTTCTGTTCAGAACATTGTGAAAGACTCCCATCAGCAGCAAGTCAGTAAAGTTGAAGTTGATTCACATTCAGTTCCTTGCACAAGAACATATGTACATGCAGATGCAACAGCTCAGCCTGCACTTCTCAAGCTCACCATCAGACCTTGGGAAGAGCTTGTCCACAACAAGCATCGAATTGGTCTTGGATATGACAAGGATGTGTCCTTTCATATTCCAGACTACACAAAGCCCATCATATTTCAGAGTGCCGGATACCTGTATGACAGTTCACCTGCAGCTGTTCCAGATCATGCTCCACTTCCACAACAGATTGTAAAATTCCAACACTATCATCAAGTTGGCCATATTAAAGATCACTGTTTTGATCTTCATCCATGCAAGCACTGTGGTCGGCACACCCATTCTTCAGACAAATGCTTCAAAAACAAGCCTCCTGCAAGAACAAAGATTCATCTTGGATGGATCGCTTCTTGGCAATGGGCATCAGCAGCCAAGAAGATGTTTAAGTCGCATGTCAGAACATGTTCACGGATATTGAGCAAACTTGCAGTTGAGTTTTCACCATCATTTCACCTTGTCCCTGACAGGGGGGAAAATGGTGGTCATGTACAAGCTTCGACGTTAGATCAAACGAGCCTGAGCCAAAATCTCTCATTCCATGTTCAGAGTTGTAGCCAGAGACACAATAGTTCAAGCGAGCCTGAGCCACAATTCGTCATTCCAAATTCAGAGATGTAGCCAGAGACACGGATTCCCATGAACATGCCTTCGGTTGGTGGACAACCTTAAACCATCATCTTTGGTTGGTGGATAACCTAAAACCATCACAGGTAGTAGACCTCCCTTATTTTAGGTCGAAGGTCTCCCTTTCATATATGAGGAACACTTCCTCTAACAGAAGCCTTCAGCTTCTTGCCAGCTTTGGTTGAGTTCCAGGAAATGCTTCAAGCATTCTAGAGTTGTTAGTAATCCTAAAACCATCACAAGTAGTAGACCTCCCTTATTTTAGGTTGAAGGTCTCCCTTTTATATGAGGGACAATTCCTCTAGCAGAAGCTTTCAGCTTCTTGCCAGTTTTGGAAGAGTTCCGGGAATTGCAAAGAGTTTTGCGTTCCAGTGTTGGTGGTCAACCTTAAACCACCTCTTTTTTCCAACATTTCAGAGAGTTGATTCAACCCAAGTGCTGCCATGTATACTTTGCATATTTTTATTACAACTCTCTTCTTGGACTCCCACATACCCCTTCCGATTAAGGGGGGATGTTGGAACACCTAATCCTCCATGGGTAGGTGTGGAATGCGAAAAGTCACAATGGAGTCCAAGTGACCTTGGAATGGGAAACCAAGAGTCACACCATTGTACTATAAATGTACATCATGTATAATGGAAAAAATAAGAAAGTCTCACGCTTATCCTTCATTGTGTGTTGAGTCTCTTGTGTGTGTGTGTTCATCCTTCTCATACACCATGTGTGTGTTTAACATGGTGCTTAACATCAAACATCAAAGGAACAGTGAAAGGAAGGGCGCTGTTGGGAACACTTAGCAATGATATTTTCATTCAGTATGAGGTAAAACATGTTTTCATGGTGAGGCCCACTTTTTCCAAATATACTGAAATGGATGAAGTTTACCGTAAGGTAATAAAATTGGCCATCTCGGATGAACATCGCTGAGAAAAATTGTGTGAATTTCAAGAGTAAATAGTAAAGGAGAAAGGTCAACCTCTGCCAGATCATTAGTGAGCTGACAACCAGGGCAACCCACAGTTCTCTCCTTTCAGCAACCGTTTTCAGTTAGAGCAACACCAACACAACAAATCGACTTTATTTCCATGTTACAATCAGAGTCTAGTTTGGAAAATAAAGCATTATGTGTTATGATAGCATTTAATGTAATGTGTTGTAATTTAGTTTTTCTATAAATACTTCACAGTACGAAGTATTGTTGTTGGATAATTGCGTTTTTGAGACTCTGTGTATTACTATGCAGCTTTTGTACACCTTTAATGAAATCAAAGAAGTTGCAGCAAATACTGTGAGATTCATGTGATATTTCGATTGAGCATTGCATTTTCTTCTATGTTATTTCACTTCCATTTCAATTTCTGTGTAAAAATCTTACTAGTTTATAAACATAGATCAGTTATATGTTTTGTTTATTAATATTTTCAGAAATGTGTCTTTTTTTCTGAAGAATGAATTCATGTTATATGCTCATTCAGACTCCTACTTTCTCTATCATCACATATACAATGACAACTTAATTGTGCTCAAATAGTTTACCTACCTTGCCTCACTCTGTTCTTTGAAATTCAGTATTTTAAATTAGCTTTAGTTTCACTGGTCATTATTTTTATCCAGAAAACAAATTAAAAACAAATTTCAAACATATTAACTTGTATCTAGCCTAAAATCTGGTACTCAACCTTAAATTGAATATTTTAAAAAGTGACATAGAGAGAGCCCTCTCTCGTTAGGTAGGGCTAGCTACCTAGCTAAAAGTTGGTTTGTGATAACAGAAGGTAAACATAGGATCAAAGGAGGATCCCAAGTTTGCAACTATAGGAGATTATTGGGATGAAAAAACACTTAGTAAAATTACAAAGTTACTTCATGAATATCAAGAAATGTTTGCCACCAAGTTTTGAAAGATGAAGGGTATAATAGTTGTCATGAAGATTCATTTGAATCTTGATGTGAAGCCAGTCAAACAAAGATCTTATAGACTGAACCGAAGTATAAGGATAAAGTGAAAGAAAAACTTGATAAGATGATAGCAGCAGGAATTATTGAACCTGTAGAAGAATCATAATGGTTGAGTCCTATGGTGCTGTAAGAGAAGAAGGTTCCAAGAGAAATAAGATTCTGTGTTGATCTAAGGAAGTTGAATCATGCGTGTTTACATGATGCCTTCCCTACCCCTTTCATAGATGAAGTGCTAGAAAATGTAGGAGGACAAGAAGTTTACTCATTTACAGATGGATTCTCGGGATATCATCAGATTAGGATTGCACCTAAATATCGACATAAGACCACATTTGCTACAGAATGGGGATCATATCAATAGACAGTAATGCATTTTGGATAGAAGAATTCCCCTACTATATTCTCTAGGGTGGTGATCACAAATTTTAAAGAGTAAATCCACTTTTTTATTCAAGGTATATTTTGATGATTGGATAGTATTTGGATTGTTAAGAAAATATTTTGGAAGTTGAAGACTTATTATCGACACATGCAAAAAGTATCAGATCTCTTTGAATCTAAAGAAGTGCATATTTTGTGCACCCTTTAACATATTTTTGGGATATATTGGCTGTAAGCAAGGACTAATGGTGGACCCTGATAAGATTGCTATCGGTGTGAACTTTCCTCCACCTGAGATAATAAGACAAATTCGCACTATGTTGGGAAATACTGGGTATTACAGGAAGTTCATCAAGGGGTATGCACAAATCACTATTCCCATGGATAAATTGTTGAAGAAAGATGAAACCTTTTTGTGGAATGAATAATGTCAGAAGGGCCTCGACGTATTAAAAGAAAAGATGGTAGTTGAACCTATACTTATGTTCCCTCATTGGAACAAGGAATTTCATGTTCATGTGTATACCTCTTGTATACCTTTGGGAGTGGTATTGGCATAAAAATGTGCAGGAGAGATTGATTATGTTAGAGGTTTTTAAAGTAGGAAGTTATCTAAATAAGAAAATAATTACACCACTACAGAAAGGGAAGGACTGGCCATGGTGCATGCTTTGAAAAAGTTTAGACATTATTTGCTGGTATCACACTTTAATATATTTACAGATAATTCTTTAGTATTCGGTTAATAGGCCTGTCTTAGGAGGAAATATTTGCAAATGGTTGTTGTTGTTCCAGGAATATGACTTTGAAATCATTGTTAAACCAAGGAGACTGAATGCAGGGCCTGACCATCTGTCAAGATTGGAGACATGGGAAGAAGCAACTAGCATAGAAGATAATCTCCCGGACATGCAATTATTTTCAATCAGAGTGGAAGATGACCACTTCACATATATCATTCATTTTTTTTACCACAGGAATGGTTCATTCAGAATATACTACGCAGAAGAAGAAAGAATTGGTGGTTAAGGCAAATGAATTTTCAATAATAGTAGGATATTTATATAACATGAGTCCGGATGAGATACTGCACAGATATGTTCCTGAACTAGCAGAAGCTCATGGAGGCACAGTTGATGGACACTATGCAAGAAAAATTATTGCACAGAATATTTTGAGAGCAATATTGTAGTGGCCTACAATACATAAGGACACAAAGGATTAATGTAGAGCATGTGATGTATGTCAAAGAACATGGAAGCTTTCCAGAAGATATGAGATTCCTTTGGTACCACAAGTTACATTGCATGCTTTTGATAAGTGGGCTATTGATTTTGTTGGACCAATCAACCCACTTGGAAAAAGGACTAGTGCGAGGTATATAGTTACAACGACTGACTACCTAACAAGATGGGCCAAAGAAAAACCAATAAGGAACTGTAGTGCAGCTACTACAGTGAAGTTTATTTTTGAGTACATATTGTCTAGATTTGGATGTCTGAATATTTTGAATAGTGACCAAGGTTCACACTTCCTGAATAAGGGCATTGAAGCATTGACTGAGGAGTTCCAAGTATGTCATCAGAAGAGTACCACTTATCACCCTTAGGCCAATGGAATAGTGGAAGCATTTAATAATATTTTGGAGAATGCACTTACTAAGGTATGCAATGTAAATAGAGATGATTGGGACGCTAGAATTCCAAAAATATTATGGGATTATAGGAACACATGTAATAATTTAACAGGTCAGACACCCTTTAGGTTAGTTTATGGACAAGAATTTGTGATGCCTATGGAGTACATTGTGCCTATATTGAGAATTGCAACTTTTATAGATATGGAAGACCATGAGATAATGGAGGAAAGAATGTCACAGTTTCTTGTTTTGGAGGAATATATATTTATAGCAACTTGTTCCCACACACTCAGAACCTTTACCTTCTTCTTCAAACCAACCTCCCTTTTCAGAGATACTAGTCATGGATAAAGATGAATCCACTCCTGAGTATAACCTGGATTCCGAGCTAAGGAATATTTGTATAAAGGTCCCTCTGTTGTAGGCCATAAAAGAGATTCCTATTTGTACCAATATTGTTAAGGAAATCTGTCTTAAAAATCCAAGAAGGAAGAGAGTTGAACCTTTCACTATCCAGTTTGTTGAAAGAGAATATGATTTGATGACACGGTGTGCTCAAATGGAAAATTATACTGATCTAAGAAACCCAGTTGTCTGTGTTCAGATAGGTGATGTCTTTGTCCCTAATGTATTAATAGGACTTGGAGCGGACATCAATGTTATGACTAGGAAAACCATGGAACAACTTCGGTTGACTCACATTCGTCCTACCCCCACTGTGCTTGAACTTTCTGATAGATCTAAAATTAAGCCAGATGGTGTGTTAGATGATGTAGTTGTGTCTTTTTATTCATGGGAGTACTTTGCATAATTTATTTTTTTACAACCAAATAATCCTATTGGGGGGCACCCCTTGATCTTGGGACGATCATGGATTTCCACAACATATGCCTATATAGGATGTCACTCATGTGATATGTATATTTCCCATGGGGATGCTAGGAAAAATGCCACCTTGTACCCATCTTCCAGATCTATCACAATATTCGAGATACCTTGCAGTTAGATTATGATAGTAGTGATGAGGAGACTCAATCTCTTTCTTTGGTCCATTAATATACAAATCTGACTGAGGAGGGTGTGATTCGATATTTCCTGAACAAGCTAGACACTATGTAGAATTTTGAATCACTTCATCAGATCTTTAGTCCAGGTTTCCAGGAAAAATATGATCCCCAGTCCTTACCTTCATCACTACAGAGCCTAGTAGCCACGAAAAGTATTATCGAGTCTTATACCACTCTTTTTTAGATTGTCCAGGAAAATATTTACACATTATCTTAGACCAGGACCCATCCCAGCAAGAGTAGCTTGTGAGCTTGTTACAATACCATTTCGACGCCTTTGCATGGTGTTATGAAGACATGAAGGTCATTCCTCCTGAAACCTGTACTCATTATAATTATATTTAGGAAGATTCTCGACCTGTTTGACAACCCCAAAGGCGTATGAGTCTCGCACTAAGAGAAATCATTAAAGAATAATTACAAAAACTCTTAGATGTCATTTTTATCTATCCTATATTTGATAGTCAGTGGGTCTCTCCATCAGTGATAGTCCCGAAGAAGGATGGGGGATGACGTATTTGTATTGATTATAGAGAATTAAACAAATCCACTCTCAAGGATTACTTTCCTCTTCCCTTCATTGATCAGGTGCTAGAAATATTTGTCGATAAAATGTAAGTTTCATTTTTAGATGGCTTCAATGGTTATAAACAAATATAAATCTCATCTGAGGATTAGGACAAGACAACTTTCACTTGTCCATGGGTAAAATTCACTTATCAAGTACTTCCTTTTGGAATTTTTAATGCTCCAACTACCTTTCAGAGGGCAGTCTTGGAAATTTTGCTGACCTTGAGTGTGTAAAATTTTACATAGATGGTTTTTCAGTATTTGGTGATTATTTTTATGAAGCATTTCAAAATTTAAAGAAAGTACTCAATCGGTGTCAAGAAGCTTGCCTCACTTTGAGTGATAAGAAATGTAGACTGATGTGAAAAGCAGGGGTGGTAAATGGCCATCTTATTTATGATAAGGGTATCCATGTAGATATGTCCAAAATAGAAGTTATTATACGTCTTCTTGCACCTAAAACGCAAAGGGAAGTGAGAGGATTCCTTGGACATGCGGGTTATTATAGAATATTCATTGAATTTTTTTTTGGGATAATCACCCCTCTTTTTCGATTATTAGCAAAGGATATAAATTTCTCCTAGACTGATGCTTTCCAATGAGCTTTTGAGAATTTGAAGGAAAAATTAGTACACACACCAGTATTTAGGGGACCAAATTGGTCCCTTCCATTCCATATTTCCTTATATTCCTCAGAAACTGACATTGGTGCAGCCTTAGGGCAAGAAGAAAACCATCAATCCTATGTTATTTACTTCATTATTAAAAACTTGTCATCTGATGAATTGAATCATACAGTAACAGAGAAAGAGTTTCTAGCTGCATTTTTTGCTATTAACAAATTCAGACAATACATTACAGGTTATGAAGTATTTATACATACAGATCATTCTACCATAAAATATTTAATGAAAAAACCTTTGACCAACGATAACATAACCACACAATTGATTTTTGTTAATTTTGGGCAACTATGTCCAAACTCCATGTTGCATTTCTCATATGATGATGATGATATTTTTGTTGGATTCCTATTTCGGAGAAGTGCAAGATTGATCTAAAGATCATCTTGTTTGGATGAGCAGAACTTATATTTTGAATTTATTTTCCACACATGTGCAAATTGTCAAGGTCAGCCAGAATTGTAATGTAGGATCACAAGTCCAATATATGTGTCACACGTCCTCATTGATGGATATACATAGGAGAGATATGATGCTTATTTCATCATCATCTCATCACACACATTCTTCCTCTTCTGATTGGTTCGTACAACCTTTAGAGGATCCTCTCTCTCCCACATGGAAATATGGATGCCAGAAATGGATGTGATGCCAGAAATATGAATTACGGAAATGGATGCCGAAATATGGATTCTAGAAATATGGATGATGTAAAAAATCTAGATTCCAGAAATATGGATGCCAGAAATATGGATGTCAGAAATATGGATGCCAGAAATTTAGATGCCAAAAATCTGGATGCTAAAAATATGGATGCCGAAAATATGGATGCCGAAAATCCCAATTCTGGAAATATGGATGATGCCGGAAATTTATGCTAGAAATATGGATGCTGGAAATGGATGCCAGAAATAGGGATGTCGGAAATCTAGATGTCAGAAATCTGGATGAAGGATCCTTTTGTTGACTTGCATTGACTATTTTTGGAGTTGTCTCATGAGGTGTGTGTGACACTTAAGGAAGGTTGATCTTGTATGTGTTTGAGTGAACCTCTAGGAGGTTGGAAGAGCTGGTTTGACCAACCAAAGTATTTGTTGTTCAGGGAATCCGGTTGACTGTTGCAACAAACATTTCTCTCTATCTTTGTTGGACAAGAAGAATTGTAAATTCTGATTTATTATACTGGCTTGTCTTCTGTCGATCTATTATTATGTTCTATCAACATTTACTTTCAATGATTATATGATTGCTAATATGAATTGGGCACATAAGAAATATTGAAGTAAACTTCTTTAAGCATAAAACATACCATGGTTATATAAATTTAACATGGTATCAAAGCTAAGGTGAAGACAAAGCCCAAGCTAGTGTGAAAAGAAATCACCGAAGAAGTTGTCCTATCAAGGATCAATGGCCTCCAAATACAATACAAGGGTTTCAATCTAGTGATGATAAGATGTCTGATAAGTTTGATTATCATGCATGGAAGATGTGTTTGCATTTGGTATTGGAAGGTCAAGAAGTCATGGACTATGTGCAGGGGATGATAAATGAGCCTCCATCAAAAGCACCGACTTCCACAAAGACGAAGTATATAAAAGGGGAAGTCAAGGTGAAGATTATCATTAGGGATTCTATTCATAAGCACTTGGTTGGTTATATCTCTGAGCTAGGTAGATCTAAAGACATGTACGATAAGTTGGTTAGCATGTTCAGGGCTAGAAATGCTAATCAAGTTATTTTCTTCAAGAACAATTGAATAATATCAAGAAGGGCAAAGAAGAATCCATTCAATCCTATTTTATGAGGCTAATAGAAATCATGAATGATCTCTTAGCTATTGGAGAATAAGTAGCTAATCGAGAGCTCATTCTCATTGCTCTTGGAGGACTCCCCCATGATTGGTATGTATTCAATACTACTATTCTTAATCATAATGTGATTCTTGATTTTGATGAATTGTTGATGAGATGCAATCAAGATGAGACAAGAATAATGGAGAGAGAGCATCCCTCAAATGGGAATGGAGGTGACCCTACTGCCTTTACCACTCATGCAAAGAAGAGGACGAATCCCTCTGATCGAAGTGGAAATGGTCAACCTTTCAAGAGGTCAAGGAATTCCAGGTATGATGAATGAATTATTATTGATAATAAAAAAAATGAATATATTATTATATCTTCCCTCTCTGTCGTATCTCCTTCCGACACCCTAGATGTTTGGTTGATTGATAGTGGTGCTTCAAGGAACCTAACCAGATATAAAGAAGCCCTTCAATGATTTGATTGAGAAGGATACTAATTTGTAGATTATCCTTGGAGACAATGCCACCTATCCCGTGAAAGGGACAAGGATTGTGACTCTTCATCTAACTTAAGGTCAAGTCCTCCACTTGAAAGATGTGTTGTACGTACCTGATTTGAAGAAGAATCTAGTTTCCATTTCAACAATGGAAGAAAAATGGTTCAAGGTGGCATTCATTGATGGAAAGGTACGAATATGGAAGAAGAACTTCAATGAAAATCTTACTATTGGTTTTAGAGTTGATACACTCTATCAGGTTGGTGGAATTCTGTTAGGGGC
This sequence comes from Pinus albicaulis, assembly GCA_034641835.2. Taxonomy (NCBI): domain Eukaryota; kingdom Viridiplantae; phylum Streptophyta; class Pinopsida; order Pinales; family Pinaceae; genus Pinus; species Pinus albicaulis. Next base: position 779,242,899 of record CM076578.1, read on the forward strand.
CATGACATGTGACACAACACTTCAAACCGAGCTATGGCATTGAAGGTTTGAACACCTTCATTATAAGGCCCTTCCCGAATCAAGGAAGGTGGTGATAGGGATGTCCGAGTTCAAAGATGATCATGAAGGTGTTTGTCAGGGTTGTTCTAAAGGAAATCATACAAGGGGACAATTCCCCTCAAGTGTCACGAAGAAATTTGATATTTTGCAATTGGTACATTCTTATCTATTTGGTATGATGCCCGTAACATACTTGGGAGGATTCTTGTATTATATCACTTTTATAGATGAATTCTCCCGTAAGACTTGGATATACTTCTTGAAGAAGAAGGATTAAGCATTCAAGTGGTTTTGTACCTTCAAGGCCTTGGTAGAAAATCAAACAGGTAAGAAGATAAATATTTTGAGGGCTGATAATGGGACCAAGTATGAGTCGAATGAATTCAATGACTTTTGTAGGGAAGCTGGCACTAAGAGGGAGACCACTACTATGTATACTCCCGAGCAAAATGGTGTTTCTAAAGGAAAGAATAGAACCATTTTGGAAGCTCCCGTGCCATACTTTATGACCAAGGTCTTCCGAAGTTTCTATGGGGAGAAGCTTCCAACACTACTGTGTACATTCAAAATAGATGCCCACATTCTGCATTTGACTCCAAAAATCCCGAAGAAGTATTGTCTGGTAAGAAGCCTAATGTCTCCCATTTTAGAGTTTTTGGAAGTCTCGTTTATTTTCATGTGCCAAAGGAAAAGAGAACCAAGTTGGATGCTCATGGGAATAAGGGAATTTTTGTGGGCTATAATGAAACTTTGAAGGTATATAGAATCTATGTTCCTAGTGAAAGACAAGTGGAGATATGCCACGATGTCATCTTTGATGAAGATACTACCCTCAGGAAAGTCAAAGATCTTCCTAGCTCAAAGGAAGACAATGAAGAAGAAGAAGCAAGGACGCTGGAAGAACCAAACGATGAACTAATGCCTGATGTTGAAGGTTCGATGGATCCTATTGATCCACCTCCTTCAAATAATAGAATACCCTCATGGCTTAGAGACACTCTCCAAGATGTCGAGAGACATATTTCTCTAAGAGGAACATTCCGTGAAAGCAAGAAGCTGAATAGGTACCAAGGGTACCTAGCAATCACGAGCACTATTGTACAATATGAGCCTGGAACATTTGAAGAAGCAGTAAAACATCAGGTTTGGAAGGATGCTACGCGCAAAGCATATGAGTCTATTATGAAGAATGATGTCTCAGGTGTGGTCCCAATACGAAAGGACAAGTCTGTTTTCACCTCGAAATGGCTCTTCAAGATCAAGCATGGAGCCTATGGAAGTGCTGAAAAGTACAAGGCAATATTTGTTGCCCAAGGATTCTCTCAAAAGGAAGGTATAGATTATGATGATCTATTTTCACCTATTTCCCACTATACTACCATCCAATCGATCATTTAACTTGCTGCAACGCAAGGATAGATTCTCCATCATATGGATGTGAAGACTTCTTTCTTACATGGTTCAATCAAGGAAGAGGTTTATGTGGAGCAATCTTTGGGGTTCGAAGTCCAATATAGAGACACATATGTATGTAGGTTGAAGAAAGCCCTGTATGGGTTAAAGCAAGTCCCTAGGGCTTGGTATGAAAGGATTGATAGCTACTTGATGAAGTTGGGCTTCACTCGAAGTAGCTATCCAAACCTTTATTTTAAGGTTGATAAATATAGGCCTCTCATTCTGGTTCGATATGTGGACAATATATTCCTGATAGGTGCTGACCCTCTTATTCATTAATGTAAGAGGGAGCCAACTTCTGAGTTCAAGATGAAGTGCCTAGGATTGATGCACTATTTCCTATGCTTGTGGGTCTGGAAAAATCCAGGTGAGGTTTTCCTTTCTCAAGGAAAATATGTTGTGAAGCTGCTGGAGAGATTTGGGATGGTGGATTGTAAGTCCATGTCGACACCGATGGAGCTCAACTTTAAGAAGTTGTGTGGAAGCGCTACTGGGACCGAGTTGGGAAATCCCACCGAATATCAAAAATTAGTGGGGGACTTGATGTTCTTAGTGAACTCACATTTGGGCATATGTTTTGCAATATATGGTTGAACCTCATCACATTCATTGGATTGGTGCCAATAATCTATTGAGATACCTTCAGGGCAAAATCACTCATGAGCTGAGATACACTTCCAGGAGTATGAGGATCCATGGATATATCGATGTCGATTGGGCAGGTAGTGTGGTGGATCATAAGAGCACATCTGGATGCTGCTTCACCTTGGGTTTTGCTTCAATATCTTGGATGAGTAGGAAGCAAAAATCGGTTGCTTTGAGCATATTTGAGGCGGAATACATTGCAACAGGTATGGCCAGTTGTGAAGCTATTTGGTTGAGAAATATCTTTAGTGAGCTGTTTGGGCATGTGATGGATACCACCGTTATCCTTTGCGATAACAAAAGTGGGATTTGTCTTTCTGAAAATTCCGTGTTCCATGAACGTTCGAAACATATTGATATTAGGTACCACTTTTTTTGGGACATGGTACAACAAGGCGCTGTAAGGCTCGATCACATTGGGATTGATGAGAAGGTTGCAAATATTCTCATGAAGCCCCTGGGGAAGGTCAAATTCTTAAAATTCCTTGAGAAGCTTGGTATCATGGACATAGCCTATTCTGAGGGTTCCACTTGAGTTGGACAATGAGCTTTGGGAGCTCCAGGGGGCTTGGGATAGTTAATTGGAGCTATAAGCAACCATGAGGCTAGGTTCGTTGAACCTTGTTGTTGTGATTCTTCCTCACCATTATGATATTGAGCTGGTTCACCCTCTCTTTGATCTATGCCCCGCATGTATCCACCCATGGAGTTTAAGACTCATGGAAGTACCTCTCATTTGGATAATGAGGTGGGAAATGTGGATAGAGACCATAAGCATAACTGATGGATGCATCAGGGATCACCGTACTCTCTATGTCTAGGATGGGAGGTGTCCAACCACTTAATCTGGGATCAAGTCTAGATGAAGTTCTTACCTCTAAACTGAATTCTGGTCACTAAACTAACTTCTGGTTAGTATGTGAATCTTTTGATTCCGATTGAGGTTTTAACCTCTAAGCTGACTTTGGGTCAGTAGAGTGTGATGTCTTTGTGACTCACTCTCGTTGTGAGAAGAAGAGCTAGCAAAGCATGTTAAAAAAGGATGACGTATGAGTGCATGATGATATATGATAGTACACTATGGTACTGGATTAAAATATGGCACATGTGGATAGATGGAGTTCTCCCTAGTTGAGAGGGGGTGTTAATTTTGGGAAACTAGGTCCAAACTCCATGTTGCATTGCTCATATGATGATGATGATATTTTTTTTGGATTCCTCTTCTGGGGAGGTGCAATATTGATCTAAATATCATATTGTTTGGATGAGCATAAATTATATTTTGAATTTATTTTCCACACATGTGAAAATTGTCAAGGTCGGCCAGAATTGTAATGTAGGCTCACAAGCCCAATAAATGTGTCACACACCCTCATTGATGGATATAAATAGGAGAGAGATGATGCTCATTTCATAATCATCTCATCACACAATTCTTCCTCTTCTGATTGGTTCGTACAACCTTTAGAGGATTCTCTCTCTCCCACATGGAAATCTGGATGCCAGAAATATGGATTACGGAAATGGATGCTGGAAATGGATGCCAGAATCTGGATGCCAGAAATATAGATGATTCCAAAAATGGATGCCAAAAATTTTGATGCCGGAAATATGGATGTCGAAAATGGATGCCGGAAATGGATGCCATAAATCTAGATGTTGGAAATATGGATGCCAGAAATCTGGATGTCGAAAATATAGATGATGCTAAAAATGAATGCTAGAATATGGATTTCTGGAATCTGGATGTTGGAAATTTAGATGAGGATCCTTTTTTTGACTTGTGTTGACTATCTTGGAAGCTTTCTCATGAGGTACGTGTGACACTGAAGGAAGGTTGATCTTGTATGTGTTTGACTGAGCCTTCTGGAGGTTGGAAGAGCTGGTTTGACCAACCAAAGTCTTTGCTGGCTAAGTCATCCTGTTCATTGCTGTAACAAACGTTTCTCTCTATCTTTGCTGGACAAGAATAATTGTAAATTGTGATTGATTATATTGGCTTGTCTTCTGTCAATCTATTATTATGTTCTATTAGAATTTACTTTCAATTATTATGTGATTTCTAATCTAAATTGGGCCTATAAGAAAGATTGAAGTAAACTGATTTAAGCATATAACATACCATGGTTATCTAAATTTAACACTTTTACTACATGAATTCAATGTTACTATATTCGATAAGCTAGGAAAATCAAATGTAGTAGTTGATTATCTTTCCATATTAGATAATGATGGCAAAGTAATTCCTGTAGATGGTTCATTTCTTGATGAACATCTTTTTGTCATTTCAACAAATTCTCGATGGTTTGATGATATAGCTAATTATATTGTCACGGGAAAAACACCACCTCACTTATTTTCTCGAGAGAGGTGGAAGATCATTCAAAAAATTGCTTCATATTCTTGGATCCAAGGATACCTCTTCTACACAGGACTCGAACTTATTATCCTTAGATGTGTGAGAGAAGAGTAAGTGTTTGATATTTTGAAAGATGCCCATGATGAGACTTGTGGGGGTCATTTCACTGACAAAAGAACAACATATAAAATTCTCCGCGCTGACTACTTTTGGCCTTCCCTATTTAGGGTTGCTAAACAATATGTTAAGAGTTGTGATAGATGTCAGCGAATGGGCCAACGTAGTCAAGACGATGAGATGCCTTTGTGTCCTCAAGTCATGTTATAACCCTTTGAAAAATGGGCTATTTATTTTGTGAAACCTATAGCCCCAACATATTTAAACAAAAGACATGTCTTTGTTTGCACATATTTTGTAACAAAATGGGTAGAAGCTAGAGCTATTTCTTTTGCTACTCAAAGAGTTGTTGTTGATTTTTTATCTAATGAAATTTTTACCTGATTTGGTGTTCCAAGGGAAATTGTTACTGACAATGGACCTCATTTTGTTTCTAATCTGGTGAAAGGAATTATATATCAATATAGGATTCAACATAGGAAATCAACATCGTATCACCTGCAGGAAAATGGCCAGGTAGAATTCTTACCAAAACAATGATTCTTCATAAAAAGGATTGGGAAAATAGATTTCCAGAAGTATTATGGGCTTACAGAACTACTTGGAGGAATAATACAGGTCATACATCATATGAGATTATGTACGGGAAGCATGTCATGTTGCCGATCAAATTCCAGATTAAAACCTTTAGAACTGCAATCCAACAGGGTTTGGATCTTTGGGAAGCACATCCAAAACATATTTTGCAATTGAATGAACTTGATGAAATTAGAAGAGATGTTTTTCAACAGGTGGTATTAATGCAACAACAACGTATCAAATGACATCACATGTTAATAAAAAAGAAGCAGTTCCAACTAGGTAACTGGGTACTCCTTTACGATTCAAATTAAAAAAAAAATAAGTGGAAACTTTTTACATGTTGGATGGGACCATATGAGGTAGTTATATTTTTCAAGAATGGAGCGGTAGAAATTAATACCATTGATGGACATGAAGTTTTTTTCTTGGTGAATGGGCATAGAATCAAAACATATTTCCAACCCACCACTAAGGAGGATTTTATAAAACAATGTTGTGTAACCAGCTCCAAAAATAGAAAAAAAGAGATATCAACGCCTTAGAAATAAGCCACTTCAAGGGGGCAACCTCCAATACATTACATGAATGAACAATTCTTCGATGATACAATTTACAAAACCTCCTTTCTATATATAGGAGTCCATGGGGTCATAATGTAATCCTAGTGGGCCACAATGTAATCCTAGCCGACCTAACAATAATAATTTAAAGGCACAATAATAACAAAATGAGGGTTACAAGGGTACAATAATAACAATAAGGGGGTTACACTAACAACAATAAGGGACTATACTAGTAATATAGGGACCTAACATGCCCCTCTCCTTCAAAAAAAGTGTTGTCCTCAACGCTTGAGTAGCTCTGGGTGCTTTCGTATAAAATTCTCATCCTCCCATGTAGAATCTTCAGTGGGTAAGTTCTTCCACTTGATGAGATACTCTGAAATTGATCGATTCCGTAGTTGTCGAGTTCTTGTTTCCGTGACTGCTTCCGGTTCCAATATGATTTTTCCTTCCTCATCAAGTTCTGGAAATATTGTTTGAACTTGAATATTTTCACCTATAACCTTCTTTAAGCACGAAACATGGAAAATTGGATGTACTTGCGAAGAAGCAGGAAGCTCCAATTTGTATGCCATAGTACCAATCTTTTGCAACACCTTGTAAGGACCATAGTACTTTGGCGATAATTTATTATCCTTCTTAGCTTGCTTCAGGGACATTTGTTTGTATGGTTGTAGCCGTAAAAATACCCAATCTCCTACATCAAAACTTCTCTCGCTGCGATGTTGATCTGCTTGTTGTTTCATTCGATTTTGTGCCAAATTCAGGTTATCCTTTAAGAGTTGGAGAGCTTCTTGCCGATGCTCGATGTGATCTTCCACTGCTTGAACCTTCGAATTTTCCCTTAAAGATGATGTGATGGATGGTGGATGATATCCATAAAGTGCCATAAATGGGGTCATTTTTGCTGCAGTATGGAAGGAAGTGTTATACCACCATTCAACGAGGGGTAACCACTTGACCCATTGTGTTTGTTTATCAGATACAAAACAACGAAGATATCCTTCCAAAAATTTATTTACTATCTCAGTTTGACCATCAGATTGAGGATGATAAGATGAGCTATGAGCTAATTGAGTACCCAAACAAGAAAATAACTTCGTCCAAAAATTTCCAGTAAAAATGGGATCTTTGTCGCTCACAATAACCCTTGGGTTTCCATGTAGCTTTTGAATTGTGTCCATAAATGTAGTAGCAACTGTACTTGCTTTAAATGGATGAGATAATGCACAAAGTGTGCATACTTGGTAAGTCTATCAACTACCACCATGATGACACTCTTTCCTTCAGACTTAGGTAAACCTGTGATAAAATCCATTGAAATCTCCTCCCAACATTGACTTGGAATGGATAAAGGTTGTAGAAGTCCCGGGGTCTTAATTGTCTCAACTTTATTTTGCTGGAAAACCAAAAATTTTGCCACAAACTTTTGAATATCAGATTTAAGGCCATCCCAAAAAAATTCTTTCTTCACCCTGTGGTAAGTTTTTAAAAATCCTGAGTGTCCTCCTAAAGGAGAAGTGTGCAATTCCAGAAGAATCTTTTGTTTTAGTTGGGAATTCTTACAAAGATATAAACGATATTTGTACCATAAGGAATCATTTTTCCAACTAAATGTATCAGATGTACTAGGATCTTGCTGCAACTTTTGAATGAGTGTCCAAACATCTTTGTCCTTCTTCCATTCATCTCTTGCTTCGGTTATCCAATCTGGTTGGATAATAGAAATGGCACAAAGCAATGCTTCCACTTCTTCATTCTTTCTTGAGAGTGCATCTGCAACAACACTAAGCTTTCCTTTTTTGTAGATTATTTCAAAGTCATAACCCAACATCTTTGTGACCCATTTTTGCTGCTCTTCTGAAGATAGTCTTTGTTCCAAAAAGTGTTTAAGACTATCATGATCAGCTTTTACCTTGAAGTGTCTTCCCATTAGGTAAGTTCGCCATTTCTTTAGTGCATGCAGTATTGCTAACATTTCCTTCTCATAAATAGGTTTCTCTAAATACTTTCCTTTGATTGGATGACTTTCAAAAGCAATGGGTCTTCCTTCCTGCATTAAAACAGCACCAATTCCATTTCCTGAGGCATCACATTCCACAATAAAGGTTTTTGTGAAGTCTGGCGTAGCTAAGACTGGTGCTCGACACATTGCCTCTTTAAGATGTTCAAAGGCCTTAGTTGCTTCAGGAGTCCATGAAAATGCATCTTTCTTCAATAATGTTGTTAGAGGTGCTGCTATTCTCCCATAGTTCTTAACAAACTTGTGATAATACCCTGTTAACCCGAGAAATCCTCGCAACTGCTTTATGGTTGTGGGGACTTTCCATTCCTTAATGGCTTTAATTTTGTTAGGGTCTACTTTAACACCCTCGTGAGATACAATATGACCCAGATATTCCACCTCTCGTACTCCAAAGAAACATTTGGATTTTTTTGCATATAATTGTTTCTCCTGCAATAGTTTGAGCACCCTGTCAACATGTTCAACATGATCCTTCCAAGACCTGCCGTAGATTAGTATATCATCAAAAAATACTAGCACAAATTTTCTAAGGAAGGGTTTGAAAATGGAATTCATCAACCCTTGAAATGTAGAAGGTGCATTGGTAAGGCCAAAAGGCATGAGCAAAAATTCATAATGACCCTCATGAGTTCGAAATGCTGTTTTTGGAATAGCTTCAGTCTTCATTCTAATTTGATGATATCCTGAACAAAGATCCAACTTGGTAAAATAAATTTCTCCATGTAATTCATCCAATAATTCATCAATCACAGGAATGGGAAATTTATCTTTAATGGTGAGCTTATTAAGCTCCCTATAATCCGGACACATTCGCTATGATCCATCCTTCTTGTGTACCAATACTACAAGAGCAGAGAAAGAACTTTGACTAGGTTGAATTATACCCGCCTCTAACATTTTTGCAATCATACGTTCAATTTCACTCTTTTGGACATAAGGATATCTATAAGTCCTAATGTTTGGAGGAACACTTCCTGGAATCAAATGAATAGAATGATCATGATCACGAATAGGTGGGAGTCCTTTGGGAGTTTCAAACACCTAGGAATGATTGTCCAAGACTTGTTGGAGATCTGCATAAATAGATAATTTTGATGTTGGAAATTCTAGTGAGCATAATTGTGCAATTACGCCTTGTTGTTATTTATTTAGAAGCTTTGTCATGACATTAGATCTTATTATCTTTCCCGGGTTCTCGGCAATACCCCGTAATTCGACTTCCTTTCCTTACGAAAAAAATTTCAAGAAAAGTTCTTGAAAATTAAAAGCTACCGTCCCCAAAGATTGTAACCATTGTACTTATAGTACAACATCAACACTCCCATAGGAATGGAAAGCATAGGACTAGTCAATACATATTCCCCCATGGTTAGCTTGATATTATGGCATTTTCCAGAGCAATTTATAGTTCCTCCATTTGCAACCATCACTTGACATTCTGGTGCTGGGTATAGGAAACAATTTAATTCCTTGGCTACCTTACAATGAATAAAATTATGGGTGCTACCTGAATCAATCAACACTATTACCTTTTCTTCTTGATTTGTCCTTCTATCTTGAGAGTTTGAGGAGTGGTAATTCTTGCCAGTGCATTACACGATATGGTCGGATTCATTTCTTCCTCTTCTAGGGCTGGTTCCTGGTGTATATCCTCTTCTTGTTCATTTTCTTCTTCCTCTTCACAATCTATGTAAAATAATTTCTTCTCAGCACACTTATGAACTTTAGTGTATTTGCTATCACAACTGTAGCAAAGCCATTTTGCTCTTTTTTCTTCCAATTTTTGTGGTGTCAACCTTGTAGGTTGTGGAAATCTAGGTTTAGCAACACTTCCTTCTTTATAGAATTGAGTGGTAGGCTTCTTTGTCGCCATAATTTTACATTCAAATTTTCTTGCCAACCTGAATGCCTTCTACAATGAATCAGGTTCCAAAATGCGAACTTCATGTTGGATGTTATCCTTTAAAGTGCCTATGAAGAGGTCAATCCTGTGTTCCTTTGGAATATCAGTTACCCTTATATTCAATTTTTGGAAGTCCTCAATGTGCTGCCCCACTAAACCCTTTTGTTTGAGATTTATCAATTGGCTAAAGATGGTGTTTCTCTTTGTATCCTCATAATGTGCTATCATTTCCTCTGTAAAAATTGACCAAGTGACAATTTTTTATGGGAGCAAAGCCATCGATACCATACAAATATATTTTGTTCTAAATGTAAAGTTGCAATGCGTACCTTTTGTGTGTTTTGCACGTTATGGAGATCAAAATATTGCTCCATCTGTAGTATCCATGTTACAGGATCCTTTCCATCAAACTTCCTCATATCCATTTTTGGAATATGGTGGTTTTTCCCACCAACATTAGAGTTTATGAAATCACGATTAACATTTATTTTGTTCTCATCATGAGGTTCTTCTACTATCTTTTCACCATTAGGAAACATTTCTTGTATCAACTTTGTCAAACCTTCGATGTCTGCTTTTAGATCATTCTTCATGTTTTCCATGTTGTCTTTCATGTCCGCTTCCATGCCATCCATCTTAGCTTCCACGCCTTTCTTCAAACCGTCCATATTCGCTTCCACGCCTTTCTTCAAAACTTCCATTTCATTTTTTGTTGCTCTTTGCGAGAGTGAAATTTGTTGCACTTGCTCTTGTAATTTTGATAGATCATGTTGTAATTCTTCATCTTCATGAGTCATAGTAGACCCTTCTGATGGCTTAATGGGTGTTGAATTATTTTTACAAGGCATCTTTTAGAACCCAATACTGATATCTATTCTACAATATGCCCTTGGAATCAATTCAAATTGATTCTTCAAACAAGACTTATGCAATTCGGAAAAAAAAATACACACCTTTTTCTTGCTTTTGAGGAGCTCAATATTGAAATTGGAATATATCTGTGATTGCAACACTTCAATATTTTAATTTCTGTACCAACGTAGCCCTTTGAATTCTCTTTCTAATGCCATAGGTCTGACCTGATTTGGATTCTCCAAGACAAAGTTGTGTCCAATCTCCCACAATGACCTAATTATGGACTGGTTCAGTAGAGCGAACTTGTACAACTTTCCACGTGTCACTGTTTCATCCATCAGCTCTGAAATTGATAGCCAAGAAACTACAGTCCATTTTCTTGCGACGACTTTTTACGGAACTCCAATCCGATGCTCAAAGAGAGAGTTATGAATCTTTTCCCACGATCACCTCTTTGAGATGAAATTAGGGAGCCTAAAAAAGCACTACCTTCCACATATCATATCTCCAAAAATATTGTGAACCAAGCTCTAAATTTTTTTGATGCGTTTCCTCAGGATTTCGGCTTCACACCCTAAAACTTTAAGATTCTAAACCTTCGTAGAAAAAAAGTTATAGCGCAAATGCCACGATGAGCTGTTTAGGAGCCTGAAAAAAGATTTAACTTCCACAGATCATATCTCTGAAAATATTGTGAACCAAGATCTGAAATTTTTAGACCATCTTTCTCAGGATTTCGGCTTCGCACCCTAAAAATTTCAGCTTCTGAAAATTCGTAGAAAAAAAGTTATAGCGGAAATGCCACGATGACCTGTTTCGAGCATCGAAACCCTAGAATCCAAAGCTCTAATACCAAATGTTGTGTAACCAGCTCCAAAAATAGAATAAAAGAGATATCAATGCCTTAGAAATAAGCCAGTTCGAGGGGGCAACCTCCAATACATTACACGAATGAACAATTCTTCGATGATACAATTTACAAAACCTCTTTTCTATATATAGGATTCCATGGGGCCATAATGTAATCCTAGTGGGCCACAATGTAATCCTATCCGATCTAACAATAATAATTTAAGGGCACAATAATAACAAAATGGGAGTTACAAGGGTACAATAATAACAATAAGGGGGTTACACTAACAACAATAAGGGACTATACTAGTAATATAGGGACCTAACAAACAAGTACAACAATAGTCATATTTGAAGATGGTAGAATATGGTGATACCAACCTACTGTTAGTTTTGATTTTCTCTTTTCCCAATAAAGAAATAAAAAAGAAAAAAGAAAAAAAAGAAAAAAAGAAAAAAAATTAAAAAAATAAATAAAAAAAGAAAAAAAATAAAAATAATAAATAAGTCACGTGACTGTGAAAATATTCTCATTGGCGCAATCATGTAAGGGTGTGATTGAAAGCTAGCTTGTTCGCAAGCATCTCAATTTTTGAAATAAAATGGGATGTTACTTGATTATGATAAATGGCTAATTTGTCACTGAGAAGAAGCAGGTTTCCACGAGGACATCTGGTGGCACCCAAAAAACTAGAAGAAACTAATCCCTTACCAAGTTCAGGGAAAATGGCATGACAAATTCTATGCAAGTTACGCAAGACTCCCACTGCAGTTAATTCATCCAGGATACATTGTTATTCGATGAAGACATTTACTACTTAAGGTAAATAATTTGTCCTTCTTCTTGTCCCTTTTCTCAATATTCCCTCTATTTTTTTTCCCCAGATTGAATGTCCCTCCTATTCTTCATTGAATTTTCTGTCTTGATTTCTGTTCTTCCCTCTTACCCCTGAAATTTTTTTCCCTTATTCCCTTTTCCTGTATCCCCCTGAATCAATTTACCTTATTGTAAGTGTCCCCTTTGATTTTCCTTCCCTTTCTTTACAAAAACCACCGTCCCACTTCTTTTTTCTGTCATATATTTTTTCAGGATCTGATAATTCTTGAAAGCCTTATCTGTTTAGTTCTAGAAACATGGTGACACATGAAGCCGGTGATGAATAACTCCTTAAAATTTGCAATCAATTTGTATGCAATCTAGCCTACCTTTAAAAAAGAGGAAAATTGATTGGTAACTCAAGAAAAATAATTTTTTTATTTCAAGTACAAGAACTCTCTCGTGTAGTACAACAATCTAGTGCAAGAACCCTAGGAACACAGGAATCCCAGTATTCACGTACAGGAAGCCTTGTTTCAGTACAAGAATCCTGTTGCAGTTCGGGAATTTTTATTATGATATTTTTAAAACACTGGAATTGGTTGTAAATTGATTTTGAATTCTTTGTTTCTTTAAAGAAATATGATGGTCGTATGTGAAAATAATGGCCTTTATATCTATGTCTGTATAAATGACATTATTGTTTTAGTGTGAAAATGAATGATTAATTATAGTGCATGAATTAATGTATACTTAGGAAACCTTATTATAACAAGAGACTACCATTCCCAATAAATTTCATGATGAGGACCGAGTGCATCCATGAACATCGTTTCACTCCTTGTTATTTACATCTGAGTTTTTTACATCATTTAATTGATCTTACCTCCACCATGTGTGATTCGTCCATAGCCACCACTCCCAATCATCATTACTCACATGTCTTGAATACTATGTTGAATCTATCACCCTCCTATCCGGATTTTGTACTGTCAGAGCAGAAGTTACTCCAATTGGTGATGTAATTCAGGATGGGATGGTTTCAGTCCGTGAATTCGGGAGCCGAATGCATGCAATTTGAATTATCATTTGATACAAGGATCATGTGGTATAAAAAATAGTTATTCATGCACTTCTCGACCACTGAAGTTGTATGTCGTGAGGAATTGACTTGCACTTATCCTTTGAAGTTTTGAGAAGGTTGGAGGACTGTAGGTAGTGAAATTATTTTGGATGTCATGGTTAGATTGAGCCTTGGTTTGTCAAGGAGATGGAGAGAATGGTGGAGTATGAAGGCAATTTACCTTTGTTGCAGGAAGTTGGTTTTATTTCATTTCTATACAAATTTGATGGCTACGATTCTGGCATTGCTCAAGAATTTGCACAAAGTTTCGATGGAAAAACTACCATTGTGGGATCTCTGCAATTTGAAGTAACAAAGAAATATATCTCACAGGTTACCAAGCTACCTACTATAGGGGAAAAGTGGTTCAAGAAAGGTGAGATAGAGAAAGGTGCATGGCGAAAATTCTTGACAAAGGTTGATTGTGTGGTGGATTGGAAGATAGGTGTGCAAAGAATTGAAATGATCGAGAAGTTGCGACACCTGTTTTATATCTTACAAAAATTTCTTACTTGCGAAGTTAGGTATTATTTAACCTACCTGTACCACATTCGACTACTGATGCACTTTGAATCCAGAAAGTTAATTAACTTTCCTTACTTTCTGTTAAAATTTTTATATAAGATGTCTAAGAGTGTACAGAAGAGCTAAAAGGATCAAATAGGTTTTAAACTCTGTCACTATGGGTTGAATAAAATTCTGATTAAAAATTAGAGAACAAGGGAAGTACCTGGAAAGGGTTTTTAAAATCATACCGAAGTAGGAGCACTATGAAAATTTCTAGTGGAAAGAACCAACAAGAGAAGGAACATAAATGGGCTACTAAACCAAAGGATGCCCAACTTAGAAAAGAGAAACAACCGCTCTCAAGGGGTGATAAAGATAAGAAATCTAAGACCACCAAATCCCAATCCATGAAGTAGAAGAAGAAAAATAATGAGAAGGATAAGGTCGAAATTCCAGGTCCATCTCGAAGGATTACATGAGGATTAGTGAAGGGTCATCATACTTCTTCGAGCAAGAAGAAATCTACACAAACTACAACATCATAGGTCGATGTTATTGAAGACTCCTAGTCTTCTCAGAAAGACAATGCCTCTCCTAAAAAATGTCCATTTGAAATTCTTGTGGAAAATATGTCAGTACAGGACAATCTCTCCCTTTTGGCAGATGTAGCGGCATTGGGTATTTCAATTTTTAGCCTGGGATATAAAGAAGACAAGGACGATGTTCCTCTGGCATCTTTGATGAAGAGGGTTAAGAGGCAAAAAGTGACCCATGGACAAGAGGTCGAGCAGGAGGTACTGAAAGGACAGATAGAAGAGAAATACGAGGATGCTGTTCCTATGGAATCTATGAGGAAGAAGGTTAAGAAATAGAAAGTGAATCATGGTAAAAAGGATGAACAAAATCAGGAGCAGATGAAGGAAGAAAAATATGAGGATGATGTTCCCCATACATAAGTAGTAGAAGAAATAAAAATACAAGGAGAGGAGAAAGGAAAGGAATAAGTGAAGGAATTTTCCCCTGGGAGGAAGACCATTCAAACTCAAAAATTAAAACAACAGCTTTATGAATTGAAGTTTTAAACAAGTGTATACATGATCAAAACAATGTTAAAGAATATGAATGGAGAATTGTGAGTGACAATGTCTGAGTTGAAGAGACAATTAAGGAAGTGTAAACTTCACGCATCCCACCTAAGAATTTGTGTTTAGAAGTTTGTCAAGTGCATAAGGAAGGTTCGAGTGAATAAATTCAAAGAAGAAGGTTTGGGATTAATATTCAAATTCAGAAATAAAGAGGAGAATTTCACTTTTTTTTTTCTTCAGAGGTTAGTGGTTGTATGAGGACACACAACAAGATGAGGTTGGGGGTATGTTGGTCATTGAAATTTTCCTATTTTTACCCCGAATTACCTTACCCCAGCCATTGTTTCACAACTTGGATAAGACCTCTCTACATGCATTTTTGGTGCCTTTTAATGATTTTTTGGAAAAATGGATATGAATGCTTATATTAATTAAAAGGTTAAATAGATTTATATTTGTCCATATAAATTATCATTTACATTACCTTATGGATTGGAAATGTATGATCATTATTTCGAAGTCAAAGTGGTTTGGTACATGATCCTGACATTCTTGCACTCACTTCGATTCCTGCACTAGATTTGGATGACCCGACGATTCGAAGAAGATTAGATCCGAGTTCATTATAGGTTACAAGGGCAAGATTTTAAATCATGAATGTGATGGAGATGATTAAGTATTGGATTTGATGTTGTCAAGGGTAACAAGGATACAAAGAATAAAGGAAACAATTGAAATGAACCCTTATGAAGTTGTAGTAGGGCACAAATACAACTTTAAGAAATATAAATATACATATCCTCTCCATTAATGTGTATTAATAAAAAGGAGGGTTAAATGAGGAATTCAATGAAACAACGTCACAACAACATTGTTGTAGATTTTTACACAACACTTCATAATCGAGTTTATCTCTGAGACACCATCACAAACTCACCAACAGACACAACATCAACACTTTACACAACATAAAATGTACAATGAATCAATATAGTACACATGAGAATTTTTCAACCTGAAAATTGTTCTATTACAAAATTTAATACAACAAACATAGGGCTCTCGTATCAGGGATCATGTCCCTTACAATTAGCCTTGATACAAGAATGACTAGGGCTTGGAGTCAACAACTTATGACTACTAATATGTCCATGAACAAGGTACACTTGACTTACTTTTTGATGTAGTTCTTCCACAATCCTTTTGGTCCACGTACTTTGAACACTTATGACAAGTCCTCTTCCTCCTCTACTGCTACTCACAATACTTTTGCAACTTCGGAATGCTTGTATCTTCAACTCCTCAAAATTGGCTTCTCACATTGGATAAGTTTATCTACCCATTGTATGCATGCCCACGAGAAATTCACAACTTCTTTTGTGAATAGAACTCAACTACCTTCTAGAAATTCTTTGCCACTTCAAATGGCACTACTCATAAAGTCAATCAAATTTCCCTCTAGTTGCTTTCTTGCTCCTTCAAGATGGCCAACTCTTAGGGACTTCAAATATGCCCACTTACAGACCTATTTGTTGCTCCAAGTGTATAAACTAGGGAATCACCAAAATTTCCCTTAACCTATCCCTTTTCTCCTTCAAATATGGCAGACTTAGGGCTTGGATGGACTGCCCTCACACAATGATAACTCAACTCCTTGTCACAATACATAGGGATGCTTACTCAACCACTAATAGTCCACAAAGGCATTGTACATAGGTTGCTATAAACTCTGTCCAAAACCAAACTTTAATATAAAATCACCTAATCAATCATCCATAAGAAGACTAATCAACATACCTCTTTAAGACGTTTCCAATAACCCTAAAATACTCAGCTTTATGCACAAAAGTGACTAAGGTTTTCGGCCCTCTATTAGGTCTCATGTATCAGCCATGAGGCTGCCTTAATTTAGCTAAACACACCTCCAAAAACCAGTGCAAACTCTCTCCTTAAGACCTTTCTCTTCTGCGCTTATCCTTGAAGTAGTGTGGCCCTCATTCATAGCTTCAACACAGGTCACAAGACCAGTGTTCAACAAAAATTCAAGGGCTTGAACCTCCTTCAAATTGAAGACATAACGTCGACCTTATCATAGAGAATTTGATTCAAACGTGTGCCCATAATTCTTCCCTATGAACTCGACCAACAATCACCTAATCTCAACTTCAACAGAACATAAGAAAGATACCACAATTCATCTTTTTCTTCAGTTCAGATCAACTCCTCTAGGTCTGTGACTATCTCAAATTGATCTGCTTCTTGATGAGTGCACTTGTGATGCGTGGAATGAAAACAATTTTGTCTTCTATTTATAGTTTTCATGGTGGGTTTCCCTTAGCCACCAAGGGTCATCACATATGTCACGCCAATCTAAGCAATTCACTTAAACACAATTAAATCATAAGATACAAATTTATTTCATTCATTAAATGGCACATCATTGAAGCCTTGGGTGCCCTTTAGCCCTTCGATTGTGCCCCACATGCTCTTAATGATCAAACCATAAATTTATCCACTTGGTTTTTCTCCCACAACTTTGGGTACAAAACCCACTGCATGGGTACATTTCCTACAAACCACTTTTGTGGGTCGACTCCTTACAAACCCAGTACCCCAGGGGATGTGGGAGTACCTCCCAAGCTACACAAATCAACAATTGAAACCCTATAATTATGCAATTTAGCTAGCTATTAGTCTCTTAAATGCATGAAAGAATTTTTTATTTTATTTTGAAAAATTGGAAAAATAAATTATTTTGTAGGCAACAATCAAGTATATGCCATCCCATGGGGATTGCATAAACATTTGAAGATTAATGCTCTAACATGTAGACAAACATTGAGATATGTGCTCTTTTGTGCCTAACACAAAAATGTATCAATTTAACGAAGATCATGAATCAAAGCCAATAAGAAACGGAGTGGATCCAAAAATGGTCAAATTAAAGACACACACAAGCCTGATTTGGTCAAGAGGGACAATAAAGAGGCTATGAAGCAAAGAATTTTGAAAATGGCTATTATATATATGTTATCACAATATGCGAAGTTCCTCCACAATGCGGTGAGACGTCTAGGTGCATATATATTTGTTACCCCCCCCCCCCCCCCCCCCCCGTGCTTATTGTAACTTCTCATACCATTAACTACCATCGTGGTAATTTCCCATATTTAGAATGAGTTTTAATCCAAATAAAAAATTTGAATACATTGAAAGTTATGGTAATTTCCCATATTTGGAATGAGGTTAAATCCAAATAAATTTTTTGAATACAATTGAAACTAGCATTCTATCACAACATCATATAAATTAAATAAAGACAAACTATGGAGGGGCATAATGACATCATAAAAATTCACATCAATACCATTGTAAATAGAACTAACTCAAGCAAAAACATACACATATCAAACAACATTATCTATGGCACATATTGCACCGTAATGTGAGTTTAAGAATTTCATCTACAATAATTACATATTCTCATGGATAATATCATTGCACATAGGGGTGTAGTTTCCTCAAGTTGGAATAATCTAACTTGTATAAGTTAGATTTCGATCATAGTGTAGGGTAGTGATACTGTGATAATTTTGCCTTTTGTATTTTGAAAACTTATATCACCACAAAACCTCTGAGTGCTGGATTTGTTACTCTGTAATGTGTATTTGTAGAGACTTTCTACATTTTTAATAAAAAGGAGGAAATGCCAGACTTATGCATCTCTCATATCTATTTCTTGTAATGATAATTCTACTCGCGTAAGATACATATTTTCCTTTAAAGGGAAACGAGCTCGTTGGCTAGGGCCCAACCAACCCAACTCGTTCTCCCAACTTTAATTTGTTGTTTGTCAGGTACAAGAAATGAGTGGTGAAAAGGTTATTTATGAAAGATGAGTGTGCATGTTTGACATAGCACTTGTGTATTTCCTTTTCCTTGCTGAGGTGTTCTCAGATCTGAGGTTTTGTGTGTGCGCTTAAGTGTGTTTCCTTTAATTTCATTAAAGAATTTCCTTGTGTTATTTCTTGAAAGCACAATAAGTATTTTTGGTCTGAGAATATTTCTCTTTTGAATTGCTTTCCAGTTGAATATTAGGGTTTGTAGGGTTCATTTATTCTGATCTTGTTTAATGGTTAGTATATAATTCATTTGAAGGTTTATTCATTTGTAGCAAGCGAGGGATAACCCCTCACTCTAATCAATACCTATTACAACTATGTAAGGATATTAACCTTCCCATGGGAACTACCAGATTTGAAACATATTCCTTTCTTTGTTCATTACTCTCTTATTGAGATCTTTGAGTGAAAGAATCGAAAACTATTGTTATTAAGATTAAAGACTACAAAGAAAATCTTTTTGTGTGAAGTTGAATTATTTTACAAACAGAGGAACTTATTTTGGACATAGTGTTGAATGTTTCAGAGGGGATATAAGTAAAATATATCTTTATAAGGTGATCTTTTATTTGAACATAATATTTTGATATTTGCACTAAGATTGACAAACTTTTGATTTGTTTTCGCAGTTTATGTTTCAGAGGCGAAATTTATATTTGATAGAGCAAGTGATGATTTTGAATTTTTATCTTTATTAAATCAAATTTTTCCCTTTCACACTTCTTAATTTCATGCTTGATATCACAAAATTTTGTTTTGTTTACTAAGGAGTAAAATATTATTGAGCGTAGAAATAGATTCATTCTGCTACAAGAATAGAATTGACATAACACAGAAATAAAGAATTGACATAACACAGAAATAAACTTAATCTTTCTTCCTAGTGCAGGAACTAAAGTGCACAAACATATTTTCTTTTCGAATATTTTTATTTTTTCAATCGAGTTATTGAGTGGCATGATTTATTTATTTCAACAAACTCTTTGATTGTTATTTCTGAGTGAATCTAGTTTCTAGAGTGGAGTGGTGTCATTGTGTCTGCAAGTGCAAGTAAATAATTAAAATGCTTTCTTGTAATTTGTTATTTCATATTTAGAATGATTTAATTGTAGGAATAGAAGTAGGACTTGTAGGATTAAATCCAGAATCTTTGGAATTACTTTTGCTACGCCTCAAAGATTACGTATCCCTGGTTTTACAATTAAGTGTTGAGGAATTGAATCACAATTTCGACACCCAACACGTGGTACTGAATAAGTTCTTTGGTAGTAGAGAAACATTAGAAACTCATTTTAAATTTTTGTGTACAATAAGTTCTTTGTCTTTTTCTCTGCATCATCATTAACTCTTGTCATGTGTTAAATTATGATGTGATGTTTAATGACTAACGATACCTAGCTAAGACACAGGGGAAGGGCATATCCGTAAAAGGTCAAGAAACCCAAGGAGTACCCATAATACTTGGTTCAATACTTACATGTGTCATTCACAAGACTCAATCTATTGTAAGGATGTAACCAAAGATGTTAGATTCTCCCAGTGATTTTCCAATTGTTGTAGAAACTACAAAAACACCAAATTTTTTTGGCATATTAAAAAATTTGGTTCCCCCCTCCTCTACTCGCCTCACATCATTACAGTTATAATCAAGTTTTTTATTGGTCAATCTCCCCTTCACTTATTTCTATCGAATCCCAATTAAGCTCACACTTGTATGGCATATGATTCTTCTTGACATACCTCAGAACCTGATCATGTTGATGCATTAGATTTTACGAGAATATATTATGTTTGTACCCTCACCTTGCCATGGTCCTCATTTATTTTAAATGCATTATGGTTTGTAAAAATGGTATATTTTTCATGTGCCCTTAGGCCTTATGTCCTCATGGTTTGCGTTGCAAGTGATAATCACCTCATTCACCTTAGTAGTGAGTAATTAGTGTAAGAAATAAGTGTTTTGAATCAAGTAGTTGAATGTATGTATTGTTGGACATTGGATAAACCAATACTCCCCGTGGGATTGCAACATGGACTAAATTCCTCTTATGGATCCTTATCTTCGGTGATGTGATCGCTGACTAACACCAGTGGTTTAGTCAGCGATCAGATCATCGGAGATAAGGATCCATAAGAGGAAGTTAGTCCATGTTGTAAAACCCACGAGAAGCGTTGGTTTTGGTCTAATGGAAATCGTGATTCCCAACAAGTGGTATTAGAGAGAAGGTCATGAGTTTGATACACACCTGACTTGTGTTGGGGATGATATTGTTGGATATTAGATAAACCAACACTTCCCATGTGTTTTGTGACATGGGCTAACTACATCTCATGGATCATTATCTCTGGCAATGCGATCATTGACTAACACTTGCAGGTTTTGGTCTAACAGAAATCATGATTCCCAACTAGTAATAGGTCCCAGGTTCCTTTGGTGCAAGCCTAATAACTTGAAGGTAGATCTGGTTGAATCATGGTCCATGGACTACCAAATTATACAAGTGCTTAGTGCATCAAAATTTCATAAATTGAGATATAAGGTTAAAACATAACTAATAGCTTATGGACATAGTGTATGGAAGCTTATATGTGATGGTTACTGCAAAGACCCTCCCTCTATGCAAGAAAATTAGTGGAATGCTAAGGAAAAATGTGTTATGTATAACAATATTAATAATGAGGATCTTGATACAATATTAGAATTAAATTATGCAAAATAAATCTAGGATAGATTGCAACTCATTCATGAAGGAGACACTAGCAGTTGCATTGTCGAAAAGGAGAAGAAAAAGAGCAGGAAGAAAAATTATTATAAAAAAGAAAATGTTCAATCAAATGAGACTTGTTCTACACCTGATTCTCATGAAGGAAAGTTAGTTAAAGAACAAACCAAACTTGACATAGCCTTGGCTAAAACAGAAAGATTGAAGAATGAGAGCAGAGATTATAAAAGAGAACATAAATTCAAGGAAGAAATTTTAATCCTGAAGACCCAACTTGAAGAGGCAAGGAGAATAGAGGAGAAGATGAATAATAAACTAAAGGAGAAAGTGGCACAAGCTGAAAGTTTAGAGTTTGGAATTATTTCAGCTGGAAGAGAGTTAGATGAAAAGAATAGGTTGTGTAAGTAGCTAGGAGAGGAGATTGCAGCCATGAAGGACTCATAAGAAGAGGCCAGTAAATTAAAGGAAATAATAGAGGATAATGAAGCAGCCCTAAAATACCGTTATAGTAAGGTACACGAAGAGTGAATATAAAATAAGCAAACAAAATCAAGCAACAACAACAAAATCCAAAGAATGAGTCAAAGAATATGATTCTTGCAAAAATATGATTTCCTCCTATAGATGAGTTGAAAAAAATTGGATGATCTCAAAGGAGATTATTTTCTCCCTTAAAATACATCAAATAATTTTCTTTCCCTGAACCTGGTCATGTAGAAACAAAATGTAAGAGAAAGAAAAGAAATTTTAATCAACAAAAGATGTAGAAAACAAGAAGACTCCCTCAAGAAAGCAAACAAAAAAGAAAATCATACATTAGGTACACAAAAAATTTCCATGGTTACTGTTATTTGTGCAATGAATTTGGACATAGAGAAATTGAATGTAAATTGTATGCAAAAAATACAACAATAGTACACATACTATTTACACCATATATTGGTCAAATAAGGTGATATTTATGTATCAATATTGGACACAAATCCAAAGATTGAAAACTGGAAAATACCCTAAAGAACTCTAGATAGATAATGAAAGATATTCAAAGCAGGCCAATCACTGGATGAAAAATAAATTCAAACAAGAGAATACAACCTAATAAAGTATGGAAGAGAAAGAATAAACAACAACCAGTGACCTAGCTTGGTCTCAAGGGGAGTTATTCAAGGAGGAAAAGAAGAATCCTCCAGTGTTATATCAATAGCACCTAACGACCAATATTGATAATAAAGCCTTGAATATGAAAATAAAAATAAAATGACTCCACTGCAAATATATCTCTAATGTCTTGGAAATAATTGAAGCCAGTGACACATCTTCCATCAAAGATGATTTTACAGTATGTTGCTTCAACATAATTGAAGGATCTGAAAGTTGTGTATAGTAGCTCCATCACAAATATAATAATGTTGAATATTTTTAAAAGGAAAAATTGGGCTCTACTCATAGTATCTATAAAAAATGATTAAAGAGGCAGATGTTGTGCTTGAGGAAATAATATCTAGTTTCAAATAATTAAAAATTTCTTTAAATGCAATGCTTAATGCTTTTGAAAAAAAAATATATTTGAATATCATCACCCTACACACAAGTATGATTCTATTAAGACACTAGTTGGGAATATTTCTAGACAAAGTATGTTGTAGCATGCACTTTTAGGTACGGGTTCAATACATTTAATTTGACTCCTCAGATGAGCAGTTATTGGAAGAGGCTTGGTGAGCAAGAAGATTTTAATTAGAGCAATAGGTGACTCAGAAGAAAAAAAATCTATCTTATTTTTCTGCATCACATTGTTGGTCATATTCCTTGATGGAAATATTTCAATAACTATGGAATATCAACGTGCATGGGCTTTGAGAAATATTGTTGGGGAAGGAGAGGAGTTTAGAGACATTTTTTTAGCATGAGAATTGTTTCTAGGGATTTTTTTATTCTCATTAAGGGGCCAAAGTCTAAGGCTGCAATTGAGATTATCAAAATGGATGGAATCTTTGAAGCTATTGTCTGACATATGAAAAAGGAGGATGAATAATTGACCAAAAAATTAGCATGAATAATGTATCTTATTGCTCTTTAAGTGACAAATTCTAGACTATTGATAAACGTTGGGCTACTTCCACAATTTATTGGAAGAAATGTAAGACTCCTATGACCATTTCGATGGTTTATCAGAAGTAGGAACTAAAGCCTTAAGAAAGTAAGTTTTAGAGGCATGTCCGCATGTGATACGGGAGAATATCTACCGATAATATTGAGGAGATATGCAACGTTATGAAATAGAATGGTGCACAATGGATTGCTAAGTTTCTCATTTAATATTTCAGTTATTGAGTTCAAATAAAATCATTTTAATGTACATGAATGGACTAAACTAATTCACCGCCCTCTCCTCCCCCCGCCCCCATCATTTTAGTAAAGTTTCCATTAATTGGTATCAAAGTGCAAGTCACGAGTTCGATATTCACCCAACTTGCATTTGGGGAGAGATTGTTGTAATTTGGATAAACCAATGCTCCCCATGTCTTTCACGACATGGACTAACCGCCTCTCATGGATCCTTATCTCTGGCGATGTGATCGTTGACTAACATAATTCCCAACATGTATGACATTATAATATGACTAAAAACGTTTACTTAAATATATGGTTTTTTCTTTTCCAAATAATAAGAAATGGGCAACCCATTTTAAGAATTATAATATGGTCACCATATAAAAATGAACCATATGCTTACATATACCCATGTGAATAATTAATGCATTAAAATTTTTATTCGTAATTCCCATGAAAGAAAATTTTGTTATATATGAAGATAACATGTGATTGCTTGTTATCACAACATACATCCACACATATGTGGCTAATGATGTGAAAATGTTGCAGTTGGACCGACTCTACCAAAATTCAAGATCTAATTAAGTAATACCAAGGATATATTTAATCATTGCAAAAGGTTTATATCAATATATTTCAAAGGTGATCAACAAGAATTACAAAAGTCGTAAAGCTACAAGGAAGTGTTTTGATTGGCCATAAGGTTGTTGTGCATGCATTTATTTACAACCACTATTCTTCTGGAGAGTTTAAAATCATAACAATATAAGAACTGCGGTGTCAAATTTTGATTCGGGGTTGAACGACTGTGGGAAATCAAAAAACTTGGTCTCCATCTGCTTCATGATGATATCACCAATCTGCAACGGGTGAGGGTGTCGAAATTGCAGGAATTGGTGTACAAGCAGGCTGAGGCCAATGTTACCAAGTCCACCATCTTCATTGTCTTTGATAAATCCAATTTAATTTTCAACCCCATTGGCTACAAAGAATAATGAGATCATTTTCACTCAATAGATTGTTTTTGGTGGAAAAAACAAGCACTCGATCAAAATTGACTGGAATCTGAGCCAATTTTTTTTAATAAATCTTATAGTAACAGTGTTTGAATCATGATTTTGATAATGGAAATGGATTTAGCACCATAAAAAACCTCTAGGACACCAAAAATATTAAAGTTTGATAGTTATAACATGGATTTACAAAAATCCCTCCCAAATTTTCTTAAAATCTTACCGAACATAAATTTCCATGATTTTCAAGGTGAAAAAGCAATCTAGTTAGACTACGACCTTAAGTAATGTCCACCTTGCACAGGTGTCGTGTGTCTAGAACCTTTTCCATTCTATCCACATTTTCTGGTGGGAAATAAATTATAGATTTAGATCCTCATGAGGCACAACTGACATTGTATGGTCGACATTCATCATCCCAAGCCAACCAAATGGTTTCTCCCAGCTCTTTGCAGAATAGAGAATTGAGTCATGGGTTTTACAAGATTAGTCGCTTATCGCAATTTATATTTGTAGTGGCAGTCCCACTATCAATTGAAATAATTATTTTCTACATCCTCTAAGAACTAAAACTGGGTTGAAAAATCACAATTTTGTGCTCCAATACTCCAACCATGAGAATTCAACCTCACTGAATTGTGATTACGTGACCTAGCCCTTTTTATCAAAATGCAACCCCTCCTCCACCTGCGACCTACATCCCGACCTTGTTACTAAGTCCCAAGGTTACAACATCACATTTGAAGGAGCCATTGGTCCTTGCAACCTTCGATATTCTGTGACCTTGCGACCCCACTCTCAACTGCAATTGCGACTAGCCGATCCCATGAGGTCAAATGGCACATTCTCGGTCCCCACAATTGCAGCTAGAACCTACGACCTGTATTGTTTTTATTAAAACTGTGACCTTGCGACTTCCTTCTTCCTATGACCTACTCTCTAAATGAAAAACACGACCAGTGCTATGTTTGAATGCCATCTCATCCCAAGCTATATTATGAATCCAACACATATATTTTAAATTTATCTAGGTACTGCCATAAGAACTTCTCAAATGTTGTTTTGAATGGGGATATGTGAGAGAAATGCTAGCTGAGTATTTTTTTTTGTGTTGTGAGCAACCTTGATGGAGGGGAAATTTGATGTATAGAAAAGCATCCCTTCCTCATTGGAAATATAGATTGAACACTTGAAGGGGATTTTAATCAATTTTTTTTGCTAATATTCCATCAGATTGAGTTAATGAATGACATGCCCTTTCAAGGATTTCCAATGCATCTTGAGAAACAATTATAAAATTTAGCAATGTAGAAATATTTTTTGTATCTCAAGAACAAAGGGTGAAGTTGAGATCATGCTCTCTGGTAACTCTTATGATGCAATTATTCCAATTGATGTGGGATGATAATGCACCATGCATAACAAGGATATGCCCTAGTCAATTTGAAAGATCAAGTAATGCAAGGTTCAAAGGTTGTAAAGGGTTGTGTTGTTTGATCTAGATGGCACAATAATTTTACTTAATACATGGGAGATGTTTAATCACAATGGTGGGTGTGCCAGAAATAAATAAAGCTAAACAACTTTGAAAATTTTTAATAAATAATGCAACAATACCCAACATACGGTGTGCTTAAGGACCATGTTGTGGAAGCACCACCGGCAACAGAGATGGATGAGAATGTTGAAGGCATCATGAAACGTGTGATAAAATCAAGGGAGGAGAATGGTAACCCTCTTGAGCCTATGCTCCAACAAGATAACAAGCACCTTTTGCTACCATAGGTTGTATGAGCTATATTTGGGTGTGTAGACTAGATGCTGCTTGGCATATCATATTGAGAAATGCATGCCTAATTACATTTCTAAGTCGAAATTGGTGGTTAGAATTAATTTTTGGTTGATGAGAAAAATAAGAAACTTCCTTTTATATCATACATGCTTTCTTTACAAATCAGTGTTGATATTTCACATTCAATATTTGGAGATGATGTTCCATCCATATGTACTTTTGCTGCAGGTTATTCCTACACCCTTGTCCAAAGCATTAGTGGTGCGAAGTGAATTTGTAAAGGTGAGGAAGAGGTTATGGTTTTAGTTTGACATAATTACGCATGGAAGGAATGATAGTGAAGTTAGAATGTCCTTGAAGGAGGTATGGCATGAAGGAATGAGTTATTTTAGCTCATTATCTTGAATCCAAGATGCCTATGCGATTTAAATTAGCGGCAAGCATCTATGTGGTGAACATACATTCAAAGCAATATTCAACAATTGCTATATCTATGGATGGTCAAAATAAATTGCTCTGGAAACACAAGAACAAGGTATTTCCACTTGATATACAATGATGTGAATGCTTGGACAAGGAAGAATGTTGGTAGCCTTTTCGAATCTACTCTTACTTTGTTGTAATATTAGCTATAAAATCCTCTCAAAATCATGGTTAAGGGAGCTTGAAATGATTTTTCACATGGCACATACATTGGCAATATTATGGTGTATAAAGGTGTTGTTAGGATTATAACAACCCTCTTTTTTTTGTACATAAGAAAAGATTAAAAAAAGGCCCTAAAAAAATGATTTTTTCACAAATAAACAAATAAATAAATTTCTAAAGTCAGAGGTAAGATCTATAATAGATATTTTTGAAGAAAACTATAAAACTACTCGATCGCCAGACTATCCGACCACCTGACTAGTAGGTCGAGATGACTATAAAATTTCTTGTGAATATTATGTCAGATCGTCTGATCACCTGGCCTTCTAACCTATTTGACGATTTGATCTGCGATGAATCGACTACCGACCTAAAGATGAAACTCGACTAGCATGTAGTCAGGGCCGAGATGAAATAAACCAACAACATAATAAAAATCGCCTGACTATCTGACCCCTAACAATACGACCATTCAAATAAAATATTATTTTTTCTAAATTTGTGTGTAGTTTATTTTTTAAAATAAATTTTCAAATTTATTCATTTCACATTCAATTGATTTGTTTGTTAAATCAACAATAAATTCTTCAATCCTTTATTGATTCACGAAAACAAAATAGTTGGCTTGCTCTATGGTAAATTAATGGACATGTTAATTCATACTTTCCTCGCATTTCTAATCAAAATTCCAAAATCTTAGAGTATTTCGCCTGTATGTTGTTTTCTGAAGCCTAGATTAGAGAATTTTGAACTAATGATAACGATACCATTTACAAAAAAATTGTGTAAGCAAGATAATATGATACAATATTCTTAATTCAATTTCAAATTTCAAATAGGCAAAAACTTATATATGCTATGTTTTGTTCACAGGTCATAAAATGGGGAAAAGGGGAAAATCTTCAACTTCAAAGAAAAAAATGGAGAAAATAAGGGAGAAAATTAAAGAAATGGAGAATCCTCTACCAGAAGAAGTCAACTTCAACCCGTTCCTCATCTTGGATTCAACATACAAGACACAAAAAGTAGGTCTGATGAGGTGGGAGGAAATATTTTATTTCTTTGAAGAAATATGATGGATTAACAATACCAGAGCTTCTCAAACCAAGAACAATCATATTGACGCAATAAGAGAAACATAGTTACACAAAGTAGTAGCTAGGGACAAAAAAATTCCTTATTATGACATGGTTTCATGGATTTTCTCTCAAGCTGATATTTCAAACCGAAGAATATCATACCATCACAAAATTGTCATAGCTTCATGGAAATATGAAGTCCTATCGACCATATATAAGCTCAGTCCTCCAGAAGTTCAACTTAACATTGATTTCCTTAATAATTTCTGAAACACTATCTTCAAGAAGTGTGGAGATAGTTATGATATTTTAATTGAGAATTGGTTGCGAGAAGAAAATGAAGGTTTCAAGGTCAAGGCACAAAAGGAATACCCCATAAAATTTTTCAAGAAGCCTGTTAGATTTCTTATTAAAATGATAGCCATATTATATGGGGAATAAGATCCTTAACATTGTAAAACCAAGTGGATCCCAATACTCCATAACATTTAAAATGAGGGGAAATGTCTAAACTAGGCTGATATTTTATCGCAGAATATCACATATTCATTAAGGTTGTCATTATCATCCCCCCTAGGTGTAAGCACATTTTCTACATGTCTGCCTATGTGATAGATATTGTCATTGCCTTAGTTCCATTCCCGCTCATGAAATTGAAATACCCATCTTATCAACAGCTACCCATCCAAATTATGCTCTTATCCTATGGGAGTCAAATTTTAAATACCATTTGTATGATATTTTCCATTATGTTTTAATTCCTTTCCATGAAATACCGTTTGGAAAATTACCCCCCATAATTAGTCCAAATTTGAAGGAAGGCCTAGAGTCATTGGGTCATTGGTTTGTTGAAGAACTATTTTCTTATATCAAAGTTTTTGGAAGTGAGGTGGGCCCTCACCTTCTCCCCCTATATATTCCTAAAAGGCCCGCCCTGAGAGAAGTTGCTAATCAATTTTTTCTAAATGACCAAGCCAAAAAGATGATTAAATTGCAAAAGAAAATCTGGCATGGTTTTCCAATCAAGTTTTGTGACATAACTATTAGGGACAAAGGTCATGGATTTAAGGAAGACAAAGAACTTCAACATTTTTGGCTATATTCCTTACTTTGTTATGAATATGATCCTAACAGAATTATTAGTAGACATTTTATAACAATCAACTATTGAAAATATTTACTCATCAGGAATCCACTTCTGATGATATTTTTAGAGATATTGATGACTTCCATCAAGTTGTTGAAAGCGGAAGTCTCTTGAATATTGAAACAAAGGCCTAATTGCAAAATTTTAGGGAATATCTGTTGGAAATTTTCCTAAAAGAAAAATTTCTTTGTCTTAACATTTCTTTTGAACAGTTCTAGGCTTCTGGATGTTTCTAGTTTAATTTTCACCAAATCACTTCAGACCCTTCTGTTGTTTATCAAGAGGAACAAACAACTAAAATTGAAAAAATAGAAGATGTTTTTGTCATAGGTAAGGAAGTTGAGGTCAAACAATGGAATTTTTTAGAAAAGAAAGAAGCTATAATAGCAAAAAAAAATAGAAAAGTGAAAAATTATTGATTCAAAAATTATTGTAATAAATTCTTCGAGCGAGACGAAACATAAAGAATCAAAGACTACAATAGTTGAAGAAATGGAAGTTGGTGAGTAGAATGAAAATAAAGTATCTAGAGAAACCATCACCAAGAAGAATGAGGAAAGAATGGAATCACATAAAAAATAGAAACTGTCTCTACTGCATCTCCTTGGACATCAGTAACACCCATTTCTACCAAGATTCTCAGGAAATCATTTTCGTTCAAACCAGTTTTTAAGTTAGAAGCAGTTCCAAATACAATTCCTTCCTTGACAAATTATTATTTCAATTCTCAAACAAAATCAATTGTCACAAGGACAAAGAAAAGGAAACATGATGCTTTAGAGAGCTTTTTTTAATTACAACCAATATAATTTAAATGAGCTTGCAAACTCATATTATAACAATCTTCAAAAGATTAAAGTCTTAGAGAAGAATTTAGAGAAAAGTAAAAATTTTAATCAAGAAAATTGGCGGCAACTTTAATTCAAGGATTTTTTGTAGAAAGGGAAAATCAATGGAAGAATTTTTAGAAATAAATAAATGAGATAAATGCAAAGCATGAACAAAAAATTCAGGAGTTAAGGAAAATGCATCAGGATCAAACTTGCATTTGGAAAGAAGAAGTTGAAAGTAATTATGAAATCATAACTGTGGCCTTAAAAGAGAAAATTTAGTCTCTTCAAAATAAACTTAGTGAGAACCAAGAAGCTACACAGAGTTTGGGAAGTTTTAGAGATCAAGCTTTATAGATTTGTCAAATATTAAGAAAAAATCAATCAAATTTCTATAAGAGGATGGATAAAATTTCAAGATTTTATAAATAAATTACATAATTGAATGAAAGGATTGATTCATTGATAGAAGAAGACAAATCTCTTAAGAACAAATTTATGTCTATTTTGGATTGGGAAATAAATTTCGATCTAGTGAAATTCCAAAATTTTCAAAAATAGATAAGATGTTCATGCTTGCGTCCTTAAGCCGCATAGAAGATGAAGCTAAAGAAATCATGGAACTGGATAAATATAGCACAAGAACAATGTTTAATAATCTCGAAAAAAATAAAAGACTTTATAGAGGAATTTGATTTTCCAGAATCCAAGCCACTAAATAAAGCTATTTTAGGTAAATTAAAGCAACCAACATAGGATATTATCATAAAGTATCATGTAGATATAAAAAGGATTAAAGTCTGAAAACAACAAAATTTCGAGAAATTTTTGCAACTACTTTTTGAACAAATCAAGTTAATTGCTAAATTTGAAATAAAATATCGGAAGAAAAAGAAAAAGGTCCAAGGGTTTATTACCAACTACTAGATCAATATTAGTCAATTTGTTGTTTCCCAGGTATATTCACAATTGTCCAAGCATATTGAATTCCATGCACCTCACCTATTTCTCAATCTCAACTACGAAGGTTCTGAGGACGAGTAGATATTTATGTCTTCTGAGGCAAAGATTAGTTAAACCGAGATAGAATTTATATTTTTATAATTAGATATTTACTTCCATAAAATCTATTGATTTTATTGTTTCAAGACTTATCTTATTTCCTTTTACTATTTATAGATCCTTTTGCGTTGGTGCAAAGGGTCCACAAATTGTGAAGACTGTAGACTTGTATTTTTCAATTAGTTTTGAAGTATCAAATTTTTTGAAGATAATATTCAGTTTTGATGTGTAATGAGCTATGAGGTTTATGCCATGACATCATTTTAATTTCTTAATAGATGCCTTTGGTATTGCTCTATAACTTGTGCTATTTGATTCTGAATGAATGTTATATTATTATGTTAAACATTTGTTGTGACATGTTATAGTGTACATATTTTATCACCACGAGTTATAAAATTGTTAATTTTTTCGTTAATACTTGATCATTGATATCAAATGTTCAAAGATATATTATGTTTTCTCTCGGTTGTGAGAAAGAAGTTATCATTCAGTTTCTTTGGATAATGCATGCATATATATTTCAGAAAATATGAAAAATAATTTCTTGAATAGGATGAAAACCTAAAAATATACTTTTTGAAGTTTTAACATAAATCTTATTTCAAAAATTATATGTTCAGTCTTCTGTATTCAAGTTCTAGTTGGGATTTTAAATCACATAATTGGTCGCATGGTATTATGTTAATTTAGATCCTTTAAATTATGTTGTTGAAAGTGATCTTATCGTACTAGCAAATTGTGTTAGCATTCTGTAAATTATTAGAATATATTGTATATTTACCTTAGAATAATTACATTTCTTGTTAGTTTGATTTTAGTTTTAGATAGCATAGGAAACCATGACTTTTTTCCAAAGAGTATACAACTACCTAAATGAAAAAGAGTCTAATTGGGACTCTGATTGAGAACATACTCACTAATTGCAGGAGGAATATTTCCGCCTATCAACAATTTGGCGCTAGAAGGAGTGCACATATTTTGTATGGTTGAGAAACCTATTGATCCTATTCATCCTATAACATCATATGATATTAGCACCTCACCTAAATTTTTTCAGCCAACTGAACCCTTACTTGTTTGATCAATAGCTATAATCTTACCAAAAGAATCAACTGAGGTATCATTTGTTCCTGTGCACCCTCAAATTAATTTTTCTAAAGAATATAATCGATTTCAAATCAAGGCTTCAGGATTATCCCCTATATTATTTGATATATATACAAGGAAAATACCCAAGCATGATATTGAAGCTATAATATCATCCTCTTTTGAATCTAGTCCTATATCCTCAAAAGAAACCAATCCTAGAGCTTCATCCGAGTTTATAAATTTTACAAATCCCATGTTACCTTTGGAAGAAGTTGATTGGGAAACTAATCTTGTTGCATCTCAAATAGTAACCCTCTAAACTACTTCAATTCATATTCCAATTTCATCCACTTCATCAGTTTTTCAAATATCAATCCCTCCACCACTGATTATTCCTCCTTCAGGGCCTCCTTTTCAAGGTCTTCCTTAACCTCGCTCATCAAGTTTAAGTTCATCATCCCCAAAATCACCTATGGTAGGTCAACCTTGGTTTTTTGTTGGACCCATTGTTATCCCAAGATATCAACATGATCTACCTAAGCATTCTGAAATATGGCTCCCAAAGTATAATCTTGATGGCCTTATTACTACTGAAGAACATGTTAAAGAATTCATATTAACTCTCAAGTTAGGTGCAGTACAACATGAAGACCAAGTTTATAAATTTTTTCTTACACTTTTGAAGGAAAAACAATTGCTTGGTATTTCACCATAGTTGATGGCACTATTACAACTTGGGAAAAGTTTGAAAATATATTTATCAAAAAGTATGGAGAGGATAAAACCAAGGAAGCCTTAGTTGTTGAATTATCAAATATCAAAATGAATTCAAAAGAATCAATCAAAGATTTTTTTTCTATCCTTAATAGAATCCCTACAACTTCTAGGCCAAGTGATCATGTGCTAAATGAAGTTTATACTATTGCTCTTCCTTCTCATATCACATTTGTTGTTATTAGAGTAGAAAAGGCCACAATAGCCATAAACATGAGAGAGGCCTTAATTGTTTAAAAACAAATATTAAATATTGATGCTAAACATGCATTAGAAAAAGAAAGAAATAAAACATTGTATTATTATAAAAAGCCTTTAACTAGTAAAACAATTGATGACAAAAAAGAAAAATACA
This sequence comes from Pinus albicaulis, assembly GCA_034641835.2. Classification (NCBI taxonomy): domain Eukaryota; kingdom Viridiplantae; phylum Streptophyta; class Pinopsida; order Pinales; family Pinaceae; genus Pinus; species Pinus albicaulis. Next base: position 779,276,602 of record CM076578.1, read on the forward strand.
ATATTGATTTAGACTATATTCAAAAGGTAATAAAAAAAATGTCTAATGAGATAACATATGTGAAAAATTTCCTTTATGAAACTCATGTAATAAAAAAACCTTGGAGACATATTACAAGGAATGCACCCCCCCAATCCTAATCAAAATTCTCTTGAATAATTCAACATTGATGATTATGCTCATAATTATTTTTGTCGAGCTCACAATGATAAAATTCTTAAAAAACCTGTTCCGCTTGTATAAACATGTTTAATTTTTTTGTTGAAGGGGAGAACGAAGATCAACCAGAGAATGAAATAAAGAAAGAATAAGAATCTACTAAAATTAATGTCTTATGGGATGTCTCTCAAGTAGGACTAATTGAAAACGACTTGGTTGAAGATGAAAAAGAAATTGATACTGTACAAACTAGGTCAAAAAGTCAAAATGCTTCTCCAAATCAAGCATCCACATCAAATCCCAATTCTCTGTCTCAAATTAAGAAAATTAAAACTGCTAATAAGGCTACCTCTACATACAATTCTCCTCCCATCACAAAGCATTTATATTACGATTTAGTTGAATATATGAAGAAAATTAGAGTGAATATCTCTTTATTTGAATTATCAAATCTCATTAAGTAAAGAGATAAACTGAGAAAAAATCTAGAAAATTATTCATCTGAAAATCCTAATTCCAACAAAGCCTCATCTAAAAAGATTTCAAACATTAATGAAACTTTTATTGGAGATAGGTCATCCTCTCGAACTCCTCCTTTCCTGTTAAATTTTGAAAAATGCAACATAAATGTACATAATTGCTTAATCGAGTCAGGGGCTTCATCTAATGTAATGCCCTTATTTGTTGTTCAGAAATTAAATATGTCTCCTACAAACTCATCCACCCAAATTGTTCAATTGGATAGATAAAGCGTAGAGGTTTTAGGAGAAATAAAAATTATTCTAATCAAACTTGCCTCAAATCCCAAAAATTTTCAAACCATTGACATCATTGTCAGAGATATTCCATAATCTTATGGTTTTATTCTTAGCCGAGACTGGTCATAAAAATTTAATGGCTATTTTTCTACAGATTGGTCTCATTTGTGGTTACCCTTAAATAATAGACCAAATAAAGTCAAGGTTGATCGTGAAAAACACATGAAACATACATCTAATTCCCTTGAAAATTATAATGAGCCAATAAATTCTCTTGAATTTTCATTAAGTAATTATAAATTTGATACTTATCTCGATAAAATTTCATTTGAAGAATCATCTCTCTCAGAAACTAAAATTGAATGCCTGAACCTTCTCCAAGTACTGACCTTATATTCAAGGAAAATTTCTTATACAAAGGCTCCATCCATGCTTACAATTGATCAAACTGATAGCTGGACATTATATATTGATGGATCCAAATGAAATGAAGGAGATGATATTGGATGTGTTTTAATTGATCCATTAGGGAATAAATTTCTTCTCTCTTGCAGAATGAATTTCCATTGTACAAATAATGTGGCTTTGTATGAGGCCTTATTATAAGGTCTTATTAAAGATATTGAAATGGATATTAAAGATATCAGAGTTTTAGGCGATTCATAAATTATTGTAAAACAATGCAATAAAACCATTGATTGTGTATCCAACCTCTTGAAGAATTACATACAAGAAGTATGGGAATTAGCTTAGAAATTTGATAGCTTTGAGTTAGATTCTATACCTTGTTCTAAAAATTCTAATGTTGACCTCTTGCTAAAGTTGCATCAAAGTTGCTGCATGTTGAAATTTTTTCTCCGGAACGTTTTTTCCATTGAAATTTTGTTAAGACCTTCAATTCCTGATAATATTCAAAATTGGAGAGTATTTGATGATGATGATCGGATAAAATACTTATTAAATTTAGAATAAAGCTTTAAAGGATCCATTATTGATGAAAATCAACATACTGCTCAATTACAATCTGACTCTCTAGATGAATTAAAAAATCAAAATTTTATTTTGAAATCCATAGTTTGACTGGAAAATTTATATGATTTTCAAAATAAATTCAAAGGGAGTACACATTTCAAAACCAAAATTTCTTCAATGCAATATGAATTTTTTAATCTAGGAAAAAAAACAACCTAAAAATGTTAATCTAGGCATAAATTGTAAACCTACTGAAAGATCGAGATTTATCAGATTATTGAAGCAATACAAGGATGTGTTTTCTTGATCTTATGATGATTTGAAATTTTATGATACTAAAATCATACAACATGTAATTCAAATCAAATTCGACACTCAACCTTTTCAACAAAAAATAAGGAAAATTTACCCCAGACTTGAAGGACAGATCAAAGAAGAGTTGAATAAACTTTTAAAATATCAGATTATTTTTCCAGTTAGGCATTCACAATGGGTATCAAATTTAGTTCCATTTCTAAAAAGAAATGGATATATTAAAATTTTCATCAATTTTTGAAATCTCAATAAATTATCTAAAAATTATAACTATCTTGTCCCTCCAATGGAACATATTTTTCAATTAGTGACAAGACCTGAAATTTTCTCTCCTCTTGATGGATTCTCTAGTTATAACTAGATTTTGTTTGCAACAAAAGATCAAATTAAAACTACTTTTCGAACTAAATGGGGAACATACGCCTACAAAAAGTTGTAATTCAGATTAATCAATGCTAGAGCTACCTTTTAACGAGCCATGAAAATTTCTTTTAATGCACTTATTAATAAATTCATGCTAGTATATCTCGGCGATATCACAATCTATTCAAAGAAAAGAATTAAACATGTGGATCATTTGAGAAAAATATTTGAAATATGTCGAAAATATGGAAATTCATTAAATCCCAAAAGGATGATATTTTTTGTTACTGAAGGTACATTATTGAGATTTGTAGTTTCTAAAGAAGGTATTGTTATTGATCCAGATAGAATCAAATCAATCTTGCATATTGTTCTTCCTCATAATAAAAAATATATGCAATCTTTTCTAGGAAATATTAATTTTGTTCGAAGATTTATCCCAAGTTTTGTTGAAATAGTTAGACCAATGCAAGATATAATTAAAAAAGTTCATGTTTTTAAATGGGGATATCTAGAAAAAGATTGTTTTTATGAGTATTAAAGAATCCATTGTTACTGCTCTATCTTTATTCAATCCAAATTTTGATAAATAATTTCTATTATTTGCATTCACCTTTGATATCTCTTATGCAACAGTTCTTACTCAAAAGAATTCTGAAAATATAGAAATCCATATTTCATTCATGAGTTATGTATTTCAAGGTGTTAAACTAAAATATAAAGAAGTATATAAGAAATCTTATGATGTTTATAAATAAGTCAAACACTTTAGACATTTTTTATTGAAATCACATACTAAAGTAATAGTTTCCGATTCTGCAATCAGAAATTTGTTGGTTCAAAATGATTTAGAAGAAAAAAGAGAAAATTGGATGACTACATTGAAAGAATATGATTTATAAATTAAACCATATAAATTAATAAGAGGACATGGTCTGTGTAAGTTATCGGTTGAAGCAAAAGGATATCATCCAGAAGAAGATCAAAGTTCCAATTTTGAAGTAGGTTGGTACAATGAGTTTGAAATGAATCAAGAACAATTTTTTTATGTACCGGTACCAACAAATACATTGTATGCAGATATAAAACATTTCTTAATTCATGGTAGTACTTGAAACCATCTATCAATCAAACAAAAAAAAAATCACATTTGAAATTTTCTAAGTATCAGTTAATTGATGGCATTTTTTTTAGAAAAAATTATGATGATGTTTTACTAATATGCCTTGAGAAATATAATGCAGAAAAAGTGTTGATGGAATTACACGATGGACCCTCTAGTGGTAATTTTGGTGGAGAAACCATTGCACATAAACCATTACGATAAGGTTATTATTGTCCCACTCTATTCAAGGATTCCTTTTCATACGCAAAGAAATGTAAATAAAGTCAAACAACGTCAGGAAAAGGAAAAATACCAGCTCTTCCTCTTCAACCTGTTGAGGTTGAAGGACTATTTGAAGAATCAAGATTAGATATTATTGGTGAGATTAATCCTAAACCTTCAAAGTTACATAAATACATTATAACTGCTAGTGATTATTTCACAAGATGGAAGGAAGCAATTCCCTTGAAAAAGGTCAATGATGAACAAGTATGATCATTATTGGAAATCCATATTATCACAAGGTTTGGAGTTCCATTATATTTTTTTTGATAATGCTTCATATTTTTCTTCTCTTAAGATGATTGAATTATTCATAAAAAAAGGTATTAAAATGAAGTTTTCCACTGACTATTACCCTCAAGGTAATGATCTAGTATAATCCACAAACAAAAATATGATTCAAATCCTCAAAAATATTGTTCAAAAACACCAAAGGAATTGGCATAATTAGTCATCTAATGCCCTCTGGGAAGATAAAGTCACTCCTAAAAGAGCATTAGGAAATTCTCCATATTTCCTAGTATATGGTAAGGAATCCATTTTGCCATTAAATATTTTATTACCATCTATTCAATTAGCTCAATCTGTGAAGCATAATTCAATCAAAGATATGGATGCTAGATTACATACACTGTTGAAATTGGAGGGGGAATGGCGAAAATCAAAAGCTAAATTTCATGAACATCAAAAAATTATCAAAATATGGTTTTATAAACATTTATCAACCGATAGATAATTTGTTTTTGGTGACCTAATTCTCAAATGGGATAAAAGCCATGAAGAGAAAGGCAAGCATTCTAAGTTTCAACATATGTGGACTAGTCCTTTTCAAATATTTTCAAAACTTGGTCCATTAACTTACATTCTATAAACATTAGAAATCAAAGTAATTTTTTTTCCAGTAAATGGGTAAATTTTGAAAATATATTTTTCATAATGATTTTTTTCAAAAACATATGTAAATATTTAGTTTTACTAAGGATGTTGGTATCTTGTTGATGCCTCGAAAATCGCTGCAACAACATCAATGGATAACCACCCGATCTGGAACTTGAAAACCGTTCCTTTTCCGTTTGGAATAACGGCTCTGACTGGGTATGCTGGGAAAAATTTCCCAATAAAGTATAATTGAATGGATGTGCATATTTATAACTGAATGTATCTTGATAATGGGAGTGAAAACGAGCTAATTTGATTAAATAGTTAATCAAATTAATTGATTAGGCTCCTATCGTATCAAAAAGATATATATATATATATATATATATATATATATATATATTAAAAGGTGACAATATTTGCATGTTCAATAGTGAATTAATGCTCAATTGTATAAAAAAGATACATATAAAAAAAAAAATATAAAAGAAGTATGACTATCAATTACATAAAAACATAACAACAATATAAAGATAGAAGTACCATGTATATCTTAACTCTACTCATGGAAGAAATAGTCCTTGGTCCAATCTTTCTATTAAAATGATTTCAAGAGTACAAAAGTGCAACTTCCCAAAGCCTTATTTACAAAATTTCAGGACCCTTTCTTTTTAGACATGAAAAGGTTTATATAGTAAACAATAAAAATATAAAAATAGAAAAAACACAAAGTACCGAGGTTTAAATATCCTTAAAATAAGTGAAAATAGGACAAAAATAGAATTTGTTGTATGACTAGCTCAAGAGTGCGATGTTTTCTCCTTTCTCATTTGCTGCTTGAGCTGATGAATATCCAACATTCGATGCACTTAAGGAGGCTTAACTGGCTCGATGCGCAACTGTCCAGTATAAACCACATCTGATAATACTGGAAACATATGGGAGGATGAGTTAGTAAGACATCACAATATCAACCATTGACTATGTTGTTTCACCAGATATTGCCAATACTTCTCCCAGTCAAGTTTTTCTAGCTTCTTGATGCTTTCTTCCTTTGTCTTTGACATTTCCTCCCATTGTTTCATTAAATGTTTGACATTAGGAAGGGAACCAATTGGATATTCATGAATTAGATTGACACCATATAGATTATTGCTGACATTTTCAACAATATTGTTAGCCACATCTCTTGCTCTAAATATTTCTCTTTCTGATTTCTTTAGCTGTATGTCCCAATCAGTAAATAGGATTTCCTTTCTGGAATCCTCTATCCTGGGAGGATTTTCTTTCCCGCCCTCTGCGCTGTCTTTCCAAGTGATAAATTTTGTGATATTTTCATCAATATAAGTTTGTTCTTAGGTCAGCCAATTGATTGATCAATGAATCACTTTTATCACACAAATCATTGATGATTGTCAAATTTTGACAAAATAAAACTTGTTGTTGAGCCAACATGATGTTCAATTCCAAAGATTCCTTTTTTAAGTCCTCTATATTAGGATTATCCTTCAGTTGCTCCAATGTGAATTAGAGTTGTTGAATTTTAGTGTCTTTGGTATTGATGTCAGATTGATGCTGTAAATTTAATTGATCAAAGATTTGTTGGAGGTGTGAAAATTGAGTCTACAATAGATGATCAATACTCTATTTTGCTGATAACAACTATTGTTCCAATTGTAGGATTCTTTCATCCTTCTCTTTGACTAGTTGTTGGACCTCTGATGCCTTGTCAATGGTGGTAGATGCATAAGCACCTACAAATTCTGTCAACCTTGTTAGATCTTCACATGGATCAGTTTGTGGATATTTCCACACTACATCCATGGGTATATCACAAGATATTAATGCATGTTATTGATCAACTCTTCTTCACTTTCTCTGCCTGTTCATTACGGCCCGATGTTTGGGGCTGTAAAAGATGTCAAGAGGAGGGATTTATTATATATTTAGAACAATTTCAGATGAAGGGAAGGTCATGATGAATTAAATTTACTCAATGTTGACAAATTTATCTGATTTTTGGCTTGAGGTGTGTTGATTGTCTCACTAGGTTCAATGGTTTCCACCTCTTGTTTTCCTTTAATCTCTTGATCAAATTGATTCCAGAATTTATCGAATTTACTGCTAAACAATGGATTAATAGTTTGTTCTTTTATTTATTTTAACTTATTTTGATCCCTGTAGGACCTCAATGTCCTTGGGAGGTTGCTTCAACTTCTGTTCTTTCTGTGAAATAGGTTGAGACACCTTTAAGATGTCGAGAGGGATACTCTCCAACCTTTTGTTCATGTATTATTTAAACTAGGCAAGTTGTTCAAGGTTAAGATGGATTGCTGCTAGATTTTAAACTTGTGAATAGGTCTCAGTGGATTCAAACAAATCATCAGAGTCATAAGGTTCATGAATGAATTTTCTGATCTTTACTTGAGCTGTAAAGTCTTGGGCCACTTTATTTGGATCAAACTCTCTGCCGGGAACAATAGATAGATTTTAACATTGAATTTGATTGATTTCCTATCCAGCATGTTTGTAGTTTTCTAGAGTATAAACACCACAATGGATAGGGAAAGAAAGCCAGGAGAATTTTTTAGCCTCCTTCAAGGCTTTAGTTAACCAATACCCTACTGTTTAATAAGTAATTTATCTTTCCAGGAGCTTATTTGGTACATATAGTGGGAGAACATGGGGTTAGGAAAGACTTCCATAAAATATTACATATGTAAATAGTTCTTCCCCAAACCATTTTACTATGGCCGTGAAATCATCTCGGGCTTCATTTGACAATATTGGGGCTTTATCACCGAAAACAACTTGGTGAAGTGGTAAAATGACTCCATGGAAAATTCTGTAAAAATGAGACTCATACTTAGATTCCTAGAGGATAATATGGTAGACATGGATAGGAGTAGGGTCTTGAATGGTCCATTTCAATCCCATGTTTGGGAAATCTAAAGTAAAACACACTGCGTCCATGATATAAGCACTCATAAAAAATTGGGAAACTGTCCTGGAGGTGACTATACGATTGTTTCTATATTCCAAAATTTGTGAGGAAATATTATTAGAAAGAATGGTTCCCTAATCCATAATGTATGAGTCTGATACAACCTCCATTGGAGGGACCCATTTAATTGTATTAGGGAAACCAAAAAGCATACACATCATAGCAACAATATAGCAATAGGGACCAACAAGAGAAGATAAAAAATACATACCCTTATTGTCATGCTTATGCTTGTTAGGGTTATGCCTCCATTGTCTTATTGGGCTTGACTGCAACTTATTATCCTTTGCAATATTCTCAAGGAAAATTTTTTCATATACCTTCTGTGGGTCGGGTATATGATACATTTTCTTCAAATCCTCTAACTTAAAAGACCCTATCATTGTATCCTTTGAGGTCATAAATGTCCTATCACCAATATTCAGTTTGTTAATTATCCATTTTACCATATTAGTATATGGAAGAATATTTGGCCGAGAGGAAATTCTATGGAGAAATGAGTTGGAGACTTCACTAATAGAGGTTTTGGAAGATGTTAAAGCATCAACTGTGGCTACCCTTTGAATTATCCTGGGTTTTTCATCTTCAAATAACCTATACATGGATTCACATGAGGAAGACCCACTTTTTGGAGCGCATGTTGTGTCAGAGAATAGTGTAGGCATCTTTGTTACTTATGAAGCAGGGGGTGTTGGGTTTGGAGTAGCCATGGGTTTCTTGCTCTTCTTTGCAGCCTTTGACATATCACAAGATTTATGCTTCTGGAGAGTATCCTATAGTATGAAAAAAAATATAATGAAGAACCATACTAGAAATGCGGAAGCAATTAGAATAAAAGCTTGAAGTGATAGCGAATATTGTTTAAAAGCAAAAAAATTGAAACATTAAGTAACGAGCCATCAAATCACTTTGGAGGCTTGAGACCATTATACCGTTATGGATTAGTAATAATGAGAAAATGGAGTTCTTGTGCTTGACTTGGAAAACTTAGCCTTTAATTAAAATCTCACATCACAACATTATTTGGGAATGAAACTTTAAAACATGTGATACGTTAATCTTACTGATATGCGATCAAAGCTTTACCTTTAAATAATCCTTAAGTTATTTATTAGTGGTTTGAATCTATCAGAGAATTGGAGGAGTAAGAGCGCTATGAGTTTTGCAATGCGATATCCATATCACAATCATAAGAAAAATGAATTGCATGAATGCATTGTAGGATGACAACACTGCAATGCGATATATCACATTTGGGGTTTTGAAAGCATGCATGGTAGATGGCAATGTCAAGGATTTTCGATTTGCGATAGAAAAGGATGACGTGGCAGTAAGAGGGTCCTACCAATGGTCATTATATAATAATGTCCGTCGGGGAGCAATCCATTTGTTATCTTTTTTCTTTTCCTTAAAATCCTTTTGCGCTTTGTTTTATGCATTCGGCTATATCACATCGCAACATTTGAGTGGAGTGCTTTGTTTTCCACTTGTTACATTTCTGATATGCGATAGGGGTTTTTTGGATTTTCTGCTTAGTCCTTTTGGCCAATACGATATGAGTTAATCCTACAAATATGGTGTTCTTGTCCTATAAGAAATAAAAGTGTTCTAACTTTAAAATAAAAAAGTGTCCTCATTATTTTCTAAGGTAATTATATACAAATAATGGAGGGTTGTTTGATAGCACAAAAATTGGCGATTCAATGGAAGAACCAGTGATCTCTGATTATAATAATGAAATTTCTAAAACTTTTTAATAGGTAAAAATGATTAAGGAAAGGAAAACTATTTTTGAAATGTTTGGATAAGTAAAATTACTTTGAATAAAAAACAATTTTATTGTAATCCTTTAAAAAACCTCTTATAGATGAAAATATTTAGGTATATATATCAGTCATTTAATCAGTTATAAAGATAAAGTAGGGGGTTTTTGAAACTTAGCCTTTTGATATACTCATTTTGTCATACGCAGATCCACTGCTGCAATCAAGCATTTATAGCCTCGACATGGTTACCTTTTAACCATCAATGATACAGTATCCCATCCATTTATGATTGCAATCCTTACAGATAAATTCATATATATATATATATATATATATATATAGTTTTATTTTTATTTTTTGTATTCTTAAAAACCATTGTCGTGCTTTGGTGGCCAGATAGTGACAATGCCATTCATTGGTTGTAATTGAGCTGAAAAAGATGGCTCATGATGAGATGCCTTGTCTTATGGTTAAAATAATCATAAGCCATTACCCCGGTTTGACATTCAGTAGTGGTAATGTCAGCCTATTTTTTTCCTATGATCATGGTAAGCAGGCTCATGATGAGACCTCTTATATTTTAAGTTTAATATATTTTTGAATTACACTCTAAAAAGAGTATAATTAATGGATGGGGAGAATCATTGACTCCTTAAGAGTTTTGGATGACAATTTAGAGTTAAATATGCTTAGTTAGAAAATAGTCTTTACTTTGTTAAAGAAAACCTTTCTTCACTGATAATAATGTCAAAAGAATTTATGCAGTTCGAGGTTAAAGAATTTACAACTTCAATGGAAAAATATTTTAGAGTTTTATGATAATTATCCAAATTTTCAATTTTTTAATAATTTCTTTAAAAAATCCTACTTTCAAAGTGAAAAAATCATAATATGATTAGAGATGTTTACAAAAATCCAGAAGTATGCTATTTAACATTATTTCTACAGACCTAAATATGTGAATAAAAATATATTTACAGTAGAAGAAATGTTCTTCTAAGATTTTTTTTTTTTTCAAAATAAGCCCATTAACACGAACATACTCTCTCTTTCCTTGTAGATCTTGTAGTATGAAAGTTGATGGGCCTACTTGTTCAACAATTTGAAATGGTCCAAGATACATTTTATAGAATTTAGTATGCTTTCCTTTCTCCTCATGTTCCTTGTCCCATTTAAGGACAAGATCTCCAACTTGAAAATATTTTTGGGTAACCAAAATTACATCGAATGAATATTTAACTATCTTTTGATGGTGAGCAAGTGTAAGCTTGTCTTTTTCCATTTCTTCTTCTAATTTAAGTATTTCAGACATTTTTAATTGCAAAGAAGAGGAATGTGTTTCTTCAATGAATTTGACTAGGGATAATGAAGGAAGGGCTAGGTTTGAAGGAATGATAGCCTCTTTCCCATATACCAGATTGAAGGGAGAATTACCTATAGAGGCCTTCTAGGTTATTTGATTAGCCCATAAAGAAAAGGTTAAGGATTTGTGCCAATTATTTTGGCTCTGATCAACAGTTCTTTTAATAATTCTTATGAGGTTTTTATTGGTTGATTCTGCCAAAACATTCCCTTGGGGATAGTACTTAGCAGAGTATTTAAGTTTAAATCCCATCTTAAGAGAAAATTCAGTCATGGTGTTTTCAGAAAAGTAAGATGCATTGTTGAAAATAAGTGTAGTTGGTAAACCAAACCTGGTAATAATGAACTAATCAATGAATTCGATAATAACATTGGAATTGACTACCTTTAGTGGAATTGATTCCACCCACTTGGTGAAATAATCTGTAGCAGTAAGGATATACTTATGTTGCTTGGAAGAGTGAGGAACAATATTACCTATAATGTTCAGTCCCCATTGTTCAAAAGGTTGTTCAATGTTGACCGGTTGAAGAGGTAAGGCTGGTCTTCTTTGTCTTCCTGCTACAATTTGAAAAATATTGCATTTAATTACATATGCATGGGTATCTTTGAACAGAGTTGGCCAATAATACCCTGCATACAAGATTTTATGTGTAGTGGTATCTCCTCCGAAGTGTCCACCAACTAGTCCATCATGGAGCTCCTGCAAAACCTTTTTTGCTTCAGAATTTTCAAGGCATATTAATAATACAAAATCATAGTTTTTCCTGAATAATACATGATTAATGATTTCATATTGAATGGATTTTATCCCTAAAGTTAATTTTCTTTTATAATTGGGTTCAGGGGGAGCATATCCATTCTTTAAGTAAAAGATAAGATCAACATATTGGGACTCAGTGTCAACTAGGCTTACCTCAAATATGAGTACATTATTACCTGAGTCCTCATTTGTTGGTATGTTGGAAGATCCAGTAAGAAATCTTCAAAAGCCTTGTCCTCTGACAATTTTAGTTAGTTTAATATCAATATCATATTCCTGCAGAGCTGTGACCCAATTTTCCCTCTTTCCTCCTCATTATTTTTGCACAAGTAATTGTATTATGGCTGGGAATGAGACTATTACTTTAGTGTTTGTATTTAGAAGAAAAGGCCTGAAGTGCTTTATAGATTTAAAAATGGAAAAAAAATTGTTTCTCCACCTCAAATTAACTTAGTTCAACACCTTGAAAATTTGAACTAAAGAACAATATGGGTGCCTCAATTTGATGATCATTAAGTTGTTTTAAAACAACAACATATGATGTTTCAAAAGCGAACACATATAAAATAAAATGATCAGAAAATTTGGAGTAGTTAAAGAAAGAGCATTTATAATGGCTTGTTTGATTGAATCAAAAGCTTCTCTTTCATTGCGGCCCCACTTAAAGACTGAAATTTTCTTGATCATGGCTTGCAATGGAAGAAAAAATTGGTAAAATTCATGGAAAAATCTCTTGACAAAATTAATCTGTCCTAGAAAAGACTGCATGGATTTCTTGTTATGGGGCAAAGAAATTTCAGAGATCGCCTTAATCCTTTCAGGATCACTATAAATTCCTTCTTTGGATACAATGAATCCTAATTTTTTCCTTCACTGAGAGAAAAATAAGACTTTTTTGGATTCAATGAAATTCCATATTTTTTACAGCGTTCAAATATCTATTTTAAGTCATGATAATGACCACTTATTTTCTTGGAGTATATTTCTATATCATCTAATTAAACAACAACCGTATTATTTATAAGACCTCTAAAATCTATGTCCATGGTTCTTTGGAAGGTTGACCCTGTGTTTATTAGACCAAAAGGCATTTTCTGATAAACATATGTCCCCCATTTGGTTTTGAACATAGTCTTCAATCTATCATCTGGATGAACTAGGATTTTATTGTATCCTGAAAAACCATCAAGGAAAGACATGAGCTCGAAACCTGCAAGTCATTGTAAAATTTGTTCCATGGGTGGTAATGCGAAATTATCCTTTTGACAAGCTTTATTGAGATTCCCAAAATCCATACAAATTCATATGTCACCATTTTTCTTCTTGAAAGACACTAAGTTTGATACCCATTTGAGGTTTCTAACATGAAAAATAATTTTAGCTTTAATGAGTTTATTCATCTTAGATTTGATTTGACTTTTAAGATTTGGGTGAATTTTCCTTAATTTTTGTTGTACAGGTTTATCATCGGACATCATTGGAATAGTGTGTTGGATAATGGAGGTGTCATATGTTCTAAGATATTCATAGCTTTAAGAGAAAACACTCTTGTATATTTTTAATAAATGAATGAAGGCTAATCTCTCATCTGGTGAGAGACCTAAACCTAGATTGATGTTTTGAGGTTTGAGATCAGTTCCAAGGCTTACTAGTTCAAACCTCAAATATGAACTTTGAAGTTTGGAGTTAGTAACCTTCTTAAATATTTCTCTTAAGTCACAAAGATCTTCAAGTTTAACCACAGATTTAGGTAAACTATTTTCATCAGTTTTTTTTTTCAACTATGTCTCATGTTCATCCTCATCAATTATTTGATCATCACGTGATCCTTCAGATGTTAAAAAAGTTAAAATGTCTTCATCATCATTGAAAACACGACAATTGGTGACATTGTATGGGATGGATGGTTGGAAAATTAATTCAATGGAAAACCTAACTGGACTATAATCCTCAGATGGTATAATTCTAGATGCTACATTGGTTAGAAGGTCAGCACTTGCATTTTGAAGTCTTGGGATAAGAGAGATGTTAAATGCCAAGAAATGAGAAGTGAGGGTTTGAACCAGAGATTGATAATGCTTTAAATGGGTAGAAACACAATGAGTGGTGTTTCTTCAGAATCTCCAAATAATTCAAGATATTTGACATTTAATCTATTTCTTTATATAATCCTTAGACCTGTGTCTCATACTCAACAATATTATTTGTACATTCAAAATCTAATATACAAGCTACAATTTTTTTTCTCCTTTTGGATTGATTAATATACAACCTGCTTCTGCACCATCATTAGACCTAGAACCATCAAAATACAAAGTCGAAAATAAATATTTAACTAATGGTTTTTCTACAATATTTACACATTTAGAAGAATTTGATTGTGAAAAGTTTTCAATTTGAGAACTAACAGAATTGATTAAAAATGGGGATTTTTGTGCATTAAAATTACCCAAGAATGATTCAGCATAGTAGTTCCCTAGGATGTTATTGGTAAAGGCCATTGGATGATTTTCATCTTCAAAATCAGTTACTGATTATTTCATGTGTTTTTCACTATCAACTCGAATTTGATTTATCTTACCACTGAAAGGAAACCACATATGAGACCAGTCCATGGAAAAATAACCATGGAGATTTCAGATCCATCTCTATTAAGAATCAAACTAAAATTTAGGGATATCAACAACTAGTATGTCAATTATTTGACAGAATTTTAAATTAGAAGTAATTCTGATAAGGACAAACTTCATTTATCCTAAAACCTTGGATTTGGTTCTATCAAGTTGAACAATGTGAACATCAGACTTTTTGGGTGAGATGTTTAACTTCAGAAAAATGGAATATGGCATTATATTTGAGGAAGCCCTAGAGTCTATCAGGAAATTGTGGACATTTTTATTGAAAATTTCAAAAGTCAGAAGGAAAGGAGGAGTACGCGAATTAGATCTATCCCCAATTAAAATGGCATCCGAGGAGTCAATATTTTCTGATGTATCATTAGGAGATTTGCCTACTCATTTGGAGGCTTTGGATGTAATAGAAGCAGGTAGAGGAGAAGCGAGAACTGCATTCAATTATTTTAATAAAATTTTTTGCTGTTGTTTCAATTTAGCTACCTCATGTAGGGAGATGTTTGCTTTGATTTTTTTCATATCTTCGACTATATTGTATTCAATGGTGTCAGAGAATACCAAGGTCTTTGATGTGGAGGGAGAATATGAATAAGATGGGACTAATTGAGAAGATGTGGAAGGATATTTTTTATTGATAACTTTATCTTTAGTAGCAAGGGATGAGGGTTTCTGTTTTTAGATTGAATGTGATGAATCAATAGGACCTTTACTTCTGGTGCTAACAATTAAGAATTTATGTTCATCTTCATTATTGAAAGTAGGGAGTATGAAATCCCATAACCCATGTACTTAGAAAAGTTCCTCATCTTGAGATTCTTTATCAGATAATGTTGTTTCATATTCATCCTCACCCTGATTAGATTCAACATTGGATATAATATTAGGTGGTTGAGGATTAGATGTTTGAGCTTTCTCGAAAGATATAAAATTTTTTTTAGAAGAAGACTCAACTACTTGATTTTTGATTTCTACCATCTCATTTGACATGGATTTAAGGAAATTTTGCAATCCTTCAAGGTCGAAAGGATCTTTAGGAGTTTTTATTTTTGGTTCATCCTTAAATGTAACCTTATTTTTTCTTTCTTCCTGGGAAATCTTATTTTATAATGCAAGTATTCTCTTTTTAACTAACAAGGCTTCCTTCACATTCTCTACTAAAGTTTCTTTATTTGCTCTATCTACAAAATTTGCAATATTAGAAGGAAGAGAGGATATGTACCATTCGATCTATACATCAACACCAGACTTTAATGTAGTTGGAATTTTTTGTAACAATTTATTAAACTTGGAATTAATCTTTGATATTTTCACCTGAATTAGATTTGAGATTATAAATATCATTTATAAGAGTAGTAGTAGTGTGATCATCACCAAACAGGGTTAAAATTTTCTCCTCAAATATGTCCCAACTAGTTATAGTGCCTAATGGTAGCAAAAAGTACCATGACCTTGTTTATCCTTGGAAAGTATAACGGAATAACCTAACTACACAGTATTCTTCAGATACTCCAGTGAGGTTCATGGCTAGCATGAAATTATGGATGTGTTCCTCAACAGAGAGTCCATCGCAAGATTATACTTGGGCAACAATTTTTCTGGGTGCTTAGGTAAATCATGAAGAGGTCCTGCCAGTTGAACAACTCCTGGATTATTCCATGGTCTATTTTCCATTGTATGACCTGTAGGATTGGAATATGTTGTATTATTTCCAGAGGTTGTTGGAGTGGTAGAAGAAATGACCGCTGAAATAGTACTACTTGAGGCAACACTAGTTGATTGAGATGGAGATATATGAATAGATGAGGTGATTGGTTGGGAAGAAGGAAATGAAGGGGAAATGAATGAAGGAGTTTTTGGAGGAGAAGATGATGTAATATCAATAGCATATGTTTGAGTTTATGATGTAGGAGTCTTCCTTTAGTGAGAATTAAGTGGAAACTTGAATGGATTTATTCCAAGTTTTTCACTTTGAGAACGAGTCAATACACTAGTACCTTGAAAAATTGAGGTTAAAATTCCTTTAGAAGTTTTCGACTGCATAGGATTTTCTCTTGAAACAGAAATATCTTCTAATTTTTTAATCAAGGTTTGAAATTCATGTGATTCTGGAATGTAATATGGTGGAATTAACTCAAGAAATGTACTAGGATATTTTAGATATGTTTGAACAACTTCAGACCTTAAAGGAGGATATTTTGAATGTGACCTTGAAGTTATAAGAGATTTGGAGGGGGACCAAATCTTTTAATGGAATTTAGATTTATGATTAGACCTTAATTCCATTCATATTCTAGTAGGCCCTCCTTCTAGTGCCAAAAATGATGATACCTCAAAAATCGCTACAACAACGTCGGGGGATAACCACCGGTCGGGAACTTGAAAATTGTTCCTTTTCCGTTTGGAATAGTGGCATCGATTGGGGATGATGGGACCAATTTCCCAATAAAGTATAATTGAATGGATGTGGGTATTTATAATTGAATGTAACTTGATAATGGGAGTGATAACAAGCAAACAAGATATATATATATATATATATATATATATATATATCCCGAGATTAATTATGCTTCTTTATATGCGATCTTGAAAGGTTATCTTTAGTCTATGAGAATTAATATTATCAAACACTTGCTGAAGTGAAAAAAAATTAAAGTTAATTAATTTGATTAAATATTTAATCAAATTAATTGATTAAGCTCATATCACATCAAATAGTTGCATGTCTTGTATATATATTAAAAGGTGACAATCTTTGCTCGTTCAATAGTGAATTAATGCTCAATTGTATAAAAAATATACATATAAATAAACAATATAAAAGAAGTATGACTATCAATCACATAAAAACAAAACAACAATATAAAGATAGAAGTACCATGTATATCTTAACTCTACTCATGGAAGAAATAGTCCTTGGTCCAATATTTCTATTAAGATGATTTCAAGAGTACAAAAGTGCAACTTTCGAAAGCCTTCTTTACAAAATTTATTGTACATTTCTTTGTAGACATGAAAGGGTTTATATAGTAAACATTAAAAATATATAAATAGAAAATACACAAAGTATTGAGGAGGTTTAAACAACTCTCCTTAAAATAAGTGAAAATAGGACAAAAATAGAATTTGTTGTATGACTAGGTCAAGAGTGCGATGATGTCTCCTTTCCCATTTGCTGCTTGAGCGGATGAATATCCAACATTGGTTTCACTTTAGGAGGTTGAGCTGGCATGATGTGCAACTATCTAGTATAAACCACATCTGATAGTGTAGACATCATATTGGAGGACGTGTCAGTAAGACATCACAACATCAACCACTAACTGTGTGGTTTCACTAGATATTGCCAGTACTTCTCCCAGTCAAGTTTCAATAGCTTCCTGATGTTTTCTTCCTTTGTATTTGAAATTTCCTACCACGGTTTCATTAAATATTTGACATTAGGAAGGGAAATAGGTGGACATTCATGAATTATATTGGCACCAAATAGATTATTGCTAAGAGTTTCAACAATATTTCTAGACACATCTCTTGCTCTAAATATTTCTCTTTCTGATTACTTTAGCTGTATGTCCCAATCAATAAATAGGGTTGTTGGTACCATTTCATGACTTATCTTTTTACCTAAAAGCTTCATTTTACCCATCATTTTCCTCATTTAACCTTCATAAAACTCTTATATCCCTTTGAAACTGATGAATATAGTGCCATTATTATTATTTTTACATTGAAATTAATTTTGGGAATTTTTGTGTTAAAACTAAAATTTTTCAAGAAATTACAGGTTCTTGTAACTTCCTATAATGGATTTATGTTCTGACACATTGCATGAAAGGTGGACCAAATTGAAGACTGAGGGCTTAATCCTGAATGTACAAGGATGGTGAAAAATCTATTCACCTTCAGATTCAATGTCCATAGGTGGCCGGTCAACGCTTGTCAAACCCAACCATTTCAACAAAAAATCCTGAGCAATAAATGAACAAACTTGATATTTTGCTTGTAAATAGGGATCTAAACTAATTCAAATCCTTTGGGAATTCAGTTAGGATTTTGAGGAATGTGAATATCCTCCTTTTTTTATGTAATTCAATGATAAATAGTTAGAAGAATTGAAGAGTACACACACATAAGACATGAGATTTACGTGCCAAGCTTAAAAACTCTAATTTATGTAATTGATTTTCAAACCTTAATACAGACAGAGATTCAATTCTTCATGGTGTTTTAGTCTATCATTTTATTCATCTGAGTTACTTCAAGTGTGCTTGCAACATGTGGAGGGCCCCCACTACAACGCTAGTACACTTTCTTTGTGTATTTCATTTAAAATTTGCATATTCAGATCTGATAGTACATTTTTACTTAATTTTTATGCTGCAAGTTCATGAATCATAGTTCAAAGTTGTGTTTTCCATTTCATTTATCATTTTTGCTTAATGGTCATGGTTATAATTCCAAAATTCAAACTAATAGTTTAATGAATGAACCTTGTAAGAGGATTTAACTATTGGTTAACTTTAAGATTATTACCTTGATTTCTGTTTTGAATATGTATGATTGATGAGTGTGTTGGTTTGAGACTTGGAAGAGATAATTGATTTCAGTGTGTTAATCTAAGAATTTTGAAGAGGTTCTGTGAATTAAGTTCTTGTAAGAGAACTAGAATCTCAGACAAATCATAAGAACTCTGTTTTTAGAAGATTAGATTTGTTTTATTTAAGGAAGTGTTCAAGTGTGGAAGGAGACAACGAAAAATCTCTTGTAAGAGAGTATTGAATCCCAACACACTAAACTCTCATTTGGGAAACCAAATCTTTCTAGATCTATATATTTTAGATAAGTACCTCTAAGTGTACCTACTCGGATTGACAAGAGCTTGAAGCCTAATCTACACTAGTAGATTGGACCAAACATTTGGCAGCCGTTGCCGGGGAGGTGCAACTAGAAGGATTTTCTTAAAATAAAAAAATAAAAAAACAAATCTAAAAAAAAAACAAACAAAAACATAGACTTAGTTTCAATTTTTCATTTTGTTAAGCCATGATTCCTTATGTCTAGACCTAGGGATGAAAAAGGAAGATTTATAAAAACCCCCCATCCAAAAAATAATCCACCATTGGGAGAAAAAACTTTAGAAAAGGTTGAGTGTACAACACCAGCTAGAAAGGTTACTATAGAAGAACTTGAGGAAAAACAAAAATCAGGCCAGAGACTTACTTTTATTGAAAGACAAATCCTATTAGCTTATGAAGCAAAGAGGAAACATCTACTGAATCTTCTATATTAAAACAGAGTGGTAAAAGAACTCAACAAACTCTTTTTGACCCTGAAAAGTCTCAAGAGGAAGAGAAACTAGAATAACAACCTCTCTTTGAAAAAATTGACACTGAGCAAGAGGAATCAAAAGAACAACTTATCAAAATGACTGAGGAAGGAGGAGCATCAACAAGAGGACCTACTACAGAACAACTTAGAGAATATGAGAGACAACAAGAAGAAAGGAGAAGACAACTATAACTTGAACAAAGACAAAGATAACTTGAACAAAAACAAAGAAATGATCAAAATCAAAACCCAAGGGAGGAAGAGGAGTCAACATTTAAATTTCCTATTCAAGAAGAATGAAGAAATTAAAATGAAAAATATACCCCCATTTGTATTACCAAATTTTTATGGCATGGCATCTGAAGACCCTGACTCATTTTTATTTGAATTTGATATAGTATGTCGAACCTATGGGTATACAGATGATGCACAGAGACTTAGACTCTTTCCTGCCACATTAAAAGCATCAACACTTAGGTGGTTTATGGGATTAGGTGAACATGCAATGACTAATTGGAATGGTATGAGGCAAATCTTCTTAAAAAAATATCAACCTTACTGTTGATCAAAGGATTCCAAAGATGAAATTTTTAGAATGAATCAACAAGAAGATGAAACCTTAGAAGAATACTTGGAAATGTTTGTATATAATCTGCAAAAATCAAAGCATAGAACCATGTCTAATGATCTTATTCGAACAATATTCTTAAAAGGCATCCGAGAAGAATATTTAGATGACCTTAACCTAATGGGTAAAGGAGATATCTCTACTCTTCCCTTTGATGAGATTGCATACTTGTGTGAAAAGTATTCTAGAAGAAAATCAAGGAATGGAAAAAGAACTATGACATCTAAAGCCACTAAATCTGCCACAACAAGTGTTACAAGGGATGAAATAGGCAACCTATTTGAAGAATTTAAAACAAACCTTTTAAGCACCTTGAGAAATCAAATAGACACATTAAAAACAAAGAAGAGACAAGAAGAAGAAGATCAATTGATGGCTGTCTTCTGTCCAAAATGCAGAAAAAAACATGCTTTGAAGGAGTGTTCTTTAGAAAATATTCAGGTTTGTGCCTTTTGTACAGAAAATCATGATATTTTTAATTGTTCTAAGATGAAGGTTTTGCAGAATTACAATTTGGAAGCTATTTCAGAAATGGATAACTTATATCTCTTGGGAGATAGAAGACCATGGCAAATGAGACCTCTAGGTATGTTTCAAACTCCAAATTTACAATTTCCTGCACAATATCAAATGCCTATTCAAAATTCTTGGAACATTCCTATGCCTTGGCAAAATTGGTCTAATCAGCAACAACAAGTTTATCCACAACAAGGATGGAAAGGATATCCATATCCTCAACAAAAAATTCCTTCACAATATCCTCAACCATATCAGCCATATCCTCAACCATATCAGCAATACCCTCAACAATATCCTCAACAACCAATTTTTTATCAACCAAAAAATACTCAACAAACATTAACTGCTCCTCCACCAATAAATCCACCACAACTACAAATACCCTCTAACCAGCCTCCTAGATCTACTCAAATACCTGCTCAACCTGTAGCCAACCCAAATAATAGAGCAGAAAAACCAGCATATAGTGTAGATGAGGGAACATCTTACCCCATTCTACCTCTGCAAAACATTGAGCGTAGGTCTGGTATAACTCTCCAAAAAGAACCTCCAACAACTACAAAGAAAAAATAAAACAAGGATGATGAACTTCCAAGCAAACAAGGTGATGAAATACAAAATAAAAAAATGCAAACAATGCATCCACCTCCTTTTCCTAAGAGATTGATCCAAGAAAAACTACCAATGTCTTTGCCTCAATTTGATGTTCTAGATGAATTAAGGAATGTTTATGTGAAAATTCCATTACTACAGGCAATAAAAGACATTCCAATATACACCAAAGCCATTAAAGAGTTATGTCTCAAAAATCCTGCAAAGAAAAGATTTAATTCACAAACCATTCATGTCATTGGAAATTTCGCTGGCCTTATGTCAAATGTTATTTCAATGGAGAAGTATGTTGACCCTGGTATTCCTAGAGTTACCACAATCATTAAAAACATTTCCATTCCAAATACCTTGATTGATCTTGGAGCTGCCATCAATGTGATGACACTGGAAACAATGAAAACACTACAGCTCACAAATTTGCAATTAATACCAATTGTCCTGGAATTAGATGATAGATCCAAAGTCATTCTTGAAGGTATATTGGAAGATATAATTGTCTCAGCAGACTCTTGGGAGTATCCAGTAGACTTCCTAGTACTCCAGCCAAAGTCTAATTTAGGGGGACATCCTATCATACTTGGCAGACCATGGTTGGCAACTGCTGATGCATTCATAGGGTGTAGATCTGGAAACATGACCATTTCTAGAGGGACAGAAAGAAAACAACTTACCTTATACCCATCAGCGCAATCTCCAGCAATAGCTCATAACCTATGGCTTGATGAAAAATATAATTACAAAGAGGAAGTTTACTCTGTTTTGAGCATTGACCAAATCTATGATTTTCAAGAGGATAACAATGAAGATTTGGTAGATTTGTTTATTTCTCAACCTGATATTTCAGAGGAATTAAGAAATGAATAATATAATGTTGCAAATCAACTACTAGCACAATGCTTTCAGGAAAATTGTACCATCCAGTCTATACAAACATTGTTTGAAGAAATTTTTCCTATTCAATCCATTACAAACACACAAAGAAAAACCATAGATATTAGTCCAGGAAAAACATTGAAAATTGGAACACTTATAGACTCATCTCAGGAACAAAAGTTGATTGAAGTATTGAAAAAATACCAAAAGGCATTTTCTTGGGACTACACTGATATGCAGGGAGTCCACCCAGAAACTTGCACTCACCACATTTACACAGACAATAATATAAGACCAGTGAGGCAGCCACAGATAAGGATGAACCCTATGCTTCAGGACATTGTAAGAGATGAATTGCAAAATTTACTGAAAGTCAATTTAATTTATCCCATCTCTGACAGCCAGTGGGTATCTCCATTAGTGATAGTGCCCAAGAAAAATGGCAAATGGAGAATCTGTGTTGACTACAGACAAATCAATAAAGCCACCCTTAAAGATTATTTTCCATTGCCATTTATAGACCAAGTTTTGGACACATTAGCTGGGAAATCATCATTTTCCTTCCTTGATGGTTTCATGGTTATAACCAGATCAGAATAGCCTTAGAGGACCAAGACAAAACAACTTTTACTTGCCCCTGGGGCACATATGCTTACAATTTTTTACCATTTGGCTTGCGTAATGCTCCAGCAACATTTCAGAGAGCAGTATTAGCTATTTTTGCTGATCTAGTTCATGATTGTGTTGAAGTATATATGGATGACTTTTAAGTATATGGTAACTCTTTTGATCATTCATTGCAAAACCTTGAGAAAGTTATGAAAATATGTATAGAAACTAATTTATCCCTAAGTAATGAAAAATGTTATATGATGTTGAATGAAGGGGTAGTATTGGGTCATTATGTTTCTTCAGAAGGAATCAAAGTAGATCAATCAAAGATTCAAATTATTGTTAGTATACCAGTACCAAAAAATCAAAAAGATGTGAGAAGCTTTCTTGGCTATGCAAGTTATTACAAGAGATTTATTGAACACTTTAGTAAGATAGATTTGCTTTTGTTTAAGCTTCTTGCAAAAGGTGTATCTTTTAAGTGGAATGATGATTGTCAAACAATTTTTGAAACACTTAAAAAGAGATTATCCACTACTCCAGTTCTAAAAGGACCTAATTGGACTCTACCTTTCCACATTTTCACTGATGCATTTGATACAAAAGTAGGTGCTTCATTAGGACAAAAAGAAGAATCTTTAAATTATGCCATTTATTTCATCAGTAAGAATCTGGCACCTGCAGAACTTAACTACACAGTAACTGAGAAGGAAATGCTTGCAATCATACATGCTGTGAACAAATTCCGTCATTACATAACTGGTTATGAAGTCTTTATTCATACTGATCACTCTGCCATTAGGTACTTAATGAATAAAACCATAACTACTGGTAGAGTCACCAGATGGTTACTATTATTACAGGAATTTAATGTTACAGTGTTGGATAGACCAGGTAAAGAAAACCAGGTGGCAGACTTCTTTTCTAGACTCCACAATCTAGGTGAAGTTGTTCCAGTTGAAGATTCTTTTTCTGATGAACATTTATTTGCAATTTCAATATTGAATCCATGGTATGCTGACTTAGCTAATTATCTCTCAACAGAGAAAATACCTCCATCCTTCAGTTCAAAGGAGAAGAAAAGACTAATCAAGAAAAGTGTCAGATACTCATGGGTTAATGGAGATTTATTTTATGCTGGTTATGATATGATTATTAGGAGATGCATAAGAGATGATGAAATTCTTGATATATTAAAATCTTGCCATGATGAACCTTGTGGTGGTCATTTTTCACCTGAAAGAACAACATTCAAAATCCTCAGTCTTGGCTATTATTTGCCATCAATTTTTAAATATTCAAAGAAATATGTAAGAAGTTGTGACAGTTGCCAACGCATGGGCAGACCCACTGCCTCAGATCAGATGCCACTACAACCTCAAGTACATCTAGAGCCATTTGAAAAATGGGCTCTAGATTTTGTTGGACCCATTAATCCACCTTGTAAGGGTAAAAAGTACATCTTAGTATGTACTGATTATGTAACTAAATGGGCTGAAGCAAAGGCACTTGTCAGAGAAACTGAGCAAGCAGTTGTCAATTTCCTTTTTGAAGAAATATTTGTCAGATATGGAGTGCCTAAAGAAATAGTAACAGACCAAGGTACTCAATTTACTTCAAGAATGGTTCAAGACATCATTGAAAGGTACAAAATCAAGCATAGGAGAAGTACACCCTACCATCCACAAGCCAATAGCCAAGTGGAGTCTACAAATAAAACTCTGGAGGGAATCATCACCAAAACAGTGGCAATGAATAGAAAGAACTAGGAGGATAAGCTCAAGGACGCTCTCTGGGCTTATAGAATCACATGGAAAGATACAACAGGATTTACACCTTATCAGATGGTGTATGGTAAAGAGGTAATGCTTCCTATTGAATTTCAAATACACACTTACAAGTTGGCTGCAGATTTAGAAATTGATCTTAATGAGGCTCAAAAAGAAAGGATCATGCAATTGAATCAATTGGATGAAATGAGACAACATGCATTAGAAAGAACAATACTAATGCAAAAACAAAGGAAGCAATGGCATGAAACACATATCAAGAAGAAAGAGTTTCAAGAAGGTGACTGGGCCCTGCTATTCGATTCCAAATTTAAAGATCATAAAGCCAAGTTTACAACACACTGGATGGGCCCTTATGAAATTGTTCAAGTTTTTGAAAATGGATCAGTCAAACTTACTACCATTGACGAAGAAGGAAGAACATTTATAGTCAATGGACATAGGCTAAAGATTTATCACAAGCCTATAAGCAAATAAGACTTCATTCAGATAGTGACACAGCGGATGGAGGTTAAGATAGTACAACAATCAACTGTGATATCTTTACCATAGTTATTTCATTTTTTTTTCAAAATTTTCATAATTTAAAAAAAAAAATTAAAAAAAATTAAAAAAAATGATAAAAAATAAAAAATAAAAAATAAAGGTTTAGATGTGAAAACCAGACTCTGGCACAATCTAAACTAGAATTCTTACAGAAAAACCAAGAAATTGGCCGGTAAGAATTCATTTTTTTTTTCATTTCTGTCAATCTCACTCGTTTTTGCCAATTCTGAATAATGACTTGAGGACAAGTCAATGAATCAGTGGGGGAGAAGTAACAGTGAATTTTTTCTATTCATCTCCTCATTTCCAAAATTTCAATAAGTAAGGGATTTGTTTTATTGATTGATTATTCAAATAAGAAGGAGCTGTTTGTTCTAATCAGCAGAGGGACATGTTCAAGAAAGATTATTAGTAGAGGGACCAGCTCAAAGCAAGATCATATTAGTTCAAAGGCTGCTTGACAAAATCAAATAAGGCTATATCAAGATGTTTTACAACACCAAGAAAGATAAAGGTTGCATCAACATGACCTTTTAGATTTCAATAATTATCAGAGGGACCTGTTGCATGCTCATCTTCAGAAAGGGACATGTTTAGAAGAAGAAGACCAATCACACCTGCAAAAATAAAATCAGGACTTTATTAGCCAACTAGTGTAAAGGAATGTAAGATTCTTGTTTAATACTTAAATTTATATGTTAATTTTAGCTTTAAATAATTAATTTATGGTTACTTATTGGCATCAGTTTCATAACCTATACTCTTAATCAACCTATACCACTACTCCTAACCATCTTATCCTATGCCACTGCCCTTAAAAAAATCATAAGCTATTCTATATGCCTAATGGTTTTATATGCCTATTCCATTGCTATCCATACCTTTATACCCCTCACCACTATTCTTAAACCCTTATCCTATCTCTATGCCTATCTCTATATCTCTTTTAAACTTTTAACCTATTTCTATACCCCTGCCTATATCTATACCCCTTTGAACCTTTTTTAAAACCTTTCAAATCAATTCTAATGCACTGGCAGCCAGTACAAACGATCTTCATGGCTTTATTAGACAGATACACCGCTAGTGTAACGATCATATCCTCTGCAACATATCATTGCACTCCTCTGCAACCACGATTCTATCCTCTGCAATCACGCTTACATACCCTGCAACCAAGACTATGATCTTTGCCAACACGACCCTATCCTCTGCGCTATCAACTTCATTTCATTATAATAGGCTCAAATTTTGAGATTCCTCCATTCACAAAGGTCGATAAAGTCCGAATTAAGTTTTTAAAGTTCGGGCTTTGTGGTTTAAAAATAGAAGTTGCCGAGAATATAGAGCTGCCAGGATACGTTGCTCAAGCAATTCAAGGAGAAAACATAGGCACTTAGGGTTTATCAAAAACACGTGGAAGCCCAGACACTTTAGGAGAAACGTAACAAAAGAGGTAACTGTCAAAAAAACCCTGGGTAATGTTTTTTTTTTGAAGTAGACAGGGTAATTAGAACAAGAGAATTTAATGGAAAATAGGGCAGAACCAGAGAAGTTTGAAAGTTCAAAATTAGATGAAGACTGTGTTAAAATTTTGAGAGATAGAAAGTGGTTGATATTTTTTGAAAAATTTAATGGGTATAATGAAGAAGTCGCAAAGCAATTTGCTTCTTCGTTCAATGGAGAAAGAGCCACAGTAGGGAGTCTTTCATTCAGGGTTTCAGAGGACACTATAGATCAAACAATAGGTATCAGTCCAGAGGGTGAGAAATACTTCAAAACCAAGAAATTCAAGGAGAAATCATGGACACAATTCATATCTAGATCCAGAGTGTCCTCAGTGAATTGGAAAATCGGAGTTTCTATAAGTTGGCTTGTTCATCCCTGGGATGAAATGGTCTATATCCTTTAGAAATTTATCACATGTGAGGGTAGATATAACATAGTGTATTTGTATCATATCAAAATGCGGTTGCATTTGAAAGGGGAATGTACCATCAGTATTCCATATTTCCTTCTTCAGAGCCTAACTAAAATGTCTAAAACTATATAGAAGCAGAAAAGTAATATGGATAAAAGTTTATATCATTTTGGATTAGTAAAAATGTTGATTGAGTTTGAATTGCAGAAGACATGGATGACATGGAAGGGATTTTTAATCTCTAATGAAATCAGAACTGATGAAGAAGAACAAGAAAAACAAGAGGTTACAAAATTGATGGCTGATGTAATTGAAATAGATTATTAAACTCTATAATTCAGACCAAACACTTTCTCTCTACCTAGCAGCAGTATAAGAACAAGAAAAATGAGAAAGGAAGAAGTTAAGAGAGCTAAAAAAGATAAATTTTTTACCAGTTATACAAGAAAATCTAGAAGGATTAAAGGTAAGACCATGCAAGATAATGATAACTTACAACAAGGTTAGGATGCAAATACACAAGAACTGGAAATTGAAGGCAGTAAGGAAGAACTAAAAGAGAAAACACCCTCAAACAAAAAGCAGAAGCAACTAGAAAGGAAAATTCAAGATTTGCAACAAGAGCTTATGGAATCATAAATGTTGGAAAGAGTTGTGAAAAGAGAGAATGAAGCACTAAGAACACAAAGAAAGAAAATTCAAGATGAAAATGAAAAGTTGAAGAGAAAAATAAAAAAATTCAAAGCCAACAAGACTGAAATTTGTAGATGGGCTAGAAAATGGTATAGACAGAAGAAAGCAATCAAGGCCAAATACAAAAACATGAAGACTGAATATCAAGCTTAGAAGAATGTGGATGTTTTATTGTAGGCATTAGAAGTAGCAAACAGAGGAGTCTGACAAGTTAGCATGAGGACATGCAAAGTCTTGTGTTTGGGGGAGATGTTGGTACCATTTTGTGACTTATCTTTTTACTTAAAAGCTTCATTTTACCCATCATTTTCCTCATTTAACCTTCATAAAACTCTTATATCCCTTTGAAACTGATGAATAAATTTCCATTATTATTATTTTTACATTGAAATTAATTTTTGGAATTTTTGTGTTAAAACTAGAATTTTTCAAGAAATTACAGGTTCTTGTAACTTCCTGTAATGGCTTTATGTTCTGACACATTGCATGACAGGTGGACCAAATAAAATACTGAGGGATTAATCCTGAATGTACAAGGATAGTGAAAAATCTATCCACCTTCAGATTCTAAGTCCATAGGTGGCCGGTCAACACTGGTCAAACCCAACCATTTCAGTAGAAAATTCTGAGCAATAAATGAACAGACTTGATATTTTGCTTGTAAATAAGGATCTAAACTAATTCGACTCCTTTGGGAAGTTAGTTATGATTTTGAGGAATGTGAATAGCCTCCTTTTGTTATGTAGTTTAATGATAAATAGTTAGAAGAAAAAGATTGAAGGATACACACACATAAGACATGAGATTTACGTGCCAAGCTTAAAAACTCTGATTTATGTAATTGATTTTTAGACCTTAATACAGACAAAGATTCAGTTCTTCATGGTGTTTTAGTCTATCATTTTATTCATCTGAGTTACTTCAAGTGTGCTTGCAACGTGTGGAGGGCCTCCACTACAGCGCTGGTACACTTTCTTTGTGTATTTCATTTAAAATTTGCATATTCAGATCTGATAGTACATTTTTACTTAATTTTTATGCTGCAAGTTCATGAATCATAGTTCAAAGTTGTGTTTTCTATTTCATTTATCATTTTTTCTTAATGGTCATGGTTATAATTCCAAAATTCAAACTAATAGTTTAATGAATGAACCTTGTAAGAGGATTTAACTATTGGTTGACTTTAAGATTATTACCTTGATTTCTGTTTTGAATAGGTATGATTGATGAGTGTGTTGGTTTGATAATTGGAAGAGATAATTTATTTCAGTGTGTTAATCTAAGAATTTGGAAGAGGTTCTATGAATTAAGTTCTTGTAAGAGAACTAGAATCTCAGACAAATCATAAGAACTATGTTTTTAGAAGATTAGATTTGTTTTATTTAAGGAAGTGTTCAAGTGTGGAAGGAGACAAAGAACAATCTCTTGTAAGAGAGTATTGAATCCCAACACACTAAAATCTCATTTAGGAAAACAAATCTTTCTAGATATATATATTTTTGATAAGTACCTCTAAGTGTACCTACTTAGATCAACAATAACTTGAAGCCTAATCTACACTGGCAGATTGGACCAAACAAGGATTTCCTTTTGGAATCCTCTATTCTAGGAATATTTGGTTTCCTGCACTCTGCGTTGTCTTGCTAAGTGATAAATTCTGTGATCTTTCATCAATATCATCAAAGTTTTTCCTTAGTTTGGCCAATTGATTAATCAATGAATCACTTTTATCACACAAACATTGATGATTGTTAAATTTTGACAAAATACAAATTTTTGTTGAGCCAACATGGTGTTAATTCCAAATATTCCTTTTTGAAGTCCTCTATCTTTGGATTATGCTTCAGTAGCTCCAATGAGAATTTAATTTGTTGAATTTGAGTGTCTTCGGTATTGATGTTAGATTGATGTTGTAATTTTAAATGATCAAAGATTTGCTGGAGCTATGAAAATTGAGTCTGCAATTAATGATCAATACTCTGTTTTTCTGATAGCAACTCTTGTTCCAATTGTAGGATACTTTCATCCTTCTCTTTGATTAGTTGTTGGACCTCCGATGCCTCGTCAATTGTGGAAGATGCATAAGCACCTCAAAACTGTGTCAACCTGGTTAGATCTTAAAGTGGATCAATTTGTAGATCTTTCCACACTACTTCCATGGGTATATCACCAATGATTAATTCCTGTGATTGATCAACTCTTCTTCTCTTTCTCTATCTTCTCATTATGACTCAATGTTTGGGACTGTAAAATATGTCAAAAGGAGGGATTTTTTCTATTTTTAGAACAATTTCAGATGAAGGGAAGGCCGAGATGAATTCAATTTCCTTTATGTTGAAATATTTATCAGAAGTCCCAACAGTGAGCGAGTTCTGATTTTTGGCTTGAGGTGTGTTGATTGTCTCACTAGGATCAATGGTTTCCACCTCTTGTTGTCATTTAAGCTGCTGATTAAATTGATTCCAGACTTTATCCAATTCACTGCTGAACAATGGATTAATAGTATGTTATTCTATTGATTTAAATTCTTTTGATCCCTGTAGGACCTCAGTGTCCTTGGGAGGCTGCTCCAACTTATGTTCTTTCTGTGAAATAGGTTGAGACACCTTCAAGATGTCGAGAGGGATATTCTCAAACCTTTTGTTCCTTTATTCTTTAAATTCGGAAAGTTGTTCAGGGTTAAGATGAATTTTTGCTAGCTTTTGAATCAGTGAATAGGTCTCAGTAGATTCAAACAAATCATCATAGTCATCAGGTTCATGAATGAATTTCCTGGTCTTTAATTGAGCTGTAAAGTTTTGGGCCACTTTATTAGACCAAACTGTCTGCCGGGAACAATAGATAGCTTTACACATTAAATTTGATTTATTTCCAATCCAATATATATTTTTATCCTACTTCAAGGTTTTAGTTAAACCATACCCTACTGTTTGATAAGAAATTTCTCTTTCTAGGAGCTTATCTGGTACATATAGTGGGAGAACATAGGGTTTTACAAGACTACCATAAACTCTGACATATGTAAATTTTTCTTCCCCAAACCGTTTTCCTATGGCCTTGAACTCATGTCGGATTTCATTTGACAATATTGGGGCTTTATCACCAAAAAAAAGCTTGGTGAAGTGGTAAAATGACTCCATGGAAAATTATATAAAAATGAGACTCATACTTGGATTCCTAGAGGATACTATGGTAGACATGGATAGGAGTAGGGTCTTGAATGGTCCATTCCCATCACATGTTTGGGAAATATGAAGTAAAACACACTGCGTCCATGATATAAGCACTCATAAAAAACCTGGGAACTGTCCTAGAGGTGACCATACGATTCTTTCTATATTCTAGAATTTTTGAGGCAATATTATTAGAAAGAATAGTTCCCCAATCCATGATGTATGAGTCTGATACAACATCCATGAGAGGGACCCATTCAATTGAGAATTTACTTGTATTAGGGAAACTGAGAAGCCTACGCATCATAGCAACAATATAAAAATAGGGAGCAATGAGAGAAGATACATAATGCATACCCTTATCGTCATGCTTATGCTTGTTAGGGTTATGTCCCCATTGTCTTCTTGGATATGAATGCAACTTATTCTCCTTTGCAAAGTTCTTAAGGAAAATTTTGTCATATAGAGTCTATGGGTTGGGTATATGATACATTTTCTTCAAATCCTTTGCCTTAAAAGACCCTATCACTATATCCCTTGAGGTAAAAAATGTCCTATCACCGATATTCATACTGTTGATTATCCATTTTTCCATTTCAGTATATGGAAGAATATTTGGGCGAACGGAAATTCTGTGGAGAAAGGAGTTGGTGACTTCACTGATATAGGTTTCAAAAGACATTAAAGCATAAAATCTGGCTACTATTTTAATTATCCTAGGTTTATCATCTTCAAATAAACTGTACATGGATTCCCATGAGGAAGACCCACTTTCTAGAGTGCATGTTGTGTTAGAAAATAGTGGAGGCAGATATGTTACTTCTAAAGAAGGGGGTTTTGGGTTTGAAGGAGCCATGGGTTTCTTGCTTTTCTTTGAAACCTTTGACATCTCACAAGAGTTCTACTTCTCATGAGTAGCCTATAGTATGAAAAAAAGGAGAATGAAGAACAATACTAGCAATGTAGAAGCAATTAGAATAAAAACTTGAAGTGATGGCGAATATGGTTTAAATGTGAAAAATTCGAAACATTAAGTAACATGCCATAAAATTACTTTGGAGGATGGAGACCATTATACTGTTATGGCTGAGTAATAATGAGAAACGTGAGTTTATGTGCTTGAATTGGACAACTTAGCCTTTAATTAAAATATTGCATCGCAACATTATTTGGGAGCACGAATTTAAAACATGCAATGTGTTAATCTTATTGATATGCAATCAAGACTTTACCTTTAAATAATCCTTAAATTCTTTATCGGTGGTTTGAATCTATCAGAGCATTGGAGGAGTAAGAGTGTTATGAATTTTGCGATGTGATTTCCATATCGCAATCACAAGAATAGTGAATTGAGTGAATGAATCGTAGGATGAAAACACTGCGATGCGATATATCACATCAGGGGTTTTGAAAGTGGGCATGGTAGATGGTAATGTCAAAGATTTTCAATTTGTGATTATAAAGGATGATGTGGTGGTAAGAGGGTCCTACCAATGGTCGTTATATAATAATGTCTGTCGGGGAGCGTTTCCTTTGTTATCGTTTTTCTTTGCCTTAAAATCCTTTTGCGCTTTGTTTTATGCATTCGGCTATATCACATCGCAAAATTTGAGTGGAGTGCTTTGTGTGCCGCTTGTTGCATTTGCGATATGTGATGGGGGTTTTCTAGATTTTCCTCTTAAGTACTTTTGACCAATAGGATATGATCTTCTTGTCCTATAAGAAATAAAATTGTTTTATTGTTATAACTTTAAAATAAAAAAGGATCCCCATTATTTTCTAAGGTATTTATATACAAATAATGGAGGGTTGTTGAATAACACAAAATATCCTAAAAAATCATATTTATCATTTTCAATTTTCTATACATATTTTTCTTTGAATTTATTTGTTTAGTCGTGGAATCAAAACTATGATTACATACATCAAGTATTATTTTTTTACCATATATTATCTTATGTTTTAAAATAAACTAAAGTTTAAGGACAAATTATTCTTAAAATATGACAAATCCAGTAAATACTTGATGTTATTTTTTGCTATTTCTTAAACTTTCAATAGTATGGAAAATTAGAGTTTGGTTATTTATTTTATGAGAGTTCCATCATCTTGATATAATTTTAAGAAATGAACCAATTTATTTCAAAGAAGATGAATAATATAATATAGATTTTGAGTTTATTTTAATACATCAAATTTTTTGCTATCCAATAAATTCTCTAGAAACCTCACTTCTGTCACTTGGCTATATATGATAAATTTCAAAATAAATCATAAGCTAAAAAGTGAAAACATAAAATTTACATTAAAAGGAGAATGAACAAGCCCTTCAAGGCCATGAACACTTGCTGGCAACGGGTTGATCTTTATAATCCAACTAAAGGGGATATTTGCATTCAGAAAAAGTGAATCAATTTAAGGTATCTAAGAGAGATGATTATAATGCAAAGCATAAAAAACTTTGATAGTATTAAAATCCTAAACTTAGTGTTTAAAATGTCAGGTGATGATTGAATTATAAGGTTCTAGAAGTACAAATAAATTCATTATTTGACTCTTATTTAAAAATATATATATATTTTCACTAGTAATTCTATTTTTATTATTTGTACCATTGATGCTTTATCAAGTATCAAAGTGATAAATCGTAATTTAGAAAAAAAATCCAAAAAAATTATTTTATTTTAAATTATAAATTTAAATTTTGCAGATTAATTGTTTCTTCCAGTGTGTCTCCATTTGTTGTCAAGATTAAAAAAGCCCTCTTTTTTTTCTACATAAGAAAATATAAAAAACAAAAGTCCCTAAACTAATTTTTTGTTTTTCACAAAAAACCCAAAAAAAAATATAAAGTCAGAGGTCAGAGCTATAATATATATTTTTAAAGAAAACCATAAGACTGCCTGACCACCCGAATATTAGGTTGGGCTAACTATAAATTCTTGTGACTTATACATCGGATCATCCGACCAATCAACCACATGACCATCAACCTATCTGACCATCCAATCCACGACCACCCGAATACCCGACCTGAAGACGAAACCCGACTAGCATGTAGTCGAGGTCAGGATGAAATAAACCAAAAAAATAAAATAAAAGTTTCCCGACTATCAGACCCTTGACTATACGACCATCTGAATAAAATATTGTTTTTCTAGATTTGCGTGCAAAACCATTTTTAAAATATATTTTCAAATTTATTCATTTTTCATTCAGTTGATTTGTTTGTTAAATCAACAATAAATTCTCCAATCCTTTCTTGATTCATGAAAATAAAACAGTTTACTTTCTCTACGAGAAATGAATGAACACGTTAATTCACGCTTTCCTCATATTTCTAATCAAAATTATGAAATTCTTAGAGTATTTCGCCTACATGTTTATTTTGAAGCCTATTTCATAGAATCTTGAATTAAGTATAATGATACCAATTACATAAATTTTGTGTAAGTAGGAGAATATTATGCAATATTCTTAATTCAATTTAAAATTTAAAATAGGAAAAAACATATATACTATGTTTTTGTTGATGTGTCATAAAATGGGGAAAAGGGGAAAATATCCAACTTCAAAGCAACATATGGAGAAAATAAGGGAGAAAATTAAAGAAATGGAGAATACGCTACCAGAGGGAGTCAACTTCAACCCGTTCCTCATTTCAGATTCAACATACAATACACAAAAAACAGGTACGATGAGGTGGGAGGAAATATTTGATTTCTTTGAAGAAAGAGGATGGCTTAGTAATACCAAAGCTTCTCAAACCAAGAAAAAATAGTTTGAAGCAATAAGAGCAACAAAGTTACACAAAGTACAAGTTAGGGCCAAAATTTTTACTTATTATGACATGGTTTCACGGATTTTTCTCAAGCTGATATTTCAACCCCAACAATATCAAACCATCACAAAATTATCATAGCCTCATGGAAATATGAAGTCTTAACAACCATATATAACCTTAGTCCTCTAGAAGTTCAACTTAATATTGATTTTGTTAATAATTTCTGAAGAATTGCCTTCAAGGAGTGTGGAGATAATTATGATATTGTAATCGAGAATTGGTTAAGAGAAGAAAATCAAGGTTTCAAGCTCAACGCAAAAAAGGAATACCCCATAAACATTTTCAATAAAACTGTTATATTTCTTATTGAAATGCTAACCAAATTATATGGGGTATAATATCTTGAATATTGCAAAACCAAGTGGATCTCAATAATCCGTATAATTTTAAATGAGGGGAAACGTCTAAATTGGGATGATATTTTATGAGAGAATATGACAGATTCATTAAATTTTTCATTGTCACCCCCTTCAGTATTAACACATTTTCTACATGTTTTCCTATTTGACAGATATTTTCATTTCCTTAGGTCCATTCCCACTCATGAAATGGAACTACCTATCTGATCAACAACTACCCATCCAAAATTACACTTCTATCCTATGGGAGTAAAATTTTGAATACCATTTGTATAATTTTTTCCATTATGTTTTAATTCCTTTCCATGAAATCTTGTTTGGAAAATTACCTCCTAGAATTAGCCCAAATTTGAAGGAAGGCCTAGAGTCAATTGGTCATTGGTTTGTTGAAGAAATATTTTCTTATATCAGCTTTTTTGGAAGTGAGCCGTGCCCTCACATTCTCCCTCTCTATATTCCTGAAAGGCTCGCCCTAAGAGAAATTGATAATCAAGTTGTTCTAAATGGCCAAGCCAAAAATATGAGTAAATTTCAAAAGAAAATATGGCTTGGTTTTCCAATCAAGTTTGGTGACATAACTATCAGGGATAAAGGGCATGGATTTAAGGAAGTTAGAGAAATTCAAGAAGTTTGGCTATATTCCTTACCTAATTATGACTATAACCCTAGTGGAATTATTAGCTGCCATTATATAATAGTGAGCTATTGAAAATATTTACTCTTCAAAAACTCCCTTTTGATGATATTTTTAGAGATATTGATGGCTTCCAACAATCTGTTGAAAGACGAAGACTCTTGAATATTGAAATAAAGACCCAATTGTAAAAGCTTATGGAAAACCTGTTGGAATTTTTCCTAAAAGAAAAATGTCTCGGTCTTAACATTTATTTTGAACAGTAAAAGGTTTATGATTTTTTCTAGTTTAATTTCAACCAAATCAATTTAGACCCTTTTGTTTTTTCTCAAGAGGAACAAATGATTGAAATTGAAAAAATAAAAGATGGTGTTGTCACAGGTAAGGAAATTGAGGTCATAACAGTGGAATTTTTGAAAGAAAAGTAGGAAGGTACAATAACGTAAAAAAATAAAATAAAAGGGAAAAACAATTGATTAATAAATTATTGTAATAAATTCTCTGAGCGAGACAAAACATAAAGAAACAGAGTCTACAATAGCTGAAGAAATGGAAGTTGATGAGGAGAAGGAAAAGAAATTATCTGGAAAAAACATCACCAATAATAATGAGGAAAAATGGAATCACATAAAATAATAGAAGATGTCTCTACTGCATCTCCTCAGACATCAGTAACACCCATTTCTACCAAGATTCCTTGGGAATCATTTTTGTTTAAACTAGTTTCTGAGTTAGAAGCAGTTCCATATATAATTAATTCCTTGACAAATTATTATTTCAATTCTCACACAAAAACAATTGTAAGAAGGAAAAAGAAAAGGAAACATGATGCTTTAGAGACCGTGTCTGAGTTTAAATGGTAGGCTCAAGGAGACGTGAAAGAAAAATCTCAAGAATCCTCTCAGGCTTTAGGAGATTTTGCTAATTACAACCAATATCATTTAAATGAGCTCTCAAACTCATATGAAAACACCTTCAAAATATTAAAGTCTTAGAGAAGAAGTTAGAGAAAAGTGAATCGTTTAATGAAGAGAATTGGTACAAATATTCCGAAACTTTAATTCAAGGATTTGTATTAGAAAGAGAAAATATATAGAAGATTTTTCAGAAAGAATTAAATGAGATAAATACAAATCATGAACAACACATTCAGGAGTTGAGGAAAATGCATGAGGATCAAACTCGTATTTGGAAAGAAGAAGCAGAAAGTAATTCTTAAATCATAACTGCAACCTTAAAATAGTAAATCAAATCTCTTCAGAATCAACTTAGTCAAAACCAAGAAGCTACATAGAGTTTGGGAATTTTTAGAGATCAAGCTTTACAAATTTGACAAATATTAAGAAAAAATCAATCAAATTTCTATAATAGGATGGATAAAATATCAATATTTTGTAAAGAAATTGTTATCAAAAAATTGATCTTGATTGGCTGCTCATCAATCAACTCAATGTAACTGTTTCAAACCACTTATAACTGAAGATTAGCCTCTTCAGTTTGAGAGGGCTCTCTTAAAGGGGGTTTATGATTTTGAATAAAGATAGTACTAGATGGCTAACTCTATGGAATTGTAACTTGTTTTTGTATGATTGCAGGTTGAAAAATGAAGGCTTGCTACCATTGGGCTCATGGAGTCAACAATCAATAGTCTTAGTGATAGTGGTTCTTCACATGGAAGCTGAGGCAAATAGAGGTTTTTAACAGAGATAATTCACACACACAACATAGGAAAACACAGTCATTTCACCCCTAAAGGAAGTCAGAGCATAATATTATGAATTATAAGTAATTAGAGATGAAATCTACTAAAATTGATTAAGCATAAAGATACAGATCAATAAGACATCAAAAACCTCATGAGAATCTTAGGTCTGGAAGTAGAATGTCACTTTTGTATTACTGAAAAAGGATGAAACATACAAGCAGAAATTTGGCGCAATATTCTCCAACCCTTTGCTTCTTCGATGTTTTGTCTATAAATAGACATTATTTACAATATGGATGATCTACCTGGTGGCTAGATCCTCAAATTCTACTTTGACACCTATCATAACTGAAATCACTAACTTAAAATAGAAAATTGACAGCTATCCTTAAAGAAAACAAAATCCTAATAGGAGTCTATCTCCTATTTATTACATTCCTTTATCCTATTAATGAAATAGTTACATAATGGTTACATCACGAATGTCACATGTTCGAATGACAAATGGCCCTAGTTCACCACCACTTTACATCTTTAAAGCAACCCTAGATCAGTGGAACATAACCATGCTTTTTAGGAATGGATGTCCTTCTCTTTAAATGTTGTTTTGACTGATGAGCTGGATGTGTGGCACTCCATTTAAGTCATAAATATCTGTTGATAAGGTCCATTGACATGATGGAGGTATCCAACTGGATGATCTACTTTCAAGATGCTCAAAATTCTTCAAAAACTCCTCGCTACGAAAACATGGCAGTTTTAGACAGTTTCATAGCGAGTTTTAGTCGCGTAGGAAAAATTACTTTTCCACCTATCTCTTTGACTCCTTTGTTGTTCCAGTACCTTTAGCATGCCATGAAACTTTGCAAACCATCAACCTCCCTCCATAAAACTTGACAAAATTGAGTTTTGAGGAAAAAATACACCAACAAGAATTTTCGTAACATATTTCTGGCCTCAAGCCTGAGGTAAGCTACGAAACTATGCAAAAAACCATAAATTAATCCTTTCAAGATTATCTTCAAAAAATTTCCTCTAGCTACAAAATTTGGGTTCTTTGCAATGTATGAACCTCCTAAAATATATTCCATCTTAACTTATTACTCCTGTGGTGTTTCCTCCTCATTCACAATTAGTTGACTAATGGGCTCTTCTACCACTGTCATTTTCAATCCTTTCTTTTCCATCTCCACATGAATCAAATCTAATTGATCCTAAGATCTTCTACTTTTTCCTTTAAAGCTCTGTTTTTGGATTGTAAGTGAAAATTCATCCTCCTGAAATTCTTAACCTCCCCTCTAAGTGGCTGAATCCATTTCATCAACTTCTCTATATTGTCCAAGGTTTTTGAAACACTTGTGACTTGATCTTCCCATATTTTATTCATTTTCTCAAACTGAACTTTCTCAACTTTGAGTTTATTTACCTCTTGCCTAAAAAATGATGTCTCACTTGCCTCCTTCAACTGCTCTTTAAGGGTTTCAATTTCTGATTTTTCACTAATTTTCTCTTTACCCTTTCTTTGTTTGATAACCAGCTCTTCTTTTGAAGGTGAAGACAAATCTATGATTCTTGGTGGCTGGGCAGTTTCATTGATCTTATCAATATCTTTTCCATTCTCCATGACCTTCCTTGCATGTCTGGTCATTGGCTTCCTAGGTTGAAAAATGAAACCAACATCATCACCTGCAAACTCTAATTTTTTAGCTGTCTTACCTTACTTTAGCTTTCTTCCTCCATCTTCAATGTCATCAGCTTGCACAGTGGGTGATTATTCAATGTCAATTACATGCAAGATGTCCTCTAAGTTTCCTTTAGCCATTTTTTGGCTCTTAGTAACTCCCTTGCTGCCTTGTTTGATGACTGTCTGCTTATATTTTGCAGGTGATTTTCTAGGTGTGTTAATCTTCTGTAAAGGCTTTGCCTCCATGCTCACTGGTTCTGGGGGAGATGACCTATTTCCTTCTTTAGCTTCCTCTGCCACAACTGGTGATGAAATTTTTCTAGATTTGAGGGCTTTCTTAGGAGTGACAACATAAATTTCATAACCACTCATGAAAATGAAGGAAGTCCAATATCTGTTTAATCTTTTCAATTCCTCTAACACCAACAACTTAATCAAACCATGATGAAAAAGATAAGTTTCATTGCCCTTTGTTTTGATTTGAAACTTATCTGAAATTTTCCCTGAACTTCTGTATAAATAAAAAGGCAAGTCAAGTGACCTCTTACCCAAAAAATGCAGCAAAAGCCTAAGGTGATATGAGTAGACCATGTGAAACCTTCCTTCACAGGTAAAATACTTCTGGATGATCATCAAAAGCTTTGAATAGTTGTCCTTCATGAAACTCCTAGATATAGCATTTGTCAGATCAATTTTACTATGTTATTGCTTGATGAACTCTTTGCAATTTTCATTGTGAACTTGATGCCTTTAAACCACTGTTCTCCTCCTCTAGGGATTCCTGTTGCTGATGAAATGGTCTCTGGTGTCACTATAAGGTTTAAAATGCCAACTTTTGAAGCTGTTCCTATGAAGCTGGCAGCAAAATCCTTGGAAACCTGTAGATGAAAGCCCTGCAACCTCTGATAGAATTGCAAGCAAACAATTCTTCTGAAAACCTCCATGGCAGTTGGTTCTTCATTGAGAAAATTCATGTCCATGGGCTCATACCTGTGGAAATGACCACCTTTGTTTTCTTTCCTTCTTGCAGCCATGGGTGCTTTATATCTTCACAGGCTCACTTGCTTGATGACACCTGCAAAGTTCAAATATGCCAGTAACCTGCTTGGCTCGATGAATCAACTCTCCAGAGATAAAATTACATGCAAAGATAAAGAAAAATATGAAAACAAGGCTAATTGGGGTAAGGGTTTATGGTTTAAATAACAACTCACGTTTTAATCATAACACTTGCATGTCGAAAAGGGGAATCATGACCTCAGACATGGCTATGTACCTTTGAATTAACCATAACAGACTCAAATGATCTCTACCATATCTCGTCCTGTTATGCGGAATTATGGATTACGGATAAAACATTCTTCCCTAGATGTAGTGCTCATCTAGAAAAATAGGTTGAAGACTTTGCAACTACTTTTCCTAATAGTAAATAGACACACAGAATAGATCAAAGAACTTACTTGGAGTCCAAGCGCTTCCTATTCTCCTTCTGTCGCTTTTGTTGTAGCTTCAAATCTGAGCTAAGTCACCAAAATATTCTTTGCAAATATGAACACTAAACGTCAAAAGATAGAAATAGTATATATGTCTATTCAAGTTATTCAGTTAAATCAATAAAACATGAACCATATGCATCAAATAAGAATTTATAATACGAAAGACATGAGCTTATATGGAT
This sequence comes from Pinus albicaulis, assembly GCA_034641835.2. Classification (NCBI taxonomy): domain Eukaryota; kingdom Viridiplantae; phylum Streptophyta; class Pinopsida; order Pinales; family Pinaceae; genus Pinus; species Pinus albicaulis. The sequence continues at coordinate 779,317,562 of CM076578.1, forward strand.
ACATATGTTGGAAAGTAAGCAACAATATTTATTAATGGATAGAAGGGGAGGTTACAACCCAATGATTTATTTAGTGTCACCATCTCTAGCAGCATCCCAACCTCATCACAATGCACATCTCTCTAGCACCATGTCACTCAAATCAATTCCTCAATTGAAATTCCACTAGCATTTCTCTACTCAAATTCTTCCTTCTCAAACACTAAGATCTGTGCTCAATTTATAGAGGAGCTGGAGGTAGTTTTACAATCAATGACTTTCTAATAATAGGAAAGACATGTTCCTAGTCTCAGAGGTATCAAATGGACACATGGATTCGAAGTTTGACACATGTGAATCTTCTAGAAGGCACTAGCCAAGTGGAGATTCCAGAACAATGAGAATTTTGCTCCCAATGTGACCAACGCACCTTTGAGTGTCGAGAAGTGCTTTGCAGAGCACCCTTGAGTGGGGTTACTTGCATATGCGACGCACTTAGTCCTTTTAGAGGCAACGTTGGTGAGGTCTCATATGATATATTATAAACTTAAAATCTTGGAAACATTTGCAGATGAAAGTCATGGATGATTTATCTTGTTCTTTGTATTAGGGTATGTAACAACTAAAATGATACGGGATGATAGACCCTATTCATTGGTTCTGGAGATGATATCTAGTTAACTAGGTCATTGGGAATGGTGCCCAAGTTGACCTATAACAATTTCCCCCTAAAGCATGAAGTCAGAATAGTAATAACAATATTTTGATTGAGATGCTTTACATTGTGATGGGCTGGAGATGAAGTGGAGTGGCGACCTGTATCAATCTTACAATACATTACATGATGATATATCCTCTTGATCATAATTGCTGAGGGAAGGCATTCCCATGCTCAACACATAAAATTTCTAATAATATGTACATAATTCATAAAGTCGTCTACATTGGAATGTTTCCCAATACAGACATGCCTACAGATATAGGCCCATGTTCAGATGACGATCTGTATGTAAGGTCACCGTATAGATGATGTGTACAACAATCCTGAAATTGTAGCCCAGATGACTGAAACTAGATCCGGGGTCTTCTTATCTCGTTCACTCGATCATTCGGGTACAAGTCTAGCCATGCGAATATATGATTTTTAGTCGAACATGGAAACACATCGTTTGATTACCAGCCAATGATGTGATTTGTTAACAAACGCGAGAGAACCACCATTGATGTCAATGGCCTTCAAGGTACCGCAGTACATTTCGTAAGGTGTGAATAGATGATTTAATGTCAAACACCAAACAAAATCTTTTGGTCATAAGTCCAGAAGCGAGGATCTTGTCAATGCTGTAACAAGCCTCATGGTACTGGAACTTAATGTTTCTAAGTGAAATTCCTGGATAATGATTTTTCATCGACAGGAAGCCACCTTATTGCGAAATGAGAGTTACTGATTTCAGAGACAAAGGTATGACTTGATATAGAAATGTTCAGGGATGATTGTCATGAGAATGAAGGTTTATGGGTATTGCAGAAGGATGAGTATTCACTGGATGACTTCTCTTGAACATAGGGTTACACTGAGATGAGTTGGTAGCATTGACCCAAAACCGAAGTGAAGGTATGATGAACCATAGGTATGAATGAACTGTCAAGAATATTACCCAACCCAAATAGTCACGGTGATGAAGTGAAGTGTCATGTTCAAGAGAGACCTGCTACTATAAAAAGTTCTGTTCACTTTCCCAAATTTTCCCCGGTCAGTTGTCGACCAGTACCTCTTTATTTTTAACAAGATTGAGGAGGATAACATTTGCTTGATCTATAATTCAACCCTTCAGGCGAATAATGTATCGTTATTTAATAATTTAATGAGTCCAGCGATGAATGAAACTCGATTCTTGCCATGATCGACAAGCCTGTCGCTATTTTATGTTTTAACGAGCTTAACGACAGTGATAGCCCGATCATTTTTCATATTTAGAGAGTTTGAAAAAGAGGACGAAAGAAAAATCCGAAAGTAATTTTTCGTAAAGTTGTCACTCAGATCTGAATTTTTTTTTGAATAATATCAGAGAGAACCTCTTTAGTCATGTTTGACCAAGGTATTCCTTTTTCGTAAATAAACTATCTCAGTCTGGAAAAGGGTTAAACTTATACTGAGTAGATATCAATTCATTTACTTTTATGAGCTCAAAAAGACAAGTGCTCGGAAATCTTTTCGCATTATCAGAGTTTGAACAGAGCTGAAAGAAGACTCCAGGGGTTCCTTTTTCACTGTTATCGAAGCTCAAAAAAGAGATAAAAGTGTGCTTCAAATCCTTTTTCGTTTTTAACAAAGCTCAAAAAATAAGGATAAAAAGTATGCTTTGTGGTCAAATCATTCTTGAAATAAATCTGTATGACTAATCTGTTCATCATTTGTAAAACCTGTTCAAAACAACATCAAATGGATTAAAAATACCTGTTTCATAATAAAAATATAATAAAACCATAGTCATAGCATTAAATATTCATTGTAAATAATTAAATGACTAAATAAAAAGAGTTTTACTATTCATTTTTACCATTCACTAGTTACCATTTGCATTTTGGAGCTCTGAACCTATTTTTACCCCCGAACTTTAGTAGTTTATTGGGTGCAATAGGCAAGAATGTTTTCAATGCCCCTTGCAAGAGTAGGTGTCCCCCAAGCTTTATTTTATTCACCTAAGTAGATTACTGGTTACTAATAGTTGGATGGAATGAAGGTTCATTTACGAGATCAAATGGAAGACTCGTCTTAATTAGGAGAGGATTTGTTTCATTTTTTAACGAGCTTGACACAGGAAAAGAACTATGCTTATGGCCTGTTTCATTTTTTAACGAGGTTGACATAGTAAAATAACTTTCCTCAAACGCACTTGTTTCATTTTTTAATGAGGTTGACACAAGAAAAAAGAACTATCCTCATAGGCACTTGTTTCATTTTTTAACGAGGTTGACACAAGAAAAAATAACTATCCTCAAAGGTACTTGTTTCAATTTTTAACGAGGTTGACACAAGAAAAAATAACTATCCTCATGAATCTGTTTCATTTTTTAAAGAGGTTGACACAGTAAAAAGAACCATCCTCATAACCTGTTTCATTTTTTTAACGAGGTTGACACAGTAAAAGAACCATCCTCATTGTGCAGTTGGACTAGTGAGTGTGTGCTGGAAAAGATGTAGTTTAACAGAGTCATCATTTAACGAGTTTGATGAGAACCAAAAATGATAAGTTATAACATGCATTGACTGGTCTTCTCCAGGGTTTTCATTAAATTTTTGAATTTCAAAGGGTAATTTTTGTGGTATCACCGGCCACTAAGGAGAATAACTGATGGGATCAACTTGATATTGCACTAAAGATGTGAATAAAGGAGCAAGCCATTCAATACTCATAAAAGAGGAACCAGATAGGATTCTAGATGATGACATGGGTGAATTCAATGGAAAAAACATCGAAGATGAAGCAACAGTAGATGCTGTCGCAGTTGAAATAGATGGTTCAGTTCGGGATGTTATCTCAGCCATGGTCAAATGACCCAATGTATACCCTATAGAATCTATGGGAACTTGAAGTGAAACATGATCAACAAAAGCAGAGGAAAGCGATCGAGGAAAATATTTGTACAGGTAAAGCTCCTACCGAAAAATGAGTTGGAGTTAAAGGTGTCTCGTCTTGTGATATTTCTTCAATCAAAATCAAACCAAGTGGAAGAACTTCGCCATTTGGCCCAAAGTATGTTTCAGGTGGTTGGCTACGTGATATGGGAGACTCAATGGCTAGAATAGATTGTGGAGTGTAAAATACAGAAACAATTTCCTGTTGCTTGACTTCAGGATCAATATTTTCTCCACTTAGGGAATATAGCAACTGAAATAGAAGGGGATGATAGACCCTATTTCATTGGTCCTGGGGATGATGTCCAGTTTGACCAATAACAACTACCCCCTAAAGCACGATGGGATTCGGATCAACTTCTGGTTGAACAACATCGGGTTCGGGAGGTATGGTCTCATTGATTGGATGGATCATGACCACGGGTAGCTGTGAGGACTTTGTCTCGACAACAGTAGACAAACTAGGATTTGTAGAAACAACTTGTGTCAAATCTGGTATATGGGAAATGATGCTTCAATAAAGGTACTGATAGTACTGGTTTCAGTAGAGTGATGTCGCCTTCGCTGTCTAGAAGTAACTTCTGGTGTTAAAGGTGGTTTCAATGCTAGTCTACGCGAACGACAGGGAAAAGGATTTTATTCTTCCACGATGACTGATTTATTTTAACCAAAAAAAATAAACAAAATAAAAGGGTATTACTAGGCAAAAGGTTTACCAAGAAACTATGAACTACAGAATACCTCCTAGTGAACCAAGAAGTACGAGTAGGCAATCTCCTCGAATGCTGTGTTCGGTGTATCACAATTTACAAGGTGGCCGACTCGGTTCACTATGGATGGATAACAACCTAAAGTTGTCCTCCCAAATATACCCAAAGGTACATGGAGGCCCAAGTCCATATTAGTGATGTCTAATGCGAAACCGCACAGTGAGAGCACCCCTTTATACTTTTCGTACTGTAACACTGCCCGATATACCTGAAAGTACATGGATGAGCTACGAAATACTTACGTACGTGGAGTGAGGTATCACACTTGGAATGTATCGCAAACAATTAATGACAGCTGCTATGTTTTACGATGCCAGAACATGTCTCTATCCTAGACCTTCTAAATGTTATTGTTATGGTTCCAATGCTTTGTTAGGTAAATTTAGATAAATTTTAAGTTGATCTTGTTTATCAATTTTCCTTTCAAGGTTCACCACGATGATGTATTGGAAATTCCTAAAATGCAAACTAAAATGATAAGCAATATTTTACTTTTAGTTTTTCAATGAAAATAATAGCTACTAGATGGAAAGAGAAATCAATTTGAGAGCAAACAAATCAAAGATAACAAACTAAATGCATCTTTCCAAATCTTTCCTTTTGCAAAACACACAATCCACTACATGCAAATACAGGTTTTTCTTTTCAGTTCCTTTAATGTTATGAATGCAGAAAAGAAACTAAGTGCACCAAATAAAAAAAAACAAATGCCTTTTACTTTTGAGAAATGAGGAATATAACAACAATTTCTCTTATGAAGGAAAAATGAGGAATTTAACAACAATTTTTCCAATCAGGAAACGAAGAATTAAACGACAATTTCCTTTTTCAAAAGCAAATGTATATAATGAAACAATGAAAATACATTGAAATTAATTCATTAATGATAAAGAAAAACACTTTAAATAAAAATTGAACAAACTTTTCTTTAAAAGGAGGAAGGAGTAAGTAAGGTCACTAGTCAATCTGAGGTATCAGGCTCTTTAAAACACAACAAACAACAAACCGAAAGCAAAATGCAATGAAAAATTCAACGGAATTTGGATGGTTTCAGGAGGCAACGCAGTCTCTAAGGAGAGACAGTGCGTTGCAACGCAAGTATGAAAGGGAGACAATGCTTTGCAAAGCACTGTGTCCTGTCCAACAATGCGTTGGGCATAGTGTATAATGAAAAATACAATTGTTTAACACGCTTCTAATGCAAATATTGATTTCAAAAATCCTAATCTTTCTGAGTAAATGCTACTGGGTGAATAAACAGAGAAAATCAGAGGCAAATACACTAAGGATGAAGGGTAAAATCCCTAGCGGAGTTTCCAATTTGTTATGCAAAATTATGGATTACGGATAAAACATTCTTCCCTAGATGTAGTGCTCATCTAGAACAACAGGTTAAATAATTTGCAACTACTTTTCCTTACAGCAAATAGACAATCAGAAGAGATGAACGAACTTACTTGGAGTCCAAGCGCTTCCTATTTTCCTTCTGTCGCTTTTGCTATAGCTTCAAATCTGAGCTAAGTCGCCAAAATATTCTCTGCAAAGATGAGCACTAAATAATAAAAGATAACAATAATACAGATTTCTATTCAAGTTATTCAGTTAAATCAATAAACCATGAACCATATGCATCAAATAAGAATTTATAATATGAAAGACATGAGCTTATACAGATATATATGTGGGAAAGTAAGCAACAATCTTTATTAATGGATAGAAGGGGAGGTTACAACCCAGTGATTGATTTAGTGTCACCATCTCTAGCAGCATCCTAGCCTCTTCACAATGCACATCTCTCCAGAAGCATGTCACTCAAATAAAGTCCTCAATTGAAATTCTACCAACATTTCTCTACTCAAATTATTCCTTCTCAAACACTAAGATATGTGCTCAATTTATAGAGGAGCTGAAGGTAGTTTTACAATCAATGACTTTCTAATAATAGGCAAGACATGTTCCCAGTCTCAGAGGTATCAAATGGACACATGGATTCGAAGTTTGACACATGTGAACTCTTCTAGAAGGCACTGACCAAGTGGAGATTCTAGAATAATGAGAATTTCGCTCCCAATGTGACCAACACATCCTTGAGTGTCGGGAAGTGCTTTGCAGAGCACCCTTGAGTGGGGTTACTTGCATATGAAATGCACTTAGTCCTTTTAGAGGCATATTTGGTGAGCTTTCATATGATATATTATAAACTTAAAACCTTGGAAACCTTTGTAGATGAAAGTCATGGATGATTTGTCTTGTTCTTTGTGTTAGGGTATGTAACAACTGAAATGATAGGGGATGATGGACCCTATTCATTGGTTCTGGAGATGATGTCCAGTTAACTAGGTCATTGGGAATGGTGCCCAATTTGACTTGTAACACCTCCGATCATGGAATGAAATTTCATATCAAATTTGACAAGACAGATAAGAAAATATATTTTCGTAGCGTAGTTAGTTTAACCTCTGACAGTTTTGCTACAAAACTATTAGGCAGTTTCAAAGCGAAAACTGCTGTTTTTCTATATAAAACGCTACAAAAATTTGAAAAACTGACACAAGCACCATTTTTTATTTTGAATGCATGGGGAATGAAAACTGACACCAAATGAGAACTGATGGGACATGACATGACATAAATGGAGGTGACCATGAACCTTAGGGTAGGTTAACCATGTAAAAAATGAAATTTTCCTATACCAACTTGAAAAGGCTTAAGGAGACCTTATCATTTTGATGATTGAACTGTATGACCATGTCAAGTAATGTTTCACAAGTTTATGAGTGATAACAGTGGCTCCACTTGGGATGGTGTGCCCCTGTGGTACACCAAAGAAACTGTAGTTCCAATGCCATCCATCTTTTTGAAAATAAAAAACTCTTAAATTTGCCAAGCCTTCTTCAAACTCTAATGGCCTTCACCTCGGGCTCAATTTTGATGATCAAATTTTCTTTATTAGAAAAAAAACATAGTAAAATGGAATATATACAATGGATTGAAAAATTAGTAGAACTTAAGAGGAATAATGCTTTAGAAACCTGCCATTGACAGGTCCCCCAGCACAAGGTTTTCCATCCATCTCCTGTAGTAGATAAGTTTTGTTTCCATGGAATGCATATACTATGAATGGTCCTTTCTAGATATTCTAAAGATTACCATGTTTCTCCTTTTCTTCAATTCTGGCCTCCCACTTCAACACCACATCTTGAATCTGAAAATTTTCTTCTTTGAACTTCCTGTCAAATGTCTTCTTTATTCTATTTTGTGACTATTGATGACTATTATATACCTCCTCCCTTTTTTCCTACAGAGCTATAAGCTGGTTTATTCGCCTCTGAATGACATTAGGCTCCTCTTCTAGTCCTTGCAGCAACTTCATAACAGACACTCCTGTTAGGCCAACAACAACATCCTTTATTAATCCTATGCAATGAAATCTTTTAGAATCAAAATAAAACAGATCCTTGTATGGCCTAGTGATTTCCAAACCCATCCTCTCCATAATCGCCTTAGGCATGAGGTTATGAGAAGCCCATGAATCCAACATGGCATTGTGTAAGGTCATGTCATGGATACTAAGGCTGACATAGAAAGGAGGCACTTCTTCATTCTGCTCATAACTCAATGCTAAAATGAAGTCAGAGCATATATGATATGAATTTTGAGTAATTTAGCATCAATAATACTGGAGTTAAGACATAAAAGAGACATATAAACCCATTGAAACAGATCAAGAATCTCAGGTGAAGCAAGAAAAGTCACTGTCTTTCTATTAATGATATCAGAAATTACAAAGTAGCTGTATCAAAAGCATTTTTCACCTGCAATCACATACACTAAGATACTCACAGAGTTAGCCATTTGATTTAAGACCTAATTGAGAAAATCATTAGATAAATTGAGAGAGCCCTCTCAGACTGGAGAGGTTAATTTCTAGTTGCAAGTGGTTTGAAAGAGTTACTCCAAGTTGACCGTTGAAGCAACCCAAAAGGAATCAATTTGGTGATAGCAGAAATTATAGAATTGAATGAAAGGAGTGATTCATTGATAGAATAAGACAAATATCTTAATAACATATTCTTGTCTATTATGGATTGGGAAAAGGAATTTCAATATAATAAATTCCAAAAGTTACAAAAAAAATAATAAGAGTTTGATGCGTGTGTCCTTAAGACGTGGAGAATATGAAGCTAAATAAGTCATAAACAAGATAGAAACAACACGTGAACAATGTTTAATAACATGGGAAAAGGAACAAACTTTATGGAGGAATTCAATTTTCTAGGATCCAAGCCCCTAAAGGAGGTTATTCAAGGTGAATTAAAGGAACCAACATAGGATATTATCATAAAGGCTCAGGTAGGGATAATAAGGATTAAAGTTTGGAGACAAAAAACTTTCCAGAAATTTCTGCAACTGCCTTTTCAACAAATCAAGTTAATTTCTAAATTTGAAATCAAATATCAGAAGAAAAAGAAAAAGTTCCAAGGGTTGATTGCTTGCTACCAGATAAATATTAGTAATTTTCCTTCCATTCACTTTTCTATTGTTTTCCAGGTATATTCACAATGTTCCAGGCATATCGAAGTCCATGTACCCCACCTATCGCTCAATATCAACTACGAAGGTTCTGAGTATGAGGAGAGATTACCTATTCATGTAGAGATTAGCTTAACAAAGATATAATTTATATTTTTAGAATTAGATATTTAATTTCAGAAAATATGTTGATTTTATTGTTTCAATAATTATCTTAATTCCTTTTAGTATTTATTGATCCTTTTGTGTTGGTGCAAAGGGTCTAGAAATGGTTAAGACTACATACTTATATCTTTGAATAAGTTTTGAAGTATCAATTTTTTTGAAGACCATATTCAGTTTTGATGTGTGATGAGCTATGAGGTTTATGTCAAGACATCATTTTAATTGATTAATATATTCCTCTGGTATTTATCTATAAATTGTGTTATTTGATTATGAATTAATGTTTGATTATTTTGTTAAACATTTCTTGTGACATGTTATAGTCTACATCTTTTATCACTAGGAGTTAAAGAATTGTTAAATTTTTCATTACTGTTTGATCATTGATGTTGTATGTTCAAAGATAGATTATATTTTCTCTTGGTTGTGAGATAGAAGTCATCATTCCGTTTCTTTAGATAATGCATGCATATATATTTCAGAAAATACCAAAAAAATTGTTTGAATAGTATGAAAACCTAAAAATATCTTTTTTGAAGTTTTTAATAAAGATTCTTTCAAAACTTATTTATTCATTTTTTTGGTTTCAAGTTCCAGTTGGGATTTTAAATCACATTATTTTTCACGTGGTATTATTTTCATTTATATCCTTTAAATTATGTTGTTAAAATTGATCTTATCATGCTAATAGAATGTGTTAATCTTTTGTAAATTATTAGAATATATTGTATATTTCTCTTAGAATAATTATAGTTCTTTTTAGCTTAATTTTAGTTTTAGATAACATAGGCAATGGGGCCTTTTTTTATTGAGAGTATATGACTACTTAAATGAAAAAAATAGTCTAATTGGGACTTTGATCGGGCACATACTCACTAGTTGCAGGAGGAATATTTCATATGTCAACAAAAGGGACTATATAGGGGTCCATTTAGTTTCTCATTTTTAATAAATTTATTGTGTCTCTAATAGTATTCCTTAACCCAAAAATATATGACCCATGTTATTTTTTTGCAGGTAAAATAAAGGGAGCAAGAATGTTAATCTATGCAGAGGAATTAGGGTTTCCCATGGAGCCTGCACAACTAGGGTTTCCAATAGCAAGTGAGATGGCTCTTTACAAGCTTCATGAACCTTTCAAAAAACTCAAATGCATGACATCAAAGAATGTTTTGATGTAAGTGAGGAAAATTGGTAGGAAAATAGGCTTGTCTCTTGCCCCACACCACATGGAAAATGAGTACTCGAGGGTTTCTAGGAACCCGTTGTACTCTCATCATAACTACTCCTCCACCATCATGCAATATTTTCCAAAAAACTATGTAGATTTCAATCAAACATGTAATAGTCATTAGACATGAGAGAGCCATGAGAAATTTCAAGAGTCATGAGGGTAGGTGAAAGGTCGCAGTAGTTTGAAAATCACCTCATCTTTATAAATATGCCCTCATGCCTGTTGGGCATGGCCCAAATTGGTCTATTTTTGGTCTATTTTGGTCAAAAGACTTCGCAATTTGAGGAGAGGATTCCACAAATTTAAATCCTCTGTGAAGTGTTTAGGGGCTTCGAGGTGGGTTGAAGCCCCTCATTTTGTAACGGGAAAAGGGTTCAGTCTACTATTTTTTTCGCTCATGGTATGTGGACCATGGTTTTGAGTCAGGCTAACAACAAAGAAGTTATTAAAGGAAGTGCACCAATAAGAGAAGCAATTTGCATAGATGATTTAGCTATTGAATACAACCTACACTAGCATTGCAGATAAGATTCGGGGCGCACCAACTAAGTGACTCAAGACGAGTAACATGTAAGTGTTGGGGGGTTGTTGGGCATGGCCCAACTTGGTATATTTTTTGTCAAAAGACTTCACAACTTTAGGAGTAGAGTGCGCGAAGTTAAATCCTCTGTGCAATGTTTAGGTGCTTTGGGGTGGGTTGAATCCCCTCATTTTTTAATGGGAAAAGGGTTTAGTCTTCTATTTTTGTTTGACCATGGTATGTAGACCATGGTTTTGAGTCTAAGTAAATGCTATATAAAAAAATTTAATGGTGTGTCGAAGTAATCAAATTTTTTTATGAGAAAGAATAGTTGAATATCTATTTCTAAGTCTGTTTTGGGCCTAAGGAAAGGCTCCATAGCTGTGTGTGTGGAGGCCTTGAAGAGTCTTCAGCTTTGTGTGCAGACCACCTGTAGTTGTGTGTGCAGGTCGAAGAAGTGTATGTACTGAAGGGACTTATCATTATAAAAGGAAAGAGTTTTGAAGGAATCTTTGTGTTTACATGTCTGAGTTTGTTCATTACATGTACTGCGAAGTTATTTATATTCATTATGTTGTGTTTTAATGATAAAGGCATAGTGCACACAAATATTTATTGATGAATGAAGTATAAGATGTTAAAGTAGATAGATGCATCCACGTAATTTAAAATAAGCATAAATAGAAGTTTAGCAATAAATCCACACTCCATTGTCCCTCTGGATGCAAAAACCTGGTTTTGACATCCCCCAATATTTCCTCGGGTGAGATTGCGACCTGCGAAGCAGGTCATTTGCAGGTGTTAATGAGGGTTTTTAGTGCGCGGGGGGGGGGGGGGGGGGGGTCGGGGTTTTATTTTATTTTATTTTATTTTATTAGTAGGTAGTTGATCTATGTGTGAAGAGATAGAGGCACTTAACTCTTAGCATCTAGTAGGGTGAGCTATAATGAGGCTATGGTTTTGTATTGGATAACGGAATGAGCAAACCATGTTCCACTGTTGGGATTTGATGAATTACAATATATGTGCTTGTATTTGTAGCAACAATAATAATATGTTCTTCATTTCTAGAACTAATTCCCATACTTACTCATAGTGGTTGTATGAGTTGTCTGGTGTTTTTATTGTATTGGTATGTGTACTTTCATATAGGAAATATGGTATAGACTAGTTTGAAGTTGTTGCATGTATGTTTTCTTTTGAATATATGCTTACTTGTTCCATGCCATATCAATGACCTATTTTGAACTAATTTTCAATTATCCTATGGAATTTTCTTTTTTATGTATGTTTGAGGCGGTTTTGGCTCACTAATTGTTCTCGTGGCATGCTTCTTATTTCCATTGTTGTTGCATTCTTTTATCTCATTCTACGATTTATCAATCTTAGGTTGACCTTGCTCCAATTTCCCGAGCACTTATTTCTTGTCCTCACTATGACATATTTTCATTTGATAGCAAGGAGAAAAACATTCATGGTGGAAGTTAGGCCCACATACCGGATGGGGCTACCTATACCAAACAATATGAGGTCTAATTGGGAATTCACACCGAGGAGACCCCCTAGCTTTTGGTGGTACATTTAAGCCCATCAACAATTTTTTTTGTAAAAATACTTATATCAAAAGTTTTATGTTATATCCATGAATTTGAGCCTAATTTTTCAGGATGAACTTTGTAAAGTGGGTTGGGAGATAAATGATTCTCAATTTCAAAGAAGTGGGCCACCCCACGTGCATGTTATATTGGTGAAGTAAAACAATACGTGCATGTTTTAAACGAATCAATGTATTTTTCAATTAAATTTCTCCTATATGTTAACTCAACACTATAATAAGAATGAGAGTTATATGAATTTGAGCCCCCTAAGAGGTTATTTCTCGAAACAACCAATTAGGAGATTTACAGTCACGATCTCTCCCACCCTCTCTCATTGGAAAATAGTATATCAATGTGAGAGCCTTTGAGGGTGGTAAGCGAGTGTGAGTCAAGTGATACAACTCACTCCTTCATGCCACTATCCACCTCTACCTCATCTTTTCCACACCATATCCATTTTCCCACCTGCATACAAAACAACTCCATTCCATTTTGTTTCTCATTTTTTCATTTTCAGACGACGTTCAAATTTTCTCCTAGTGTAGGGTTGATAAAAAATGCTTCCTAACATCCAGGCAACAACATTTTCCAATTTCCCATGTTTTTAATTATGGACCAAATTTCTAAAATGACCAAGAAAACTACTTCTTCTGTACCAACCGATCGCATATCTCTAATGGATATGGAAGCAAACATTTTTTATCATGTTTTTTTATCATAGCTCATGGAAGTCCACTAGAAGTCACCTCGTAGTTAGTTCGTCAAGCCCTAAATTTTCTAGTGTGTGATAATTACAAAACTTTCACATATGATTCCCTTTTCTCCACTTATAAAGCACTTTATAAATAAGATGAAATGAAATTATTGGAGCTCGTTTTACCTGCCATTTCCTCTATTCCTCAAGCAGTATTTGAGTGCCTTATAACCCTATTTTTAGGAGATTCCCAACCAATCCTTTCAATCATCATATGCATACTTGAGAAAGATGATACATGAATAATCAAACACTAGGATTTAGGGTTCTTACACCTTATGGTACAACCTAATATCATATTAGGCATCCATTCTTATTTGGAATTTTTTTTTAAGCTTCAGTTTCAAAATTTTAAAATCTCAGAGTATTTTAGATATCCATCTTGTTAGTCTACCTTTTCCTATACACTCATGCTGACCAATTTAGTGAGTTGGGCTTAAGTATCTTTGATTCTATTAAAAAAAATAAGTTTGTGATTGATTGGACCAACATTGTCAGGTCAAAGAAAAATAATGAAGAATTGCCTTATTATGTTTCTCATTTTATGTCAATTGTGTACAATATCATGAATAATCAATCTGATCCTAGAATTCTACCTAGAAGAAAAATATTTGTTGCAATTAAGTCAAGATACCAAGGTTGGGGACTAGTATATTTTTAAATATTATTTGGAAATAAGGTTGAATGGAGTAGAGACCCCACCTTAAAGGTTTCCAACATTTGTACCCATGAGGATATTTTCTATGGAATTCATCATAGAGAGTTTAAATGTTGGCTAGGTCCAATGTGTTCGTGCTCGTAAAGGTTTTTTGTTCAAGTTACCTAGAACAGTTGGACCTTTCATGATAAAAAATAGACAAGTTGTACATGAAGTTGAAGGGTTGATGACAAAATTGGGATTTTGACATGGAGAGAAGTGGAACTACAATCCTCACCAAGTAATTTCTAAAAGAATATTACAAATAAATTGTGCACCATATAGTCACGTGGAAAAACTAGTGCTAGAAATGTTGGTAAATTTGGATGCAGATGATGAACAACAGAAAATGGATGTGGAAACCCCTCTTCCTAAAGAAAAAATCTTGAAGAGGAATGCTACAAAACTCATTGATGATGGCATTGAAGGTTCACAGTCTAGTAATAAGGCCAAATTTCAAGAATAATAAATAGAAGTAAGAACCTTATCTCAATTGATTGAAAAAGCTTCAGATAAATTAGGTTTCCAGGTGCAATTGGGAGATAAAAAATGCTCAACTTCATCCTAAATTCCTACTGATGAGGAGGCCACTTCTTCCATAAATATTTTATAATGAAACTTCTAGCAAATTAAAATAAGAGAAAATGTCGCAACACAATTGGAGGCCCTGACTATATCAAATTACCAAGCTAGAATTTTTTCAACCATGTACCTTGAAAGGAATTAGTTGAAATTGTATCTCACTCATCCAGCGTCTCATTCCTTTTCACCAAGATTGAATTATAAAACAATATATTTATATATTTATTTTGGAGATATCCCTCTACAAGATAAAATCAATTTTCACACGAAAAATCGTGATTTGTTGTCCAATGATCATGGAAAGATCTCCTAGGAATTCAACAAGGAAAAAGCACTCCTAGATAAAGTAATATGTAAGCTTAAACAAGAAAGAACCAATTATAGAGCCTTGCACACTTAGAATGAATAATTCAAAAATAAAATCATCAAAATAGGAGTAAACCTTGAATATAAATAATTTATCCAAACTCTGTTGCAAAACATAGAGTCTGAAATCCAATAATTAAGGAAAAAAATGAAGATTATTTCTACAAAGCATGTAAAAATACTTGAATTAGTGCAGGTGGAGAGGGAAAAGGAAGCTTTAACAATGGAGTTTATTGATAGGAATCAAGAGCATGTAACCCTAAAGAAAGTTACAAATTTACAGAAGTGGATTGATGAACACGTGTGTGTTGTAGTGGTTTCAACTGACTCAAAGGATCCTACAAAAAATTAACCAGAGTTATGACAAAGTTAATTTATTGAAGGATGAATTGAGAAAATTGCAGAATGTACTGGTTGATGCCAAAGAACATTTGAACATAAAGGAAAGACAATTGGATGTAGAGAAGGATAATACAAACTAGATGAACATCAAGCATCGAGAAACATATTAGGAAATTAAGAAATTGAAAGTTAAACTGAAAGGTAATATTTCCTTAATTCAAGCAAGGAAAATCATTTGGAATGATATAATTCAATAGGTCAAATATATTTGGAACTATAAAAATATCATTGCAGAACAAAGGCTCATGGTCAAAGCCTTTGAACTTGTTATTACTACAAATAAGGACAAAGTGTTGGAGAAATCGCATACAACAAAAAGGATCATCAAATACTTGAATGAAAAAACTTTCCATGATTTGAGAGTTGTAGATATTATAGTTAGAACATTTGTAATAATGGAAATTAATAAAATGGTCAGAGAAATATATATAGGAAGCAAGCAGAAAACAAGTTAGAAGAGGTAAAGAAATCAGTTGCATTTTTTAATCCAAATTTTGACCAAAGAACTAGGGCAAGATTCCCAAGTTGCTGGGACCAATAGGTAGATCTTCTTTCATGGGAAAAATACGAAGTACTATTAGTAGAAGCAAAAATAAATGTGGATTCATCACATGACAAAACTACAACGTTGAAGGTAAGAACCATTGTGAAATACCTGCAAAAATATTTTCAATTGCTCTAGCAAGTCAAATTTTTTTTTATTGAAAAGATAAATTACACAAAGCTAACTAATCTGAAGATGGATTATAACATGATGGTCCTGTCTCTTGTTCCATATCCAACATACTGGAAAAAGTGCAAAAGACTCACTGTCCCAGTCAAAGTTCGATTTATATAACCTGGAGCTACATCAAAAGAACAAGAGTTTCAAAAGTATAAATGACCTTGAATTAATGAGGAAACTCGATAGTGCCATCTTTGTAATAGTTTTAAATTTAAAAAAGAGTCAAAGTATTTAGGAAGTTTTGGATAGTTACTCTATAAGCATTTTTATGTAACTTTTAAAAAGACTCAAGATCTTTAGAAAAGGTTCGATTTCTGAAAGAAAGATCATATATTTTGTGATATTTTGTGTAATTTCCATAAGTTTTCTTCGAATATCAATAAAAAATTCAAGTGATTCAGAATATTTTTTGGTTATATTATGGTTTTCTCTTCTTTGTAAGTCATTCATTGTGTTTTCCCTTCTTTTGAAATTTGTGTATGAAGCAACTAGTTTCTTTCTTTATTAAAATATTTATCAATGTTTTGAGAATAACAAAAGATACATGTTAATATTTACACAAATAAACCTTAATGAAGCACTCCACAATTTTACCATTCCAACTTCTTTCATTTCACATTTTCTGCTAAGGTTCTATGGATAATATTATTTTTAGCCATGCACATTAAATATTTATTCTAAAAAATTCCTCCTGCTACAATGCAAATTCAGAAAAGACTGTAGCCACATATATACAAGCTATATTGAATGGTTTGTTTATTTTTACAATATTAAAATCGCATTACACCTCAAGGGTTCTGTTTGAGAAAACATATTTAAATACTTTTTAAAATATATTTATTTCACCTGAGTGGATGTCCAAGGAATTGGTTCTCTTCAGCCGAGAATTGTCTCTATGGTTATAACACCAAGGACACTAGAGAACACTATAAGTAAGGAAAAGTATTATTATGATCAGTCCAAATATAGGGTTGAATTCTGAACAAATTGGAAGACCAAAGATGAAACCAACATAAAAGGGAAAGAGCCTTTTGTGCCCAAAAAAATCCCCCTCATAATTAGTAAATATCAAATAATCCTAGGAGGAGGGCTCCAAATTTTTCTTCCTATAAGGTTAAAAGCTACTATCAAGAAATCCCTTAGAGGAACCTCAAAAAGGTTCTATTTTATTTTTTCGACTTTCTAACACCGACAATGTGTCAAAGATTTCTTCCATCCCCTTAATATCGCTTGTATAAGATATTGGGAGCTAGAAATAATTTGCGTAATAAAATTTTGAATTATTAATCTCCCTGACATCCCGACGGTGATGCCATACTAGGAAACTTTAGATTAGGAAAGTCTCGATAGTCATATAGGAATCTCCCATATCAACTGATCTCTTTATTAATGCTTACACTTATTGGAAATTTATCTTAGTATTCCATTTGTAATTAACCATGCCATTTACAAGACATTTTCCATGGAACACTCTTAGAAGGGGAATAACTCATTATTTTGTTGATACCTTTCTGATGGATTTTCTCTGATTTACCATTGACAACTTGAAATCCATTAGCATGATCTCACTATGATCATACTCATATTTTTTTTATCACACTCTCTTGATCCTCACATGAACCAAGCTTTATGACGAAAATCAGTGCACCAACTTTGTTGGATTGCATTAACACCTTCTTGGGATTTCATTAATACCTCCTCGCAATTACCATTAATTTCTATAAAATAAGAATTCAAACCCTATCTTCGCCCATTATGAGCTACATATTTGAATAATTCCCCCTTTGACTTTGCCTTCTTGGAACAATGCTGCACTCCTAGCTTGAGGTTCACCAACGTTGGTTCGAATATGCTAATGTAAGAAACATTTTTTTTTTTCATGTGGTTCTAATTAGGAACCATTTAAATGTTCTGAAGCTCATTTAAATTTATTGCATGTAGGTTTGAAAGGCGTAAAAATATTATAAAATGTTGAATACATGTAAAGGAAACCCATTATAATAGGTCCACCCGTGAGTGAAACCCACTTAATGGATACTGGAGTCTCCAAAAGCCAACGTGTACCCATATTGGGGGGGAGGATTTACAAGACATTCCAACTCAATTTACTATAGATGATGAATATTTTAGTGAGATGTGAAAAATAAGGAAGTCTGAGATATATCATATTCCTGTAAGACAACCCATTATTTAATACAACGAGATGGGTAGTGGAACATGTCGAATTACAAAAATAAGACATAATAAATATCCCGGGGGAAGTCATATCCTCGCTGAAGGTTGAGGTTTTCAACTAGATTTATGATCTAAAACCTTCAGAAATGAATTTGAATAATCATTCCCTTGAAGAATTCTTTGTCACTCTTCAAAAATTCATCAAAATTATGAAGGTATGGTGGTGGGATAACAACACATTCAAAGAGATCCCTAATAAGAAGCATCTTAATCAAGACTTGTGGACACCATTTAGCCATATCATAGTTATGATCATCAGGTTATATGGTGAGTTTAATGTCTCTCACTTTATAGTTGAATGGTTGCCTTTAGTGACATAAATAGTTTCTACTGGTCACATATTTAATTTTTTCAAACATATTTTCGACGAACTTACTGAATGATTTTATGAAGATAAAGGTAACTCTAGAGAATTAGGGTCACTCTTTTGATATGTCGACCTATATAATAGATGCTCTTTTTGTTGCCAAAGAGTTCCTTGATATGAATTTGAGGTGGACACCCAAAATTATACCCATCCCTATATATTATCAAGGGTTATCTGAAGAATACTACCCCACATTATTTTACAATATTTGTGACCATTTCTTGGCTCGAAAACACCCAATTATTTTCCATTTTTTGGCCCCTAGAATATTCGAAGAAGCCAAAAAATCCTTCAAAGAATTCGGGAATTGGTACTATGAAGAACATTGCATGTTTATCTGAGTGTATATTTATTTGGAAGAACCTCACCTAATGCCACAACTAGTCCTTGATAAATTAATGATTAGGGAGATTACTTATCAAATCGTTGGAGTAGGAATAACATTTATTTTGGCTAACAATTATAAGAGATCATGGTTGAGTTTTCCTACTAGAATTGGCCACTATGCACTAACCAAATTCCAGCAAGAGAAAAAGGAAGAAGATAGTCTTAAGGATATTAAGATTCTAACTAATATTTTTAGGAGACGTGATCTTGATGGTGTAATCAAATAAAATTGCACCTTAGTGAAGCTTTCAAAAGTATACAAACATGATTCCCTTCCTGACTATTCAGTGTTTCAATATTTATTAACATATGGAGAGGTAAATTAGAGGATGGAGGAAAGGGAGAAACTAGACTTGTCGTTGAACCAATATCCCAAAGAAGGGTTGAGATAAAAAGAAAGATAACAATGCTCTTAAGAGATAGATGCAATCCGAAGAGCCAAGGATGAGGAGGAAAAGGATAAATCCAAGGCCTTAGAAAATAAGCAACTTGAAGTTGAAGCTAGAAGAGAACAAAACGATTGGTATAGGTCGAAGCTGAAATAAGAGAACAAGCTGCTACTTCCAAAAAATACCATGGAGAATTGGATGTATCAAAGAAGGAGGTTAGAAAGGAAAATGATTCATATCATCTCCCCGAATCATAATGATAAGAGAAGGTCACTAAGGAAGGCACTCTAACAAGTACCCTGATACATAGGTTCATCGTTTCTCAAAAACCTAACTCCTCTGTTCCATTGATCTCTAAGCAAAAAAAAATTGTACCCATTTTTGATAATCCCAGGTATCTCATATATGAAGTCTTTGAAATAAGGGCTATTAGTATAGAAAATTCGAAAATTGTCATTCAAAATGTTCCCAAATGAAGATAAATAGAAATATATGGAGAAGAGGCATTTATTTTGGAAGGACCTAAACAAAGGATATTATGGAGTGTCACCAACCAAAGAAATTTAAATGTTGTTGTATACACCGCATTTGTTTTAAGATCTCTTGCCAGAAAATTTAATATTGTGACTCAAATCCTATATTCCATGGATGTGGAGAAATTGACCCAATTGGTTGCATCATTATAGGAACAACTAAAATAATAAAACAACAAATGAATGTTTAGTGCCAGGATAGGTTAAAGGAACAACACATCACACTCTTGGAGTCCTTCAAGGTTCAACATGAGCAACAAATGGTGCAGCCAAAAGAAGCTCACATTGTTAAGCTAAAGTCATTGAAGGAGAGTCACATGAAAGAAGTTAAAATTAAGGTTGGACAAGCTCAGAAGGCCCATTCCAACCTTTATACACTTAAAGTATAGGATCTAAAAATCAATAGTGACCTTCAAAATTCTCAATACTCTTTCAATTGGAGTAGATAACTAGTGAGAAAAATGCCCAATTAGAAGCCCAAAATGCAACTAGAAAAGCTTTATACAAATTTATTAACTGACATACCAAACATTTGGATGCTATGGATTCACTACCTTGATTTGATAAGAAGCAAAAGGTGAAAAACCGACCTCAAATCAACTTTTGGAAATTGAAATGTGAGGTGGTTATGACAACTATATATGAAGCTATATGTTTGGGCAAGAAAATGTGGTATGTTACCACATAACTGATAGAGGAATGGGACCCCAAGACCATACAATATTTTACTAGTGTTGCCACTATCAAACTAAAATTTGAAGAGATAACTAGGTGTTTTTGTAATGCAACCAGCTCACAAAATAGAGAAAATATAAATCAACGACTTGAGAAATAACCTCTTAGAGGGGGAAACCTCCTTTAAATTACATAAATGAACAATTATTGGATGATACAAATTAAAATACCTATTTTCTATATATATGAGTCTAAGGGGTCACAATATAATCAGAGCCTACATAAAAATAATAATGTAAGGGCACAACAATAACAATAGTGGGATTCTATGGGGAATAATAATAACAATATGGGGACTAAATGGGCACAACAATAACAATAAGGGGGCTACAATAAAAATAATAATAAGGAGATACACTAGTATTATAGGGACCTAACATGCCCCTCTCCTTAAAAAAGTGTTGTCCTCAATGATTGAGTAGTTCTGGATGCTTCTGTATAAAATTATCATCCTCCCATGTGGAATCTTTAGCGGTAAGTTCTTCCACTTAATGAGATACTCTGAAATTGATCAATTATGTAGTCATCGGGTTCTTGTTTTTGTGACTTCTTCAGGGTCAAATATGATTTTTTCATTCTTCATCAAGTTCTGGAAACACTGTTTGAACTGGAAGCTTGTCACTGATAACCTTCTTTAAGCATGAAACATGGAAAACTAGGTGTACTCGAGAAGATGTAGGTAGCTCCAATTTGTATGTCATAGTACCAATATTTTGCAACACCTTGTAAGCACTGTAGTACTTGGGTGATAATTTAGTATCCTTCTTAGATTGATTAAGGGACATTTATTTGTATGGTTGTAGTCATAAAAATACACATTCACCTACAACAAAAGTTCTTTCATTGTGATGTTGATCTTCGTGTTGATTTATTTGATTCTAGACCAGAGTGAGATTATCCTTTAAGGGTTGGAGAAATTATTGTTGATGCTTGATGTGATCTTCCACAGCTTGAACCTTAAAATTTTCTCTTAAAGATGATGTGATGGATGGTGGATGATATCCATAAATAAATGGGGTTATTTTTGTTGTAGTATGGAAGGAAGTGTTATACCACCATTTAGGTAGAGGTAACCACTTGGCCCATTGTTTTTTTTATAATATACAAAGCAATGAAGATATCCTTCCAAATATTTTTTCACTATCTCATTTTTCCCATTAGATTTAGGATGATAAGTTGAACTATGAGCTAATTGAGTGCCAAGACAAGAAAATAATTTTGTCCAAAAATTTCTGGTGAAAATGGGATCTTTTTCACTTACTATAATATTTGGGTTTCCATGAAGCTTTTGAATTGTTTCCATAAATGCAGTAGCAACTGTATTGGCTTTAAAAGGATGAGATAATGCACAAAACTATGCATAATTGGTAAGTATATCAACTAGGACCATGATGAAACTCTTTCCTTCAAACTAGGGTAAACCTATGATAAAATCCATTGAGACCTCCTCCCAACATTGACTTGGAATGGATAAAGTTTGTAAAGGACCCGAGGTCTTAATTTTCTCGACTTTATTTTTTTGGAAAACCAAAAATTCTGCCACAAAATTTTGAATATCATATTTAAGGCCATCCCAAAATATTTCTTTCTAAACCCTGTGGTAAGTTTTTAAAATTCCCGATTACCCTCCTAAGGGAGAGGTGTGCAATTCCAAAATAAATATTTTTTTTTAGTTGGGAATTCTTACAAAGATACAAGTGATCTTTGTACCATAATGAATCTTTTTTTCCAACTAAATGTATCAAATGTATTGTGATCTTGCTCCAAATTTTGAATGAGTGTCCATGACTCTTCATCATTCTTCCATTCATCGCTTGCTTCAGTTATCCAGTCAGGTTGGATAATAGAAATGGAACAAATCAATGCTTCCACATCCTCATCCTTTCTTGAGAGTGCATCTGCAACAAAAATTTGCTTCCCTTTTTTGTAGATGATTTCAAATTCATAACCCAACATATTTGTGACCCATTTTTGTTGCTCTTCTGAAGATCATATTTGTTCCAAAAAGTATTTGATACTATCATGATTTATTTTTAACTTGAAGTGTCTTCCCATTAGGTAAGGTCGTCATTGCTTTAGTGCATGTAGTACTTCCAACATTTCCTTATAAATAGGTTTGTATAAATACTTTCCTTTGATTGTACGACTTTCAAAATCAATGGGTCTTCCTTCTTGAATTTAAACCATATAAATTCCATTTCCTGAGGCATCACATTCCATAATAAAGGCTTTTGTGAATTATGGCATAACTAAGACTGGTGCTTAGCCCAATTCCTCTTTAATACATTCAAAGGCCTTAACTGTTTCTGGAGTCCAAGAAAATGCATCTTTCTTCAGTAATCATGTTAGAGGTTCCACTATTCTCCCATAATTCTTAACAAACTTGTGATAATACATTGTCAACCTGAGAAATCCTCGAATATGCTTTATGGTTGTGGGTGTTTTCCATTCCTTAATGGCTTTAGATTTTTTAGGGTCTACCTTAACAGCCTCATGAGATATAATATGACCCAAATATTCCACCTTTTGTACTCCAGAGAAACATTTGGAGGTTTTTGCATATAATTGTTTCTCCTCCAATAGTTTGAGCACCCTGTCAAGATGTTAAACATGACCCTTCCAAGACTTGATGTATATTAGTATATCATCAAAAAATACTATCACAATTTTCTAAGGAGGTGTTTTACGAGAACAAATCCATTGATACCATATGAACTGATTGGGTTCTAAATATAAAGTTGCAATGCATACCTTTTGTGAGTGTTGCACATAATGGAGATCAAAATATTGATTCATTTATAGTATCCATGTTACCGTATCCTTACAATAAAAATTCCTCATATCGATCTTTGGAATGTGGTGGTTCTTAAACCCAACATTGGATTTTCTAAAATCACAATTCATATTCATTTTTTCCTCATCATGATTTTCATGGATTACCTTGTCACCACTGGGAAGCCATTCTTGCAACAGCTTTGTCAAAACTTCCTTAAAACCTTCCATCTTTGCTTTCAAATCATCCATATTATATTCCATGTCTTCTTTTAAACCATCCATGTCATCTTTTGTTTCTCTTTGTGAGTGCAATTTTTTTTGCACTTGGTCCTGTAATTTTAATATAGCATGTTGCATTTCTTCCTCTTCATGCGTCATAGTAGAGTTTTCTAAGGGCTTAATGGGTGTGGAATTATTTTTTTTGGGAGATATTTTAGAAACCAATACTAATATATATGCTTCAATATGCCCTATGAATCACTTCAAACTGATTTTTCAAAAAAAAGTTATACAATTTTAAAAACATACACATATTTTTCTTTCTTTTAGGAGCTCGATCTTGAAATGGTTGTAACTTTGAAATTTCGGATCTGCAAGGTTTGAATTTTGGTCCTATTGTATCCCTATGAATCTTGTTTCCAATTCCACAAGTAAGACCAATATTGTATTCTTCAATATAAAGTTATGCCAAATCTCCCACGATCCTCTGATTATGGACTAGTTTAGTAGAGTGAAGTTATATAGGATTCAACGTGTCATTGTTTCAACATTCTCCCTTGAAATTCCTATAGGAAAAACTAGAGTTAGTGAAGGTTCAATCACTTTTTAAATAATTCAAATCTGATGCATAAAATCGAAGTTATGACGATTTTCCCTTGGTCACTTGTTTGAGATGAAATTGTGGAGCCTACAAAAACCCTAAATTCCTTGGATCATATCTATGAAAATAAAGCTATCAAAGATCTGAAAATCGTACACGAGGTTCGTAAATATTTCAACTCCATGCCATAAAAATTTCAGCTTTTAATATTTGTAGAAATAAATTTATAACGAAAATTCCAATATGACATGTTTGAATAAGAGAAACCCTAGAATCCAAAGCTCTGATACCAAATGTTATGCAACCAGCTCAAAATAGGGAAAAGATAGATCAAAAACTTGAGAAATAACCTCCGGCAAGGGGGAAAAATCCTTTAAATTACATAACTAAACAATTATTGGATGATACAAATGACAATACCTCCTTTCTATATATAAGAGTTTAAGGGGTCACAACATAATCAGAGCCTACATACTAATAATAATGTAAGGGCACAACAATAACAATATTGGGATTCTATGGGGCACAATAATAACAATATGGGGACTACATGGGCACAACAATAAAAATATTGGGGCTACACTAGTATTAGAGGGACCTAACACTTGTACAAGTGTGGTTACAAATATTGAACAAATTTCAAGTGTAGATGATGAATCGATTGACAAGTTCACCATTAGAACCACCAAAGGGGTGGTCCTAATCGACTATTACGTCACTAGCATGAATAAATACATTAAAAGCCTATCCAACCAAGAATTGAAAGGGGAGAAACAATTATAGAAGATGGGAAGTTCCCAAGCATTTACAATACATAATATTCACATAACCTGGAAGACATATTAGTAATATTTACCATTAAATAAGTTATAATGTTGCATTAGTGTCGAAGGAGTTACAAATAGATAATGGTAGGTCCCTATAATACTAGTGTATACCCTTATTTTTATTGTTAGTATACCCCCCTTATTTTTATTGTTGTGCCCATGTAGTACCCATATTATTATTTTTGTGCCCCATATAATCCCACTATTGTTATCGTTGTGCCCTTACATTATTATTGTTATCTAGGCTTTGATTATATTGTGACCCCTTAGACTCCTATATATAGAAATGAGGTATTGTAATTTGTATCATCCAATAATTTTTCATATATGTAATGTAAAGGAGGTTTCCCCCTCAAATAGGTTAATTTTTAAGCCGTTGATCTATATTTTCTTCTATTTTGTGAGCTGATTGCATAACATTTGGTATGAGAGCTTTGGATTATATGGTTTCACTTCTTCAAACAGGTCATCTCGTAATTTTCATCATAAAATTTTTTATACTAAGATTCAAAAGCTGAAATTGCAACCATGTAGAGCCAAAATATTGGTGACCTCGTGTACGAATTTTAGATCTTGGTCACTATATTTTCGTAGATATGATCTGAGGAAGTTAGGATTTTTGCAGGCTCCAAAATTTCATCTCAAACAAGAGACATAGGGAAAATCATCATAACTTTCGTTTCAAAAATTGGATTTAAATTCTATAAAAATTGGTTGAAAATGACCGAACTGTAGCTTTTCCTGTAGAAATTTTAGGGTCTAATGTTTAAACAATGACATGTGGCATCCCTTAAAAATTCTCTCTACTAAACCAACCCATAATCAGGACATCGGGGGAGATTTGGCATAACTCTATATTCAAGAATATAATCATTGATCTAACTTGTGTTCATTGGAAATAAGATTCAGAAGAATAAAACAAGACTGAACTTCATACCTTGGAGATTCGAAATTACATAGATACAATTTTTCTAATATCGATATCCTAAAAGAAATAAAAATGTGTGTATTTTTTTAGATTGCATAATTTATGTTTGAAAATTTAGTTTGAAGTGATTCCATGGGCATATAGAAGCATAGATATCAATATTGGGTTCTAAAATTCCTCCCAAACAAACTAATTACGCACCCATGAATCCCTCAGAAAGATCTATTATGACGCACGAAGAGGAATAATTGAAACGTGATATATTAAAATTATGAGACCAAGTGCAACAGATTTTGCTCTCGCAAAGAGTAACAAAAAATGAAATGGAAGATAAGATGGATGGTTTGAATAATGGTTTAAAATTAGACATAGAAGGTTTGAAGGATTGATTACAGCATACATGGAAGGTTTCAAGGATGGTTTAAAAGAATATATTGAAGGTTTGAAGGATGGCTTAAAAGAATATATGGAAGGTTTGACAAAGTTTCTACAAGAAATGATTCCTAATAGGAAAAAGGTATTAGATGAAACTCGCGATGAGAAAAAAAGAAATTTTAATCATGATTTCATAGACTCTAACATTGGATTGAAGACCCACCATATTCCAAAGTTCTATATGAGCAAGTTTGATGGCAAATATCCGGTAACATGGATACTACAAATGGAGCAATATTTTGATCTCCATAATGTGCAACACATACAAAAGGTAAACATTGAGACTTTATATTTAGAACCCAATCATTTTGTATGGTATCAATGGATTTGTTCTCGTAAACCACTTATCACTTGGTCATTTTTTATGAAGTAAATGATAGCACATTATGAGGATACAAAGAGCAACACCTTCTTTAGCCAATTGATAAATCTAAAATGAAAGGGTTCAATAGTGGATCACATTGAGGACTTCCAAAAGTTGAATATAAGGGTAAATAATATTCCAGAGGAACATAGAATTGATGTCTTCATTTAGCTTCCTTTTTTTGCAGATGATTTCAAAGTTATAACCCAACATCTTTGTGACTCATTTTTGTTGCTCTTCTGAAGATGGTTTTGTTCCAAAAAGTATTTAAGACTATCATGGTCTGTTTTTACCTTAAAGTGTCTTCCGATTAGGTAAGGTCACCATTTCTTTAGTGCGTGTAGTATTTCCAACATTTCCTTCTCATAAATAGCTTTCTGTAAATACTTTCCTTTGATTGGACCACTTTCAAAATAAATGTGTCTTCCTTCTTGCATTAAAACAACACCAATCCCATTTTCCGGGGCATCATATTCCACAATAAAGGTTTTTGTGAAGTTTGGCATAGCTAAGACCGGTGCTTCACACATTTCCTCTTTAAGATGTTCAAAGGCCTTAGTTGCTTCTGGAGTCCAAGAAAATGCATATTTATTCAATAATGTTGTTATAGTTGCTGCTATTCTCCCATAATTCTTAACAAACTTGCGATAATACCTTGTTAATTTGAGAAATCCTGGCAAATTATTTAGGGTTGTGGGGATTTTCCATTCCTTAATGGCTTTAATTTTTTTAGGGTCTACCTTAACACCCCCATGAGATACAATATGACCCAGATATTCCACCTCCTGTACCCCAAAGAAACATTTGGAGGTTTTTTCATATAATTTTTTCTCCTCCAATAGTTTGAGCACACTGTCAACATGTTGAACATGATCCTTCCAAGACTTGTTGTAGATTAGTACATCATCAAAAAATACTAAAAAAAAAATTCTAAGGAAGGCTTTGAAAATGGAATTTATCAACCCTTGAAATGTAGAAAGTGCATTGGTAAGGCCAAAAGGCATGAAAAACAATTCATAATGACCCTCACGAGTTTGAATTTTTTTTTTTAGAGTGTCTTCATTCTTCATTCTAATTTGATGATATCCTGAACAAAGATCCAACTTGGTGAATTAAATTGCTCCATTTATTTCATCCAATAATTCTTCAATGTTAGGAATGGGAAATTTATATTTAATAGTGAGCTTGTTGATATCCCTATAATATGGACACATGCGCCATGAGCCATCCTTCTTGTGCACCAATACTACTAGAGAAGAAAAAATAACTTTGACTAGGTTGAATTATACCAACCTCTAGCATTTCTGCAATCATACGTTCAATTTTGATATTTTGGGAATAGGGATATCTGTAAGGCCTGAAGTTTGGAGGAACACTTCCTAGAATCAAATGAATAGCATGATCATGATCATGAATAGATGGGAGGCCTTTGGTAGTCTCAAAAACCTTGGAATGATTGTCCAAGACTTTTTGGAGATATGGAGAATAAAGGATTTCAATGTTTGAACCTATAGTGAGCATAATTTTGCAGTTACGCCTTGCTTTTATTTCTTAAAAATATTTGTCATGACATTAGAGTTTATTATCCTTCCTGATTTCCCTGTGATACCCCATAATTCAACTTCCTTTCGTTCCCAAAATAAATTCAAGAAAAGTTCTTGAAAATTAAAAGCTATAGTCCCCAAAGATTGTAACCATTGACTCCTAGTACAACATCAACACCACCCATTGGAATAGAAATCATTGGACTATTAAATACATATTCCCCCATGGCTATCTTGATATTATGGCACTTTCTAGAGAAATTTATAGTTCCTCCATTTTCAACCATTACTTGACATTCTGGTGTTGGATATTGGAATCAATTTAATTCCTTGGCTATCTTAAAATGAATAAAATTATGTGTACTACCTGAATCAATCAGCACTATTACCTTTTTTTCTTAATATATACTTCTATCTTGAGAGTTTGAGGTGTGGTAATTCTTGCCAATGCATTACAAGATATGGTTGGATTCATTTCTCCCTTCTCTGGTGTTGGTTCCTGGTGTATATCCTCCTATTTTGATGTTTCTTGTTCCTTTTATTCCTCCTCTTCACAATCTATGTAAAATAATTTCTTCTCAGTGCACTTATGACCTTTAGTGTATTTTCTATCACAACTATAACAAAGCCCTTTTGTTCATTTTTCCTTCAATTTTTATTGTGTCAACCTTGTAGGCCGTGGATGGCTAGGAGAAGCAACATTTCCATCTTTATAGTTTCTATTGGTAGACTTCCTTGTTGCCATAATTTTTCTTTCAACTTTTCTTGCCACCCTGAATGCCTTCTCCAATCAATTAGGTTCCCAAAGGAAAACTTCATGTTGGATGTTATTCTTTAAAGTCCCTATGAAGACATCAATCCTATGCTCCTCTAGAATATTTGATACCTTGATATTCAATTTTTGGAAGTCCTCAATGTGCTCTTCCATTGAACCCTTTTTTTTGAGATTTATCAATTGGATAAAGAAGGTGTTGCAGTTTGTATCCTCATAATGTGCTATCATTTCCTCCGTAAAAAGTGACCAAGTGACAAGTGGTTTACAAGAACAAAGCCATTGATACCATAAAAACTGATTGGGTTCTAAATATAAAGTTTCAATGCATACCTTTTGTGTGTTTTGCACATTATGGAGATAAAAATATTGTTCCATCTGTAGTATCCATGTTACTAGATCGTTGCCATCAAACTTCCTCATATCGATATTTGGAATATGGTGGGTTTTAAATACAACATTAGAGTCTATGAAATCATGATTAACATTTATTTTGTTCTCATCATGAGTTTCATCTACTACCCTTTTGCCATTAGGAATAATTTCTCGTAGCAACTTTGTCAAACCTTCCTTCAAACCTTCCATGTCTTATTTTAGACCATTCTTCATGTATTCCATGTTTCCTTTTAGTTTTTCTTCTATACCATCAATCTTAGCTTCCATGCCATCCATACCATTAGTCAAACCATCTATATTAGCTTCCATGTATTTCTTTCCATCTTAGCTTCCATGTCTTTTTTCAAACCATCCATCTTAGCTTCCATTTCATTTTTGGTTAATTTTTGTGAGAGAGAAATTTGTTGCACTTGGTCTCGTAATTTTGATATATGAAATTGCACTTCTTCATATTCATGCATCATAGTAGAGATTTTTGAGGGTTTAATGGGTGTGGAATTTTTTTTTGATGAATTATAGAACCCAATATTGATATCAATGCTTCAATATGCCCTTGGAATCACTTCAAACTGATTTTTTAAACAAAATTTATGCAATTTTTTTTTAAACACAACTTTTTCTTGCTTTTGAGGAGCTCAATATTGAAACTGACGTATCTCTATGATTTTATATCCCCAATATTTGAACTTTGGTCCTGTAGTATCCTATTATTTTTCTTTCCAATTCCACAAGCCGGACCTAATTTGGATTCTTCAAGACAAAGTTATGCCCGATCTCTGACAATGACCTAATTATGTACTGGTTCAATAGAGAGAACTTGTAAGGAGTGCCATGTGTCATTGTTTTGACCTTCATCTCTGAAATAGATATACAAAAAACTATAGTCCATTTAATTTCAACCACTTTTTACAGAATTCCACTTTGATGCTTAAAGCGAAAGTTATGATGATTTTCCCTTGGTCACATGTTTTAGATAAAATTCTCGAGCCTGCAAAAACCCTAACTTCCATAGATCATATCTCCAAAAATATTGCGAACAAAGGTTTGAATTTTTTACATGAAGTTCATCATGATTTATGCTCCACGTGGTAACAATTTCAGCTTCTGAAACCTTGTAGAAAAAAACGTTATAGTGAAAATTCCAAGAGGGCCTGTTTGAAGAAGAAAAACCGTAGAATCCCAAGCTTTGATACCAAATGTTATGAAAACAACTCACAAAATAGAAGAAAATATAGATCAATGACTTACAAATTAGACTATTTTAGGGGGAAACCCCTTTTACATTACATAAATGAACAATTCTAGGATGATTCAAATGGAAAAAATCTACATTCTATATATAGGAGTCTAAGGGGTCCCAATATAATCAGAGCCTACATAACAATAATAATGTAAGGGCACAAAAATATAATAATGGGTTTCTGTGGGGCACAATGATAACACTATGGGGACTACATAGGCACAACAATAACAATAAGGGGGATACACTAACAATAACATTAAGGGGATACACTAGTATTATAGGTACCTAACAAAAACTTAGCAGAAAACGATGAAGCACTATTTTTGATCCAGTTGGAGAGATTTCTAAATTCATTAACATCATTGTGAGAATCACAAATCCATGTAGCATAAAAATATGGTATGTAAAAATACTTGGTTCACTCATAATTGGTCAATGAACCCCTCTTGTGGATGGAGGACACGCTGGTCTCGAGCTCAGTGTGTCATTTCTAGTGGATTGGCTCAACTTTGTCAAAGTTAGTTTCCATGGATATAAATAGAATTATAACATGGAAGAGTAGGGGTTTCCTCCCTATGTCTGTGTAGATCACTACAACAATTAATGATATTCATCAGAAGGATCCATTCTTCACTTATGAAGTCTTAGAAGAGCATGTCCTTTCAGAAGAAGTTCTTCACATGGCCTACTCTATGGCAATCGTGAGGCTACTAAATAGTGGATCATTAAATTAAAAATAGAGAGAAGGCTCTAGAACGAATCGAAGTTTCAAATGTGCCCAATAGAATCACGATTTTCATTTTGCGTGGAAAATAATTCGTATTCACAATTTTTCTAAATTGTGAAGTATGTCAGCATAGATTCTTGTAGAGAGAGAAGAGAAAATACATAGTGGAAAAGAGAAGGCATATAAGAAATTTTCCATAACTCTTTTACTCCAATATATGTGGGTAGAATAAGGTTTTACAGACAAAACCATTGTGCTCACTGGTGGGAGAAACTGGATCTTATAAATCGTTGATCATACCTATGACATTGTCATAGTGGGAGCGGGTAATGTTGGCTTAAGAGTTTCCATCGAGCTTTCAAAGCACGTATTTAATGTAACTTGATCAAACACTATGAACACTGCTATTATTCAACAATGAAAAATTGTCCACATGATTTTCCTCTTCTGCGCTCAACACTCCAAGTCGTGATCAATTGTTGATTTTTCATTCACAATCGACCTCAACCAGTCTTCATAACATGCCTTCACAATCATCCTACAAATCCTCTACTCTTTTGAAGAAATCCCTCGATTGTCGGAAAACTATCAAGTGCTAAATATCTTCAAGATACATAAAGAAAGTCTTGTATATTAAAGAAAAACGTAGGGAATCCACAAATATACTGAGATTTTCCATAAAATCTTCAGAATATTACCAAATCCTTCAATATTTAGCTGAGATAACTCAACATTATCTAGAATCATTTTCTTCAACACTCCATGATTATGCTTCATAGCTCCATGCTCTACAACAAATTGTTATTGGAATCACAACCCTCTTGATGAGCTTCAACATTACAACAAGAATCTTACAACTCCCAGGGTAACCAACTTTAATTATCAACCCAAGGTTCATACAAACTTAAGAGGTGTCAACACTATATATGCAGCATACAATGTGTCCTTCTTTGGTTGATGTAATGGAGTGAATTTCAAGAAATCAAATCTTAAACTAATTGCAGAAACATAAATGCTAGTTTGAAAAGAAATTAATCAAAAATTTGTGATTGAAATCCTAAGAGCATGAATTCAAATAAATGGGCCTAATATACTTTGTGAAAATGTATGTCTTAAGTGGTTTTTAGTCTTCCTCAATCATGGATTTAGATCCTATTGTTCATGATTCAAGCCTAAGAAACAAAAACGAAGTTATGGTCAAGTGTACACGTGATATAGGAGTGCTACAGGAAGAGATAAATCACCGAATGACCAAGTAAACCAAACGGTAATGGGATGATACAATTTTTTTTATTAAGTAGGGTGTCTTAGGACTCCATTCGAAGTGGAATCACTCCAAAACACCCTAGTTAACACGTGCTAGAAGATAACAGAAAATTACTAGTCTAAAAATTAGAAATTCAAGAAATAGTGAGCTAGTTAACCTATCAAATGCCTAACCCACGCCTAACCTAATCAAGTGAAAATACAAGGGGGTAATTTTTTTTATTGACTTGAATGTTTTTATGACCTAATACAAGTTGAATCAAATAAATTTTTTGGGCCAGCATTGTGAATTACGGATAAAACACGCTTCCCTAGATAGATGACAATCTAGAACAATAGATTAAAGACTATACGACTACCTTTCGTAACTCAGAATAGACACACAGAAAGGATTAGAGGCTTACTTGTAATCCAAGTGCTTCTAAATGGCTCCTTATGTCGCTTCCGTTGTAGCTTCAAATTCAAGTGGTTTGTGCGAAATTATTCCTGTAAGAAAGAACACTGAAACAACAAGAGATAACAATAATATAGATGTATATTCAAGTTAGTTAGATAAATCATTAGAGCATAAACAATATACATCAACTAAGATCTTGCAATATGGAAAATAAAAGCCAATACATATGCATATAGGGAAAAGTAAGCTGTATTATTTATTGATGATAGAAGGAGAGGCTACAACCAAATGACTGATTTGAAGTGACCCTTCCAGCAACGATCCTTAGCCTCATCATAGTATAAATCTCTTCAGCAGCTGTTACACAAATCTAACTCTCAATTGAAAATCCTCTGGCATTTCTCTACTCAAATTCTTCCTTCTCAAACACTCAGATCTGTGTTCAATTTATAGATGAACTAAAGGTAGTTTTGCAATGAATGACTTTCAAATATTAGGCAAGACATGTTCCCAGTCATGTAGATGTAAAATGGACACTTGGATTCGAAGCTTGACACATGTGAACTCTTCTAGAAGGCACTGGCTAAGTGGAGATTCTAGAACAATAATAATTTTGCTTCCAATGTTACCAACACACCGATAGATTTCAGGAAGTGCTTTGCTGAGCAGCCTTGCATGGGGCTACCTACAAATGCAACACACTTAGTCCCCTTAGAGGCAGCGTTGGTGAGCTCCCACATGCTATATAATAAACTTCAAACCTTGGAAACCTTTGCTTGATGAAAGTCATGTTTGATTTGTCTTGTTCTTGCCTTAGGGCATGTAGCAACTTGAAATGATAGGGAATGATAGACCCTTAGTCATTGGTCTTGGAGATGATGCCAAAATTGGCCTATAACAATTTCCCCCTAAAGCATGAGTTCAAAATAACAAAAAACATTTGATTGAGATGCTTTACACTGTGATGGGATGGAGATGAAGCGGAGTGGTCACCTACATCAATCTTACAATACATTACATCATGATATATCCTCTTTGATCATAATTGCTGAGGGTAGGAATTCCCATGTTCAGTACATATACAATATAATAACATGTACATAATTCGGAAAGTCGTTGACACTAGAATGTTGCCCAATGCAGACATGCCTATAGATATAGGCCCATGTTTGGATGACAATCTATATGTAAGGTCACCGTACAGATGATGTGTACAACAATCCTAAAATCGTAGCCCGAGTGGCTGAAACTAGATCCGGGGTCTTCCTATCTCATTCACTCGATCAATCAGGCACAAGTCTAGCCATGAAAATATATGATTTGTCATCGAACATGGAAAGACATCGCATGATTACCAGCCAATGATGTGAGTTATTAATAAACGCGAGAGAACCACCATTAATGTAAATGGCCCTCAAGGTACTGCAGTACATTTCGTAAGGCGTGAATAGATGATTTGATGTCGAATGCCAAACAAAATCTTTCGGTCAAAGGTCCGGAAGCGAGGATCTTGTTGATGCTGTAACAAGCCTCATGGTACTGGAATTTGATGTTTCTAAATGTAATTCCTAGATATTTTTTTGTTGTCGACAGGAAGTCACCTTATTGTGAAATGGGAGTTACTGATTTCAGAGACAAGGGTATGACTTGATATAGCAATTTTCAGGGATGGCGGTCATGAGAATAAAGGTTTACGAGTATTGCAGAAGGATGAGTGTACTCATTGGATGACTTCTCTTGAACATATCGGCGACACTGTGATGAGTTGGTAGCATTGACCCAAAACCGAAGTGAAGGTATGATGAACCATAGGTGTGAATGAACCGTCAAGATGATTACCCAACCCAAACAGTCACAGACATGGAGTGAAAGAAGTGTCATGTTCAAGAGCGACTTACTACCATAAAGAAATTTTGCTCACTTTTCCCTGGTCATTTGTCGACAAGTACCTCTTTATTTTTTAACAAGCTTGAGGAGGATAACATTTGATTGATTTATAATTCAACCCTTCGAGCAAATAAAGTATCGCTATTTAATAATTTAACAAGTCTAGCGATGAATGAAACTCGATCCTTGCCATGATCGACAAGCCCGTCACTATTTTATGTTTTAACGAGCTTAACGACAGTGATAGCTCGATCCTTTTTCATATTTAGAGAGTTTGAAAAAGTGGACAAAAGAAAACTCCATAAGTACTTTTTCACAAATTTTTCACTCAGATCCGAATAAGTGTAAAATAATATCTAAGAGAACCTCTTTGGTCATGTTTAACCAAGGTATCGTTTTTTGTAAATAATCTATCTCAATCCGGAAAAGGGTTAAACTTATACTGAGTAGATATCAATTCATTTACTTTACGAGCTTGAAAAGACAAGTGTTCGACAATATTTTCACATTATCGGAGTCTGAAAAGAGCTAAAAGAAGACTCCAGGGGTTCCTTTTTCACTATTATAGAAGCTCGAAAAAGAGATAAAAGTGCGCTTCAAATCCTTTTTCATTTTTAACAAAGCTTGAAAAATAAGGAGAAAAAGTATGCTTTGTGGTCAAGTCATTCTTTGAAATAAATCTGCACGACTAATCTGTTCATCAGTTGTATTTCCTGTTTAGAACAACATCAAATGGATTATAAATTCCTGTTTCATGATAAAAACATAATAAAACTATAGTCATAGCAATAAATTTAACTTGCAAATAATTAAATGACTTTTTAAAAGTAGTTTCACTATTCATTTTTACCATTCCATAGTTACCATTTTTATTTTGGAGCTCTGAACCTGATTTTTCCCCTGAACTTCAGCTGCTGATTGCGTGCAATGGGAAAGAATTTTTTGAATGCCCCCTGCAACAGAAGATGCCCTCCAAGCTTCATTTCATTCACCTAAGTAGATTACTAATAGTTGGATGGAATGAAGGTTCATTTACGAGATCAAATGGAATACTCGCCTTAATTAGGAGAGGATTTGTTTCATTTTTTAACGAGCTTGAAATAGGAAAATAACTATGCTCATGACATGTTTCATTTGTTAACAAGGTTGACACAGTAAAATAACTTTCCTCAAAGACACTTGTTTCATTTTTTAACGAGGTTGACGCAAGAAAAAAGAACTATCCTCAAAACCTGATTCATTTTTTAACGAGGTTGACATAGTAAAAGAACCATCCTCATAAATCTATTTCATTTTTTAACGAGGTTGACACAGAAAAAAGAACTATTTTCATTGTGCAGTTGGACTAGTGAGTGTGTGCTGGAAAAGATGTAGTCTAACGGAGTCATCATTTAAGGAGTTTGATGAACACCACAAATGATAAGTTATAACATGCGTTGACGGGTCTGCTCTAGGGTTTTCATTGAATTTAGGAATGTCTCAACATAACATATGTGGTATCACTAGCCATCAAGGAGAGGAACTAGATAGGATTCTAGATGATGACATGGGTGAAGTCAATGGACAAAACATTGAAAATGAAGCAACAACAGATGTTGTCACAGCTGAAATAGATGGTTCAGTCTGGGATGTTATCTTAGCCATGGTAAAATGACCCAATGTATACCCTATAGAATCTACGAGAACTCAAAGTGAAACAGGATCAACAAAAGCAGAGGAAGGTGATTGAGGAGAAGACTCATACATGTAAAGCTCCTACCGAAAATGAGTTGGAGTTAAAGGTGTCTAGTCTTGTGATATTTCTTCAATCAAAATCAAACCAGGTGGAAAAAATTCGCCGTGTGGCCCAAAGTATGTTTCAAGTGGTTGACTGCGTGATATGGGAGACTCAAAGGCTACAATATAATGTGGAGTGACCAATACAGAAACAACTTCCGGTTGTTCGAATTCGGGATCAAGATTTTCTCCACTTAGGGAATATAGCAACTGAAATATAAGGGGATGATAGACCCTATTTCATTGTTCCTAGGGATTATGTCCAGTTTGACCAATAACAGCTGCCCCCTAAAGCAAAATGGGATCTGGATCAACTTCCAGTTGAACAATGTCGAGTTTGTGAGGTATGGTCTCATAGATTGGATGGATCGTGACCACGGGTAGATGTGAAGACTTCGTTTCGACAACAGTAGATGAACTGGGATGTGTAGAAAAAACTTGATCTAACTCTGGTATATGGGAAGATGATGCTTCACTAGAGGTACTGATGGTATTGGTTTCGATAGAGCGATGTCTACGCGAACGACGGGGGAAAGGATTTTGTTCTTCCACGATGACTGATTTATTTTAACCAAAAAAATAAAAAAAAAATAAAAGGGTAATGCTAGGAAAAAGGGTTTACCAAGAAACTGTGAATTGTAGAATACCTCCTGGAGAACCAAGAAGTACGGGCAGGAAATCTCCTCGAATGCTGTGTTTTGTGTATCAAAATTTATAAGGCCGCCAACTCAGTTCACTATGGATGGATAACGCCTAAAATTTTTCCTCCCAAATATACCCAAAGATACGTGGAGGCCCAAGTCTGTATTAGCGTTGTTTGATGCGAAACTACACAGTGAGAGCACTCCTTAATACTTATCGTACTGTAACACCGCCCTATATACCCGAAAGTACGTGGACGAGCTACGATATACTTACGTACGTGGAGTGAGGTATCACACTCGGAATGTATCACATAAAATGTGAA
Organism: Pinus albicaulis; assembly: GCA_034641835.2. NCBI lineage: Eukaryota > Viridiplantae > Streptophyta > Pinopsida > Pinales > Pinaceae > Pinus > Pinus albicaulis. The sequence goes on from CM076578.1 coordinate 779,355,296, forward strand.
TTACGAATAAAACATGCTTCCCTAGACATATGAAAATCTAGAACAATAGATTAAATACTATACGACTACCTTTCCTAACTCAAAACAGACACACAGAAAGGATTAAAGGCTTACTTTTAATCCAAGCACTTCTAAATGGCTCCTTCTGTCGCTTCTGTTGTAGCTTCAAATTCAAGCAGTTTGTGTGAAATTATTCCTACAAGAAAGAACACTAAAACAACATAAGATAGCAATAATACAGATGTCTATTCAAGTTATTTAGCTAAATCAGTAAAGCATAAACAATATACATCAACTAAGATCTTACAATATGGAAAATCAAAGCCAATATAGATGCATATAGGGAAAATTAAGTTGTATTCTTTATTGATGATAGAAGGAGAGGTTACAACCAAATGACTGATTTGAAGTGACCCTTCCAGCAATGATCCTCAGCCCCATCATAGTATAAATCTCTCTAGCAGCTGTTACAAAAATCTAACTCTCAATTGAAAATCCTCCAGCATTTCTCTACTCAAATTCTTCCTTCTCAAACACTCAGATCTGTGTTCAATTTATAGATGAACTGAAGGTAGTTTTGAAATGAATGAATTTCCAATAATAGGAAAGACATGTTCCCAGTCATGTAGATGTCAAATGGACACTTGGATTCGAAGCTTGACACATGTGAACTCTTCTAGAAGGCACTGGCTAAGTGGAGATTCGGGAACAATGAGAATTTCACTCCCAATGTGACCAATGCACCCATAGATGTCAGGAAGTGCTTTGCAGAGCAACCTTGCATGGGGCTACCTGCATATGCAACACACTTAGTCCCCTTAGAGGCAACGTTGGTGAGCTCCCACATGCTATACAATAAACTTCAAACCTTGGAAAACTTTGCTTGATGAAAGTCATGCTTGATTTGTCTTGCTCTTGCCTTAGGGCATGTAGCAACTTGAAATGATAGGGAATGATAGACTCTTAGTCATTGGTCCTGGAGATGATGCCCAGTTAACCAAGTCATTGGGAATGATGCCCAAATTGACCTATAAAAATTGCCCCCTAAAGCATGAGGTCAAAATAATAAAAACATTTGATTGAGATGATTTACACTGTGATGGGCTGGAGATGAAGCGGAGTGGTCACCTACATCAGTCTTACAATACATTACATCATGATATATACTCTTTGATCATAATTGATGAGGGTAGGAATTCCCATGTTCAACACATAAACAATCTAATAACATGTACATAATTCAGAAAGTCGTCGACACTGGAATGTTGCCCAATGCAGACATGCCTACAGATATAGGCCCATGTTCAGATGAAAATCTGTATGTAAGGTCACTGTACAGATGATGTGTACAACAATCCTGAAATCGCAGCCTGGATGGCTGAAAGTAGATCTAGGGTATTCTTATCTCATTCACTCGATCATTTAGGTACAAGTCTAGCCATGCGAATATATGATTTGTCGTTGAACATGGAAAGACATGGTTTGATTACCAGCCAATGATGTGAGCTATTAAAAAACATGAGAGAACCACCATTAATGTAAATGGCCCTGAAGGTACTGCAGTAAATTTTGTAAGGTGTGAATAGATGATTTGATGTCGAACAGAAAACAAAATCTTTCGGTAAAAAAGGTCCAGAATCAAGGATCTTGTCGATGCTGTAAAAAGCCTCATGGTACTGGAATCTGATGTTTCTAAGTGAACTTCTTGGATATTGATTTGTTGTCAACAAGAAGTCACCTTATTACGAAATGGGAGTTACTAATTTCGGGGACAAGGGTATGACTTGATATAGAAATTTTTCAGGGATGACGGTCATGAGAATAAATGTTTACGAGTATTGCAGAAGGATGAGTGTATTCACTGGATGACTTCTCTTGAACATATCGAAGACACTGTGATGAGTTGGCAGCATTGACCCAAAAACAAAGTGAAGGTATGATGAACCATAAGTGTGAATGAACCATCAAGATGATTACCCAACCCAAATAGTCACAGACATGGAGTGAAAGAAGTGTCATGTTCAAGAGCGACTTGCTACCATAAAGAAATTTTTCTCACATTTCCCAAATTTTCCCTGGTCATTTTTTGACTAGTACCTCTTTATTTTTTAACAAGCTTGAGGAGGATAACATTTGCTTGATCTATAATTCAACCCTTCGGGCGAATAAAGTATCTCTATTTAATAATTTAACGAGTCTAGCGATGAATGAAACTCTATTAATGCCATGATTGACAAGCCCATCGCTATTTTATGTTTTAACGAGCTTAACGATAGTGATAGCCCAATTTTTTTTTGTATTTAGAGAGTTTGAAAAAGTGGATGAAATAAAACTCCATAAGTACTTTTTCATTAATTTGTCACTCAGATCCGAAAAAGTGTAAAATAATATCTGAGAGAACCTCTTTGGTCATGTTTAACCAAGGTATTCATTTTTCGTAAATAATCTATCTCAGTCCGGAAAAGGGTTAAAATTATACTGAGTAGATATAAATTCATTTAATTTAACGAGCTCGAAGAGACAAGTGCTCGACAATATTTTCACATTATCGGAGTCTGAAAAGAGATGAAAGAAGACTCCAGGGGTTCCTTTTTCGCTATTATCGAAGCTCAAAAAAGAGATAAAAGTGTGCTTCAAATCCTTTTTTGTTTTTAACAAAGCTCGAAAAATAAGGAGAAAAATTATGCTTTGTGGTCAAATCATTCTTAAAATAAATCTGCATGACTAATCTGTTCATCAGTTGTAAGAACTGTTCAAAACAACATCAAATGGGTTAAAAATACCTGTTTCATGATAAAAATATAATAAAACCATAGTCATAGCAATAAATATTCATTGCAAACAATTAAATGACTAAATAAAAAGAGTTTTACTATTCATTTTTACCATTCACTAGTTACTATTTTCATTTTGGAGCTCTGAACCTGTTTTGCCCCCGAACTTCAACGGTTAATTGCGTGCAATTAGTAAGAATGTTTTGAATTCCCCCTGCAAGAGCACATGTTGAATGCCCCCTGCAAGAGAAGATGCCCCCCAAGCTTCATTTCATTCACCTAAGTAGATTATTGGTTACTAATAACTAGATGCAAAGAAGGTTCATTATAGGGGAGGATTTGTTTCATTTTTTAACAAGCTTGACACAGGAAAAGAACTTTGCTCATGACCTGTTTCATTTTTTAACGAGGTTGACATAGTAAAAGAATTTTCCTCATAGGCACTTGTTTCATTTTTTAACGAGGTTGACACAAGAAAAAATAACTATCCTCATAAATCTGTTTCATTTTTTAATGAGGTTGACACAGAAAAAAGAACCATCCTCATTGTGCAGTTGGACTAGTGAGTGTGTGCTGGAAAAGACGTAGTCTAACGGAGTCATCATTTAAGGAGTTTGATGAACACCACAAATGATAAGTTATAACATGTGTTGACGGGTCTTCTCCAGGGTTTTCATTTAATTTACGAATGTCTGAGGGTAACATATGTGGTATCACTAGCCACCAAGGAGAGGAACTAGATAGGATTCCAGATGATGACATGGGTGAAGTCAATCGACAAAACATCGAAAATGAAGCAAAAACAGATGTTGTCGCAGCTGAAATAGATGGTTCAGTTTGGGATGTTATCTTAGACATGGTCAAATTACCCAATGTATACCCTATAGAATCTATGGGAACTCAAAGTGAAACAGGATAAAAAAAAGTAGAGGAAGGTGATTGAGGAAAAGACTCATACAGGTAAAGCTCATACCGAAAATGAGTTGGAGTTAAAAGTGTCTCGTCTTGTGATATTTATTCAATCAAAATCAAACTAGGTGGAAGAACTTCGCCATGTGGCCCAAAGTATGTTTCAAGTGGTTGACTGTGTGATTGGGAGATTCAATAGCTACAGAAGTTTGTGGGATGACCTAGGTAGGAACAACTCCGGTTTTTCGACTTCAGGATTTAGATGTTTTGGTAAAGAAGAGACAGGATTTGGATCAATTTGTGTTTGAACAACGTCGGGTCCAGGAGGTATGGTCTCACTGATTGGATGGATCATGACCATGGGTAGTTGTGAAGACTCCATTTCGAAAACAGTAGACGAACCGGGATGTGTAGAAACAACTTGAGCTAGCTCTGGTTTATGGGAAAATGGTGTTTCACCAGAGGTACAAATTGTACTTGATTCGGCAGATCATGATCTCCTTCGCCTACTAGAAGTAACTTTTGGTGGTAAAGTTGGTTTTAAAGCTAATCTATGCGAACGACGGGGGAAAGGATTTTGTTCTTCCATGATTACTGATTAGTTTTAACCAAAAAGAAATAAAGAAAATAAAAGGGTAATGCTAGGAAAAAGGGTTTACCAAGAAACAATGAACTACAGAATACCTCCTGGTGAACCAAGAAGTACGCGCAGACAATCTCCCCGAATGCTGTGTTTGGTGTATCACAATTTACAAGGTGGCCGACTCGGTTCACTATGGATGGATAGCACCTAAAAGTTGTCTTCCCAAATATACTCGAAGGTACATGGAGGCCCAAGTCTGTATTAGCGCTGTCTGATGTGAAACCACACATTGAGAGCACCCCTTTATACTTATCGTATTGTAACACCGCTTGATATACCCGAAAGTACATGGATGAGCTACGATATACTTACGTACGTGGAATGAGGTATCACACTCGGAATGTATCACAGACAATTTAATGACAGCTGCTATGTTTTACGACGCTGGAACGCGTCTCTAGCCTAGAACTTCTAAATGTTAACGTTATGTTTCCAATGCTTTGTTCGGTAAATTGAGATTAATTTTATGTTGATCTTGCTTAAAATTTTCCTTTCAAAGGTTCACTGCGATGATGTATTGGAAAGTTCCTAAAATGCAACTAAAAATGATAAGAAATCTTTCACTTTCAGTTTCTTCAATGAAAAACCTAGCTAATAAGGCAAGAGAGCAAATAATTTGTGAGCAAACAAATCAATGATCACAAACTAAATGAAGATTTCCTAATGTTCCTTTTTTCAAAACACACAAAAATCCTACATGCAAATGCAAGTTTTTATTTTCAGTTTCTTTAATGTTATGAATGCAGAAAAGAAACTAGGTGCACTAAATCAATAATTCAAATGCCTTTTACTTTCGAGAAATGAAGAATACAAACAACAAATTTCTCTTTGAAAGGAAAAATGAGGATTTCAACAACAATTTCTCCTATCAAGGAAATGAAGATTTTATGACAATTTCCTTATTTCGAAAGAAAATATTTCTTAATGCGACCATAAAAAATACTTTTAAATCAACTTGTCAATGAAATTTTTTTTTAAACAAAAATTGAACAAATTTTCAGTCAAAGGAGGAAGAAGTATATAGAATTACTGGTCAATATGAGGATCAAACTTTTCAAAACACGGCAAAAAACAAACTGAAGAAAATTGCAAAGGAAAATTCAAAGGAATCTAGGTGGTTTCAGGAGTCAACACAGTCTCCAAGGGGAGACAGTGCTCTGCAATGTAGGCCTGAAAGGGAGACAGTGCAATGCAAAGCACTGTGTCTTGTCTAAGGGTGCGTTGGGCACAATGTATAAGGAAAAACACTACTGTTTAACTCACTATCTTTGCAAATTTTGCTTTAAAAAAGTTTAATCTTTGTGTGTAACAACTACTGGGTGGATAAACAAAGCAAATCAGAGGCTAAGTCACCTAGATATAAGAGAAAATCTCCCCAGTGGAGTCGCCAATTTGATGGGTCAGAATTGTCGTTAACTTGTGAATTACGGATAAAACAGGCTTCCCTAGACATATGAAAATCTAGAACAATAGATTAAATACTATACGACTACCTTTCCTAACTCAGAACAGACACACAGAAAGGATTAGAGGCTTACTTGTAATCCAAGCGCTTCTAAATGGATCCTTTTGTCGCTTCTGTTGTAGCTTCAAATTCAAGCGGTTTGTGTGAAATGCTTCTTGCAAGAAAGAACACTAAAATAGCAAATATAGAAATAATATAGATTTGTATTCAAGTTAGTTAGCTAAATAAGTAAAGCATAAAGAATATACATCAACTAAGATCTTGCAATATGGAAAATCAAAGCCAATACATATGCATATAGGGAAAAGTAAGATGTACTCTTTATTGATGATAGAAGGAGAGGTTACAACCAAATGACTGATTTGAAGTGACCCTTCTAGCAATGATCCTCAGCCTCATCATAGTATAAATCTCTCTAGTAGCTGTTACACAAATCTAACTCTCAATTGAAAATCCTCCAACATTTCTCTACTCAAATTCTACCTTCTCAAACACTCAGATCTGTGTTCAATTTATAGATGAATTGAAGGTAGTTTTTCAATGAATGACTTTCCAATAATAGGCAAGAGATGTTCCCAATTCGAATCTTGACACGTGAACTCTTCTAGAAGGCACTGGCCAAGTGGAGATTCCAGAACAATCAGAATTTCACTCCCAATGTGACCAATGCACCCATAGATGTCGGGAAGTGCTTTGCAGAGCAGCCTTGCATGGGGATACCTACATATGCAACACACTTAGTCCCCTTAGAGGCAGTATTGGTGAGCTCCCACGTGCTATATAATAAACTTCAAACCTTGGAAACCTTTTCTTGATGAAAGTCATGTTTGATTTGTCTTGTTCTTGCCTTAGGGCGTGTAGCAACTTGAAATGATAGGGAATGATAGAACCTTAGTCATTGGTCTTTGAGATGATGCCCAATTAACCAGGTCATTGGGAATGATGCCCAAATTGGCCTATAACACAAATTATTCTTATTAACACGTTCTAAAAAATAGCATAAAATTACTACTTTTTCGCTGAAAGGGACTTCCATAAATCCCAGATTCATGAAATAGTAACCCAATCCAAGTAGCTAAATGATGAATATGACTTTTCAAAGTTGTTATAAGGATGAATCATGATCTTTACTCTGTAAATAACCTTAAAAAAACTCACTTCAACCATTTAACCAATATAACCTACAGTAAAAGAAGCATGAACAGTAAATGCATAAACAAGAGATGTAAATGAAAAAGACCTTCAAAGGATATAAAGAAATTGTGCAAGAGGGCTCTTAGGCTCCTGGGAGGGCCACGACCAAGGAGAATCAGAGTCCTATGGAAGAAACCAAGCTTTAGAAGCTAAAAATGGCACCAAAATTCATTATTTGACTCAATTCAAGTACATCCCTGCTAGAAATGAAAGTGAATCATTCTCCTTGAAAGGAGGAAGCTTTCCCCTCCAAAATACCTCAAATAGTGGATTTGGTTCCCAACACTAGGAATTTGCCTTAAATGACAGGGAACACATTCCAAATTTTCTCAATCATTGGAGCTCTAGAATTTATAAATAATTTTATGATATTCTGTTCATTTATTATTCAATATTGATGAACATGTAGTAGGAATAAAGTCCCTAAATTATCTCATCCTCCAAATCTTCATAATATTCCCAATATTCTCACAATATTCTTCAAAAATAAATAATATTAGGCACAAATATGGAATTATCTATGAACCTTCCTAATGAACATATTAAAGCTAAAAATATGTCATCTAATGCAAAAAGAGAGGTTTAATTTTCCGAAGGATGGTTATATGGGCCTTAATTTATGTCTAATTTGGAGGCCCATCATACCCCCCTATTGAAAGTGTTGCTCATACTCTGAGCAACTTAGTGACCTATATGTGACTCATTCATGGCCGTGGTGGCCTCCTTCACATTACAAGCTACCTCAGAAGGAATTTTGGCACATATTCTCTTTCTCCATCCTCTTCCTGTTCTTTCCCAAATTATTTATCTGCTTTTGCTTCTTGGTTGTGGGCAAGGAAATTCTCTATTTCTAAAAAAAGGATGCATTTCCTTTTCTTATGAGGTTCAATTCAAATACGACATCCACATTTCTTTTTTTTTCATAAAATTTTATAAGAAGTTTCCCATATGATGTATTAAAGGAAAAAATGAAACTTTTTCAACCTTTTTCTTCACATATGACAAGGATAAATATCTATATAACCTTCCTTTGTATGATGTCCTTAGAATCCTAGGATTTGGGGGTGAAATTGCTGAAAATTAGGGTCTTTTGAAACTCACTAGACTTTCCTATAGCACTTTGTATTCTCTTGCAGCAACTTTGTTTCCCCTGTATCATCCATGCCTGATATTGTAGCACCTACACATCAACCCTATATATCTTCTGTAGCATCCTAGATACCCTTGGTAGCATCTAGCTTAACTTTTAATGCCTTAATGAGCCTCTCTAACTATTTTGGGAATGAACTTCGATACATCAAAAGTTGATCCTTCATTAGGGGAACTTTGAGGTATAAAATAGGCCTCCTAGGGAAATTATAAAATTATAGTGGAAATAATAAAATAATATTAGATTACATCATCAAATTTTAGAGGGAAAAAATAAATAATTACCTTTTTCAACTCGTATTTTCGACTTAACTCCCAAAGTTTTTACTCAAATTTCGAGTCAGAGTACTCTTTGGATGCAAATTTTAATTCCTCATCGAAGGAGTACCCATGTTTCATACTTTTGATGGATCTTGCTACATGAAAAATTAGAAATACATGAAAAATGTGATCACAATCACGTGTTTTCATGTATTTTTCATTTTTCGTGTAGCAGGGTCCATCGAAAGTATGCAACATGGGTACTCCTTGGATGAGAAATTAAATTTTGCATCCAACGAGTACTCTCGCTTGAAATTTGAGTAAAAATTTGGGAGATAAGTTGAAAATACGAGTTGAAAAAGTAGTTTTATTATTTTATTATTTTTTAATCTTTTTACCTTTTTACTTAAAAAATGGTGAATCACCCCCCATGGTTGACATCATCATATTGAATCCTATTGGTTCTTATAAAGTTTGTTTTGGTTGTACATTTTTCTTAGGAGGTCCATTTTAGACCTCAAAATTCCCCTAATGTGTTCTTTTATTTTTTTCTAGGGTAGTGGGCTTGGTGTGCTTGGTGATTTGGTCCAATTTATTTATAATTATCACTTTCCTTAATTTGGATTTTCCACGTTGCATGAGTGAGGGAGTTGGTTGCACTTAATTAGTTGAGGGCGGCCAAGACCGTTGACCCATTCTGAACTTATAAAACCTCATCTCTCATGCTTTGACAACAATTTCTAACCATAACACATTCAAGAGAAGAGGTAAAGAATATTTCATACGTGTACCTACATGTGATGTCGATTTGCTAGAGATGCTTGTGTGCTGGAGATGAGACATATACATCATGATATCAGAGGGAGTTGACTCTTTTTTTGTTCCTGGTGCATGTCTTCAGAATTTGATTATACCTTGACTGATAAATTCACTGTGTGTGTATAGGTTCTTCTATGATGTCTAGGTTGTTGCTACCAGTGAAATTCATTTTTAGAGTTCCATAACCTCTTCATAGTCACCTCAAAAGTTTTACTATCTTCCTGTATGACCAATAAAACCATATAGTGTTCTCTGGTGATTACATAGGTTTGCTATAGGAAGATGTTTCCTTCATGTAGCAACCCTTCTTTGTATTTGTTTGACCTCCAATATGCATGGGGTGATGAGGGAGAGTGTGGTAAGGCTTTAGGATAGTGATAGGCTTATGAAGAAGTAGTGTGGGCTTGTCATAATGATGTGAAGGAACTCTATGTTTTTGCGAAGAAAAAAGAAAAGAAAAGTTGTGACAAAATGAAGGGTTTGAGTGGAAAATATCTTTGAGTGAGATGGAGGAGTGATGAGAGGATGATGGGTAATGGTGGGAAAACATCCTTCATGATGTTTTTAGACCACATGACCCTTGGTTACTAACCTTTCCCTCAATCCTCCCTCCTGTAGATTTTCAAAACCTTCCTGTAGCACCATAGAACTTCCTGTAGCAAGATAGGTCCTTCCTGTAGCACCACATAGAGAGAGTGAAATTTAGGTTTTGAGCTCATGGGATGGTGGAGAAATATGATTATATGAGTGAAGGGTATTTATATGAGATGTTATGGGTGGAAGGATGGAGGAGATCTTTGTAGGTAAATTTTTGTAGCAATTCTGGGTTCTTGTAGCTTTTCAAGACAATCTCTTGTAGCAGACTTGTTTTATCCGGAACTCTCAAATTGTAGACTAGATTGACTTGAAATTTTTTGAGCATATTTCCATCATCCTTATGAAATTTCCCATAACAAATATCAGCCATTGGATGCACGAACCTCATGAAAACTTAAAAATTGTTGTAGGTGATGGAGGTCGATTTCTCAAAAAGTGTGCACTGGAATTTTCTAAAAGTGTTGGAGCATGTTACCATCATATATATGCATCTGCCCATGAAACAACTGGTCCAATGGATGCAATATTTTCAAGAAATAATAAAAACATTTTTCTTCTCTGTGTATTTTGTTCTCCTATAGAAAAACAAAACCATCCTATAACATTTTAGGACAACGAGGAAAATGAATGGGAAATTCTTGGAAATGATGGGTGGATGTTGGAAATGGATTAGGGCGATGGAGTTACATGACCTTGGTCTTGTTGGATCATCTTGAAAAAGGAGGATAAAGCCCATGTTTGACTTCCTTTGAATAGACTTTTGAACAATTTTTTCATTTGGTAGCTAACTTGTTTTTGTTGCTTGCAGAGGTTGGAGAGCACCTACATTCATCAGAGAGAGACACATGGAGCAAAGTTTTTTTTTTTTTCAATTTTTTCTTTTAGGTCTACTAGCTGCCTCAATGAGGTTTTCAACTAGTAGGTCTACCTAGATGCCTCAAAGGAGGTTTTCACCTAGGATATTTTATTTTTCTCTTATTTTTTCTTTTTTCCAACCCATTGAATGCCTCATGGAGGTTTTCAATCAATGAGCCAATTTCAAATGCCTCAAAGCAAGTTGTCACTTGAGATTTTATTTTTTTTCTCTTATTTTTAATTTTTTAATTTTTTTTATCTATCGTAATCTACTTGAAAAAGAAAATATATTTCAAGTATAGGAATACTTATAATGGAGCCATGTGCACATCAAAATGATAGATAAACTCATGTGCAGGCTCTAAATATACGCTTTGACATGTACCTGAATGTGAGAGATAAACTACTTTGACTGAAATGAGATCAAGAATTTTTTAAAAAGAGTGTGTTGATGCAAATTACTGATTGTCTAGAACCATATTTCAATATAGTTATGGTCCCCCTCATTCACTTGCTCATGTGGATCATTATTCATGTATTATTCTACAATGACATTCAAATATTCCTCTTTTTTATTATTATTCTATTGAACACATGGAGGATTTGACGATAAAGATGAGGGAACTTTCTCAATTTATGATTTTTATGTCTACTCTTCATCAACTGCAGCCCATGATTCTTTGGTCTTCTCACTTGAATCTTCTTTTTCTGAATGTTGTCCTTAAATGACATCAAGAGAATTTATATTTTGATAAATTATTCCTAAGCTAATATGAATACCATTTAGATCAAGAGGAGATGTTAGGAAGTGTTTTATCTCAACATTGTAAGTAGGTTGAGATACTTCCTTGTGTGGGTTTGGAAATGGTGGTATAGGTAGTTGAGTGGGAGTGGATCTTTGAGATGGATGTTGTTGGGGTTTTTCTTGTGGTGGAGGTGGATGGTAGGGATAACATGGAGTTGTGTATGGAGGATATTGAGGAAAATATTGACGGTATTGTGGATTTTCCCATAAGTTTCTTTCCAACCTCTTTTCCAAGATTGGTTTTGGGGTTAACATGGCCAAGGTTGCCAAGGTTTCCAAGGAAATGGTGTGTTCCAATTACTTTGAGATGGATGTGCATAACCTTGAAATTCTGAATTAGGTTCTAGCACCATACTAGGTTGACTAGGCTTCCATGGTCTTCTTGGAGCTACATAACATAGTTGCTTTGGTGATTGGATTGCTCCATTGTCCTCTTGGTAGACTTCCTTCAACCTCGGTAATGATGGAAAATATTTAATAGCATGTGATTATGCATGGAAACACAAATATCAACATCTTCTTTTTGATAATTTTTCATTCTTAACATTTCTACTTGTTCACTTATATTTCTAAGATTTTTTTTTTTTTTTTAAGTTGTCAAGCAAATTTCCAGGCTAAGCTTGAGTTACCAATATTTATGTTGATTTACTTACTCTTTCCCTTCCTCTTGACATGTTCTTGCATGTTTCACACATTTCTTCAAATGATAATTGTTACATATCTCCTCTACTCATGATATCAAGGAGATAAATCCACTCATCCCTAATTATTCTAAGAGAGTTTTTAGTGTGCCAAATCCTAATTTTTCCCTCTTAAAATTATACATGAACCTCTCTATTAGATCCTCAAGGCTCTCATCTTGTTTTTTATTCATTCTAAATATTTATTCTTTAAGATTGTAATCTTTATATTTTTCTAGAAATATATTTTTCATATCATTCCATTATCTTATTGAATTTGTCCCTAAAATCATGAACCATTTCAGAGCTTTATCCTTCAAGGTTGCCAGAAATAAACTCAATTTTTGAGTGTTTAATAAGTAACCATAATATCTAAAAAAAATTTTAAATTCAAAGAGAAAGGTTTTCAGATCCTCTGACCTCATACCATGGAATTTGGGAAGGAAATATGGAGATATATTCTTCATTTCAACACTAATATCAGTATCTTGAATGGGAAATCCAAGAGGATATTATTCATTGTCATCATCTCTATCCATTTATTCTACCTTCTCTACCACCTCTTCTTATTCTACTTGCAAAAGTGGATGGTGATGTGGTTCTTACTGCACCACATGATCAAATGGGGGGGGGTTGGTGTTGGAGAAGTATTTAAAAAAATAAATAAATAAGAATGCTAATGCAATGCAATTTTCTGTTTTTGAAATAAAATATGCCTAATGAAAATCTTTTTTGTTTTTGCAGAAAGAAAAGAAATGAATCAACTAGGGAAGAAATAAATGCATACTTTGACACCTCCTCAACAATGGCACCAAAAAGTAATGATCGATGAGCCTCAACATTGAACCAAGAATGTTGCAACTCCCAAGGCTACCAACTTTAATTATCAACCTGAGGTTCGTACAAACTTAAGAAGTGTCAGCACTATATGTGCAACATACAATGTGTCCTTATTTGGTTGATCTGATGTAATGGAGTGAATTTCATGAAATCAAATCTTAAACTAATTTCATAAATGGAAATGTTACTTTTAAAAGAAAGTAATCAACAATTTGTGATTGAAATATTAAGAGCATGAATTCAAATAAATAGGCCTAATATACTTTGTGAAAATGAATGTCCTAAGTGGTGTTTATTCTTCCTGAATCATGGATTTAGATCCTAGGTGTTGGAATAGGGTCTCCTAAAGTTGCGAATTTTGTCCATTTTTGTATATTTTTGGTATTATTTAGTCTAACGAAGGGGTTTTGGGGTGGGTCAAAGCCCCGAATGAATTGTAATGGGTCAAGGGTAGACCAAGAGTCCAAAAACCACAGTTTGCGGATCATTGGATGCGTAGGCTAAATCGATATAAATAGATGAACATTTTGGGTCTTAAGGTAGGCAAGAATTGAGATTGATGCTAAGCACGAATTTTTAGATCTGTTGTCAGGTTGTTGGGTAAGGACTCCTGTTGGCTGTGTGTGTGGAGATCCTCAGTCCTGCTATGTGCGGACCTTGCTGGCTGTGTGCACAGGCGGTATTTTAGGGATTGTAAGTGGAATTTGGTATTAATATATATGCAAAGGACTGTTGGACATTTGATGCTATCTGGATCTGTTTTGTTATGATTGATGCGAACCTGGGCTATATGATTAAGTTGAAAAAGTTTTTGTTTAATAAATGTGAACTGTGAAATTATCTATGTTTTTGGTATATGTATCTGTGATCTATTAATTGCTGCGATTATAGTGTTTTGTATTGATAAATTGGTATTACGCACGTGGATGCGAAGGTATTTACTAGATTTGTGCATGATAATAGCTCTATTATACTTTATAAGCATGTGAGTAGATCTTTCTAATGCGAACTCGATAGGCTGGGAACATAGACCTGCTTGACTTACCTACTCTCTCTCAAGGTGTGGAAACCTGGTTCCAACACCCTCCCATACTGCTTCGGGTGACACTTTGGCCTGCGCAAGCAGGTCACTGCTGAAAGGGCCAGTAGTATAGGGGTTTTTTGGCAAACCTTAACCTCCAAACCTGGGTCAGGACCCCTCAAGCCAAAAAATGGTTCCGTTGCTCGGACCAGGAGAATTTTGAGAGAGAGATCGGGTAATGCCAAGAACACATTGGAGACTTGAGAAGAAAGAGATCGACGAGTGGTTCAAAAAGAAAATTCAGGAATTTGCAGTAAGGGAGAATTGCAGGGCAAAGCTGACCGCAGAAAAGTGGAAGAATAAGTACATTTTCACAGAGATCTACGAAATTTTCTTTGTGACATTTGTGACCGAGCTTCAGGAGTGGCTAGCAAGGCTCATATATTTCCAGAAGTGTTGGAAGGACGAACGGGTCATGCAGTGGACCCCAGAGCTGATCCAGCAGTTAGAAAATACTGATAACACCATCACTCACATGGTAGATCACTGGGTGGATAGTGTGATAGGAGGATTTCGCACAGAATTTGCATTTGATCAATTTGTGTCCTACTCTAAGGTGAAACGAAGGTTCTTCAAGGGTTTCCGGGGTAAGTTTCTGAAAACTCTACCATTACTGATTAAGATCTTATTGTGTGAAAAGAGAATTTTGTGCAGCCATACAGAGTGAATGAGATTCGATCAAAGTGAGGGTACAATGTGCAGTGGTAAGTACTACAGAACTAACCAAGAAGGAGATAGATATGTCTATAGTCTAGTAAGGGATTCGGCTACGCAAGAACCTCCAACTACACCACTGTTGAGCCAACACAGGGGTAAGAACTCACCCATACCTCCACCCCCACCAAAAGACGAGATGGCCTCACACATGAAGCTACCTACCTTCAAGGGCATAGGGGATGAAGACATGGATCGGTTATGGTTTATCGTAGAATCGGTATGGATTGCACAGAACGTGGCTAGCGATGCGGTGAAAAGGGCGCTCCTATCCCTTGCCTTTGAAGGAAGAGACTTGGACTGGTATATGGGATACATTTCTCAACATGCGAATGTGACCATTGAAGAGATTAAAAATGCCTTGAAACAACAGTTCAAGAAGCATAAGTCCCACTCTCAGATAGTGAACAATCTGAAAGATTTCAAGCAAGGACCATCCAAGTATGTATGGGAAGCCGACCAACGGTTAAAAGAAGGTAATTAGAGGACGAGGATTTTTTTTTTTTATGACAGGAAGCAGACAGAGTGGTTCCTTGCTATGTTTCTGCCCCACCTGCACATGCCAATGGGTCATCAAGCCATTGAATCGCAGGAAAAGCCCTTGGAGATTGCTATGAAGCTGGAAGTTGCACCAAGAGATGATACCCAGTTAGGAGTACAAAAAATACAAGGACAGCTAGAGGCAATGCACATGGAGATCCAGAATCTGCGGAAGGAGCGAGGAACATAAGTTAGCCCTAACAGATGGTGCATACGATGCAGGGCGAACGACCACACCAAGGATAAGTGTCCGCTGCTAGCAGACTACATGCAGGCCGGGGGACCTAGCCCATTGCGTCCTATGGAGGCTGCGAGACCAAGTGGGCTAGTGTTGTGGTGCGATGATTGTAGTGTTGTGGGGCTACATGATATCAACCACTGCCCTCACCTTGCCGCATATGTCCTACAAGTGAAGCAAAGTAGGTTTTGCATATCTGTAGGACATGATGAGCAGAACTACCGGACTTATGATCTAATGAGAGACCAAGGAAACCTATATAGAATACAGTCGGATCCTTCCTCACCAAGATCCCCCTCAGGCATAGGTGGCTCCCCAGCTAGGGGCAGGGGAGGGGGCTGAGGTGGAAGCGCAGGTAGGGTAAGAGGACAACTAATTTGCTATAACTGGGGGAAGGTAGGCCACTTTGCAAGGGATTGTACGAACCCAGCATGGAAATATTTTAGATATTGCAGACAGCTGAACCATATGATTGAAGACTGCCCGATTCTGATAGCCAAGATGCAAGAAAAGTAGCAGACACCTACGCAGAATGTTCAAAGGGTTAAGGAAGAACCTCGAGATGAGGGGTCGAGCATTAATGTGATAACACGCAGTGGCATGGCCACCGGAGGAGCTATGGAGAAAGTTGAGGCGGAGCCTATTATCCGAAAAGCAGCCATTAAACAAGAAGGTTTGGACATACAATTTGAGCCTCCGGCTGACATACGCATCAAGATGTTTCTTGGCCCAGGGGATCCACGCGAACATTTGTTCGCTTGTATGGAGAAATGGTGGGATCACATTATAGAAGAATGGGTTCACTTGTTTGTTCTTGACTTAGGACCAATCCCCACTACATGGTACTTAGATGCGGAGCTACATCAGTGCACCCACCATTGGGAAACCTTAAAGGATGAATTCGTGGGGAAATTTGGATTAACAGGAGGAACAGAGGCACTTGAAGAAGCTCTACAGGATATAGATACCTTTGTATTTGGTGAATCCAGCCCCTACGCAACATTGGAGATACCGACATGGGAAACATAGATGCAAGATATTGTCAACTGCCGCAATATCACCATAGAAGAATGTGATGAAGATTTGTGCAATGTCTCTATCCCAGATTTAGAAGGGAAACGCGCGGTTGAAGTACCTCCATTACACACTATGGATGTTACAAAGCCTATGAAGCTGCAAGAGGTTAACATTGGCATGGAAGAGTAGCCGAAGTTGGCTAAAATTGGGGACTACTGGGATGATGAGACAGTAGGAAAGGTTTCGAAATTACTCACATAATATCAAGACTTATTTCCGACAAAGTTTTCGAAGATTAAGGGGATCACGAGGCACTTAGGGGTTATCCACATCACACTGAAACCAGATGCGCGCCCTGTGAAGCAGCGCTCTTATCGACTGAATCCTAAGTATAAGGAGAAGGTTAGGGAAGAAATCGATAAAATGCTCACCACAAGTATCATTGAACCAGTCGAACAGTCGTATTTGGTAAGTCCGATGGTGGTTCAGGAGAAGAAGACGAAGGGGGAAATTCGGATCTGTGTGGACTTACACAAATTGAATGATGCATGCGTACATGATCCTTTTCCGACGCCATTCTCGAATGAGATCCTGGATAGCGTAGGAGGCCAAGAAGCGTACTCGTTCACTGATGGGTTCTTAGGATACCATTAGATCAAAATCACACCTGAAGATCGCAGCAAAAATACATTTGCTATTGAATGGGGATCCTTTCAGTATAAGGTCATGCCACTCAGACTCAAAAATGCCCCTGTCATCTTCTCGCGAGTTGTAATTGCAGTGTTCAAAGAGTGCATCCATAAATTTTTAGAGGTGTATTGTGATGATTGGACTTTCTTCGGCTTAGTAAAGACACACGTTTCGAACCTGCGCATGATGTTGGATGCCTGCCGAAAGCACCAGATTTCCCTGAATATCAAGAAGTGTATCTTCTGCGTACCCTTCGGAATCTTGCTTGGACATATATTTTTTCGCAAGGGTTGATGGTTGACCCTACGAAAGTTGTAGTTATCATCAATCTAGCAGTACCTATGACTGAGAAACAATTGCGTTCAATCCTAGGACATATGGGCTACTACAGAAAGTTCATTCAGGGATACGCGCTGATCACATCACCTCTGGAAAAGCTGCTTAAGAAGGATGTTTCATTCTTTTGGGATGACGAGTGTTAGAAGAGATTTGAGCTACTCAAGCAAAAGATGGTCTCTGTGCCTATTCTTATTTTTTCTGGTTGGGTGAAGGTATTTCATGTTTATGTTGATGCTTCCAAAATCATCCTGGGAGTGGTCCTTACACATCCTGGAGATGGAGACATTTATCACCCAGTTGCATTTGCTAGTCGAAAAATTTCCAGTGGAGAGCGCAACTATGCCACCATGGAGTGGGAAGGATTGGCCATGGTCTATGCATTACAAAAGTATCGACACTATTTGTTAGGGGGACACTTCAAAATGTTTACATATCATTCGACTTTGAAGTAACTAGTGAACAAGCCTGTGTTGGGGGGGTAAATATGCTGATGGCTTCTGTTGTTCCATGAGTACAACTTTGAAATCATTGTCAAACCAGGGAAGTTGAATGTTGGGCCAGATCACTTGTCCTGAATTGAGACTAGCGAGGAACCAACCAACTCGGAAGAAGGATTTCCTGATGCGCAGCTATTTTCTGTTAAGGTATTTGATGCGCACTTTGATGACATCATTTAGTTCCTGACTACAAGCATGGCACTCGCAGAGTATTTGGTGCAACAAAGGAAAGAGTTGGTAACCTGTGCTACGGATTTTACCATCATTGCAGGTCACCTCTATAAGATGGGAGAAGATGAAGTGCTGCGAAGGTACATTTTGGAACGTGAACGGCATGCTATCTTGATAGAAGCCAATGATGGGGTAGCAAGAGATCACTACGTAGGGAACACATTGGCACGAAAGATATTAAGAGCTAGATTATGGTGGCGTACCCTACATAGTGACTCTCAGAACTATTGTAAGGCCTATGATACATGCCAACGCACCAGAAGGTCGTCCCGCAGGGTTGAAATTCCCCTTCAACCGCAAATGGCCCTGCAAGAATTTGACAAGTGGGCCATCAATTTTGTAGGACCTATCAACCCACTTGGAAAGAAGATAGGTGCACGTTACATTATAACTGCTACTAATTATGTAACTAGGTGGGCTGAGGCACAAGCAGTGAAGGACTACACTGCAAATACCATTGCACACTTAATCTTTGAGCACATTCTGACCAGATTTGGATGTCCGAAAATCCTGATGAGCGATAGAGGTACGCACTTTGTCAATGAAACAATACAGGCCTTGACGGAAGAATTTTGAATCCATCATGCGAAAATTACTCCGTATCATCCTCAGGAAAATAGAGTGTTCGAAGCTTTTAATAAGGTCTTGGAGCACGCACTGACCAAGGTCTATAACACTGATCACAGTGACTAGGACGTGCACATTCTGTCTGTTCTATGGGCTTATCGAACCACTTGTAAGAAGTTGACAGGGAAAACACCATTTAGGATGGTCTATGGCAAGGAGGCCATTATGCCCATGGAATATATTATTCCCAGCCTATGCATCGCAGCCTTCGCAAATATGGCAGGATCTGATATCATGGAGGAGTGGTTAGCGTAGCTTGTGGCTTTGGAGGAAGATCATTTCATTGCTAACTTCCATCAGCAGGTTTAGAAGGCATGTGATAAGGCATGGCACGATTGACATATTTGTCAAAAGACCTTTGCAGAGGATGACTTAGTGCTACTTTATGATAGCCAGTTTGCGAAACACCTAGGGAAGTTTCGACAACACTGGATTGGGCCCTATACAGTTAAAGAAATCACGGATGGCAGAGCTGTTCAGTTAGCTACCCTGCGCGGTGATATGATACCCAGATATATTAATGGTAGTCGGCTCAAACCGTATCGAATCAAATGAATATATGGCTGGAGTAGCTGTATGAAGTGGGACAAACCCACCAAGGAAGGTAAGCGCAATAGGTACGATGCTCTGCACAGGAGGCAGCTGCAGGATTGGAAGCCCGGGGGAGTGCGTTGGAGGCGCAGGAATAAACTCATAAGGAATAAACTTTGAACGCAGCAGGTGCACTGGGAGCGCAGAAGGTATGATAAAATCTCAGGGGTGTGCTGGGAGTGCAGGGGTGCACTAAGCGCACCAAGGGTGCGAAAAATAGCTGTTGGAACATTCAAATCGAGTAAAAAGAAAAAGTTACCATTGGAAGGAGCGAGCGACTAGAATTTAATGAGGTGATTTTTGGAGATTTTTTACCGTTTACTTGATGATAAGTTCCAAGTGAAGTTTACCCTACCGTTGGTTGATTGCAAAGGGTATAAAAAGGGTAGGATAGATCAGGCAAGGGTTCTGTATTTCTTGAATATCTTGTACTTGGCATGTTTGTCCTTGAAGAATTTGTGCTGTAAGAATTTTTGTGCCTATAGCGTCCCTTTCATGCCTGAGCAACCTACTCCTTCAGGTAGTAGCCACCCAGGGTTAGGATTCATTTTTTGCGCCAGAATGATGGCCACTAATCCTGCTAAATCCTCAGCGCCAGTGACCTCGGCAGAGCCTGAAATCGAGCAAGTGGTGGAGATTGAGTCCGAGGTTGAAGAAGTTATCTCCACACCGAGCCCAGTCATGAAGAAGGGAAAGGAAAAATCACAGGGCTCAGGGAAACCCTCGAAACCTGTGAAATGGGTTGGAGGGAAGCCCTGTACTTCCCCGAGAAATGTAAAATCCCCGTGAGCGACACCCCAGGCGCGTGTTACTCAAGAAGAGGCTTAGGCCGCAGAGCCAATCAATTGGTTACCTCCTTTCGTTTGGTCGCACAGGCCCTCGACAAGCACGCTGAAGAACCTGGACGATCTGATCACCTACCTGCAGATGCTGCTGACCCTGAGAGAGGTCCTCGTTATTGGTGAACCTTTTGGAAGGCTCCATGAGATCAAATTTTATGATCATGACTTGGCCAATTTGGAGGCCTTCCCTGAGTTGGCGCCCGAGTTATATCTTGATCGAATTCAGGAGGATGATGGGATCAAAATTGTCCTCGTAAGTTGGGTACGCGGAGTGGCAGGATCCAGGCTCCTAAACCTACTCAGGATGCCACATTTCGGCCACTACAATATCACAGACCGTCTGGTGCGTCAGTTTCTTTCACTGGTCCATGATGGATGTTTGTGGATCTGAGATAGAATCCCTATTAACACTGCGCTCATCCATCGAATCGCTGGTCTTCCTATGGAAGGGCCGGACACTCTACTGTGTGTTGGGAAGAAATAAGAGGCCGAAACTGCTGAATATGTACGAAAAAAATACCATGTGGAGCAGAATACTCATGGCTTCATGATAAAAACCATGAGTGATCCTGCTACGCAACTGGGTACCATGTTATTGGCATGTAAGATGATGCAAAAATTCCAGGTGGCCTCTGTCCCCGCATACGTAATTTAGTTAGCAGGCTAGTGTGAGAAAGGGGTCTGCTTCAATTGGTCACAATATTTGTGCAATGAGTTTTTGGCCAATGTCCACGAATCCCAGGAGTAGGGACGGGCATTTTTCGATTCCTGGCTACTACTTCTCATCGCATTGATAGCCTGGGAAGCACCTGAGGAATCGGTCCTCCTGGAGCTCACCCCCGACATGTGTGAGGGGGCCCGATATATAAAATTATGGGATTCTAAGGATACGCAACGTCTCGAGGACAACCAAGTCTTCTAGGTCCTCTTTTACAGTAGCGTAGCAGTAGCCATTAATTCACGACCATAGTTGTCTCCAGTAGTATATGACAGATACAAGGGCATTGCAGCATTCCAGGTTACCATGCACAATGTCCAAATCAGAGCTCACAAGGATAAAGCCTGGGTCTCACTCCCATATATGGTGGCGGACGAAAAAATTGACAATGTAATTGCGCTCTAGCCTCCCAACTGGAATATCAGCTTCAAAATTGGCGTGAAGGGCACTGAAGGAACCAACACAATGAAATTAATCCCACCTGTCATCATCAAGGATACTGGAGGACCAAGCAAGAGTACAGGGAAGGACATGGGCACAATAGCACAAAAGGATGCGCAGCAGAAACAAACCACCAAGAAGGACGCTAAAGTAGAGACTCAGTTAGATTTGCCGCCAGACCTGGGTGTAGAAGGATAGGATGCGGGAGGAACTGCCTCCCCCCGAGGCATGAAGCGAACAAGTGAGCCCCTCAAAGGGCCCCGAAAGAAGCAGTGCTCTCAGCGGACGAAACGTGATGAGAGGGTTACCCTGACAGAAGGGTACCTCAAGAAAATTGCTCACACAGTCACTTTGGCTACAAAAGATAGATGGATAGCCCTAGAAGAACAAAAGAAAGCTACGATCGACACTCTTCAGGCTAATATCCGTGCTCTGCAGTTGAAGACCGACACATTGCAGACTAGTGTGACTCAAGTACGAATGCCCTCGACAACCGGCAGTGCAGCACTAGCTAAAGTAGAAAGTTGCCTTTGTTCCTTACCTAGCGTAGCCCTTGTGATCAGTCCACTCGACCTAGGAATGCAAGTCCAGGCCGGTGTAGAAATACAACTGGATTTAGCCAGGCTGCTACATGAGGCATTGCAGGTTCTCCACACCTCCTTGTTTCAGGAAATTCACCATCGGGACCAGCAAGTGCACCAATAGCTTGGTGTGGCTGAGCAAACAATCGCAGAAAATAATGTTGAAGTGTCCCTCACCATCGTGCAAAAAACGAAGATGGAACACTTAATTCATAGAATCTGCGCAGATGTTACAAAAGAAATCCCGGCCACAACCACCCCCTAGGCTAAGATTGATGGGTTGGTCGCAACATTAAAGGCCTCTAGGATGGAGATTCAGGTGGTTAAAACATAGATGGAACAACAAATCACAGATTTGTAGGCTAAGATGTAGCCAAAGACACCGCCAGAGGTACGGGCCCAGCGAGCCGCACTGGTTACCACAACGACAAATGTGATTACGGGAAAGATTGCTCAGGGCGCCCAATTACAGGAAACAACCATGCAGCTATGGACCAAGGTCTAGTGTGGCATGATCCTGCAAGAAATCAACTAGAACCTGCAGCAGAAGGAAGAAGCATTTGAGAAGTTAGATGCCACCATGCCCACTTTGGTTCTTTCTTAGTGCTTGGAACGGCTACGAACCAGCCATGCCCTCTAAAATGATATTGATGAGCTCTGCCATAAGAAGAAGGTTCTCGGTGACCGCCTGAAGCCTTCGATCGACAAAGCCCTCAAGCTCTCACAGGATGTTGATGTTACTGTTAAGCAGCTAAACCGAACTCTGGAGAACATCACTGCTGCAACAGAAGGCCCAACTTCACAGAAGTTGGTAGACATTGCGCAAAATTCTGCTGCTTAGAGTGAAGGTGTGCTGCCCCCATTGGCTGAAGAAATCAGACTGCTGTAGGTGTAGGTGGAGACCCCACCATCACAGTGACTTGAGACGAGTCACAAGATTGTGTTGGGGGATTTTTGGAACAGGGTCTCCTAAAGCTGCGAATTTTGTCCATTTTTGTATATTTTTGGTATTATTTTGTCTAACACAAGGGTTTTGGGGTGGGTCAAAGCCCCGAATGCATTGTAATGGGTCAAGGGTAGACCAAGAGTCCACAAACCACGATTTTCGGACCATTGGATTCGTAGGATAAATCGATATAAATAGATGAGCGTTTTGGGTCTTAAGGTAGGCAAGAATTGAGATTGATGCTAAGCACGAATTGTTAGATCTGTTGTCGGGTTGTTGGGTAAGGATTCCTACTGGCTATGTGCGAAGATCATTAGTCCTGCTGTGTGCAGACCCTGCTGGCTGTGTGCACAAGTGGTATTTTGGGGATTGTAAGTGGAATTTGGTATTAATATATATGTGAAGGATTGTTGGACATCTGATGTTATCTGGATCTATTTTGTTATGATTGATGCGAACCTGGGCTATATGATTAAGTTGAAAAAGTGTATGTTTAATAACTGCGAACTGTGAAAGTATCTATGATTCTAGTATATGTATTTGTGATCTATTAATTGCTACGATTATAGTGTTATGTACTGATAAATTGGTATTACGCACGTGGATGCGAAGGTATTTACTAGATCTGTGCATGATAATAGCTCTGTTATACTTTATAAGCATGTGAGTAGATCTGTCTAGTGTGAAATCGATAGGCTGGGAATGCAAACCTGCTTGACTTACCTACTCTCTCTTAGGGTGCGGAAACCTGGTTCCAGCACCCTCCCATACTGCTTCGGGTGAGACTTGGCCTGCGCAAGCAAGTCACTGTCGAAAGGGCCAATAGTATAGGGGTTTGTTGGAAAACCTTAACCTCCGAACCTGGGTCAGGACCCCTCGAGAAAACACTAGGTGTCATTAAATACGCCTAAGAGACAAAAACCAATATTTTGGAGCAACTCTGGTCAAGTTTACACTTGTTAGAGGAGTGCTACAGGATGTTGCTAGAGGTCCTGTAGATGCTACAAGAAGAAATAAATCACCAAATGACTAATTAAATCAAATGGAAGTGGGATGGAACAATTTTTTTTATTAATTAGGATGTCCTAGGACTCCATTCCAAGTGGAATCACTCCAAAATACCCCTGTTAACACGTGCTAAAAAATATCAAAAAAATATTAGTCTAAAACTCGGAAATTCAAGAACTAGTGAGCTAATTAACCTATCAAATGCCTAACCTAATCAAGTGAAAATGCAATGGGGTGAATTTTTTTATTCACTTGAATTTTTTTATGAGCTAATACAAGTAGAATAAACTCAAATTAAGCTTATTAATACATTCTAAAAAATAGTAGAAAATTATTACTATTTTGTTGAAAGGGACTTCTAGAAATCCTAGATTCATGAACTAGTAACCCAATCCAAGTAGCTCAATGTTGAAGATGAATTTTAAAAGGTGTTCTAAGGATGCACCATGCTTGCGACTCTATAAATAACCTGCAAAACAACTCACTTTAACCATTTAACCAATATAACCTATAAAAAAAGAAGCATGAACAATAAATGCATAAACAAGAGATGCAAGTGAAAAAGACATTCAAATGATATAAATAAATTATGCAAGAGGGCTATGAGACTCCTAGGATGGACAAGCCCAAGGAGACTCAGATTCCTATAGAAGAAACCAAGCTTTAGAAGCTAAAAATGGCACCAAACTTCATTATTTGAAGCAATCCAAGTACGTCCCTGCTAGAAATGAAAGTGGAGCAACAAAAAACGAGTTTTCTCCACAATAAGAATAATAAATACATTCCCTTAGAGGAAAATTCGAATTTTTACTTATACAAATTAATGGAGAATCATTCTCCTTGAAAGGAGGAAGCTTTCGCCTCCAAAATCCCTTAATAATGGATTTGGTTCCCAAAACTAGGAATTTGCATTAAATGACAAGGAGAAAATTCCTATATTTTCTCAATCATTGGAGCTCAAGAATTTCTCAAGAATTTCATGATATTATGTTAATTTATTATCCAATCTTGATGCCCCTGTAGTAGGGAGAAAGTTCCTAAATTATCTTCTTCTCCAAATCTTCATAACTACCCAATGTTTTCACAATATTCTTCAAAAATAAATAATATTAGGCACAAATATGAAATTATCTTTGAACCTTCCTAATGAACATATTAAAGCTAAAAATATGCCATCTAATGGAAAAGGAGAGGTTGAATTTGCCTAAGGATGGTCACGTGGGCCTTAATTTATGTCTAATTTGGAGGCCCATCACCTCATACGATGCAGTCATCAAATCCTCATATAGTTGTTTCATGACTCTCTTTTCACATTCTCAGTGCTTCTTTACAATTGTGCTTATAGCTATACACATAGGAGAGGATTCTCTAGATCTGATACCAAATAAAGGGAATTAATAGAAATAAAACAAGAGAAAGACACGACGAAAAAGGATTCTCAAGCCATAATGTATTGTATTATCTTACACACACTCGCTACAGAATAATGAGAATGATACAATATTAATACATCAAGAGTATGTCTCAAGATAGTACATCTATATTTGACACTCAATCACTTTGGTTGAGTAAATATCTCAACCATACACTAATCTAGGAGCCTAACTAGTTTGAGAGAATCTCTCAACCAACTAGACCTAAAGAAACTCCCAAGTTTGAGGAACAATCACATTCTAGAATAGATAAGTAGGAATTAATCCAAGATTTACAACTTTAATGATTTTGAATATTTTTGACTTATTTGTTTTTTTATGTGAGAGTGAGGCTAATAAGTTGCAAGAAGGCGGGATGAACATTATTCAAGATTTCATTTCGACAACTTCCCAAGTTCTTTCTGATATTTCCTCTCTAGATAGTTATTTGTTTAGACAACCTTTTAGAGAAATTTCCTGGATTTTCGCCAGTGTGATCAGGAAAGAAACCACACCAAGGTTCCCAAATACATATTTTATGTGTTTTACTACTTTTACAAAAGAGATTATTTATTCTATTGGGATGATTTCATTTGCAATGAGTTGTCTCTCTAGTTAGTCAACTTTTTGAAGAGCCACAGATTCTTTATGATGGCATATCTGATAACATCCCTCGTGTCCAACCATTTGTTTCATGATCCACCCCTTAGAGATAACTGTCAATCTAGATGAAGAACCAATCTAGTTCTAGTATCCCATACCGTCGAAGCATAGTGCTTCCTTTCATTTTTATGAAATACAATATTTGTTTGTAAGAAAAGTCAATTACATCGTAACTATATGAGATCCCACCTGAATATTAGCACAGGCTCAAGATTTCTATGGGGAAAATGTGTCCATGAAGAAAGAGAGTCAGGGAAAATTTTAGGGGTGAAATTTCACTAATTGGCTATTTTTTTGGAGATTTTATGAAAAACATATGCACTGATTTGGTTAAAAATTCACCCATTTTTTACATATATATGATTAAATGTATAATATTCACCAAAAATTTACCAATTTTAAAAGTAAATTACAAGTTTTTTATTGAATATTCACCCACATTCTATATGTATGACTTTTCAAACTAGAATAGTCGCCTATAATATACATAGGCATAATATTTGAATCCTTAAAAAATACCCACTAGCACCATGATTTGTATATATGGATTTCAAGATAAGCTAATATTTCTACCCAAATTTTTCATGGATAAGTATTTTGTTGAAGAAGTTTGCAGGCAAAACTATCCATGGCTAGTTTTAATTGAATGCGAAAAATGAAAAAAAAAAGTGACCATCAAGAATGCAAGCCACCTTGGAGAGTTTGCAAAGTATTTAAAATATTTTAACTTAAGTAAAGTTGAATCCATTCAAGGCTTTTATCCTTAAGCTATATTTTTCATAAACCTAGATAATATTAGATATGGAAAATTATTTACAAGAGTTGTAGAGAAAAGTGAAGAAAGTAACACGAGATGACCCAATAAGAAATATATTCCAAAACATACTAAATAAGTTGTTGAAGAAACTGGCACTAGTATGGGAGGAAGATATAGGAAGAGCAGAAAAAATTCTATGGATAAACCTCCAAGTTCCACACCCGATACTTCCCCTAGTTAATCTTCCACTCAAAGGAAAATAAATGCTACTTCATGTACCTAGATTCAGTAATGATATTCTCTCGGGTGGTAGAGATGAGCAGGAGGCCCCTCCCAAATTCACCATTGAGAGATCACACACGGCTCAATCAACTAAATTCACAAGTGCCAAATAAATTCCTTGCATTAAATAAATTATGGACATGGAAGTTGAGAGAAGTAAATCACCATATTAGGTTCTTTCTTATTTAACTGAAAATAAAAGAATAATGGAAAAAATTGTTGAGGAAGTCATCATTTGCGATGATCGTCCTGTCACATTGAAAAATGCAAGCAATAACGGAGGTAGTAAAAGGTTGAAAGTTGAAAGAGTAAAGGTTCATAATAAGAATATTATTGATCAAATATAAATGGATATCTATGTGTCTAAAGCTAGAGTCACTGTCCTCATAAACTAACATGAAAGTACTAGAGAGGCATTGGCATACTCTTGGAGAGGCATTGAATCTATAAATCTAATTCTTTTGTTTATGACTCCACTCACAATGCAAGTGCCAACACTGGAAATTTCTACCCCCAGAACACCCCATAGATTTAAGAAATAAGCTCACCTCCTAAAGTGAGTAAAATTGTTTATTGTCAATAATATAAACAAAAGATTGAAAATTGTTGACGATGCATGAGAAGTAGCTTCCAACATAATGAATTTAGCTCAAAGACTTAGATGTTTTGTTGACTGGGTTAAAAATGACCTTGAGCATGAAAAGCATTTTATAGATAATGAATTATCTAAATATTTTCAAAAGGTTTATTCATTCTCTGAAATAAATAGAAGAGAGAAAAATATCTCAAGGAATAAATTAATGAAGTAGATCGAAGTCAGATGACATGTGAAAATCAACTTACTGGAGGAGGTAATTTCTAAATGTAATAAGATAAATGATAGAAAATGAAGTGACTTTCTCAAAATTCTTAAAAATATTAATGATCTGCACGCATGACAAAAAATGGTGGTTTAATTTTAAAGAATGATATAATGGTTGGATTGAACACTTTAAAAGATTCAATGGGAGCAGACTTTGATAGTATAACTAATTTTACTAACAATCAAATTACCAAATTATTATTTAATTGTGTTAATTTCAGTGAAGATCACGCTACTTCGATTGCATAATTATAGGAGGCTCAAGAAATTTAGAAGATATTCAATAAATGTGTCAAATGTTAGAAACACTGAGAGGGGGGTGAATCAATTGTTTGTGCAAATTCAACTTTTACTTACTATTTTTCAATAAAATTTATAATATTAACTGAATGACAATAGATATATACAAAGCACATAATCCATGTGAACCATGAGCACTATAAATGAAAGTGAAACATAAGAGCACATTGCATCAACATTTGCATCATCACATGGGCCACCAGATATTAGGTGTAAAACCAAACTGGGAAAAACCATTGGTGTTGTTGTCTTCGTATTCTTTTATTAATATTCAAAAAAATCTTATTTTACAACATACACGAGCACAAATTTCTACCAGTGCATAGGCTCCTACCTATTGGAGGCTACCACCTCCTATTGTTTCTCCAGCGAGCACTAGAAGGAAGCCACCACTCCCTTACTAAATTTTCCAACCCTCAAACCCTCTGTGTACCATATTTCAAAATATTTCACACTAAATCCACCCGCCTCAAACAAAACTCAAATATTGCAGGTCACGTTTCATCCAATTTTCAAACTAGACACACATATAAAA
Organism: Pinus albicaulis; assembly: GCA_034641835.2. Classification (NCBI taxonomy): domain Eukaryota; kingdom Viridiplantae; phylum Streptophyta; class Pinopsida; order Pinales; family Pinaceae; genus Pinus; species Pinus albicaulis. Next base: position 779,384,199 of record CM076578.1, read on the forward strand.
TTATTATTAATATGAACAGCAAGATACCAAAACCTCTCTACAATGAGTCTCTCATCAATAATCAAATATGCTCAATAGAACATCAAACCCTAACTCATCAATATTGTCAAATTCTAAGCCATACTATTTACTCATAAAACCAATTTCAATACTTTTTACATAATTTATACTAAATAACTCAAACTTACTGCACATGAACTCATTAAAAAAACATGTCTATGGAAGTTTTCTTACTCATCAAAAAAATCCTCAAGAAACATTCTTAGCATCAACTCTATCAACATCACAATGACGAAATATGTTCATACAAGATTTTAATAATCAACAACAATAACTCGACTCTTCTAGACAATAACGAATAGTCACAACTCTAGGAACCAACCATTTTGACTCAATTAAAACCCAATTATATAGAACCTTGAGGAAAACATTAATCTTTTGTCCAAATTGCAGCCAATGGCACATCTACAATACTTGATTAGAAACAACAATACACATTCCTTCAAATTGTCAAGTTATAGTAGCAATACATCATGTTGACACCTAATCTTTTGGAATAGGAAAACCTATGTAAATATTGTAAATAGAAAAATAAAAGAAGATGGAAAATGAAGAGACATTGGGAGATGAAACCCAATAGTCTCCCTCTCCTTATATATATTCATATTCTCTCTTAATACAAAAGGCATGTACCAAATTAGCCTTTTTGTGTTGTAATTCCTGCCATTGTCCTTAGTTTTTCCTCTCTACTATAATTTGGAGCATTTATTGTTGCATGCGTTGGCTCATATTTCTATAAATCGAGTGAATTTTTTTTGGGTGAAAACTTCATCACGCTGGTTGAAATCGTGACTTCTTGTTGAATGCATTGAGTCTGTGGTGTGTGTTGTGTGTTATAGACTTCCACTTCATTTTATTGTATGAAATCCAATTATTTGCAATGGTATCGAATGGCTGCAACCACATTGTGACTATTTCACACTCCTGTTGCAGATCCCTCTCTGAATCCACTGAAAATCCTTCGAATTTGCACATTTATTGGCTGATTAATGCTTAAATTTGAGTCAGGTTGGAGTGATGAGTACGTGATATTCATTGAACTGTGACCGATGCACTGCTCGTGAGTATCCTAGTTTGTTGACTACTACATATGGTGTTGCATTCTACGTGAAGGTGTTTGACATGGTTTCTTAGTATGGCCTATATGGTGAGATTACCTTTGCGAATTGATTGTTCTTTTTAAAGTTCGTGATTCCCATTTTTCTATGCAATTATTCATGCCATTTTTTGGCTATTGGTTGGAGGTATGCAAATTCAATTACATATTGACTGGTCATTTCTCTGAATACGGTCCATGTGTGTTGGTTCTTTTAAAAGGCAGTGATATGTGATTCAGTTCAGGCATTTTATTTGGCACATTGAAAATTTTATGACATATATTGGGTAATTATTATTGAATCCATATACAATAAAAGGAGTACCATATATTATATAATAAAAAATAAAGGGAGCACCATAAAGGGAATGCCATATGAATATGATGGCATATAATTCAAAAGGGGTATACATATGGTATGGAGTAGTATGAGTATGTATGGAATTATATATTATGAGTGGTAGGTGGTGACATATTAGGAGAGGTGATATTCGATATGCTTAAAATATATGCCTTACATTAAAAATATGTTAAATCAATTTCTTATCTAATCAAGAAGGCATAAAATAATGTTGTAATTATTTTGGAAACTAAAAGCATAAAATAATGTTGTAATTATTTTGGAAACCAAAAGTAGATGTTTTTTTTTTATGATGTTTCTAGTCATCTCCATAGTGGGAGTAGTTCTCTTTGGAAAAGAGAACTATATTGAGTGGTCCTAGAAGATAAAACACACCTTTGATTTTTAATGAGTTGTGGAAAGAGGTTTGTGAAGGAGAAGGAGACAATGCACTTGAAAAGACCACTTCAGACAAGGAGATTTCCATTTGGGAAAACAAAAATAGCAAGGCCTATGACTTGATTGAAACATAATTAAATTAAGAGGTGATTCGTTATATATCATCATTTTAAAATGACTTTGAAGCCTTAAAGAAGTTAAGGAATTATATGACTCACACCCCAAACTTGATTTTTTTCAATTGATAATCAAGTTGTTCAATCTTGAGTTGAAAAGTGATGACTATATTTCCTTAGCATCAAAAATAAGATCCATTATGCATGATAAAAAAACTGTTGAAATAGATGTTCCTCTCAGTTCCCATGTCAAGGCACTATATCCCACTTATTCACATTACCTTGAGTCATTGCAAGCAAGTTTCAAACTTGAGGAGATTTCTTTTGAATCCCTTCAGAATAAGTTTAATTAAATAGAGAAGGATTTTGGGAAGAATACATCTCCTCATTCTTCTGAAGAATTTTTTTGCCTTGCACGGAAAGAGAATAATCATGCACAATATTCTTCTGGAGGAAGATATGGTCGTAGAGTAAGAGGAATGAATAATTTTAGAGGCAGGGGGGAGTAGACATTTCCAAGGAGAAAGGTTGTATCTTCACTGAATATGGTGTAACAGAAATGGATATGATGCTTCCACATGTAAAATTCTTTGGGACAGAATTGAGCAAGAAAGAAATGAATAATAAGGTAAACCACTTGGTAAATAGAAATGTAAAGCACATGAGTTTTCTCATTATGTTGTGGCACATTACAACATTGGAGTAATTGAAGACTTATTTAATGCTTCACTTGCTTCATGGAAAGATGCTTGGTTTCTTGATTCATGAGAAACTTTCCACATGAATTTTATAATATATTTCTTTTAATAATTCATTGACAATGTTGATGGATCAATCTACATGGCATCATCAAGCTTAAACTGCTTGGTCTTCCAAACTTTCTTCTACATGATGTTCTATATCTCCTGGAGTTGAGGAGAAACTCGTTGTCTTTGGTCCACATCCTCCATCAAGGACACTCCATATATATATATATATATATATATATATATATATATATATATATATATATATTATGGCAAGGTTGAAGTCATAAAAGCATCATATCACTCACTTTTCATGATTGAGATAAAAGAAAAAAGACTTCTAAAGTTGCAAGGAACCTTTGCTCGTGCACATAACTTTTCATACAGTTCTCACTATGATGAAGGTCTTCAAGTCTTTTGTCACATGATATATTTGGACACTTGAACTATGATAGCCTTTTTTTTTTGAAGAAAAATGGTTTTACTGGTTTTTCTACTATTCCTAGGAAACTTAAGCAATGTGATGCTTTTATCTTAGGAAAGCACAACAAAAAGTATTTTCATGATTCTCATTCCAGAGCACATAGAACACTTGAACTCATTCATTCTGATAAATGTGGCCCAATTCTTGGTCCCGCAAATGGTAATAAATATAGGATGACATTTCTAGATCACTACACCAGAATGTGTTGGGTTTATTTATTGAAGAAAAAATCTGAAGTTTTTGAAACATTCAAGAAATTTCATGCATGGATTGAAAATGATGCACAATATCATATTGTATCTATTCGTATTGATAATGGAAAAGAATTTACTTCAATTGAATTTGAATATTACCTTCGCTAGCATGGGATCAAACATCAAACACTCGTGCCTTATAATCCCTAATAGAATAGAGTAGTCAAAATAATGAACATAACAATATTAAATATGGTACATTCGATGATGTTTTTCAATAATGTTACGTTGATGTTTTGGGTTGTTGAAGGTCTATGTGTTGTGCATATAAAGAATAGGTTTCCATCTCATGCTATAAAAAAAAGACTCCCTATGTAATGTGGTAATGCCACATTCCTTTGGTGAGGAATCTCAGGGTTTTTGATTCCACATATTATGCCTTGATACCTATGGAATAGAGAAACAAAATCGATGCAAGGAGTCACAAATGTATCTTCTTGGGGTACTCAAATACCTCCAAAGCATATTGTCTCTACGATGAAGTGAATAAGAAGTTTATAATATCTAGAGATGTGATCTTTTTTTAATCTGCCAATATTGACAATGTTATTGAGTGACGACTTGATCGCTTGGATAGATTCGAACATGAAAAGTATTTTCAAGAGTTTGATAATGAGATTCCACATATTGAAGGAGGGATCCCTCTACTGGATCAATATATGGAATGTCCTTCTGAAGCACTCTCTCCCCCTCATGAAGCTCCAACCACTGATCAAGATGACACTTTGAGTGATGTGATTGATAGAATTGGGAGGCTAAACCTTGATTCAACCCCATCTCAGTCAACTGAGAAATCTAGGCCATCTCAAAAAGGCCCTAAAAAATGGCTGAAAAAGACACTTGAAAGTGTTCATCTTGATAAGGTTGGAAAGACATGAACAAGAAGCTCAACCAGACAGAATGGAGGTGATGCAGATGATCCTGATTAACCTGTTGATATGGATGTCTTTTATGATTGTGAACTAAATTTATCTACAAATTTCAAACCAACTTCCTTCAAATAAGTTTCTTCTCGTGATGAATGGAAATAAGTGATGTAGAAGCTGGTTGATCCTCCATTGGGAATAAAACCAATTGGATGCAAGTGGGTATTCAAGAACAAGTATAAAGTAGATGGATCACTTGACAAGAATAAAGCTAGGATTGTGATAAAGTGTTTTACATGGAAGGAAGCGGTCAATTAGTAGGAGACCTTTTCCCCCACAACAAAATGGGATACCATCCAAACACTCTTTGCCTTGGAAATTTAGAATGGTAAGAAATCCATCAGATGTATGTAAAAAATGCTTTATTGAATGGAGATATGAAAGAGAATGTTTTTATGTCCCAACTAGAAGGATTTTTTGTGAAGGGTCAAGAACACAAAGTATGCAAGCTTTTAAAATCCTTACATGGCATCAAGAAAACAACATGATCCTGGGTACAAAAAATTAACTTAGCATCTTATAAAAATAAATTTCAAACATTATGATCTTGATGATGTAACTTTGTTTGTTAAGAAAGTTGGAAAAACAATTGTATATATTATGGTGTATCTAGATGATATTTTGATGACAGGGAATAATGAGAACTACGTTGCATCCATAAAGAGAGAACCAAGGAAAGGTTTTGAAATGACATATTTGGGCTATGTTCACTACTATCTTGATATTGAAGTAACCCAACATCCGAAGTTTATATTTTTCTCTCAGAGGAAGTACATTGGAGATCTATTGAACAAGTTTGGAATGGATGAGTGCAATCCTTTAACTATTGTAATGTAATAGAACTTAAATCTCACATCCACTGAAGGAAAATAATTTCAGGATGCAGCAAAGTATAGACAAGTCATAGGAAATCTCAACTACCTAACTACTACCAGACCAAACATCTCATTTGTTGTTGGAATCCTCTCCAGGTTTATGAAAAATCCTTATGAGGGACATTGGTCTGCTGCAAAAATAGTTCGAAAGTACTTGAATGGAACTCAAGACTTTGGACTCAAGTATACACAGATTGGTGACTTCATCTTGATTGGATACTTTGATTCAAATTTTGATGGAGATAAAGAAACTGGAGTATCTACTTCAGGTTATGTTATGAGTCTTGGATTATAATTTATCTCCTGTAGGTCACATAAAAAATCAGTTCCAACATATTCCACAATTGAGTTAGTATATGTGGCATCATCCGAAGAAAAAAAATAAAATGTGTGGCTTAGGAAAATTCTGGAAGATTTCCAAGAGAAACAAGTGTATTCAACTCCTATCTTGATTGACAACACTTCTGCAATAAATTTGGCTAAGAACCCAAAGTTCCATGATTGAACCAAACACATTAATACAAAATATCATCTGATTTGACATCATGTTGAGGCCCAGACAATCCACCTATGACATTGTTCCATAAATGAGTGGATTGTATACATCTTCACCAAAGCGCTTAGAAGGGAAAAGTTTGAAAGATTCAGAATGATGCTTGGACTCACCAACATCCCTTCAGATTAAGGGGGGGAATGTTGACACCTAATATTTTGGATTAGGAAAACCTATGAAAACATTGTAAATAGAAAAATAAAGGAAGCTAGAAGACAAAAAGACATTGGGAGATGAAACCCAATAGTTTCCCTCTCCTTGTATATATTCATATTCTTTCTTAATGCAAAATACTATTTCATTTGGAGATACAAACCTATCTTGACACATAATATATAACATAATAACTTTAACCCTAAATACATAGCAATTACAAGGTTAAAATTTAGGACAAATAGTTCAACGCATTGTTGTAGTTCTATAAGTGTTGTCTTCATATCTTGTGAGCCTCTACAAAATAATCATGTTAGTCATGTAATCATGAATTATGATAGAACACTCCTCTTGCCATGGATCTCTGCATAAAACATGTACTCTGTCCTCAAACAACACCCAACTAAATCACATTCTCCATACTCAAATTCAATACACTTACCAACACAATGCTCTCAAACTAGACACAACAAATCAATACAATTTTTTCTCAATAGTATACAACCCAACACAAAACCCTCTCAATGTACTAACATAGTTGGTAGCATACAAATCCATATGCATGTCATCAATTGATCTCAACAAATTAGGCCCAGTCATATAAGCACTTTGTCATAGAAAAACAAGCTCAGTTAAGGACCCTGCAAATTCAAAACATTAGAATATAAACACAATAGCATATCAATCCTTTGTTATACGATAGTGCATTCCATTCATTGGAAAATACTCTATATGAAAACACACTAGTATTTCCAATAACATATCAACCTATGTTGCATCATATCCATGAGTATTTTAACCTCATTTATGCATAAACTCGGTCCCACAAAACTTCTATTTGAATTATTTCTCTGATTCTATAGCTATCAATTATGTCTAGTCACTCTAAGAATTCATATGGCAATCTCTGCAATATAAAACATTATAACTGTATGTTCTCTACCATACTTATTTTTTAAATTAGACATGTGTACTAGCCATTCAAGGAGGATATATGCATTGATATTGTATTTTGCAGCATAAAAAAATTTAATCTTTGAAAACAGGGGTTCAAACAGATCTAAAGAAATACATCTCTAGGTTAGTGAGAAAATCAACTTCATATTTATTGAGATATTTATAGAGTCTAGATCAAAAAATTTGCTTCAAAATCATTACAGCCAAAAACCACCAGAGATCAACCAAACTCTTGCCTCATTTCATCATATCTTTGCAAAGATACTTATGTGCATAGTCAATTGGCTTCAGGAGAGAACAATATCATAAAAGAACCAAGCGTGGAAAATTTGGACTGTGTTATGAAACCAACTCATAAATGGAAGAAAATATAGATGAAAGACTGAAAAATTATCCGGTTCAAGGGGGAAACCTCCTTTACAATACAGAAACGAAAAATTCTTGGATCATTCGACTGAAAAAACCTACTTTCTATATATAGGGATCTAAGGGATCACAATATAATCAGAGCCTACATAACAATAATAATGTAAGGACACAATAATAACAATGGTGGGCTTCTATGGGGTGCAATAATAAAAATAAGGGGATTGCATGGGAACAACAATAACAATAAGGGGGCTACACTAAAAATAACATAAAAGGGCTACACTAAAAATAACATAAGGCTACACTAGTATTATAGGGACCTAGCATGCCCCTTTTTCCTCAATGCTTGAGTAGTTCTAGATGCTTCTGTATAAAATTCTCATCCTCCCATGTGGAATATTCAGCGGGTAAGTTCTTCCACTTGACGAGATGCTCTAAAATTGATATATTTTGTAGCTATTGAGTTCTTGTTTCTATGAATGCTTCAGGTTCTAATATGATTTTTCCTTCCTCATCAAGTTCTGGAAATATTGTTTGAATTGGGAGCTTGTCACCTATAACCTTCTTTAAGCATGAAACATGGAAAACTGCGTGCACTCGGGAAGATGCAGGAAGCTCCAATTTGTATTCCATATTACCAATCTTTTGCTACACCTTGTAAGGAACATGGTACTTTGGCGATAATTTATTATCCTTCTTATCTTGCTTGAGGGAAATTTGTTTGTATGGATGTAGCCATAAAAATACCCAGTCACCTACATCAAAACTTCTTTCGCTGTGATGTTGATATGCTTGTTGTTTCATTCAATTTTGAGCCAGAGCGAGGTTAACCTTTAAGAGTTGGTGAATTTTTTTTTTATGTTCGATGTGATCTTCCACTGCTTGAACCTTAGAATTTTATCTTAAAGATGATGTGATGGATGGTGGATGATATCCATAAACTGCCATAAATGGGGTCATTTTTGCTATAGTATGGAAAGAAGTGTTAGACCACCATTCAGCTAGAGGTAACCACTTGACCGATTGTGTTTTTTTATCAGATAAAAAGAAACGAAGATATCCTTCCAAAAATGTGCTCACTATCTCAGTTTTTCCATTAGATTGAGGATGATAAGGTGAGCTATGAGCTAGTTGAGTACCCAGACAAGAAAATAATTTCATCCAAAAATTTATAGTGAAAATGGGATCTTTTTCGTTTAAAATAATCGTTGGCTTTCCATGTAGCTTTTGAGTTGTTTCCATAAATGCACTAGAAACTGTACCGGATTTAAATGGATGAGATAATGCACAAAAGTGTGCATACTTAGTAAGTCTATCAACTACCACCATGATGGCACTCTTTCCTTCTAACTTGGGTAAAACTATGATAAAATCAATTGAAACCTTCTCCCAACGTGGACTTGGAATGGATAAATGTTGTAGCAGACCTAGGGTCTTAATTGTCTCAACTTTATTTTTTGGGCAGACCAAACATTCCACCACAAAATTTTGAATATCAGATTTAAGGCCATCCCAAAAAAAATATTTCTGGACCCTGTGGTAAGTTTCTAAAAATCTTGAGTCTCCTCTTAAGGGAGAGGTGTGAAATTCAAAGGGAATCTTTTTTTTTAATTGAAAATTCTTACAAAGATATAAGTGATCTTTGTACCATAATGAATCATTTTTCCAGCTAAAGGTATCATATGTAATGGGATCTTGCTACAAATTTTGAATGAGTGTACACATTTCTTTGTCATTCTTCCATTCCTCCCTTGCTTCAGTTATTCAATCTAGTTGGATAATAGAAATGGCACAAAGTAATGCTTCCACGTCCCCATCCTTTCTTGAGAGTGCATTTTCCAGAACATTTAACTTCCCTTTTTTTAGATGATATCAAAGTCATAACCCAACATCTTTGTGACCCATTTTTGTTGCTATTATGAAAATAATCTTTGTTCCAAAAATTATTTAAGACTATCATGATCTGTTTTTACCTTGAAGTGTCTTCCCATTAGGTTGTTTCCATTTCTTTAGTGCATGTAGTATTTACAACATTTCCTTCTCATAAATAGGTTTTTGTGAATACTTTCCTTTCGTTGGATGAATTTCAAAAGAAATGGGTCTTATTGCATTAAAACAACGCCAATTCCATTTCCTGAGGCATCACATTCCACAATAAATGTTTTTGTGAAGTCTGACGTAACTAATACCAATTCTTGGAACATTGCCTCTTTAAGATGTTCAAAGGCCTTAGTTTCTTCTGGAGTCCAAGAAAATGCATCTTTCTTTAGTAATTTTGTTAGAGGTGCTGATATTCTCCCATAATTCTTAACAAATTTGTGATAATACCCTGTTAACTCGAGAAATCCTCGCAAATGCTTTATGGTTGTGGGGATTTTCCATTCCTTAATTTCTTTAATTTTGTTAGGGTCTATCTTAACACCCTCATGAGATACAATATGACCCAGATATTCCACCTCTTGTACTCCAAAGAAAAATTTGGAGGTTTTTGCATATAATTTTTTCTCCTCCAATAGTTTGAGCACCATGTCAACATGATCCTTCCAAGACTTGTTGTAGATTAGTATATCATAAAAAAAATATTGTTGAAATTCAACAAGAAAATGCACACACACTAGTGTGGGATCATAGGTCACATAGTGATGGATCCTAGCGACACAATAGTGTGCAACCGATTTTTAAATAAATTGGAAAATTAATTGTAATCTTATCTCATAAAAACTTGTAATAGTTAACTAAGTGTGATAGACTTAGTTAGCTCAATAATTTCGAGTTGAGGGTCAAAGGATAGGCATGTAGAGTGATTCTATTATTTATAGGGTCTAGTTGCAGTTGTAGAACAGTGTAGTGTGAGTGGGATAAATTAACTCACATTAATTGAGTTAAAATCAATTTAACTAGTTCTAACTTTTTGATAAGCTAGTGGAAGATAAAGAGAATTAAAATAGATTTAATACACCAGTAGTGATCTACCAAGTAACTGATGATTCACTATTTATAGTTGCATGCATGTTAATTCTCATGGAGACCCAATTGAGACAAAGTTTCAAGACAAGCAAACTATCAGTTGTAATTTTACCAAACTACCCAGATGCGGTTATATAACCACAAGAAGCCCATGATGAATTGCGGAATCAAGGAAGGTTGAATTTCCTATTTAATAGGGGTTTAATTCTCTAGGTATTGCGTAAGCAGGGTAGGCTACAGGTAGGCTGATAATTGGCTATGTGTTTGTCCAATTTTGTCTAGATCGGTGTGAAGCAATTGGTAGAGTGTATGAGGTTGTGGTGATCACAAATACATTGTATTATTTCATGATTCCTTGGTTGATTATTCAATACATATGGAGAAGTTTTAAGAAGTTTCTTTCCCCAGGAAATATATTGTGTTGTGCGATTGATTTACTTCTTTCTCTTACTTGCATGTGATTGAGCGATCATGTTTTATATTCTGCAAATATTGTAGAAGGATTCAATATCTTGTTTTAGTACATTACATGATCGGATTGATTCCATTGGTGTAATTTATACATGGTATCATAGCACCAGGAATCACAATAGTGGAGAATAAATTGAGTTTATGTTGAACAATATTCAAATTTGCAGGTACTTTCTTTGGAGCTATAAGCTGATCAAGATGTCTTTCTATGGCTTGAAACTCGAATATGCACTCAAGGGAAGTTCGAACTATATTGCATGGAAGGACAAGATGAAGGAAACGTTGGAGGACGATGGGTTGAAGGAATTCATAGATAATGATATTCCTAAACCCGCAACAGTAGATGCCCAAATTCTTGATGCATGGCAGAAGAAGGTAGCAAAGGTGAGGAGGATCTTGTTAGAGGGAGTTCGAGATCATATTGTCTCAAGTCTCCATGGAAAGGAAAATCCATATGCTATGTGGAAGGCCTTGAAAAATCTATTTCAAAGAAGCAGTGACCACAAAAAATTGGCACTCGAGGACAAGCTTAGAAAAATAAAATGGAGAAAGGTGTGATATCCCAAAATGGGAAAGACAAGAATATAGAACATATGCATAATTCCAACTACGTTAAAATAAGAATAAAACATGTAGAACTGGAAAAATTCCAGAATACATCAAAAAATCATACATATGAGAAAAAACAGCTGAGGCATATCATTATGTATCAACAACAATGTAAGTACACAATGTTGCAAAAGGAATGCACTAAAGCCACAAGATGGCTGAAATACACTATTGAAACTTAGCATTGGAAAGTATAAACTACTGCTGCTGGAAAATACTATTTCTGGGAAGAAGATATATGTGTGAGAGGATGTTGGAGTGCTCAGAAATATCCAGGATTTTAACCACGCACTCTACTCGAAAAATACAGAAAAACCAGAAATGGTTTGGCCAGATTTTGAGTTTGGAATTTCAACCCTTTTTGGGTTGCACACTGTACCCCTACTGGCTAAGTTACACACTCCTTGGAGACAACTTCTGATCTAGGGCTAGAAGAATGATCTATCAGCTGCAATAAAACCCATTCATCCCACTAACTGAAGGGTTGTTCCCTTCTCCCGATTCCCAAGCTCAAAACTTGAGATCTAGCTCCTCCATTGAATATGCAGCTGTTGCATGCACAATTGCTGGGAAATACTGTGTTTTATAGGAGGAATGATGATGTACTCTGCTGATAGATAATAGAATTCTGATCTCAGGATGCTGAAGTGATCCCCAGAGTGAAGGATTAATCCCTCACAGGATTCCAAGCTGAGTTGCTTGGAACTTCCTCTTCTCCTCAAACCCTTACTACAGAATTACGCAATTTCTACAGGAAATGTTGCTGCATAGGAGAATAGATGGATGGTTTGATGCTGGACATGACAATGAAACTCTCAGAAGACTTTAATGGATCCACAGTGTGAAGGGCTAATCCCTCCACAGGTTTCTAAGCTGGAGTACTGAGAACAACCTTCCAACTCTCAAACCCAAGTTCGGAAATGTGTAAGTCCTATAGCTGGAAGTGAAGATGAGAGTGGATAAATGTGGCAATAATTTCCATGATGAATGCTTCCCAAGAAAACCTTCCCAGAGTAGGCACTCGAATTCCCCTGTGGGTAAGGGTGGGATTCCCACTCGGGAACACCTGGTGCTAAACAACACAACAGACTTAACTAAATAGCTACTGCATGAAAATAAATGTCTAATGAAACTCAACAATAAAAATTAGACTCACCCTCCTTTGCTGCCCTCATCTTCCTTTTATGGTTGTGATCCTTCCCTAGCCTTGGCCCACCTCATATCTTCACTGCACATGTGGCCACTAGCCTCCATAAATATTGCGTTGTCCTCCATGATCTCCATCAATATTGCAATTACTCTCCACTTCCTCCATCATATGTGCATTTAATGCACCAATTCCTCCATCATCCCTGCAATTGCTTCTCCACTATCTCCATCATCTTGTATTTATTCCTCCACTATCTCCATCATCTTCCTCATTAATGCTCTATGACCTCCACTCTTTCTTCATTATTATGCTGCTCCATTACTCCATAATGCTACTCCACTACTCAATTAACCCACATTCACACTATAGAAATGGATTTTATTCATCTACTAGGTTTATGGGTCCCTCCACCCTTTTATTTACTTAACTAAATAAGAAAATTAAGAAATATAATATTCCAATTGGCTGATGGAAAATTTGGAATATTACAAAAGGAAACACAATCTAGAAATAATTGACCAAGTTCACTCAATGTCGAGATGAGCTTGGAAGTGTTGGGATTACTCTATATGATGATGACTTGGTGAGCCTAGCACTTCTAGGCCTTCCCAAGAGCTAGCATAGTTACTAGGATTCTGTGAATGGGAGGGAGAAGTTACCATATTGGGAGCGACTTTGGTCAAATTTGGTACAAGAAGAGTTTTAGCAGAACACCAGGGATGGATCCTCATCCAAGACTAATGATGAGGAAAATTGTACCTTGGCTAGTAAGGAAAAGAAGGGGAAGGAGAGGAAGTCCCATTCCAAATATGAGACCGGAAAAGAAGGCAAGAAGCGTGACATGTCAAAGGTGAAATTTTTTCACTGTCATGATCATGGAAACTATGCAACAAATTGTCCACAAAATAATAACAACAAGAAGGCTCCATAAGCTGCATCGGGTGAAGATTTGGCCTCATAGTTTGAGTTGGAATTCTCTCTCATCGCAGGCATGGCGTCAACTATGATGGGATATATGTGGTACTTGGATAGTGGAGAATATTTCCACATGACAAGAAACAAATAACTCTTAAGTAGCTTGGAGGAGAAGGATCTTCAGATGCACATCGAGATGGGTGATGACAGGAAGTATAGCGCTACTGGGATTGGTACAGTTACTTTCTAGAGACAGACATGTAAAATTTTCATATTAAAATATTTCATGCATGTACCAGGCTTGAAAAATAACTTAGTTTCAATTTCTATGTTGGAGGATCTTGGATATGATGTGGTTTTCAATGAAGGAAAGGCATTCATTTGTCACGAAGCCACAACACAGGTAAAGAAGATTTGGGTTCGTGTGAAGAACCTATATAAACTTGATGTAGATGGCTGCGCAACATTGAGCAGTAAAGAAGGGAAGGTGGTGAGCTGGGATACAGGCGAGTTATGGCACAAGAGATTGGGCCATATACACCACACTGATTTGAGGATCATGCATCATATTTCTACAAGTCTTCCAAAGGGCACTCTTGCGCAGATAGACACATGTAAGGGATGTACAATGGGGAAGTATACTAAAGCCACTTTTCATGAGAAGGAGCACCAAGAAATGACAATGTTTAAGAGAGTTCACTCAGATGTTTGTGGACCATTCTTTACACCTTCCACAACAAAGCACAGGTATTATGTGATTTTTGTTGATGATTTTTCTAGAAAGTGTTGGATATTCTTTCTACAGAAGATATATCAAGTGTTCTCCAAGTTTTGTGAGTTCAAAGCACTAGTAGAGAAATATATAGGGAAGAAGGTGAAGGCTCTAAGGAGTGACAATGGTGGTGAGTATATCTCTAATGAATTCAAGAAATTCTGTGCAAAAGAAGGAATTCAAAGATAATTGATTGCACATCATAACCCACAACAAAATGCGGTTGCAGAAAGAAAGAACAGAAAAATTGTGGGAGAAACACGAGCTATGTTACGTGATCAAGGCCCACCATTGCATCTGTGGGCAGAGGCATGCAACACAACGGTATTTGTGTAGAAACGTATTCCTCATTGGATACTTGGCTCGAGTACACCAGAAGACGCTTTTTCAGGTAAGAAACAAGACGTTTCATATTTTAAATTTTTTGGCTCGTCTATCTATTTCCATGTGACCAAAGATGCCAGGAAGAAGCTAGAACCATAGAACCAACAACAAAGGTTGGGATAGTTTTTGGGTACACTGATACTCCCCACAACTATAGGGTGTATTTTCTGGCTAACAGGATGAAAATTGTCACGAGAGATGTTAAATTTGATGAGGAGAAAGCCATGCGATTGTCCCTTGAGAGGGAGATTCACTTGCATGCAGATGAGGAACTCTTAGTTCCAAAGGATGAGCCTCAGGATGTGGAGCAACCACAAGCAGAGGATCATGGAGCAGTAGAAACCACTCATGCAGAGCCATCCACCAGAAATGGTAGGAAGCGCACCAGAGAGGCTGATAGATTGATGCTAGATGTGGCAGAGCATGTAGGTGCACCTACATCACAGCGCAGGCATAGAAGGTCCCCAGACATGTATACTAGATACATGGCTCTTATGAGTGAGTGTATTGTGATATAACTATCCTCTTTTGAGGAAGCATTGCAGCAGCCAACATGGGTTGATGCCATGGTTGAGGAGTATGACTCCATTATTAGAAATAGTGCATGGAAAGTGGTCCCAATACTAGTGGGGAAGTCAGTGATTGGATCCAGGTGGATCTACAAGGTGAATCAAGAAGCATATGGGAGTGTGGAGAAATACAAGGCTAAATTTGTGGCCCGAGGATTCTCACAGGTAGAGGGGATTGACTATGAGGATACTTTTGCACCAGTTGCAAGGTACTCATCGATTAGATCTATCCTTGCACTCTTAGCGTAGATGGGGTGGAAGATACATCAAATGGATGTAAATATGACCTTTCTCAATGGAGTTATTGAGGAAGAAGTGCACATTGAGTAGCCAGAAGGTTTTGAGAACTTTGACAGGGATTCACATGTGTGTAGACTCAAGAGAGAAATGTATGGGCTAAAGCAAGCACCTCGTGCTTGGTACACCAGAATCGACATCTATTTCACCAAGTTCGGCTTCACAAAGAGTGAAGCGGATGCGAACCTATATCATATTGTGGTTGATGGTAAGATTTTTATTATTGTACTTTATGTGGATGATATTATACTGAAAGGTGATGAGCATCTCATAAATTATTGCAAATAGGATCTTGCAAGAGAGTTTGAGATGAAGGACATGGTGCTCTTGCATTATTTCCTTGGCTTAGAAATATGGAAAAGAGATGGGGAGCTATTTGTATCTTAGGGAAAGTATGCCAAAGAGATTCTAAGGAAGTTCCACATAGAGGGAAAAAAACCCATGGAGACTCCTCTTCTAGGTAACTGGAGGAAGGAGGATGCTACTTTATGTGAGATAGTGGATGCTACTATTTACCAGAAGCTTTTGGGTTCACTTATTTATTTGGTGAACACATGAACAGACATATGCTACGCATTTAACCAGCTTAGTCAAGCTATGGTTAAGTCTACCAAGCTCTTTTGGAAGGCAGGGAAGCATGTGTTGAGATATCTTAGGGGCACTACAGAGTATGGATTATGGTACAGACGGATAGAGGGAGTGAAGCTTCAAGGCTTCACCAATGCAGATTGGGCAGGTATTCCATCAAACAGGAAGAGCACATTAGGGGGCATCTTCAGCATAGGATCAACAACATTTTCTTGGTACATGGAAACTAGTCAGGCTGCATGTGAGGCCATTTGTATGAGGAAGATACTTGTTGGTTTGTTCGGTCATCAGATGGATCCGACGATGATACATTGTGATAACCAAAGTTGCATAAAACTCTCGATTGATCCAGTATTCCATGACAGGTCCAAGAATATTGACATCCGGGACCACCATCTCAGAGATTATGTTCAGAGGCACATTATGTTGTTGTAGTAAATTCCCACGGAGGTTCATGATGTAGATATCTTGATGAAGGTGCTTGAGAAGAGAAAATTTGAATACCACAGAGGCAATATCGGGGTAGTAGATAATCCCTTTCTTGTTGAGAGGGAGTGTTGAAATTCAACAAGAAAATTCACACACACTAGTGTGGGATCATAGGTCACACAGTGATGGATCCTAGCGACACATTAGTGTGCAACCAATTTTTAAATAAATTGGAAAATTAATTTTAATATTATCTCATAACAACTTGTAATAGTTAACTACGTGTGATAGACTTAGTTAGCTCAAGAAGTTCAAGTTGAGGGTCAAAGGATAGGCATGTAGAGTAATTTTATTATTAATAGGGTCTAGTTGCAGTTGTAGCACTAGTGTAATGTGATTGGGATGAGTTAACTCACATTAATTGAGTTAAAATCAGTTTAACTAGTTCTCACTGTTTAATGAGCTAGTGGAAGATCAAGTGAATCAAAATATATTTATTTCACCAGTAGTGATCTACCAAGTAACTGATGATTCACTATTTATAGCTACATGCATGTCAATTCTGGTGGAGACCTAGTTGAGACAAAGGTTCATGGAAAGTAAACTATCAGTTGTATTTTTAGAAAACTGCCCAGATGCAGTTTTATAACCATAGGAAGCCCATGATGAATTTCACAATAAAGTAGGGCTGAATTTCCTATTTAAAAGGGGTTTAATTCTCTAGGGATTGCGTAATTAGGGTAGGCTGATCATTGGCTATGTGTTTTTCCAATTTTTCCTAGATTAGTGTGAAGCAATTGGTAGAGTGTATGAGGTTGTGGTGATCACAAATACATTGTATTGTTTCATGATTCCTTGGTTGATTATAAAATAAATATGGAGGGGTTTTGAGTAGTTGATTTCCCTAGGAAATATCTTGTGTTGTGTGATTGATTTTCTTCTTTCTCTTACTTGCATGTAATTGAGCGATCGTGTTTTATATTTCTCAAATATTGTAGAAGGATTCAATATCTTGTTTTAGTACATTACATGATCGGATTGAATCCATTGGTGTAATTTCTACAATTACTAACGCAAATTTTCTAAGGAAGGTTTTGAAAATGAAATTCATCAACCCTTGAAATGTAGAAGGTGCATTGGTAAGGCCAAAAGGCATGAAAAAAAATTCATAATGACCCTCATGAGTTCTAAATGTTGTTTTCAAAATGTCTTTAGTATTCATTCTAATTTGATGATATCCTGAACAAAGATCCAACTTGGTGAAGTAAATTTCTCCATTTAATTCATCTAATAATTCATCAATGAAAGTAATGGGAAATTTATTTTTAATAGTGAGCTTGTTGATCTCCTATAATACAAACACATGCACCATGATCCATCGCTCTTGTGCACCAATACTATTGGAGCAGAGAAATAACTTTGACTAGGTTGAATTATACTGGCCTCTAGCATTTCTGCAATCATACATTCAATTTAGATCTTTTGGGCATAGGGATTTTTGTAAGACTTGATGTTTAGAGGAACACTTCCTAGAATAAAATGAAAAGCATGATCATGATCACGAATAGGTGGGAGGCATTTGGGAGTCTCAAATACCTTGGAATGATTGTCCAATACTTTTGGAGATTTGGAGAAATCGATGATTTTGATGTTTGAAACTATAGTGAGCATAATTGTGCAATTACGCCTCCTTGTTATTTATTTAGAACATTTGTCAATCAATTAGAGTGGATTATATTTCCTAGTTTCCCTGCGATACCCCTTAATTCAACATCCTTTTCTTACCAAAATAATTTCAATAAAAGTTCTTGAAAATTAAAATTTATCGTACCCAAATATTGTAACCATTGAACTCCTAGTACAACATCAACACCACCCATTGGAATGGAAAGCATTGGGATATTCAATACATATTCCCCCATGGTTAGCTTGATATTATGGAAATTTCTAGAGAAATTTATAATTCCTCCATTTGAAACCATTACTTGACACTCTGGTGTTGGATATAAGAAGCAAGTCAATTCCTTGGCTATCTTATAATGAATAAAATTATGGTTACTCCCTGAATCAATCAACATGGTACCTTTTTCTTCTTGATATGTCCTTCTATATTTAGATTTTAAGGAGTGGTAATTCCTACCAATGCATTATAAGATATGGTAGGATTTATTTCTTCTTTCTCTAAGGTCAATTCTTGGTGTATATCCTCTTCTTTTGAATTTTCTTGTTCCTTTTCTTCCTCCTCTTCACAATCTATGTAAAATAATTTCTTCTCAGCACACTTATGAACTTTAGTGTATTTTCTATCACAACTATAACAAAACCATTTTTCTCTCTTTTCTTCCAAATGTTGTGGTGTCAACATTATAGGTTTTGGAAGTCTAGGAGTAGCAACACTTGCATATTTATAGTTGTGAGTGGTAGGCTTCCTTGTCACCATAATGTTTCTTTCAATTTTTTTTGACAACTTGAATGTCTTCTCCAATGAATTAGGTTCCCAAAGGAGAACCTCATGTTGGATGTTATACTTTAAATTATATATGAATACATCAATCCTATGTTCCTCTGGAATATTATTTACCCTTATATTCAATTTTTGGAAGTCCTCAATGTGCTCCACCATTGAACCCTTTTGTTTGAGATTTATCAATTGGCTAAAGAAGGCATTGTTCTTTGTATCCTCATAATGTGCTATTATTTCTTTCGTAAAAAGTGACCAAGTGAAAATTGGTTTATGAGAAAAAAACCATCAATACCATACAAACTAATTTGGTTCTAAATATAAAGTTTCAATGCATAACTTTTGTGTGTGTTGCACATTATGGAGATCAAAGTATTGCTCCATCTGTAGTATCCTTGTTACTATATCCTTGTAATAAAACTTCCTCATATCGATATTTGGAATATGGTGGGTCTTTAATCCAACATTAGAGGCTATGGAATCATGATTAACATTTTTTCTAGTCTCAGCATGAGTTTCATCTAATACCTCTTCGCCATTAGGAATCATCTCTTGTAGAAAATTTGTCAAACCTTCCTTCAAACCTTCCATGTATGCTTTTACTCATTCTTTAAACCTTATATTATTTCTTCCATATTATCTTCCATACCATATATCTTAACTTCCATACCATCTATCTTAGCTTCCATACCATCTATTGTAGCTTCCATTTCATTTTTGGTTGCTCTTTGCGAGAGCGAAATTTGTTGCATTTGGTCTTGTAATTTTGCTATATCATGTTGCAATTCTTCCTCTTCATTTGTTATAGTAGAGATTTATGAGAGCCTAATGGGTGTGGAATTATTTTTGGGAGGAATTTTAGAACCCAATACTGATATCAATGCTTCAATATTCCCTTGGAATCACTTCAAACTGATTTTTCAAACAAAAGTTGTGCAATTTTAAAAAACTACACACCTTTTTCTTGCTTTTGAGGAGCTCGATATTGAACCTGATGTATCTTTGTGATTTTGGATCCCCAATATTTGAACTTTGGTCCTCTAGTATCCCTCTAAATCTTCTTTCGAATGCCACAGGTCAGACCCTAATTATGGATTAGTTCAGCATAGCGAACTTCTACGACATACCACGTGTCACTGTTTCACCCTTCAGACCTGTTTTTGATACAAAAGAAACTGAAGTTCGTGCAATTTCAGCTGCTTTTTACATAATTCAAATCCAATCCCTGAAATGAAATTTATGACGATTTTATCCCAGTCACATGTTTGAGATTGAATTATGGAGTTTGCAAAAACCCTAACTTCCTTAGACCATATCTTTGAAAATAAAGTGAACCAATATCTGAAATTATGGGACGAAGTTCACCAAGATTTCTACTCCAGATGATTTCAATTTAATCTTCTAAAGCTTCGTAAAAAAATTTATAGCGAAAATTCCAAGATGATCTGTTTTAAGAAGCGAAACCGTAGAATTCAAAGCTTTGATACCAAATATTATGCAACCAACTCCAAAAATAGAAGAAAATATAGATCAACGACTTAAAAATTATCCACTTCGAGGGAGAAACATCATTAAAAATACATAAATGAATAACTCTTTGATGATTCAAATGACGAAACCTACTTTCTATATACATAGGAGTCCAAGGGGTCATAATATAATTGGAGCCTACATAACAATAATGATTTAAGGGCACAACAATAACAACAGTGGGCTTCTATGGGACACAAAAATAACAATAAGGGGGCTACACTAACATAACAATAAGGGGCTACACTAGTATTATAGGGACCTAACAGATCAGTGTCATTGTGATGGTTGATCATACTCCTTTGAACCTATCCCAAAACAAATATAAAACTCATAAAATGTATGTCATTATTTCTTGGTGCCAGAGTCAATGGATCTCGTGAAATGCACACACTGATTGATCGAACTCGTTGACTATTTATAGCTTCTTTTCCTTGTGATTACCATAGGAAAATCAACGAATTTCATAGATGGATTTGTTGACCACATCAAATGAATGTTTAATTGTCCTTTATCACACAAATTCCATGGGAAATTAAATGTTTTTTCCCATGTTTTTTTTTTTAATTTCTTCTCCTATAGGTATCATCATGAGGAATACATATCTTCCTAGGAATGATCATCACATGGATAACACTTCTTCCCAGTGAAATTGTAACATATTCGCAGTATGCAAGCTCTTTTCCCAATGAAAATAGGAAAACTTGAAGAAAATATGAGATCCTTTGCCTAGAACTCTGCCATACTGTTTCATCAAATCACTAGGAATATCTAGAGTCTATTCAACCTTCCGCAACACCTCTGAAATAGTTCATAGCACCAAAAAATATCAGAGCATCATGAACATGTTCAAGACAATGTTTGCAATTCTACTTCCAATCACCAAGAATCTGATAATATTATGATCTAGGTTGACATCAAGGCCAAAAAACTAGCCATAATGCCAACATCAAAATGGATATTGTGACTCCTCCGATGAAAGATTACATTCAAAATTTCTTAAAGAAATTCCTCCAGGAAATGATTAATCCAAGTTGATTGTCAACCAATTATGTTAATGACTTGACCATTTCTTTCATGTCTTTGATCATTCAATTTTTTTTCATTGTGCTACGCATGATTTAGAAACATTGTTGACTGCAATTTGTTGTGTTCCTTTTATCCAGGTGGATATTGGTGGCCACCCACCTATTCCACATGGGGCCCCACCATTGTCTCTTTCATTTTTTCAGTTTTGGCACAACTTACTATTTTTGGTAGTTTTTTGGGTCCTGAACTTCCGGAGCCTTTTTGAGGCCCTAAACGACATTTTTTGGGAAACCTGAGAGGTATTGTGAACATAAAATATATATTATATGCTAAATTTGTAGTCCTCAGATATATATTTCTAACGATGTATGGTGAACGTCAAATAGAGATTGTATGCCAAAGTTACGTCCCCGGGAAGTTGAAACACCAATTTACCCAAACAAGGCCCATAGTTTTGGTGCTTCATCTCCTAGGGTTAGGGTTTTGGATGTTTAAGGTTTTCCATTGTTTCTAAATAATAAATAGGCCCTCGAGCCGCATTGTAACTCAGTTTAGAGGCCTGTAGCCACCACATCTCTTCTCAGAGATAAGTTACCAACGCCCTAGCTAGTTTATTTCTATTCTGTCTGTAAGAAAATTTCAGTTCTTTGGAATTAATGAAATGAAGTGTTATTTCCATTGCATCTTTGTATTTATGGTTACATGTGTATTCTGTTGCGTTCCTGCATAAATCTGGATTAGTGGTATCAGATCGGTCTACTTTTTCTCGATCCTTCTTTTCATGTCCCCAACGAGGTCGGGGTATAAAGAGTTAGGTCTCGATCTGGTTGAACCTTTGCAAGATCAGCCATGCAAACCCCGACGATCGCCCATGGGGGACGAAAAGAAAGATGAGGGAGTAGGATATCCTATCAAAATATTGCTCGATGAGGCCCTCGAAAAACAAAGGAATGTGATGATGGATAACTTTGCCCAGATCCTTCAACGACTGCCCGCTGGTGGCGCATCTGCATCCAACAGCCACTCTGGAGGCATGACTCCCTTTAAGGTACAAGTAAACTTTGACATTCCTACATTTGAGGGTCAAATAGATGCATATTTCATAGATAGATGGTTGAATCTAGTAGAAGGATATTTCTCGGTTCATGACTTTTTCGACCGGGAGAAGATTATTTTTTCACTTCTCAAAGATACCCCCCATGTCAAGGGCTGGTTGGAAACCTACTGTGAGAAAAAGGATGAGACAGAACCCTCTCTATTCTCAGTTTTACCCACTTGGAATTCTTTCCAAGATGCCATCAAGGAACAGTACTATCCTGTGGCGAGCTATGAGGACAAGTACATACAATGGACCACGCTGCGGCAACAAAGGGATCAAGATGTGCATGAGCTGACGAATCTGTTCCATACCTTGTGCACAAAGTTGGGTATCAAAGATTCATAGAAAATTTGGTGCTAAATTATCGTAGTTTTCAGCACAGATACATTCAAGAGGAAATGGAGTTCCTCGACATCTCCTTTCTTGGTATGACATGCCGATATGCTGCCAAGATTGAGCAGAAATTCAAGCAAAAGAAGAGAGACTTTGGATTTGCGAATCAAAAGCAAGGGAAAGGTGCCCCCAAACCACAGAACAAAGGACAAAGACAAGGCATGGTGGCCCAAGACAACCTTCTAAAGCCACAAGCAAAGAACAACACCACGAAGCTAAAGAAGGACACAGGAAAGTGGTGTGAGTTCCATAAGAGCTCCACTCACAACACAAGTGAGTGTCGGGCAAAGTAGTCGCTCATGGCCGAGATGAGGGCTTCTAAATTAGATGCATGCTTCGACTCTAAATCAGAACCTGAAAAGGGGAATGAAAAAGGGAAACAGATTATTGATGCGGAGCCCAATGCCACTGTTGCCACTGCGAAGATCCAGAAGGAGGAACCGGAAGATCCATAGGAGGCGAAACGTCTCTTCCACTCCTAGATGTGGGTAAAGGGTTACCCGCTACAGTTCATTGTCGACAATGTGAGCCAAAATAACCTCATTTCAGCAGATTTCATGAAACGGTTGGGCTTGCTGACCACAGTGCACCCACAACCATACAACATCGGGTGGCTTCACCAAGGACAGGATCTTCGTGTCAGCCAATAGTGTTGCCTTCCCTATAGCATCAAGCCCTTCATGGACGAGGTATTATGTGACATTGATCCTCTTAATGTTTCTGATGTATTATTAGGGCAACCATACTTGTGGAAGTGACATGCTGTGTATGAGTCATGGCCTCACGCTATTATTGTTACCTTGGGAAATAATTTGTACAGGATACCAGAGGTACCACCACCTACCACTATCTCTTTGGTTACTGGAAAACAATGCAGTAAGCTCATTTCCCAAACCAGGAAATTTGTTTTCCATATGATCTGCCCCCAGAGAAAGAATAATACTGTGGAAACGACCTCCGAACATGGCTCCTCTGCACGACAACAAAAAATGGACAAGGTTGTGGAGGAGTACGGGGACATTTTCACCTCACCCACAGGGGTGCCTCTGCACTGTCAGGTCAAGCACCCCATTGATCTGACCCCAGGTGCACCACTACTCGACGTCCCGATCTATCAGTGCTCTTTTATGGAGAACGATGAAATGAAGAGGCAGATTCAGGAGCTGTTGCAGAAAGGTCACATCCGGCCAAGTTCATTGCCCTGTGGGAGCCCGATCGTGTTAGTACAGAAGAAGGATGGGACTTGGAGACTCTGTATTGACTATCGGGCGCTGAAAAATATCATTGTTTGGAATAGGTACCTGATCCCATGGATTGATGACCATCTATACCAACTCAAAGGCATGAAATATTTCAA
The DNA here is from genome assembly GCA_034641835.2 of Pinus albicaulis. NCBI lineage: Eukaryota > Viridiplantae > Streptophyta > Pinopsida > Pinales > Pinaceae > Pinus > Pinus albicaulis. The sequence goes on from CM076578.1 coordinate 779,408,547, forward strand.
GAAGATTGACTTGAAGTCTGGGTATCACCAAGTACCCATCGAACCCTTTGATGTGTGGAAGACTACCTTCAAAGCCAAGGAGGGCCTTTTCGAATGGTTGGTCATGAATTTCGGGTTGACGAATAATCCCGCAACCTTCATGAGGTTGATGGACGACATCTTGAGGCCATTCACCAACTCATTTGTAGTGGTTTACTTGGATGACATTCTGATCTTCAGCCAGAATTGGGAAGAGAACCTCCACCACATCTGACAAGTCCTCCAAACACTACAACAGCATAAGTTGTGTGAAAATTTGGAGAAGTGCACTTTTGGCATGACCCAGGTTCAATATCTGGGATATATTATTGATGAAAGGGGAGTGCATGTGGATCCAACCAAGATCCAAGTCATTCGATATTGGCCAGCCCCAACCACTCTAACAGAGCTTCGTAGCTTTTTGGGTCTTGCTAATTTCTACCATAGGTTCGTGTTGGGATTCTCTCATATCACTTGGCCCTTGAGTCAAGTCACCAAGGGAGGAGCGAGAGAAAAATTCCTTTGGTCAGAATCTCAAAAAAATGTGTTCATAGAATTGAAAGATCACCTCTGTTCTGCCCTAGTACTCACATTACCAGACTTGAAAAAACCATTTGAGATTGAGACAGATGCCTCTAACTATGCTATTGGGGCATTTCTTACTCAATAGGGGCATCTAGTGGCATATCACAGTGAGACATTTTCCAACACAGTTCGCAAGTATCCCACTTTTGACAAAGAAATGTATTTCATTTTGCAGGCTTGTTGACAATGGAAGCATTAAATTTTGGGGAAGGAAACAATCATCCACACAGAACAACGGCCCCTGTAGTTCATACAGATACAAGGGAAGTTGTAGAATGATTGCCATCAAAAGTGGTCCACATATCTGCAACAGTTTCATTTGAACATCAAGTACAAGAAGGGTAGAACCAATAGTGTTGTAGACTGCCTCAGCTTACCACCGTTCTCAACTCTTGTGGGCACGCGACTTCTAATTGGACGCTTCTCTACAAGAGCGATCCAAAATTCAACCACACATACAAAGCACTCTTGGGGGTATGCAAGTTCCAAATTTTCACCTCCAAGATGCATTGTTATGTCACCTGGGACACCTTTGCGTTCCTTCAAGTGAGCATGCGAAGATGATATGGGAAGCACACTATAGTCGAGTCGCTGGACATTCCAGGGTCGAGAAAATAGTGGCAGTACTGCAGAAGTATTTCTACTGGCTAAACTTGTTATGGCATAAATCTACCTCAGGCTGAGAAAGGCAGAATCTAGGGTAACATCAAACCATGATTAACCTGGTAGCTAGCCCTACCAGATCGAGAGAGGGCTCTCTCCTTGTCAATCTCAGCAAAAAATGATCAGTGAGGCTTGAGATGACTTGAATGAATACTAATTTTAGGCTAGTTATCTATGCAAAATATTTTGATTGATTTTAAGAGTGTTTTGTTGGCTCAAAGGGAAAGGCAGATTTTGGGTCTGGGGAATGAGGCTTAGTCTTGCAGAGATATGAATGGGGCAAGGTAGGCAATTGATTTGACATTTAAATTTGAAAGGAATGGAAAGTTTGAGATAGGTAAGGAGTTGAAGAGGGCAAGAAACCTTCAGGGATCCTCTTCAAACAACTGAAAACATAGAAAATTAAACAAACCCTAGGTAGAGCATTGCAAATTTTAATGAATTCTACCTTTATCCTTGTTTGTTTAAGTTAAGAAGAAATAAGAGAGAAAGTGGTATACATAAAGCATCAATAGACTTACATTTACAAAGAGAAACAAACTATCAAAGAAAAATACCACATGAATCCCATAGAGTGCTGCAAACCCTGGTCTATTCCTTTTCCAAACTGCAGAGATGAATGTACAATGATGCTCAAAGCATTCCCAAAAGTCCAACCATGCTAATGACTGAAAAAACAAAAGATATAGACAAACAATAACTCATCCCAGCCTCTAGGGGTCGAGCTCACAAGTTTAGGAGCTGTTCCAGCAAAGTCTAAACTGATCACTAGAAAGTAGGCAGTGGAACAACTTACCTCTATAAACTAGGAAACTGATTCATTCAGTTGCAAATCACCTTTTGATGGATGAATCTACCTCCATGAGTGAAACTTTTAAAAAATTACATCAAGACCCATCAAATTAAATCAAATTAAATCATGAGTTTAACATTTGGAAGTAATAAAGTCAAAATGTCAAAAACTAGGCGAAAACGGAGTTTCTGGGTCAAAAATGAGCAAAATCCTCCAATGCGTCGCGCCTGATTTCCCTATGCGCCGCGCCAGTTTTCAGCTGATTTTGGAGGCCTTACCGGTGTCCAAATTTTCTCCAAGTGGGCTTGTTGGAAAGGTATGCCTGTCTACTTTCCAAAACAAGTGGAATTTATGAATTTGGCTTCCATTTGACCCTCCAAAACTGAGTTTTCCCAAGACTTCTTCCTGTGTGTCAAAAAAGGGGCAGAAAGGTCATTTTTGGGGTGTTTTTACCCTTCTGGAAGCCCAAAACCTGTCAAAATTTATTGGCCATAGGTAGGCATGCATATTTTTCCCTGATAAATCCAAAAATGTAGAGTTTGCATCAAAAGGAGTCCCATATCAAAAGCGCGCGCCAAGTGGCGCGGCGCATAGAGCTGAAAAGTCTGTTTTTAGGCCAAAAATTCAAAATTTGCAAAAAGGGTCCCAAATATTTTGAAATTTGGGCTGAGTGTCCTCCATTATGTGCTATGCTGGGCAAAGGAAGCCTCAACCAAAATCTGAATTCTATCATGCCTTTTCCGACGCTTTGAGGCCTTCTTCAATTTAGCCTTCAAGATCTTGATCCTTGCTTTGCAAACATGGTTTCTCGCCCAATAATGATTGGCCATGTGCCTCAACATGTTCTTTTCTTTGTTGGATTTCTCTGAAAACTTCTCCAAATGCATATTTACCCTTTCAATCCAAGTTTCGAAATCAACTTCAATTTCTTGCTCAAGTGATGTCATCTTGGTTTTGCTCTTTTTAGCAGCTTGCCGGTTCTCTCGTATGTTTTGCAGCTCCATGATGGTTTTCTGATCCTCTAGCTACTTTTTTATTTGCTCAAGGTATTTTATTATCCACTTGGCTCTTTATAGGCTAAGGGACAAAGTATTTATCTCCGCCCGTTGCTCCCAAATGATCTCTCTAAGCTTTAAGCTTGGTGAGCCCAAATCGGTGTCATCATCCTGAATGAGGATGAAATCTGTCTCCTGCCCTCCTAAAGGCCGCTCATCATGTATTGGCCTCTTTCCTTTGTCCTGTACCTGCACTGTTGATGAAGGAAGCGAGACCCCTTCCACCCCGGGTGGAGATAATACTTGCTTGGCTGTTGCAAACAACCCTCTAGCACCCTTTTGATAGGTGACAAACACCGGCACACTAGCGGTCTGCGTCTCATGACCCTCCTGCTGATGTGAAGGTCCACCTATCTCATGAAAAGCCTCTGGAAGCACCTGTGGTACTATGAAGAACTCATGAGAAATGAAATCCTCCCATGAAATATCTTGCAAGCCAAGCTGATGCATAACCACAATTTTGATGAGTGAAAAATGATAGATAATGTTATACTGCTGCTCAGGAGTTTTCTTTTGCACTAGGGTGGTCATTTTCTCAATATTTTGGCACATGAAGTAGGGGAGGTTCATCATGCTCACCCTGGTAAAATGCATCAGCAATCTGATGTGATAGGCATATAAGCGAGAAAACCGGCCCCCACAGCTGAAATATTTGATAATGAGTTTCATCAAAGGAGTGTATGAATCTTTCAGGTACCGAAAGGGAAAAACTCTGCTGAGTTGTCTCAAAAAACCAGGCTTGATGTATGGTTCATAGTGTTCCCTGTCAACTTGCTGCCTCTTATTCCATTGCTCTCCGACATTTGGAATACTGGTTGCTAGAGAGATAGCCTCGGGTGTTAAGGTGAATGTCACACCTGCAAGAGTGACTTGGCCATTATGTAAATGAAGCACAAACAATCTAGCCAACTCATGATGGTATTGGACTCTAGCAATCATCTCAAAAAATTGATAACAAGACTGCTATTGAAAACATGACATAGCAAGAGGGCAGGCCTGCAGCTCAGCAAGTGAAGTAGGCTCTTCCCTTACATGTCTACCACTCTTGTGAGGTCTCCTTGATGCATGCAATTCAGTTTGAGAGTCACTGTGTGTTTCTTCATCTTTTTCATAAGAGGAATCTGTCTCCATGTTTGCCAAAGTTTGTGTTGTCTTAGTTGTCTTAGATGAGTATGAAGAGTTTAGGTGTCTTTGGTTTTTTCTACCAAATGTATGAAAATGTGTGAGGGACTATGGAGGGAGAGGGTAAGGGGAATGTTGGGAGTATTTCCAATTGGGATTTGGGGAATTGAAGGGTTTTAGGGACAGTCTCTAGGCTTTTGGGATAGCAATTGGGGTTTGGGAATTTTTTAGCTAGGATTTGGGATAATGGGAATATGGGATAGGGGTAGATGAATTTAGGGATATAGGGAAAAGGGAAAAATGTTGATGAAACTAGAAAAACAGTGAAGGAATAAAATATGAGGGAGTGATGACCACAAAAACTAGTTTTCAAACCCTAGGCTAGAAGTAGGGTTTGAATTTTTTTAATTAAATCCTCATAAAAATCATAAGACACACGTTTATGGCATTGGAGGGATTGTTTGACTTTGGACCAGAGGCAGCTGAGAAAATTAGAGTTTTGAATGAAATCGTGGTTTAAATAGCTGGCAGCTCTACGCGCCGTGCCACAAACCCAACGTGCCGTGCCGGTTATGTGCGTCACGCCAGTGTATTTCTTGCACTGTGGAGACCGACCCAATGCGTCGCGCTAGCTCTATGTGTCGCGCCTCTCAGCCAATGCACCGCGCCCACAAAATTGCACGACTATGCTGTGACTTTGCTCCCTTTGTTTCAACACAACCCTTTTTTGCTCTTTTTGATGCAAATGAGCCCTTTGAACATGGAAAAGGACTTATATACCAAAGGCTTTAATTTTCCACTTCCAAAAAACCCACTTTATAATTTTTTACATTTGACACTTTCTTTTCAAACTCTGTTTTAGGCAGTTTTCTTTATTTTGCCTTTGATTAACTAAATGATTTTCTTTTTGTTTGCCTTGCAGGGTTGCTGAAGTTTGACAAGGTGACCAGGATTGCCAATGAATTTATTTACACATGAGAGAACTTAAAATTACATCAAATTTATACATAAAAAGATAAAATACTCTATTTTCTCAAAACAGAGTTTTGAGGAAAAATACATTTCTAGGCATATGATGATGACATTTTTTAGTACTGGAACTTTATTCAACCTCCTCATGCACCTAATGACCATTATTGGGAATTTTTAAAACCTTATTGATGAAACCCTAGACCTAATGGGACTGAAAACCTTATATATGACTCTTACAAATTTAAGGACAAGAAGTGAGTGCAGATGATCTAGATGAAAGGAAACAGGCCAGTAGGTAAAGGACATGAGGGAAAATGTATAAAAATCCTCCACCGTCAGATGATCCATGCTCCTAATGGAATGCAACTGACCGAGTGAGACACCTAATATGCAATGCAACAAGAGAATTTTGATCACTGACGGAGGGATGAAGATACCGACACTAATAGAACCTTCGATAGGATGTAGGGAAGTACATCAGATCCTGCATTGCTTGCGCCATTGCCAAACCAACCATCAAGAAGCAAGGCCTCTATACTCCACTACCTACCCCTAGTCAACCTTGGGAATCCATATCCATGGATTAAATGTGAGGCTTTTCTTCTACTAAGCATGGAAACGATTGTGTTTTCGTGGTTGTCGACAGATTCTCGAAGATGGCCATTATGGCAGCCTGTAAGAAGAATATCAGAGCAGAAGCCACTACTAAACTCTTCTTTGAATGAGTGTGGGTGCACTTTGGGATCTCACAGTCTATCATATCATATCACGACAGTAGGTTCCTCAACACATTTTGGTCTAGCCTCTGGTCAATGTTGGACACCAAGCTCACCAAGTCCATAGCTTTCCATCCCCAAATTGATGGCTAGACAGAGGTCGTCAACAGGATGATTGTACATGTTCTGCACATGTACAATTCAAGGCATCCACACACATGGGATGTGAGCCTCCCCTATGTACAACACAATTATAATCAGGCTCTCCACAGCTCAACCGACCACATCCCCTTTCAGGTGGGCTTGGGATTCCAGCCACTATGTCCCATTGACGTAGCCATGCCATTTGCGGCTACTCAGGCCAATTCGTCTCATGTCCAATCTGAAGCTGAAAAAGTGAAAAATTTCATCGAGCACATTCAACACATCTGCCAACAAGTTCATGACATATTGGACAAAGCTAATGCTAAGTACAAGCAATGACATGACCAACATTGGGTACCACACAACTTCCAGGTGGGCGACAAAGTGTGGCTACATTTGCAGAAGGAGCACCTCATTGGACCCCACCACAAGCTTTTCCCAATCCAATATGGGTCGTACACCATCACCAAGGCTGTAGGGAACAATGCCATCAATCTCAGTATTCCACCATTCCTTGGTCTGCACCCAGTATTCAATGTGGACTACCTTCGTCCCTACTTCCCACCTCTACTGGACACCTCTAACATTGCAGAACAACTCACGACAATAGAGTTAAACCGAGACTGCATGGAACATGCCACCACAGATTGTATCATGGACATGAAAATCAAGAACACTCACCAACAGAAGATCCAACTGTATCGGGTTGTCAAAGCTAGCCAACTCCTGCACCAAGGCAAGTGGTTCACCAGGGACCAAGTTCAACAGAAGTTTCCTCATCTCATGGAGGAACTCAACGCAATGGGGACCATTTCTTCTAAAGGGGGGAGGAATGATCCAGGTGGATATTGGTTGCCACCCACCTATTCCACGTGGGGCCCCACCATTGTCTCTTTCAATTTTTTAGTTTCGACACAACTTACTATTTTTGGCAGTTTTTCAAGTATGGTGCACGTCAAACGAAGATCGTATGCCAAAGTTACGTTCTCGGGAAGTTGAAAAAATTTACCCAAACGGGGCCCATAGTTTTGGCGCCTCATCTCCTAGGGTTAGGGTTTTCCATTGTTTCTAAATAATAAACAGTCGCTCGAGCCTCATTGTAACTCAGTTCTGAGGCCTATAGTTGCCACATATCTTCTCAGAGATAAGCTACCAACACCCTAGCTAGTTTATTTTTATTCTGTCTGTAAGCAAATTTCAGTTCTTTGGTATTAATGAAATGAAGAGTTATTTCCACTGCATATTTTTATTTATGGTTACATGTGTATTATGTTGTGTTCCTGCATAAATCTGGATCATCCTTCCAAGTACCTTATTTACATTACAATTAATGGGAGCCCAATCCCAATCCCTCTTGGGATTAATGCATTTACCTTTTCAATTAAGTATCAGAATTTTGATTAGTGCTTTAGGCACCAAACATTTTTTTCGACATAAAAAAATGGATATTATTTAATATACAAATAAGGGGCTTGGAAGCTTGTTTTCAATTCTAGTTCTAGTACTTTGGTAGCAATCATGTTTTGTTGTTTTGTTTTTAGTTTACTTTGTTCAAGTAATATATTATTCTATTTTATATATTTTTAACTTGCTAAGAAATGCAAAGAAGAATTCTGACACAATATTTTCTTTGAAATGTTGTATTGGTCTGAATCACTATCTCATTGGTTATAAATTCTGAGTCTGTTCATAAATTTTGTGAAGAATTTTGATAGCGCTTTGTATGAAATATTGTGTCATAATGAATGTTATTTTGTTTTCCAACTATATCAATTGAACATGAAGTTTTCAGGTTTTTCTTACAACTCATACATTATATATATTGTGTTGTTGTTGACCAATGTGAATATAAAAATTCGACAATAGATTTTCATATTAGATTTGTGTTCCATGTGCAATATTGATTTTAATGACTATTATCATGATTATGATTTAAATTTGGATTGATTCTCTTAGTTTGATGGTTATTTCTAATCATGGATATCATATTTGGATAAGTTTCTATTTATATTATTATTAATTCATAATGTTACTAGATTCATATATTTCTCTATGTGTTATGGGCAAGTAGATAGAAATATTGATGGGTTATATTTTGACTTATTCTTGTTAAAAATTGTAGTAAGAAAGCTCAATTTGACTTGTGCCTTAGTCAAATTCAGTAATTTGATTTTCCACATCAACATGATGACTTGGACTGCAGTTAGCTAGAGTGACATGGCCTTTTCTACTAGTTAATTTTGTAAATTTAAGTTATAGGCTTGGAGTAGAGTCGTGCATGTAGTGATTGCTAAAATTTAGCAATTTAGTTCAGTTATTTTCAGTGCAATTTAGTTAATTGAGATCAAGTAATTAATTGAGTTATTTGAAGGTCAGTTGAGTAGTAGATACATTGTTGATTAAATGATCTTTCAATTAAACTTGTCAATCAGCTAAAAATATCCCGAACATGCATGGAGTTCGAATTTACTAGATGGAGTGGAGGAAAAGGAACATTGTAATTATCAATTGTATACTAATAGAGTGTACAACATGTAGAAATGATATACAATATGCATGTATATTACTGGACTCCCCTGATCTAACAATTAAATCCGCTGTTAAATACAAAATCCTTCTACTCAATTCTTTGCGGAAATTAAATCGCTAATTGGAAACATATGAAGAAAAATTAATAGCACAAAACAAGATGTTTTACCAGGAAAGCTTAAAGCTAAAAACCCCAACTATCATATATTATGTATATCATGGAATAATGAAACAATCTCATACAAAGCTCAGCTCATAGAGCTTCAGTACAATATAAAATCGTCTCACACTATCATGCAAAAATTTGCATATCTATGCACCAATTTCTTGCCTCCTGACAGCCTGCCTCCACTGCACAATCCCTGCTGAAGAAGATCACTGAATGAATATGATCTTGCCTTGCTTGTACTACGCAATCCTCATTGGAAACTCCAATGTGTGTGTAGATGAATTGAATGCATCACTATAGTCACAACTGATAGTCAAACACACTCTTTCAGCTATCTCTCCACTAGGTCTCCACTGGATCTGACATGCAAGTAGTTAAATGTTGTATTTATTTAGTTGCAAGTAAGACACTACTTATGAATTAATTAAATAATTAATTCACTCATCTTTCATTAGTGTATCTTTAGTTACAACTAGCACAACCGATTTTAACTCACTTAACTGAGTTAAACTAAATAACAACTCCCATAACTACTCTTCCAACTCTGTTACAACTGTGTCACACTCAGTTACAACGAAGTCCATCATGCATGAGTCACAAACCAACCTTGGAATGTGTAATTCCTGTAGCTAACTGGGTTGCCACATCAATTAACTGAAATCAAGTGCTCCAAGAGAATAAGTTATTATTTATTGTCTGATTATCATTAAGGGCTAATACTAATTGACATGCATTCTATTTTTAGATTAGCGATCTATAAATAGACTTCTCCCATATTCTAAAAATAGAAACTCATATAAAGATAGAATTTTCTCAATCATATAGAATCAGAATCCTGCTAATTTTAGAATATTCTCACCATTCTAAAAATAGGCATACACCTAAAAATAGCCTGCGGGCCCCACCTAGTGAAGGTGCTTAATTTTCACTAGGATCATCATCTTGTTGAATCTCAACACTCCTCGACAAGAAAGGGGACTATCCTTCACGATCTATCCTCTATGAGTATTGAAAAATTTATACAGTGAGTGCTCTTAGAACTCTCCTTCCCCACGATCTTATTAGAATGTGGTAATAACCTACAATCTCAGTACACCCTCAATCTACGATATGATAGATACCGGATATCTATATGAAATTCATATCTATCATGAAACACATGATTAATAGAGATTTTAATGTGACTATGATTATCACAATGAATCATTGTAGGATCTAATGAAGGCAAGACAAACCAACCAGGGATCTTCCTCATCAGACCTTCACATAGCTTGTTGTCTGGCATGGCCATGTATATGAAAATGATGCCGATCTCTGAACACTATACTCTAAAGAAGCAAGCGCCAGGTAAGATGCGAAGAAACCTCTTTGCCGTGCTCTGTTAGTTGGGATGCCTGCCCAATCTGCATCCATGAAGCCATTCAACTTCACCTCATCCGTATCTCTGTACCATAAGCCATACTTAGATGTGCCCCTGAGATATCTCAGGACATGCTTGCCCGCCTTCCAAAAGAGCTTGGTAGGCTTAACCATCACTTGACTAAGCTGGTTCACTGCATAGCATATGTCCGGTCTTGTATTAACTAAATACATGAGCGAACCCACCAACTGTCGATAGATAGTAGCATCCACTACCTCTGCCGATGTAGCATCCTATTTTCTCTAATTTCCTGGAAGAGGAGTATCCATGGGTTTTCTGTCCTCCATGTGAAACTTACCGAGTATCTCCCGAGCATACTTGCCTTGAGACACAAACACTTCACCTTCTCGCTGCCATATTTCCAATCCAAGGAAATAATGAAGGAGACCCATATCCTTCATCTCGAACTCCTTTACAAGGTCCTCCTTGCATGAGTGTATCAGTTGCTCATCACCAGTCAGTATTAAATCATCAACATAAAGAAAAATGATTAAAATCTTACCTTCCACCACAATCTAGTATAGGTTTGCATCCACCTCATTCTTAGTGAAGCCAAGTCCAGTGAAATAGATATCAATCCGAGTGTACCAAGCATAGGGGGCTTGCTTCAGCCCATACAACGCTCTTTTTAGTCTGCACACATGCAACTGCTGCTGAAGATATCAAATCCTCCAGGCTGGTCAATGTACACTTCTTCCTTAATGATCCCATTAAGGAACGTAGTCTTCACATTTATCTAATGAATGTGCCAACCCATCTACGCTAAGAGAGCAAGGATGGTCCTTATGGAAGAATACCGTGCGACAGGTGCAAAGGTTTCTTCATAATCAATCCCCTCAATCTTTGAGAAGCCTTGGACAATAGATCTTGCCTTATACTTCTCAACACTCCCATCAGTAGCTTGCTTTACCTTGTATATCCATCTTGAACCTACCACTGATTTATCAATCGGCCTTGGAAAAATCTCCCAAGCATTGTTTCTGACAATGGAGTCATACTCCACCATTGCATCTACCCATGTGGGCTCCTGCACTGCTTCCTGAAAAGAATATGTCTTTATCACAGTACATTTACTCATGAGAGCCATGTATCCAGTGAATCGGTCAGGAGACTATCTTTGTCTGTGCTGTGAAGTAGGGACTCCTACATTCTGTGCTGCATCAAGCTTCAGCCTCTCAGCTTCTGTGGTACGCCTTCTGCCAATTCTGATGTTTGGCTCTACGCGAGTGGAATCCTCCACCCCATGATCCTCCTCCTGTGGTTGATCCACATCTTGAGGCTCATCTTTGGGAACAAGAAGTTCCTCCTCTACATGCAAGTGTAGCTCCCTCTCAAGCGTAGCTCATGCAACACCCACGATCATTTTGTTCTTCCTCTCCGAGACCCCATTCTACTGTGGGTTATGAGGCACTATGGGTTCTCTCTAAATTCCTTCTTTGCTGCAAAATTCTTTGAATTTTTTCAAGATATATTCACCACCATTATCGCTCCACAGAGCCTTCACTTGCTTCCCTGACTCCTTCTCCACCAATGCTTTAAACTCATAGAACTTTGAGAATGTTTGATCCTTCTTTTGCATGAATAAGATCCAGCATCTAAGAGAATAGTCATCAACAAAAACAACATAATACCTGTGTTTTTCTGTTGAAGTAATCGATAATGGTCCACACACGTCTGTGTGTACTCTCTCCAGGATCATTGAAGCATGGTTCTCCTTTTAACGAAAGATGGTCTTCACAAACTTACCCATAGTACATCTGTTGCACTGATCTATCTGCACAAGTGTACCCTTGGGAATTCCAGTAGAAAACTACTGCAAAATCTTCAGGGCGCCATGGTGAAGATGGCCCAATCTCCTATGCCATAATTTTCCCTCATCCTGGCTAACCACTTCTTCTTCTTTTCCCACCATTGCAGTGCAGCCATCTACCTCCAGCTTGTAGAGATTCTTGACTCGAATCCCTATCCTCTTGATTTGACCCATTTTTTTATGTCGCAAGAAGGCTTTTCCATAGCTGAAAACAACATCATAACCTCTATCCTCCAACATCGTGAGTGAGACCAAGTTCTTATTTAGACCTGGAACATGCATAACATATTTCAAAAGAAATTGTTTACTTGACTCCCTCTCAAAGGTAATTGTACCAATGACGGTTGCACTTTATCGTCCATCTTCGCCCATCTCTATATGCATTTGGAGATCTTTCTCCTTCAAGTCGCTGAAAAGCTCCTTATCTCCCATCATGTGGAAGGAAGCACCACTATCAAGATACCACACCGATCCCATTGCACTTGAAACCAAGCATGCGATCAAAGAGAAATCAAGTTCAAATTGCAAGGTAAGGGCCTCACCAACTGCAGCTCCAACAACCTTCTTGTTCTTCTTTTTTTGTGGGCAGTTAGTGGCAAGATGCCCATGTTCGTGACAGTGAAAACACTTCACCTTGGACAAATCCAACTTCTTGCCTTTAGCCTCAAATTTTGAATGGGATTTCTTCCCCTTCCCTTTCCTCACTTTGGCAGCCAAAGCACAATCCTCTTCATCATCATGCTTTGATGAAGAGCCATCCCTGGTACTCCGCCTTATCTCCTCCTGCACTAGATCCGACCAAAGTCGCTCCCAATACGGCAGTTTCTCCCGCCCATTGACAGGGTCTTGATAACTGTGCCAACTCTTCGAAAGTCCAAGGAGAGCCAAGCTCACCAAGTCATCATCAACAACTGTAATTCCCACACTCCCCAGCTCATACCTACATTGGAAAAACTTCGTGAGATATTTTGGAATACTGTCGCCCTTATCCATTTTGATTTTTCTGAGTTTATCTTTCAGCGCCAATTTCCTATGGTTGCTGTTGCTTTGGAAAATATCTTTCAAAGCCTTCCACATTAGAAATGGAGTGGCTTTCCCATGAAGGCTCTACACAATATGGTCTTTCACACCTTCCAAAAAAATTCTTCTCGTCTTCGCTACTTTATTTTTCTAGGCGTCAAGTAATGCAACATCCGTTGAAGTGGGCTTAGGAACATCGCTATCTATGAACTCCTTCAAGATATTATCTTCAAGTAACCCCTCCATCCTATCCTTCCAGGCTATGTAGTTCAAGCTTCCCTCGAGTGCATACTCCAATCACAACCCATTGAAAGCCATTTCAATGTTTACTCAACTGTCGCACCAAGAAATTCTTGCAGCAAATTCGAATTGTTCCACCATCACAACTCAACATTGCTTCAATATTGAAATCTTCAGTGATTAACACTACTTTGATACCATGTAGAAATTATATAAAATATTTATGTATATTACCAGACTCCCCAGATATAACAATTAAATCCACTGTTAAATACATAAGCCTTCTACTCAATTCTTTGCGGAAATTAAATCGCCAATTACAAACATATGAAGAAAAATCAATCGCACATAACAAGATGTTTTACCAGGAAAGATTAAAGTTAAAAACCCCAACTATCATATATTATGTATATCATGGAATCATGAAACAATCTCATACAAAGCTCAGCTCATAGAGCTCTCAGTACAATATACAATCGTCGCACATTGTCATGCAGAAATTTGCATATCTATGCACCAATTTCTTGCCTCCTGATATCCTGCCTCCACTGCACAATCCCTGTTGAAGAAGATCACTGAATGAATTTGATCTTGCCTTGATTTTACTATTCAATCCTTATTGGCAACTCCAATGTGTGTGTAGATGCATTGAATGCATCACTATAGTCACAACTGATAGTCAAACACACCCTTTCACCTATCTCTCCACTGGGTCTCCACTGGATCTGACATGCAAGTAGTTAACTACCATATTTCTTCAGTTGCAAGTAAGACACTACTTATGAATTAATTAAATAATTAATTCACTCATCTTTCACTAGTGTATCTTTAGTTACAACTAGCACAACTGAGTTTAAATCACTTAACTGAGTTAAACTAAATAAAAACTCCCTTAACTACTCTTCCAACTCTGTTACAACTGTGTCACACTCAGTTACAATGAATTCCATCATGCATGAGTCACCAACCAACCTTGGAATGCGTAATTTCTTCAGCTAACTGGTTTTCCACATCAATTAACTGAAATCAAGTGCTCCAAGAGAATAAGTTATTATTTAGTGTCTGATTATCATTAAGGGCTAATAATAATCGACATGCATTATATTTTTGGATTAGCGATCTATAAATAGACTTCACCCATCTTCTAAAAATAGAAACTCATCTAAAGATGGAATTTTCTCAATCATCTAGAATCAACATCCTGCTAATTTTAGAATAAGCTCACCATTCTAAAAATAGACATACACCTAAAAATAGCCTGCGGGCCCCACCTAGTGAAGTTTCTTAATTTCGCTAGGATCATCATCTTGTTGAATCTCAAAACAAGATTGGATTTTAAGCAGTTGAATCATTCCTTAGGAATTGCACAAGAAAATAGGATAAAATTCCTACCTTTTAGGAGATAATTTCCTCTTGAACTGTGCGGAAATAGGATGAATTTGGAGGCTTTAATTGGCTAAGTTTTTTCCAGAGAAGGAAATTAATTATGAGAAAAGGTTTACAATGTAGGGTGTGCTTCAAAGTTGAAACAAGACATTGTAATAGTCTCCAATTCTCATCTGATTAATGGAAAGAAGTGGAGGGGTTTTTCCCAGTTGGGTTCCCCTATAAATAATTTTGTCCTTGTGGTGTTTTAATAGTTTCATCTCATTGCATGTGTTTCTAAATAGTGATTTTCATTCTGCAGAATAGTAGAGTAAATTTGTAATCTCTTGGTTTCAGTTCGATTTCATCAGTAGTTGCAATTTTATATTAATTTATACATGGTATCATAGTAGAAATCACACTAGAATCCAGTCTATAGAGCCTCCCATTCAAATATTTCAATTTTCAAATTCAATAAAGAAATTTTCTTTTGTGCAAGAAAATGTCTTTCAATGGATTCATATTGGAGTGTGATCTTGAGGGAACCTCAAATTTCATATCCTAGAAGGACATGATGGAAGAAGTTCTTGATGATAATGGTGTCTTAGAGTACACTAAAATGGACATTCCAATTCCAACAATATCATATGCATAACACTTATCCTAGTGGAAGAAGGATACCTCAAAATCCATGAGGATCATCCTAGAGGGTGTGACAGACTACATAGTCTCGAATTTACATGGAAAGGAGGCTCACTTTTCTATGTGCAAGACCTTCATTAAGCTATTCAAAAATGGTATTGATACCATGAAATTGGAATTAAGGGACAATATAATAAACATCTGCATGCAGAAAGGAAAAACCATTCCACATTACCTCTCCAGGTTCACTCAGTGTCGAGATGAGCTTGGAGGAGTTGGAGAAAATATTCCCTCTTCAGAACTAGTGAGCCTAGCTCTCCTATGCCTTTCAAAATCCTGGCATAATTATCAGGAATTCATAAATGGAAGGGACAAATTTCCAAATTGGGATATACTTTGGTCTTATCTCGTGAAGGAAGAAATTTGGCGGAACACTACAGATGGAGTAACATCCAAATCTGAGGAGGAAGAGAATGTTTCCTTGGTTGGGAAGGAAAATAAGGGTCAGGTAAAGAGGACCCAAAGAAAAATAGATACCAACTATGATAATGCCAAGAATAAGGATTTGAGCAAGATAAAATGTTTTCACTTCCATGAATTATGGCACTATGCAACAAAGTGTCCGCACAAGAAGCCTTTAGAAGGAGCAGGAGGTGAAGCACTTTCCTCACAATTTGAATTAGACTTCACCCTAATTGAATGCATGGATGGAGCTATAATAGAGAGTGTGTGGTATATAGATTCAGGTACCTCGTTCCATATGACAGGATGCAAAGAATTCTTCAGTAGCATATAGAATAAGGATCTCCAAATGCACATAGAACTTGGGGATGATTGGAGGTACAGTACCAAAGGAATTGGTACCGTAACCTTTAAGAGGGATTTAGTATCCCATCTCCACATGAAATATGTCATGTATGTACCTGGGCTAAATAAGAACTTGATCTCTGTAGCTATATTGGAGGATCATGGATATTATGTTTTTTTCAGTAAGGGGAAATCCTTTATGAGACATGTAGCTACCGGGAAGGTGAAAAAAATTGGAGTTCAAGTGAAGAATCTCTACAAACTTGAGGTGGAAGCTTTCGCTGACTAAGTAGAAAGGAAGGAGAAGTGAAAATTCGATATGTTGGAGAACTATAGCACAAGAACATGGAACACTTACACCATGGAGCCTTAAAAATCATGCCGCATATTACCACTATTCTTTAGAAATGCACCCATGACTAACATGATGTCTGCATGGGATGCACATTAGTAAAATATGTCAAATACACCTTCTGGGGTTGAGATAGTAGAGATGGATCAATATTGGAGCAAGTCCACTCTAATGTATGTGGACCATTTTATACAACCTCTACAAAAAAATACAAGTATTATGTGATTTTTGCTAATGACTTTTCTAGTAAATGTTGGATCTTCTTCATGCGTGAGAAAGATACAATTTTCTCAAAATTTGTTGAATTCAAAGCATTGGTTGAAAAGGATACTAGTCAGATATTGAAATCCATGAGAAGTGATAATGGAGGAGAATATGTTTCTAGCAACTTCAAGGAATTTTGTGCCAAAGAGAGTTTTAGAAGAGAACTAATAGCACTCCATAACCCACAGTAAAATCGGTTTGTTGAGAGGAAAAATAGAATCATAGTGGGAGAAGAAAGAGTCATGTTGCATGATCATGGCTTACCATTGTATCTATGGGAAGAAGCATGTGACATCACATTTTATTTGCAGAACTAGAGTCCTCATAGAATACTTGGCATGATCACACCCGAAGAAGCTTTCACTGGGAGGAAGCCAGATGTATCTCCTTTCAAGATTTTTGGAGTTACTGTTTAATATCATGTCTCCAAGGATATAAGAAACTTGCACCTATATCTAAGATGGGAGGCTTTGTAGGATACACAGAGACACCACATAACTATAGGGTGTATTTTCCCTCACTCATGGTGACACTAGTGAGGAGAGATGTTAAATTTGATGAGGATAATTCTAAGAGATGTTCTCTAGAGTGAGATATGAGTATCTCGTCAGAGGAGGAGCTTCTCGTTCCTAAGGACGAGTCTCATTCATAGCTTCAAGATGTTCTGGAGAGGGCACATGCAGAGGAGCCTATAGGAGGTCGAGTGGAGGCACCCATTAAACTAGAATCTTCCAGAGAGAGGAGGAATAAAACCAGAGAAGCTGACATATTGGTACATCATGCATGAGAGCATGTGGGAGATCCTACATCTCAGTGAAAGAAGAGGAGGTCACCTGATAGGTACATCAGATATATGGGTCTCATGATAGAACTCATTGAGATAGAGTCTTCCTCATGTGAAGAAGTAGTTTCTCAAATAGTGTGGGTTGATGCCATGGTGGAGGAGAATGAATCCATCATGAAGAATAGAGCATGGGAGGTGGTGCCAAGACTAGAGAACAAGACAGTTGTTGGTTCCAGATGGATCTACAAAATGAATCATACAGCTGATAGGATCATCAATAAGTACAAGGCCAATTGTTTTTCCAAAGGCTTTTCATGGGTAGACGGAGTTGACTATGAGGAAAAGGTTTCCTTTGTGACAATATATTACTCAATTATAACTATTATAGAATTAGATACGCAGATGGGGTTGAAGATCCATTAGATGGATGTGAAGGCCACCTTCCTCAATGGTGTTGTTAAGGAAGAGATTTACATAGAGCAGCCAGAGGGATTTGAGACATATGACAGGGATACAGATGTATGCAGACTCAAGAGATCCTTGTATGGTCTCAAATAGGCACCCCGAGCATGGTACACTCAGATTCAAAAATATCTCAGTGGATTGGGATTCACCAAAAGTGAAGAAGATGCCAATCTCTATCACATTGTGGTAGATGGAAAGTTATTTATCTTAATTTTGTATGTTGATGACTTGATATTGACAAGGGATGAACAGTTGATCCACTCTTGCAAGGAGTATCTTGTGAGATAATTTTAGATGAAGGAAATGGGATTGATGCATTACTTCCTTGGGCTGGAAGTATGGAAGGGTGATGGTAAGTTGTTTGTGATTCAGGGGAAGTATGTGTTGGAATATGTTCTCCTACAAGCTGCGAAACTGGTCCATTTTGTATATTTTTTTATTATATTTAGTCTAACGCAGGGGTTTTGGGGTGGGTCAAAGCCCCTAATGCATTGTAAATGGATCAAGGGTAGACCAAGAGTTCACAAACTATGGTTTCCAGACCATTGGATGCATAGGCTAAAATAGTATAAGTAGTTGAACCTTTTTGAGTTGTAAGATAGACCAAGGAATGAAAATAGATTGATGCTAAGTGCGAACTGATAGATATGGTTAGGGTTGTTGGGGAAGAGCTCCTGCTGCTGTGTGCACGAAGATTCTCTATTCTACTATGTGTGGACCCTGCTGTTGTGTGCGCAAGTTGGGTTTTGGGGTATTGTAAGTAGATCTGAAGGATTAATGAATGCAGAAGTATTTTTGAATATCTGAATCTATTGAAATTATTGTGATATGAATCTATGATGTTTGATATATGCTGCTATGTTATTGATTTAAGCTGCGAACATACTTGTGTTACTTGTTTATGCTGCGATCTGGATCTGTTCTGTTTCACTTCATGCAATAATATCTGGAATAGCTACCTTATCGTTATATGAATTCATGATCTGTTGATTACTATGAATATCATTGCTGTTGTGCACGTGGATGTGAAGGGAATTTGTAGATATAGGCTCTGTGATACAAGATCTGGTCACTATAAGGTTAAAAGCAGCTCTGCTTGACTTACCTACCCTCTCCCAGGGTGTGGAAACCTAGTTCTAGCACCCACCCATACTACTTCGGGTGAGAATTTGGCCTGCGCAAGCAGGTCACTGTCGAAAGGGCCAGTAGTATAGGGGTTTTTTGGCAAACCTTGAACCTTCAAACCTGGGTTAGGACACCTTGAGCCAACAAATGGTTTTGTTGCCGGGACCAAGAGCATTTTGAGAGAGGGATTGGGTAATGCGAAGGCCGTACTAGAAGCCTGAAAGAAAGGAAATTTATGAATGGTTTGAATGGCAAGTTTAGGAATTTTCCATAAAATAAAATCGAAGTGAGAGGTTGACCACCGAAGAGTGGAAGAATAAGTAAATTTTCATGGAGATCTACGAGATCTTCTTTGTAACGATTGCGATTGAGCTCCAGGAGTGGCTCGCAAGGTTGGTAGAATTTCAAAAGTGTTGGATCAAGATATTATTGTGCGAAAAGAGTATTTTGTGTATATGCGGGTGAATGACCTTTGATCTAGATGAGAGAATAACACAATACGAAGTTGCAAGTTTTGCAAATACTATAGAACCAACCTAGAAGGAGATAGATTTTTCTACAGTCTGGTAAGAGAAGCAGCTGCGCAGAGTCCTCCAGCCACACTGCTCTCAAACCAGCCTAGGGGTAAGAATTCACCTACACCTCTGCCGCCACCGGAAGACGACATGGCTGCGCACATGAAGTTTCCAACCTTTAAGGGTGTGGGAGATGAAGACATGGATCAGTTCTGGTTTGTCATGGGATCGATATGGATTGCGCATATTGGTGGCTACGAAATGGATCAGGTTATTTTGGACCTAGGGTCAGATGCTAATGTGTTACCTGAAAAGACTTGGAAAAGAATGGGAGAGCCTAAGTTGAAATGGTCCACTATTCAGCTGTGCATGGAAAATCAGTAGAAAATCATCCCACTAGGAAGGTTGTAAAAAATAACGGTGGATATTGCAGTAGTAAAGGCCCTAGCTGACTTTGAGGTAATTGAAATTGTATAAGATGCAAACCGCTACCCTGCGCTCTTAGGATTGGACTGGGCCATAGATATGGGTGGTATCGTCAACCTCAAAAAGAGATGCATAGTGTTTGAGAATAATGGTACAAGGGTGATAGTACCATTAGATCCTATGGAAGGCAAACGATACACAGACCTAGTGCGTGATGAAGAGGAGGTGGATCACATTTATAAGTTGACTGCATGGGACGAAGATTGGATCAACCCCACGGTGGGTGGAGTACTCTGCTGGTAAAAGGATAGTGAATGCTTCTCCAACTCTGATGGGGAGATGGAGAATTGGCAAAACCGGTTGCACGATGTCTCTGCGCTGCAATGTCTTCAAGTCACTAGGGAATTCCGATGCGTTTCCTCAGAGGTAAGAGACCTACCCTACTTTTATGGTTTTGGCAGCATTAAGGAATTTTTGCGAGCATTCGAAGCAGAGGTTCCCAAAGGATGAAGGCTATGGGTCCTTAACCTAGCCATGCATGGAACACCTGCACGATGGTGGGAGATGCATGAGGAAGCATTATAGTATTGGGAGTAGTGTCGAGATATGATGATCCTGTGATTTGAGGCCCCAACCGATGTGCAGATCAAGACATTATTTTGATCGAAAGATCCACACGAATATCTGTTCGCATGGGAAAAACAATGGTGTGACAAGACGACTAAAGAGTGGGGTCACCTGTTGATTCATGCCCTGGGGCCACTTCCCTCTACATGGTACTTAGATGCGGAGCTACATCGGCGCACTCGCCACTGGGGGACGTTGAAGGAAAATTTCCTGGGAACATTTGGGTTAGTAGGCAGGATAGAGGCGCTTGAAGCAGTCCTGCGGGACATTGACACTGGGGTATGGGGTGAATCGCACCTGTTTATTGCACCGGAAGTACCCACATGGGAAACGCGGATACCAAGAATGGTCAAATACCATAGCCTATCCCCAACAGAGGGTAAGGATGATCTGTGAGCTGCTTCTGACTCAGAATTGGAAGGGGTGCACACGGCTACCAAGCTGCTTAGGCTGTGAATGGGTAGCAATGGGACGTGCCCTACGTTGGATAAGAATGGGGATGCAAAAATAGAAGGCAGAGTTATCATATATTTTGTGACTCTCATAACAAGGAAACATCTGTGTTCACTCCTTGGCCATGCAGGGTATTACAGAAAGTTTGTTTGGGAATATGCGCTAATTACAACGCCTATGAGAGACTTGCTTACGCAAGGAGTCCAGTTCGGTTGGGATGACACCTGTCAGGAAAACATGTCTTTGCTTTTGAGGTACCTAAGGAACAAGCCTGTGTTGGGGGAGGATGCGCAGGAGGCGCGGGTGGTTAGTCCAACCACAACAGGTACACTGAGCGCACATAAGGAGTGAAAAGTGACAGTTGCAACAGTAAAAACTGGTAAAAAGGAAAAGTTACCATTGAGTGGAGCGGGCAGTTGGAAATTAATGAGGTGATTCCTTGAGATTTTTTACCGTTTACTTGATGGTAAGTTTCAAGTGAAATTTACCCTACCATTGGACGACCATAGGCACTATAAAGTAGGAAGAATAGCTCAGACAGCGGTTCCGTATTAATTCCGTAACCGTATGTATTTTCTCTATGTTGCACAGTTCTCTGGGCCTGTAGAATCCTGTTCATGGCAAAGAAACCCACTCCCACTGCCGATAGGCCCCAAAATCGAAAGTCCCTTTTCCCGCTAGAAGGATGGATACTAGCCCCACGGAAGCTTCGGTACCTATAGAGCTCGAATTGAGGAAGTCATGATTGGGTCGGGGGACGAATAAATCGATCGGATAATTGTGCTCTGGCTCCCTGCATGGAGGAGTGGCTTCATATCTAACGGAAAGAGCACCGAAGGGACCTGCGCAATAGGAGTGACCCCCCTATCGACCCCGAGGAAACCGCAGGGCCGAGCCAAAGGGGTTTGGATGCTGCCGCGGAAAAGGACTCACAACTGCCACAGATCGCCGACAAGGATGCCAAGGCCGGTCTGCATCTAGTACTGAGCGTGCAAGGGATGAGTAGCAAAGCTAGCACCTCCCTCTAGGATACAAAGCGGTCAGGCGAGCCTGAAAAGGGGCCCTGAAAGAAGCAGCGTGCACAGTGGGAATAATATGATGTGACGGTCACACTGACTGACGGAGACCTCGAACAAATAGCGAACGTCGTCACAATGGCCACAAAAGACAAGTGGGTAACCTTGGAGGAACAACAAAAGGCTACAATTGACACCATCCAGGCTGAGCTCCACGCCCTACAGTTAAAGACAGACACACTACAAGCTAGCATGAATCAGGTACGGACTCCCTTGGTAACCAACCGTACAGCGCTCGCTATGGAGGAAAGTCGTCTCTGTGCTGTACCTAGCGCTGCCCTCATGATCAGTTCGCCTGATCAAGCATTCCAACTCCAAGCAGAAACAGGGGTGTAGTTTAATCTGGCCAAGCTGCCCTGCAACACATTATAGGGCCTCCACACTATTGTCTTTTAGGAGATTCACCATCGAGACCAGTAGGTACACTAACAACTCGGGGTGGCCAAGAAGACCATCGTGCAACAGAACGCTGAAGTACTCCTCACTGTCACAAAGTAAGCAGAGCTCGAAACATTGATCCACTAGCTCTGCATGGAGGTTACAGAGGAGATCTTGGCCGCAGCCATCCCCCGGGCTAAAGTTGAAGGGTTGGCCGCAGCATTGAAGGCATCTAGGACGGAGATGCAGTTCGTAAAGATGAAGCTGGAGTAGAAAATCACCGACTTACAAGCCAAATTGCAGCCCGAAACACCTCCGGAGGTACAATCCCAGTGCACTGCGCTAGTGACCGAGGCTACCAACACCATTATCGGACAGATTTCTCAGGGAGCCCGGTTACTCGAGGATGCCATGCAGCTCTGGACCAAGATCTAGCGCGATCCGGTCCTCTAGAGAATCAATCAGGACTTGCGGCAGAAGGAAGAAGCTTTCGATCAGTTCAAGGCTACATTGCCCTCTTTAGTCCTTGCATAGCGTCTGGCACATTTAAAGACCAGCAACACTATCCAAGATGAGATTGAGGAAATCTGGCACAAGAAGCATGCCATCGGGGAATGATTTAAGCCTTGGGCTGACACAACCCTCCAGCTATCACAGGATACTGATGTTGCAGTCAAGCGACTGAATCAGACACTGGAGAGTGTCACCGCAGCGACAGAAGGTTCGAATTCCCAGAAGCTTGTGGATATTGCGCAGAGCGTTGCTGCTCAGAGTCAAGAAGTGTTGCCCCGGCTGATCACCGTCATCAATGCACTACGCACATAGGTGGAGACTCCACCACCGCAGTGACTCAAGAAAAGTCACAAGATTGTGTTGGGGGATTGTTGGAACAGGGTCTTCTGCAAGCTGCGAAACTAGTCCATTTTGTATATTTTTTATTATATTTAGTCTAACGCAGGGGTTTTGGGGTGGGTCAAAGCCCCTAATGCATTGTAAATGGGTCAAGGGTAGACCAAGAGTTCGAAAAATACGGTTTGCAGACCATTGGATGCATAGGCTAAAATAGTATAATTAGTTGAACCTTTTTGAGTTTTAAGATAGACTAAGGAATGAAAAGAGATTGATGCTAAGTGAAAATTGATAGATCTGGTTAGGGTTGTTGGGGAAGGACTCATACTGGTGTGTGCGTAGAGATTCTCTGTCCCACAGTGTGCGGACCCTACTGCTATGTGCGCAGGTTGGGTTTTGGGGTATTGTAAGTAGATCTGAAGGATTAATGAATGCGAAAGTATTGTTGAATATCTGAATCTATTGGAATTATTTAGATATGAATCTTTGATGTTTGATATATGCTGTTGTTTTATTGATTTACGCTGTGAACATACTTGTGTTACTTTTTTATGCTACGATCTGGATCTGTTCTGTTTCACTTCATGAAAAAATATCTGGAATAGTTGCATTATCGTTATAAGAGTTCATGATCTGTTGATTACTGTGAATATCATTGTTGTTGTGCACGTGGATGCGAAGGGAATCTGTAGATCTAGGCTATGTGATACAAGATCTGGTCACTATAAGGTTGAACGCAGCTCTGCTTGACTTACCTACCCTCTCCCAGGGTGCGGAAACCTGGTTCCGGCACCCACCCATACTACTTCGGGTGAGACTTTGGCCTGTGCAAGCAGGTCACTGCCGAAAGGGCCAGTAGTATAGGGGTTTGTTGGCAAACCTTGAACCTCCAAACTTGGGTCAAGACCCCTTGAGCCAACAGCATGCCTCTAAAATACTTCAGATATTTCACATGGATAACTACAAGCCCATGGAGACACCTAAAGCTACAAACTGGAGGAAGGAGAGTGCTTATTCAGGAGAGGAAATATATATGACAATCCACATAAATTTTTTTGGATACTTGATATATCTGGTGAAAACAAGGCCCGACATGTGCTATGCAGCTAATAAGTTGAGTCAACCCATGGTGAAACCTACCAAGTTGTATTGGAAGGAAACAAAGCATGTGTGAGGTACCTCAGAGGTACAATCGAGTATGGGTTATGGTAAAAGAGGATAGAGGGAGTGAAGCTCTAAGTATTCATCGATGCATATTGGGTAGGGAGTCTAATGGATAGGAAAAGTATTCTAGGTGCTATCTTCAGTGTTGGGCTTGCAACTATTTCCTGGTATAGCATGAAACAAGGGTTTGTGGAACTCAACTCAACAGAGGTTGAATACATGGCTGCAAGTCAAGAAGCATGTGAGGTCATATGGATGAGAAAAATACTTGTGGGTCTTTTCAGTTAAACTCTATGAGAATCTAGTATTTCATGATAGGTCCAAGCACATTGATATCAGGTACCATCACTTGCAGGATTGTGTACAAAGGATAATTATTATGATACAATACATTACAACTAAGGATCAAGATGCAGATATCTTGACAAAGTAATAATCAAGAGGCAAATTCAAATTCCGTATGTGCAGGATCAGGGTGGTGCAAATTCCCTTTCTTTCTAAGAGGGGGTGTTAGAAATTGTAGTCACTGAAAGGCTCAATTTGACTTGTGCCTTAGTCAATTTGAGTAATTCGAATTTCCACATCAGCAGGATGACTTGGATTGTAGTTAGCTAAGGTGACATGGCCTTGTCTACTAGTTAAGTCAGTAAATTCAAGTTATAGGCTTGGATTAGAGTTGTGCATGTAGTGAGTGCTAAAATTTAGAAATCTAGTTTAGTTATTTTCAATTGAACTTAGTTAATTGAGATCAAGTAATTAATTGATTCAATTGAAGGTTAGTCACAATAGTAGAATTTTTGTTAACTCACTTATCTCTTAGTTAAACTAGCCAATCGACTAAAAATAGCCCATGCATGCATGGAATTCGAATTACCTAGATGGAGTGGAGGAAAAGGAACATTGTAATTATCAATTGTATAATAGTTTCATGTTTAGACTTGGCAGTTAAGAAGGTGAATCATTCCTAGGGAATTGTACAAGAAAATAGGAGAAAAATCCTATCTTTTAGGAGCTAATTTCCTTCTGATTTTTTCAAGGAAATAGGAGGAAGTTGGAGGATTGAATTGGATAAGTGTTGGCCAGAGAAAGACATTTTAGCAGGATAAAATGTTTACAGTGCAGGGTGTGATTCAAAGTTGAAGCAAGACATTGTAATAGTTTCTCATTCGCATCTGATTAATGAAAAATGACGGAGGGGTTTTTCCCAGTTGAGTTCCCCTAAAAATTGTTGTGTTCTTATGGTGTTTTAATGGTTACATGTCATTGCATTTGTTTCTAATTTGTGATTTTCATTCCACGAAATAGTAGAGGAAATTTCGTAATCTCCTGATTTCAGTTCGATTTCATTAGTAGTAGAAAATTTCTATTAATTTCTACAAACATGCTAAATTTTTTATATGATGTTAGAAGGAATTCTTATTATATCACTTTGTAGCTTCTTGTATTTTCCCCTATGACATGTTTAAAAGTTATATGTATGAAAATTTTTGTTTGGTTCCCCTTTTATATGTTTATAACTTGTGCATGAAAATTACTTCATGTACAAGTTCAATTATTCATGAAATTCATCGAGTTGATTAGTTCATAAGCCTATTTTCAATTCTAGTTCTAGTCTTTTGATGGAAATCCTGATATGTTTTTTTGTTGTTCGATTATTCTATTTGAGTATAGTTTGTTCTATTTTTTATATTATGACTCCGTTAATAAATGGTGAGAAGAATTCCTAGACAATGTTTTCTATGAAATCTTGTATTGGTTTGAATGTTATTCCATTGATCAGAAGTTCTGAGTCTATGGAACAATTTTGTGAAGAATTTTGATAATGTTTTTTTATGAAATCTCGTATCACTTTGAATACTATTGTGTTGACTAAAAATATTAATTGAACATGATTTTTTGAGCTTTTTCTTTCAACTTGTACATTATATTTTATGTTTTGTTGTTGATCAATATGAATAAAAACATTCAACAACACCTTTCAATATTAGATTTGTGTTGAATGTCCACTATTGATTTTAATGATTGACTTGATCTGCTAAATTTTTTGTATGATTTTAGAATGAATTATTATCATATCAATTTCTTGTTTCTTGTCTTTTCTGATATGATAGTTCCTATATATTTGGGTATTAAGTCATCAAGTTGTTTAGTTTCGGGTTCCAAAATTATTTCTTGTAAATGAGAAATAAACATTGCTTTCCTACACAATTTTTGAAGTAAAAATTGTGTTTAGTAGTGAAAATAAGACTTGATAATATCATATAATTCTTTGGAGTAATTTCAAGTTGTATAATTTTTCTACAATTGCAATTTAACCTTAAACTTCTATAAACAATTTTGGAAACAATAGTGATTAAAGGTTTTTAGTCTTTATAGATAGCTTGAAAATTCAGAATCTGGTAATTAATTTATTGCTGTTAGTTACTTGGAATCTGCTCAATTGGGTTTAATGATTTCTGTAGTAAGAAAAATCCTTTTTGCATTACATGAAGAGAAATGAAGATGGCCTTGTCGTGATAGATTGGACAATTAAAATGCTTAGAAGCAGGGATCTTATGGCCTTATTAGGCACATCCCTTTGATACGACAATCACACATTTTTTTATAGATTTTCCTAATAAAAATTGAGATCCCTCATTTTTATTCCCTAGATTACCCCTCCTTTGTATATTTTTCCTATTTTTAAAACCCACATTTTATGGTTTTTCTTACTGTATAAAATCCATGGTTATTTTCTTTTGAAACATGCAAATGGTTAACTGCTTTTGAAACATGCAAAAAACCAAATATATGTGTGTGTATGTGTGTGTGTGTGTGTGTGTTTGCATTACATGTTATACACTTTTCCCGTTAATGCACCATGCTCTCTAAGGCATAGAATCTTACATGCAGACTCATGGTGACACAATAATATTTAAATTAAATAACATAACAATTCCCATCTCTTGTCATGTATTAAATCATGGATCACGACTCCCGACACTTCTAAATCACACACTGCAATACCACACAACTGAATCACTTCAGTGATGGTGTGAATTTCAACCCTACATTTAGTCATGTTAGGTGTGCTTGTCATGGAACAACATATCATCAATTGACATACAATATTTGTAAAAGAGGAAATCGTAATCTTAGCATTAGTTAATAGGTGAAGAACCTTGAATTTTTGAATCATTTGACAAATTTAATTTCTCGTCTCTTCGCACCACTTTCACGAATTATTACAAATACAATTAAAATCTTGCACCACAAATTCACATCAATTGTATTTAATAATCTAGCAAGTATTTTTTTTTTTAGTTAGTTATTTCTCAGTTGTTAACAAAATCCAAATATATGGATTTCCTGTTGTTCAATTTAGATTGAGATATTATTTATTATGATCCATTATTAATAGGATTTAAAAGCTAGTTTGTCTTTATAGCATCATTAGTATATTGGTGCACTAATACTGAAAATCCACATATATAGTGATAATTGTAATTAGTAGGCTCGAATTCCATAGATGTGAAAGAAATGTGGTCCTTGATCCACACATGCATTCTCCCACACAAGACACACGAGATGGGGAATTTTTCCATTTAAATAGTTTCATGTCTGGCTATGGGACTTCATGTAATCACTTACAGTTTAAAAGTAATACAACTAAGTGAGGTTAACAAAAAGTGACACACATGAAATTCTTACAATAAATGGAAAATTTGACATCCTAATGTGGGAGCTTTAGTGTGTTCCTCGAGCTCACGCCCTAAGTCCCCCTCTTCAAAAAAACCTTAGCAAGTTTTAAAACAATTATCTAAGAAATGAATTTTCTGACAAGATTACACCACTATACCTAAACTTTGTGTAAAGTTGAAGTCTATATGGAATGAGAAGTTGTGCGGAAATGAAATCTGTGTAGAAAAAATATGTGTGTAATTGTGCACATAAAAATGTAAGCTCCATTGGGTGCGAAAGAAATGTGTTTGTTCAACACATGCATTTCCTCCACACACTCGTTGTCCCGCATAGGAGGCATGAGAAATGGATTTCTATGTCAGTTAATAGAAATTTTAGCGTATTTCCACAAAACTGCTTTTAAGCACTTACGACTTTACAACAATTCAGTGGATGGTGGTTAAAAACAACAAAAATACAAGAATGCATTACAATAGATAGAAAATTTGACGTCGTGATACAAAACCTTTACAGTGTGTTCCTCAAGCTCGTACCTAATTCTATCACTTCTAAAAATATTACCAAGTCTAACACAATTACCAAGACATGAATTTCTTAAGAGATTACACTCATCACTATAGCTAAACTTTGTCCAGAGTTCAAGTTTGTATGAAATGAAAATTTGTACAGAACAAATGCATGTGTGGAACTGCAGACATAACAAGGCAAGTTCCAATATTCCACACAAGGTAGAACCAAAAAAATATTGAAACAATAGTATTGAAAAAGCAGCATAGATATTTTGACTTCAGTGTAGTGATTTCTCTAGTCATTGAATTCATTTTTGTGTTGGATATGAAGAAAGGAAGATGGCCTTGTCGTGATAAATTGAAGATTTAAAATGCTTGTTGCTAACGTAAAAATTGTCCTGCCATCCATTTTTAAATACATAGATAACTACAATTGTTTGTGCATATTTCGATTATGACCTATGCCACGATTTCTTGTGTCTTTCACTAATGCATCACCATCTATATTTATGATCTAGTAACATCATAAATCATAAAAATATCGTAAAGCAATCAACTACCAAGTATTTATAAAGAACACACTCATTTCTCTTTGCATATGATATACATCCTCACATGCCTTCCACCAGTTTTAGACCTAGTGATGTAGGAGCATTAAAGCTTCCAAGTCATCAAGATTTTTGGAGATTCAACATGGAAAAGGAATTTTATGTCCTTACTGTAAATAATTTTAATTTATTTATTTCTTAAAGAACTATAGATAGAGATAAGATTTAGTAGATAAGATTTTTAACAAGAAAATCGTCCTTTTAAGGCATGAAAAAATTAGGAAATAAAACATGAGAGGTTATAGGAAAAAAAAATCCTGGTAGAAATTAGCAATTTGTTAGGATAAGAAAAAGTTTAGAAATCTTCGAAACTATTAGGGTGCTTTTGGGATTTAGAAAAGATATAGATAGGCAATATTTTTTCAATAAGGAAAAATCGAGTCTAGCTTGAAAAGCGTGAGTTATTTGTGGATTGATTTATGGATATAGGAAAATTTATTTTGGTTGTATATGTTATTATAAATATTGTAAGCCTAAGGGGAAAGCTAATGGCCAAATGAATGTCAAATCAGGCCACAGATAGTGAGTAGAGAGAATGAATGCAACATATGTATGTAAAAATATAATTTAATGAATGAGAGTCCATGAATAATTGTGAATCTAAGAATTAGAGAATAAATGCAACACATGTATGTAAAAATCTAGTTTAATGAATGAGAGTCCATGAATAATTGTGAATCTAAGAATTCTATGAGAATTGTGATTTGATTATTTGATTTCAAAGAAAGCATGGAAACATGTTTTATGGTTGACATATCAATCCAATCCAATAAACTTTGGATCATTGAACTAGCACAAAATTGTGGATTATTAGTTTTGTGACTGCTCGAAAAGATATCATTGTTGTTATTCTTAATATTGTAGGTTTTTTGAAGTGAACATAGTAGGAAAAGTCAAATTTTACAGCATCAAGTGGTATAAGAGTGGGAAAATTTTCTCAAATGTTTTTGCAGGTGGTAGCAAAGAAGGAGTTGGTAGAAGAAATTAGATGATAATTGTGGAAAAGTAATTCTTACAGATAACATAGTTGTGATGGAGGAAGAAGAGTGACTACAAAAACTTGAAGAGTAAGGAGCGCACAAAAGGGGTTCTAGAGGATGGAATCAAGAATTCCCAAATACCACGTACAAGTGGGAATCTTGGTGAGGTTTTTGTAGCAGGAATGACACTTGTTACTGTAAAGGTTATTTTCTGTTCATAGTGGGAATCAGAGAGCTCATAGAGGCAGTGGAGAAGATGAATATGAATATGGATAGTAATTTGAATAATTCAAAGGGAAGACACAGAGATTTAGATGAATGTGCTTAGAGAGTTTCTATGACAAAATGAGGAGAGCCAAAGGTATGGTTTGAACCCAAGGAAAAGGGTTAAGTGGCTTGTTGAATATTATGGGAAAAGAACAAGAGATAGAAGCTAAGACATAGGTTGAAGGAAGAAATCAAAGCTATTGAGTTTGAGGAGGAATTTCAAATAGGTGAACTAGAGCAAGGAGAAATCCATGGACAAGGTAATAATGTTGGTGGAGATTTGTTGTTTGAGACATCAAATGAGGATACAGAGCCTTATGTTTTTTATCATGATTCGTTTATGGTTGCAGGTGTTATTGCAGATGATGGAAAGTCTTTTGAAACTGTCATGAAGAGAAAGGAAGATGGAGGGGGACAAAATATTAATTTTGTTCTAAGCCAAGATGATGAATAGTAATTGAATGGGATGCTCATAAGGGGTGATGAACCAGAGGAATAAATAGTTTTTCAGTTCTAAAATCGATCACATGTATGCAAAAGAAGAAAAATGTGAGGATGGACAACTTTCAAAATTTGTTATGAAGGAGGAAGAGTGTGTTGACAGCATGGAGACCCAGCTCAATAAACATATTGAAGAAAGGCAAATAATTCAGGAAACAAAATCTACAAGCATGGGATGAGGTTGAAAGTATATTTTTTTGGATGTATACTTTTGTTTTGATCACTTTCTTGGCCAGAAAAATTTCACTTAGAATGGTGAGCAGAAGCATGGTGAAGGAAAATGTCTTGCAATTAGAAATGTAGGAGTGGAATACAAAGTCAATGATCAACAGAAAAATTATGTATGGGATCCAGGAGGATGTCAACAACAATAGCTCAAGAAATTTTTTCTGCCTTGGGAGTATGATGCAACAACAACAGCTTGTGGTGAGGAGACCATGAATTTTTTTCTACCTTGGGAGTATGATGCGGGAGCATTAGAGCTTCCAAGTCATCAAGACTTTTGAAGATTCAACATGGAAAATGAATTTTATTTCCTTACAATTAATAGTTTTAATTTATTTATTTCTTAAAGAACTATGGATAGAGATAAGATTTAGTAGATAATATGTTTAAGAAGAAAATATACCTTTTAAGGCATGAGAAATTTAGGAAATAAATCATGAGAGGTTATAGGAGAAAAAAATCTTGGTAGCAATTAGCAAGTTGTTAGGATAAGAAAAAGTTTAGAAAACTTAGAAACTAGTGTGGTGCTTTTAGGATTTAGAAAAGCTATGTATAGGCAAGTTTTTTTAATAAGGAAAAAGCAAGTCTACCTTGAAAAGCATGAGTGGTTTGTGGATTGATTTATGGATCTAGGAAAATGTATTTTTTTTGTATATGCTATTATATATATTGTAATCCTAAGGGGAAAACTAATGGCCAAATGAATGTGAAATCAGGCCATAGAGAGTGAATAGAGAGAACGAATGCCTCTCAGCGTATGTATGTACAAAGCTAGTTTAATGAAAGAGAGTTCATGCATAATTGTGAATCTAAGAATTCTATGTGAAGTGTGATCTAATTATTTGATTTCAAAGAAACCATGGAAACATGTTTTTTGATTGATATATCAATCCAATCCAATAAAATTTGGATCATTGAATTAACATAAAATTGTGGAATGATTTGTTTTGTGACTTTTGGAAAATATATATTTGTTCATTATTATTAAGATTGTAGGTTTGTGGAACTGAACATAGAAATAAAAGTCAAATTTTCCTACATAACCTAGAAATATTTTTGAATTCAGAAGGCTTATGAGTGTAGCTAAAGTTTTTGCAGAAATACACTTTTAAGAGTAATTTTCATTGCTCTAGACAGTAACATTCATTATATAAACATTCATTATATAATCATGTTCCCTATTTTTATTTTCTTAGCCTTCCTCTCTATATTTTTTCTATGGTTAAAAAAACCATTTTATAGTTTTTCCTTATATGTATAAAATCCATGGTAATTTTATTTTGAAACATGCACAACACTAAAAAAAGATATTTTGTTACATATCATACACTTTAATTGTTAACACACCCCACTTTCTTGGTAAGGCGTAAAATATTACATACAGTTTCGCAATGACACATGAGTTCTAATTTAATAACATAGAAGTTTTCGTCTTTCTTAATTTTTTAGATCGTGTATCCCAGCCCCTGAGACTTCTAAATGGCACAGTACAATACTGCACCAATGAATCACTTACGTGGTGACATGGCTTTAAACTCTCGATTTAGCTATGTGAGATGTTACTTTCATGGAATAACATGTCATCAGTTTCCATACAATATCTATAACAGTATCAATGGCCATATCAACATTAATTAAAAGGTGAAAACCCTTGATTCTCACGTCCTTTGACAAATTTAATTTCTTGTCCCATCGCCCCACTTTCAAAAATTATTACAAATACAACCAACATGTTTCACTGCGACATTAGAACAAAATTCTCCTATTTCCAAATGTGTTATGAGTACATTAAGTCTTTTCAAGGTTCATTTTTCTCATGCGTGTATAGTTAGGATTCCAACTTACAGGGAGTTCACATCATTTGAGTGTTTAATGACTTTTATTTAGAAATGATATATATTTATTACCTTGTTTCCAAATTTTAACTCTGTTTTATTTTTTTTTGTCAAATCAATTTTTTTGACACTCGGGGTTTTCACAAAATTCAAAACATGGGTAAGCAGCTCAAGAAGATATAGAAAACCCCATAGGAAACAATCGAAGACTCGGAAGATAAAATATCAACGCCAAAATGTTCTCTAATATCATCATTGCAAAAATAGATTTTGTCATCTCTTATTGATATAATATTCATAAAATTCTCAAGGACGAAATTGAAGCAAGTTCATAATAAATAGAATGAATAAATAAACTACGTCAGCCCATTCCTAATATGTCTTTGCACGATGTGGTGAAGTCAGTGCTGCACAAAATTGTTTCACAACCCATAATTCTTCCATACATAAACATGATTCGTTGGGCTATAAATTATGTAGACATGGATATGTGTTCCATGTGCACTGTTAGAGGCACAATTATGGGTTCTTTTCATCTCGACAACCTTCAAGTTTTGTATAAACTTCCTAACTCCACTAAAATGTACAATTTGTATATAAATTTATTAAAAAAGGATGTGTTAATTTTAAAATGAATATGTATGAATTGATTAAACTCTGGAGGAAGGATGAGTGAATAGTGAAGTTTTTAACCATGTTCAGAAATTTCCTGCAAATGAATTCTTCAAACAAAACAAAAAATAAACAATGACGAGAATAAAAACAAATATACATAGAGATTTTCCCTTAGATCTTGAAACCAGGAATGCCAGATTGATTTTCCATTATATTCCTTTCAATGTTACAATACATATATATACATTCCAAAGCATGCATAAACCCCAATCCACTAACCCTGGAATATCATAGTTCCCTTAGCCGGATATACATATAACATGGGAAAAAACCATCGTGCCCAAAAAACCATGCGTGAAAACCATGCACAAAACCATGGGTATGTACACACACAATCTTTGGGTCTACCCCCCATCCTTGTGTCCTCCCAACTATTATTGGGTACACATAAAATAAAAAAATCCAAGGCTCTGCCCCAAACCCCATGATGTGTGGAAAGAATATAACACATAACCAACAAATAGAGATTCAAGAAAGAATATTCCAAAGAATATGGCATTGCCCCTCTAAATACAAAATAAGCATTTGTATCCCCCATGCTCTGCAAGATTTTTGGCAGAAAAGGAGTTACACATTTTCCTTTATAATGGATTCCACTCATTCAAAGGGATTCAAAGGATTTTTCTTTAATTGTGCAACTATCTAGTCTGGAAATATATGCAAGTACGTTAACAGTTTCAGAGATAACACCCATAAATCCAATCCTCCCTTTTACATGTCAGCCTACATTAGGGATTTCATTTGCTTTTCAACTTATTTTCCTGCCATGGGATGGAAATGGGCACCTTCTGAACCACTCCTCATTCACATTTGCCAAGAAAAACTTTGGGAAGAAAATTATGGTGACCACTTCTATGCCATCTGCCATTTTTTTTTAATTCCCATTTGTGAAAAGTTGTTCTGGACTCAAAAACTATCTAAATCTTAGAAAAATCCAAACTTGGCATTGATCCAATTGGTGATTGGTATTTTGAAGAAAACTTCTACTATCTAAGAATATATGGTTGTCAAGGAGCCCCGTGTGAATTGCCCCTTTTTGTTCCTAATATATTAATATGTAAATAAATAGCTTAACAGATAGTCAACACAAGAATTTCCTACAAGTTACATAAAAACTCTAAGATAATTTGAGCTAGTTTTCCCATACGAATTGGTATTTATACCTTAGAAAATGTTGCACACTAAGAAATAATTATTGAATTTCAATTTCGTTAATCTAGCCCAAATTCCTTTAAAGCATCATGACCCTTTAGGGATTCTAGGTAACCATTGTGTTACAGTCACTATGAGAAAGTATTTACATGAAAATTCTCCCTACGATGATATCTTTCACAAAGTCCAGCCCTACAATCATGTCTGCTAGAAGGCTCGAGAATTTTTTTTTATTAGAACTAGCATTTTCTTGTATTCAAAGAAAAAAGAAAGAAATCATTACCTTTGAATTTTACAACAAGAAAGTGGTGAAGCTCATAGTGCAAATGCCTCTTTGTCTAAAACACTTTTAGTCATCCCTAACAAATATTAAGAAGAAATTGAACAAGTGTTCACAGAAGTTGTTGATGACCTTCTAAAAAAGGACATTATTGAAAAATCTTTTGTTGTAATAAAAATGGATCAACAACCAAATGTATTCCTAAAAATTACAGCAGATGTTCCTAAGCAACATAGAATTGTTGAAGATCCTCCTGAGATTTCCACTCCTAAGTAACATGCTCTACAATAATTAGATATCCCTTTCCATACTAAGACTAGCTTGGTCACCTTTGAAGTCTTGTTGAAAACTCCAATTAGTACTATTCACGTTAACCATTCATAGGAATTCATAAAATATAGCAAGTGTTCCTAAGAAAAACAAAGTATTTGAAGTTTTTGTTGAGACTTCCACTCCTAAGAAATATGTTCAACATTAGCCATATACTCCTTTCCAAATAAATTGGATTGGTGACCTCTAAATTCTTGTTGAAAACTCCCATTACCATTGTTTCTGATAACAATTCACATCAAGAAATATTAATCAGTTCCCCTTCACCAATAACAATAGAATATATTTCCTCCATTAGATTTTTATTTCATCCCTCAAAAATATTTATCATTAAGAGAAGCAAAATTAAGAGAAGAAATGAAGAAATAGAAGCTCATGCATGGGTTGTATGGGATGTTTCACAATTGAATGAAAATTAATTAGTTTAAGAATTATCTCACTCTATCATAGAACTATGTTACCCGACTGACGGAGAACCTGAAGAAAAAGGTTGATAAAATCTTGGAGTTGGAACAACAATTGTTATAGCAAGGAATCAATTTTAAGTGTAGATGAAACTACGAGAATATGAAGATCAACAATAACAGGTTCAGAAGAAAGAGGAGTTGCAAAAAAAAATGAAAAATGAGATTGATAAACTACAACATGGGTTTCAAGTAACTATCCAACAAAAGGATGCTCAATTGGTTGAAATGCAATTAAAAATTCAGAAAGAAGCCAATAATGCAGTCAATTTGGAAAATTTTAGACAAGAAGCCACTACATCAATCAACAATTTCTACATGTACAAGAGTAGGTATGTAATAAGTTAAGTCTAGTTCAAGCTCACCAAAACCTCATAGATACATTGTTGAATAATACAATTGATAAATAAATAAAGTATGAGGAGGTAGACGAGCAACTCACTGAGCTCAATATTTGGTAGAATAGTGACAAGAAAACCACCCCAGCTTACCCTGAATTACTGTAATACAAAATAAAATAGACTTGAAATCATGGAAGGCTCACTTGCATAGGTCCAAGGAACTAATTAAAATTTATGAACAAATATGTTTCTCTTTGATACAATGTGCAATGCAGATAGTTAAAGATACAAGATTAGAACCAAATATTTCAATGGACAAGCCACAAGAGGAAGACACACTGAAAAAAGAAGGAAAAATAAAATACAACACACAGGAGTATCAAAGGAAAATTGCACAAATTCAGAACATTAACCTGAACTATATTTAGAGATAATTGGTAAAACCACATATTTACTTTCTCATGACCAAATTAGTTACTAAAAGAATAGAAGAAGAATTATCATGGTTATTGAGGCATGTGTATCAGAGTGTTAGGTCAATGTGAAGCTCGATCCTCCTACAAAGCTTGCAGAGCTCCTACATATTTATTCCCAATGGCAATCTTCCAATCAAACTTGTCTAAACATTCCTCCAATAAACTAAAGGCTTCAAAACAAACTTTTACTTTCCCATTTGTATATTTTAAGCTTCTTAAGTTTGTATTTTGATTTTTGCAAGAAAGAAGACTTTGCACAATTGAGAGTTCATATTTTCTTAATTTATATTTGGATTGCTATGATAATGTGTGACTAAAATTAGTTGCTACTGAATAATTACTCATGTTGTAATTTAAGCATTAACGCATGAGCATGTGTGTGAATATTGTGTTTTACTGAATAATATTTTCATTTACAATTATTTTCTTCCTTAAGTTGACAATTCTCTATTTTGTAATATTATTTAAACCACAAGATAAATTTGAACAAGGAATTCTAATTTTTGCAAGAAAGTAATTTCGCATTGTTGAAAAGTTAATATTTTTCTTAATTTATTTATGAACAATTGTGATAGTGTATAATTCAAATTAGTTGTTACTGACTTATTAATTTTGTTTTAATTGAGGCATTTAGACAAAAACTTGTGTGTGAATTTTGTATTTCAATGAAATATGATTTCATTTACAATTTTTTTCTTTCAACCACCAAACAGTTAGATCTGCATCATTCTTCTGATTAAATGATTAATGTGAACTTAGATCAAATTTACTACTTTTGGCTCCATGTTTGTGTTGCATGATTTTTATCCTTGTGCTATGTTTTTTTTTGCATGCTTTTAGGTGCATATACTCTACAACAACAAAAAATTGTAGCTAGCCCATTGTGGACAAATTGTGACATAGTTTTCTTTCTTCATATTAACTTTCAAAACAAAATTAGAAATCATGTTGTAAAGGGAGGGACTAACTTCTTTGCAACTACTTCCCTTATTGATATAGTGTCGCATATCTTATTCTATTGGTTGCATTTTCTTCATCAAAGATATATGTTCTGTCGATTTTACTTTTCTTTCTTTATATGTATTCCTTTCTCACCAAAGAATTTTCTCCTCCATTTTTTGTCTTTTATGCAACTGGTAAATGGTTCTTATATATGGTTTCAATCAACTAAAATATGGCCTCATTCAATTAGTTTTCATGTAAAGCCTTATAATTGACTTCAAATTTAGTTGGTATAACATAAATAAATAATTTAATCACTTAAGCTATAGAAGGAATTTTTTTACTGCCATCAAAGTGGTTTTCAACCAAGTGCAAGTCTAATGGCACTGTTAGGATATTCCGACACATAGGAAATAATTAAGTATAACTTGGTCTAGCGTAGATTTAGGTAAAGTGTGTTTATTTACTATGTACATTTGTAACTTATAATCTGGCAGTCACAATATGTAGTGATCCTACAGTTCACTCTCTCCTCGGTATTATCGACACTTGATCCATGGCTTAACACTCAATTGGTCCATGATCTTTATTTAAAGAGCATGGAGGGACATTTGTCCAGTAACTGTTTATGAGAGAAACTTATGTAAATTTTCTTTCTTTATTTTAATAAATTTCCTGAAGTGGACGTGTTGGCTCAGGCCGTGGACTGTTTCCCTCTTTGAGGGTTTTAACCACGTCAAATATTGGTGTACTGATCTGTGATCTATTTGTGAGTAGTGACCTTTGGTTTTTTATCTAAGGAACTTACCCTGTAAATTCATACATGGTATCAGAGCTGTTCTGAGGGTCGCATCTGTTGTTGATCCAAATCCAAAGCCGGTTTGACTGCATGCAACGGTCATTTTCTAGATCTACTATTTCTAACCACTTTCAGGCTGAGAGAACTGTTGTGTTGTGTCTAGAGCCTTAGTGAGGAACCCCTTTCGTTTCATGAGAAAAGGTTTTCGGTTGCCCAAGTTATGCCATTTTAGATCTGGAGGTATAAAACATTGTTTTTTGCAGTTATATTTATTAATCCCTCCATTTATTTCGGTTTATAGTTTTTATTATTATTACCAAATCTATACCCTCTTCTATGTGTATGCTATTTTCTTTGCACTGTATGAGATCTAGCAAATCAGAAACAAGAAGACGAGATTTTTCTGCTATGCATGCTCTTTCCCCATGACTTTGTGCGATCTTGGGAAATCAGAAATAGCGAGAAATAGCGATAAAAATATATAGTTGTCGGACGGACGAACTGGAAATCTAATGTTTGGTCGTAATACTTGTATTTTTTTTTTTTTTGTTGTGTGCACGATTGTGTTTTAGTTTCAGGAAAAAACATTCACACCGGAAAAGAAAAAGAAAAAGAAAATCCTTCCTCCTTTCAAACAATTACAAAATCCTTTTACTAGCTAATTTGGTGTAAAGTTACTTTATCATAATAGAGGCCTTGGGTTAAAGTCTCTTTGTCAAACTTATTTTTCTAAAAAATCTTTTTGTCAATTTATTTTTTCTTAAAAATATTTTTGGTAAGTTGCTTAAAAACAAAAATGATATTACTTAAAAAGCACATGTAAAAGTAACATTGTAAAAGTGGCTCTCACTTATTTATAAAAGTGGGTCACATAAAGTAGTTTTTTTTTAAAGTGAGCTTATTATATTACGTTTGGAAAAGTGGAGTGGAGTGGAGTGGGGCGGGGGGGGGGGGGTGATTTTTTTTTAAGTACAACTTCATCATCAACTTTCAACCTATCACGTAACTACTTGCCATCTACTCCAAGTTTTCTTCAAAAATGCATAACTTCTTCATCCGGAAACCGTTTTCATAACTGTTTTCTATGAACCGGCACAATTTTTCGAGAGATTTCCATTGGAGCAGTTAGTTTCAACATTTTCAGCTTCAGTTTTAACAATGGAAAGTGCATACCCGGTTATTCTTAACATCGCCAATTAATTCCAATGGTTATCCTACACATTAGACATACTTAGAAGTAAATGGCTTTATATAATAACCACAAGACAATAATCTAAACCTAATGATGGAGATAAACAAGATAAATGGGAAAATAAACAAGATCAAGTATGAGGGTTGATAAGAATGTCCATTGCTCAGGATCTTAGATTTCATATCCAAGAAATTGACTCCCCTCATGAAGTTATGAAAAAGCTAAACACTGTTTTTGGCATTCATAATGAAATCAGAGCCCACCAGCTTGAAAATTATTTTCTTACTTTGGACCCCAATAATTTCTCCTCTATTAAAGATTTTTTTGTCCAAATTCAAGACTCTTAGACTTATTTTAGAAGGTTGTAAAGTCAAAAAAGAAGACAGTAGTCCTATCTATTCCATTCTTTCTAAGCTAGTCCCTCAATACTCTATATTTGTTTCCACCTTCCATTCCACTAGATAAGCACTCATTTCTCAAGGGATAGCCTACAAGTCCCCCTCTTTTGATGCATTTTGTGATTCTCTAATAAGAGAACAAGAAAAACTCTTACACCTTGGTCTTATTAATAGTAGAAACTATTTTAAGAAAGACTTAGTAGCCCAGCAACAACCATATCCAAAGAATTATAAAAAGCAACATCCTAAAAAGAATGGTCCTAAACCAAACAAGGGTCTTAAGCAACTTCAGCCGCAAACTGAAAAAGAAAATCAACAAAATGATAAGGAAAATAAAAGAAAAGTGAAGAAAGCAGATATACATTGCAACTTTTATAATCATGATGGCCACGCAGAGTCAAAATGTTTTAATAAAATGGAAGCCTTGGAAGCAGCAATGAAGAAGCACAAGATCAATTTGGAGAACTCTTCAACTTCATCATGGGGAATGACACTTTCTGCTTATGGCTTTCAAACATAAATATTTTTTTATGCATTGAATGTATCTTCTTCTTCTCATTCTCATGAGTGACTCATTGATTCTGGAGCCTCTTACCACATGGCCAAAAATAAAGCCATGTTTTCTTATTTAAATGGTTGTAACACCAAAAGAATTTATGTTGGTGATGATAGGTCTCTTAGTGTTGTAGGGTCTAGAACCATTCATATAGATAATGGCCAGTTTAATGATGTATTAAGTGTTCCTACTTTGTCCTGCAACCTTCTATCTGTTTATCAGATAACTCATTCAAGTGAACAGAAAAAACTAGAATTTTCACCTCATGATGTTGTAATTAAGGACCTGAGAGATCCTAGACATATTTTATCTACTGGCATTGCTGATGATTCCACAAGTTTGTATAAGTTTTAAAACTTTGGTTCATCATGTATTCCCTCCGTTTTTGTTGCTCATAATGATGAAGTGAGCAAACTTTGGCATGAGTGATTTGCTCACTTAAACTATCGCTCTCTTCAAACTCCATGTAAATAAAATATGGTGACATGTCTTCCTATGGTATCTTTCTGAGATGGTGTTTGTTCCATATGTGTACTAGGAAAACATCATTGGGATAGTTTTGAAAAATGTGCCTCTTAGCATGCTTCAGCCCCTTT
This sequence comes from Pinus albicaulis, assembly GCA_034641835.2. Taxonomy (NCBI): domain Eukaryota; kingdom Viridiplantae; phylum Streptophyta; class Pinopsida; order Pinales; family Pinaceae; genus Pinus; species Pinus albicaulis. Next base: position 779,449,902 of record CM076578.1, read on the forward strand.
GTAGCTTGTGCACAGTGATTTATGTGGTCCACTTCCAGTTGTTTCTTTCTTTGGATACAAGTACTTCTTAACTTTCATTGATGATTTTTCCAGACGCACTTGGGTATACTTCTTAAAACTCAAGAGTGAAATTTTTAACATGTTCTTGGCCTTTAAGGCCTTTGTTGAGAAACAATCTGGACATCACATTCTTAAGTTAAGATTTGACAATGGAGGAGAATATGTTAACAACAAATTTATCCTCTTTTTCACTGAGCATGGCATTCAATTGCAACATATTGTTCTGTATACTCCACAACAAAATGGTATAGTTGAAAGAAAGAATCACACTCTAAAATAAATGGCTAATTGTATGCTTCAATCTAAAGGACTTAATCTTATTTTTTGGGCAGAAGCAATTAACTGTGCAAATTACATAGTAAATCGAACTTCTACTAAGGTTCTAAGGAATATCACTCTAGGAGAAGCTTGGAGCTCAATCAAACAAGATGTAAGTCACTTTCTTGTTTTTGGAAGTGAAGCTTGGGCCCATATTCCATATGAGAAATATAAAGCCTTAGAACCTAAGAGTGAAAAATGCATTTTTGTTGGATATCTTGAAGATGTCAAGGGATATAGACTTCTTCAACCCAAATCCAAAAATGTAATCATTAGAAGATATGTAAAATTTGATGAAAATATATCAGACCGCGAGCCTAGTTTGGCATGTGTGCCACCTTTGGCATGCGAGCCTAATTCGACACATGTGCCACCTCCCTTTATCTCTTCTAATTTTGACAACATTCCTTTTAGTTTGGATGATGACAACGAGGATGAAAATCCTCCTCCACCTCCTCAGGATCATCCTTCATCTCCACAGCTTCCAAAATGGGTCCGCTCTACTCAGGATGCATCAGGTTCTCTTGCAAGTGACCCTGCAGATCAACATCGTACACGTTCTTAGTTTGATAGAGCCTCTTCCTTATTGGCTCAAGTTCTAGAAAATCTTGATCCAGACACCTTTGAAGAAGCTTTAGGTCATCTAGGTTGGGATACAACTATGAATGAAGAATACCGTTCCCTATTAGAAAACGATACTTGGGATATTGTTCCTCTTCCAAAGGGAAGAAAACTTGTCATATGCAAATGGGTTTACAAAACAAAGTTTGGACTAGATGGAAAAGTGGATAAACATAAAGCTCGTCTTCTTGCTAAAGGATTTTCACAAGTTGAAGGCATTGAATATAATGAAACCTTCTCCCATGTTTCCAAAATTAATTCTATTTGCCTTTTTCTTTCCCTTGCTGGCTCCTTTAAATGGGAAGTCCATCAGATGGATCTTAAATCTGCCTTCCTACATGGGGACTTGCATGAATAAATCTACATGAAACAACCACGTGGCTTTATCCAAAACGACTCTAGCCTTGTTTGTCGCCTTAGGAAATCTCTCTATGGTCTCAAACAAGCCCCTCGGGCTTGGTATGCCAAAATGGATAGCTTTCTCTTAGATAATGGATTTTCTAGATGTCATTTCGAAAACACTATCTACACCAAGAAAGTGGGTAAGTCCTTAATCATCCTTGTTCTTTATGTTGATGATCTTATCCTTACTGGTAGTGATTGCAACCATATAAACCATGTGAAGTCTAGCCTCCAAAAGAAGTTTGAAATGACATACTTGGGACACTTGCATTATTTCCTTGGTCTTCAATTCTTGCAATCCAAAGAAGGTATTACCCTTTCTCAATCCAAGTATGCCTGTGATCTTCTACGCCACTTTCACATGGAAGACTATAAGCCAGCCCCTTCTCCTTGTCACTTTCACTTCCCCTGAAGTTGATGCTACCTTATACCGTCAAATTGTTGGTAAAATTCTATATCTAACCCATACCCGTCCTGACCTTTCCTTTGTCGTTGGTCTTGTTGCTTGGTTGTTGCACAAACCCCATGAAAGTCTGTAACATCTCCATCTTGACATATTTTTTTTTTCTATTTATAGTGCTAACACTAATTACATCCCATGGATAGATTATTGTTTGTCACATTCTGACGTACATCCTCCATCAATAATTTGCTTTTTTGTACTTTTAAATCTTTCAAAAATTATTCATATACTAGTTGGAACTAACATCCCACTTCTAAACTTCTAATGTGACTCTAAATCTAGAGAAATTCCAATTTATTTTACATTGAAGTTAATGGAGCAATAATTAAATCCTACTTTAATTATTATTAACCCATTATTTTACATATTAATCTCTTACTACACCTTATTAACCTATTCCTCCATAGTCATGTATACATTGGATTAACTTTGGTTAACAGTTATGGACTATCTCTACACACACACACACACACACACACACACATATTGTCATAAGGGAATATATATTTGTTTTGTATGGTCTCATTTCTAATTGATATAATTTTTCACATACCCATTATTCCTCTATATGAACCTTATGAAAGTTCGATCTTACTTCAAGGACTAAATCATTCAAATCGTGGATCCACAGTAGAATAATGAGGAATTTACCATTAAATTCAATTTTAAATTATATCACATTAAATCTAACAACTCAATCCATGTACCACTTACCTTAGAAGATATACTTGCAGGTTATCTTTATATGTAATCATATTGCATATACAGGTTATGAATTCTTGCATTTTAGTTATATAGCTAATTTCCTTACAGGCTTCACCACGTTACCAAAATTAAATACGTTACATGACGGTGGAATTTTCTACCTATTCCATTTAACACCTAATATATTTATTGAACTCCTACTTGGAATTCACAATTGAGAATTAGGTTTAGATGTAATCCATGACACCAGGTTTAAACACATCATTCAATTTACATTTATTGGGTTTTAATGAGATTGAGTTTCGTATCCCAAATAAATCAAACTCCTGTTGTCAATATTTCTTGGGATAGATACTCATTAAGTTACCAGTACTTATTCACATGGCTCGTCAGTGGCTGAATTGAATTCTTCAGTCCGCGTGAGTTCTCCCAATTTCCTACACCTAGACAGTGAGGATCCTCTAGGAGTTAGGTTTAGGGTTCACACTTAATCTTTTTAAGTCAACGAGTCTCTTATTGCGACCCTTTTTTCTCTGCTCTGTGTATTAGTGGTCAGTCTGTCAATTTATTTACTTCTCAGCTCTGTCACGAATTTCATTTTCACCACATGGAGGGGAGAGAACTTCGTCCACTACTCTGCTCATGGAATAGGATGTCACATCTCTCACTCAGGTAATCGTTCTTCTGTCACCTGGATTTTAATTTTTCCACTCTATAATTTAAAGTGGCAGAGTTGAAGGTCATCGTTTTAAATTTCCATTCATATATCCTTTCTAGGTTATCATGCTTAGTCTTATTTCAATGGTTTGGTATAATTACAGAGAAAATTAATACATTTCTTGAAATTGACTAGAATTGCAGAGGTGACGACATCATTTGGTTATGTTGTTCCTCTCCTTGGAACTTCTGGTTTGATGGTGTTACCAAAGCTTCAACTTCGATCAGTAAGTTTATTAATTAGTTGAAATCTCATGAGGTAAATCATTTCTGTTAAACACACACATGGTGTAGGAGGAAAGATAAACCCACACATAGAAAGATAGACATTCGTTGCTTCTTTATTACACATAGATGTACATTTATAATACAATGGTGTGACCCTTGGATTCATCTTCCAAGGTCACTTGGACTCCTTTGTGACTTTTCACCTTCCACACCTACCCATGGAGGATTAGGTGTTCAACATTCCCCCCCTTAATCCGAAGGGGTATGTGTGAGTCCAAGAAGAGAGTTGTAATACAAATCTGCAAAATATGCATGGCAGCACTTAGGCTGAATCAACTCTCTGAAATGTTGACATAAAGAGTGTAGGTTTTAACCCTAAACAGAAATTATCTACACACGAATCTTATAACAGAAAATAAACAATAGCGAGAGCATAAAACATAAAACAGATAAACACAGAGATTTTCCCCTGGATCCCAAATCAGGATGACTAAACGATTTTCATTATATTCCTTTTAGTGTTACAACACATATATATACATCTTGCACGACCTTCATAAACTACAATCCATTAAGCTTTGGATTAGAACATATTTGTAGTTCCCTTGATTGGATCTACAAAATACCGGGGGCAAAAAACCATCGTGCCCCAAAACCTGTGAACAAACTCATGCCAGCTTGTGGGTGGGTCATATGAGTGGGTCAGCACACCAAAACAATTTTCAAAGGCGCACAGACCTTTATGATGGGGATGCACTCTCCATGTGACCCCTACTGTCTTGGCTTTGTAACATACGGTAGCGTGAGACTGGTACTCGTGGAAAGAATATAACACATACCCAACATTCTCCCACTTGTTGTTTTCTTTCCACAGGGGGCCACAGGAGAGCTTAGTGATTGGGATAATTCTTCAACACCCATTGTTTCTCTACACCAAGAGAAATTCTGAGTGCTCACAGACTTCATCAATGCATCTGCAACATTATTCACAGTGTCCACCTTTACTAGCAACACCATTTTAGCCTCAACCATTTCTCTAACAAAGTGATATTGAACATCAATGTGCTTTGTCTTTGAATGGTAAGCAGGGTTCTTAGCTAAGAAAATTGCACTTTGGCTATCACAGTCTATCCTTATAGCTTGTTGTACCAACCCCATACTTGAACACAATCTCTGCAACCAAACTGCTTCCTTACTTGCATGAGTGGCTGCTATGTATTCTGCCTCTGTAGTTGAAAGAGCCACTACAGACTGTCTTTTACTCATCCAACTGACTGCGCCTCCAAATAGGTTAAACACATACCCACTTGTAGATCTTCTTTGGTCCAGATCTCCAGCCCAGTCTGCATCAACAAAACCACGAATGTCCAACATTCTTTCCAATCCTGGTCTTCCTTGGTAGCACAAGCCATAATCACTAGTGCCACGTAAATATCTGAAAACCCTCTTTACTGCTGTCCAATGCTCCTTCCCTGGGTTTGACATAAACCTGCTCAATACTCCCACTGCATGTGCAATGTCTGGTCTAGTACAGACCATTGCATACATCAGGCTACCCACTGCACTTGCATATGGAACACGGGACATATCCTCCTCTTCTTCTTGTGTCTTGGGACACTGTTCAGCAGATATATTTACACCTACGGGAATAGGAACATTCACCGGTTTACTATCCTGCATATTGAACCTCTGTAATATAGTCTCGACATACTTCCTCTGGTTTAACCAAAGCTTAATTCCTCTTGCTCCAATTTCTCTTAATTCATGCCAAAATATGGTTTAGCGACCTCAGATACTTCATGTCAATTTGATATTTGGGTCTTCAAATCTTGGATAATTTCTTTGTCATTTCCAATCAACAACATATCATCCACATACAAGACCAAATAAATAACACAGGTCACCAATTAATTTAAAATAAACACGATGATCCTCTTTTATACAGTGAAACCCAAAGTCCCAAATGTATATAATTATCAAATTTGATACCGCATCCTTCAGTATTTGTTTTGTATAAGAGACTTCTTCAACACCACTTCAGTTCTTTCTTACCCTTCACCATAAAGCCTTCAGGTTGCTTCATGTAGATCTCCTCTTCTAGATCCCCGTGAAGAAATGTTGTCTTCACATCCATCTTTTCTATCTCAAAATCAAATGCCGCAACAACAGATAAAAGTAATCTAATAGAAGTAACCTTGGCAACAGGAGAAAAAAATATCACCAAAATCAATTTCCGGCACCTGGGAATAACCTTTTTCTACCAACCGAGCTTTTTATTTCTCCACCTTGCCTTCTACATTCATCTTCTTCTTAAACACCCATTTGCTCCCGATGGGCTTCCTTCCAGCTGGAAACTCCACCAGATCCCATGCCTCTTTTTTGTGCAAGGATGCCATTTCATCAATCATGGCCTCCTTCCAGAGTTTTCCATCCTCTGAATCTATTGCCTCCCTGACAGTTCTAGGATCATCATCAGTTATAGTTAAGGAAAAACATGAACAGAAAGCAGATGGACTATACCTTTCTGGTTGCCTTCTTTCTCGAACTGATCTTCTCAAAGATGGAGTTTGTGGTTCTTCCTCTTCTGAATCTTCTTCTGCTGTAGAGTCTGATTCATACTCCTTTAGCTCAAACTCTATCTTCTCAGGTTCCTTTGGTATGATTTCATGTTTAACAACATCTTTCACCTCTCTAAACACCACATCCCGGTTGTACACAACCTTCCTTGTTTCTGGGTTCCAAAGCTTGTAACCTTTTAAACCATCATTGTACCCAATAACAATGCACCTTTCAGATTTATTATCCAACTTGGTCCTTTTCTCCTTTAGAACATGTACATATGCATCACATCCAAATACCCTTAGATGTGAAAGAGAGGGTTTCTTACCAGTCCATACCTCATTTGGAGTCTTATCCTCCAACACTGATGAAGGTGATTTGTTAACCAGATAGCATGCAGTCTCCACTGCCTCTGCCCAGAATTCTTGTCCTAACCCGGTACCACTAAGCATGCTTCTTCTTTTCCATGTTCTGTTCATTAGCATGCAACTCCATTTCTTGGGAGTGTCATGGAGTAGTCTTCTGTCGTGCTATGTCACACTTCCTGAGGAACTCTTCAAATTCCTTCTTCTTGAGAACTCCCCATGCTCCCCTTCTCAGAACGCTTCTATCTTCTTCTCTATACGGTTTCCACGAGCCTTAAATTCTTTAAACTTGTCAAAGACTTCAGATTTCTTCCTCAAGAAATATATCCATGTATTCCTTGAGAAGTCATCTATGAATGAAACATAGTACAAAAACTTTCCCAGTGATGGAATTGACACAGGTCCAAACACATCACTGTGCACAAGCTCTAATATCTTGTTCACCCTCTTAGCACCAAAAGGAAAACTCACCTGATTCTACTTCCCATATACACAATGTTCACAGAAATCGAAATCCAGAGAGAAATTAGACATACCTTCTACCATACCATTTCTATGCAGTATCCGAAGGCCCTTCTCTCCAATATGTCCAAGATTTTGATGCCATAACATGGTCTTTTCTCCAGAGACAACTAGGCTTTCCACTCCACTTTCAGGAACCACAGAACTGTTACACCCATCAATAACAGTGCTACCTTGTAGCTTGTACAGAGTTCCAGTCTTAACTCCCTGCATTAATACCAGTTCTCCCCAAACCATCTTGCAGGAATCTTTCTCGAACACTGTTTTTACACCTGCATCATCCATCTTTCTTACAGAAATCAAATTTCTGGCCAATGCAGGAATATGCAGAACACCAGGAAGTGTTCTAATCCTTCCACCTTGCAGCTTCATCTTGACCTTTCCACGTCCGACGATTCTGGCCTTCCTATCATCCCCTAGGAAGACATCACCACCATCATATTTCTCATACTCGCAGAACCACTCTCTATGGGGAGTGAAGTGAAAGGATGCACCTGAGTCAATCAACCATGACTCATGATCTACATGTGTATTTGAAGAAGAAGCCAAATACACATCCCCACCTTCATCCGAGGTGCTTGTTGCCTCTGCAGAAGGAGCATCATCAGATCCCTTTCCTTTCTCAGGAGCTTTAGATCTGCATTCCTTTTTGTAGTGCCTTTCCTTTCCACATTTCCATCATACCTTTACAAACTTTCCAGGAGATTTAGATCTCCCTCTAGATTTGGATCTCCCACTCGAAACCTTATTCTTGTTTTTGTTTTGTGACCTTCCTCGTACAGATAAGGCATCTCCATTCTGGCCCTCCATATTTCTCCGTCTCATTTCCTTCGACAGCAAGGCTGAGACAATGTCATCAAAATTCAAGGTAGTGGTATTTCTACCTATTGAAATAACCAGACTATCCCACGAGTCTGGTAGAGAACACAAAAAACTGATGCAATTATCTTCATCTAAGATTTTAATATCAACAGATGACAGCTGACTTACCACAGTATTGAAGGCATTCGTATGCTCTGTCACCGAGTCTCCATCCTTCATCCTCAGGTTATACAGCTTTTTCCGCAGGAACAACTTATTCACCAGAGACTTAGATTGGTACAAAGTCCCAAGTTTTTCCCACAAATTGTTCGTCGTAGCTTCCCCAGATACATTCAACAATACTGAATCTGAGACACACAATTGTATTGCGCTCTTAGCCTTCTGATCCAGTTTCTTCCAGTCTTCATTTGACATTGCTGTTGGTTTAGTACCTAGCTATACTGTGATCCACTGATCTTTATCCACAAGCAGATCCTCCATCTTGAGATTCCACAACTCAAAACTATGACCATTAAATTTCTCGATCTATATCTTTCCGCCGCTCGCCATCTTCTTTCACCGCAAGAATCGATCCCGCAGATCTCCCATTGAACAGGGTCTACCTCAGGCCCGAGAAAAAAACCCTCAGCAGCAAAGGCGTCCCCTTGAAGCCGAAACAACTCTGATACCAAATGTAGGTTTTAACCCTAAACATAAATTATCTACACACGAATCTTATAACAGAAAATAAACAATAGCGAGAGCATAAAACATAAAACAGATAAACACAGAGATTTTCCCTTGGATCCCAAATCGGGACGACCAGCTTGATTTTTCATTATATTCCTTTTAGTGTTACAACACACATATATACATGCTGAAGCATACTTAAACCCCAATCCATTAACCCTAGATTAGAACATAACTGTAGTTCCCTTAACCGGATCTACAAAATACCAGGGGCCAAAAAACCATCGTACCCCAAAACCATGTGCAAACTCATGCACAAAACATGGGTGGGTCCGCGTATGAGTGGGTCCATACACCAAAACAATTTTTGCCAGGGCGCTGCCCCGGACCCCAACAGTGGGGGCTGCCTCCTCCCTTGTGACCCCCCTACTGTGCCTGGCGAAACGTACAGCGCATGGGGCTAGTCGTGGAAAGAATATAACACATGCCCAACAAAGAGGTGGTTTAAGGATGACCACCAACACTGGAACACAATGCTTATTGCAGTTCACGTAACTCTTCCAAAACTGGCAAGAAGCTAAGGGCTTCTACTAGAGGAATTTTCCCTCATATTTAAAGGGAGACCTTCAACCTAAAAGAAGGGAAGTCTACAACCTGTGATGGTTTAAGGATGACCACCAACACTGGAATGCTTGATGCAATTCCTGGAACTCAACCAAGACTGGCAAGAAGCTGAAATCTTCTGCTAGAGGAAGTGGTCATCCTCACATGGATGGTTTAAGGCTGTCCCTCAACCAAAGGCATGCTCATGGGCATCCGTGTCTCTGGCTACAACTCTAAATCTAGAATGACAAATTGTGGCTCAAGCTCGCTTGAACTGCTATGTCTCTGGCTACAAATTTGGATATGGAATGAGAGATTTTGGCTCAGGCTCGCTTGATGTGACGTTGAAGCTTGCAGATGACCACAATTTCCCCCCTTGTCAGGTACAAGGTGAGATGATGGTGAAAAATCAACTGCAAGATTGCTTAATATTCAAGAACAAGTTCTGACATGCGACTTAAACATCTTCTTGGCTGTTGATACCCATTGCCAAGAAGCGATCCATCCAAGATGAATCTTTGTTCTTGCAGGAGGCTTGTTTCTGAAGCATCTGTGTGAAGAATGGGTGTGCCGACCACAGTGCTTGCATGGATGAAGATCAAAACAATGATCTTTCATATGGCCAACTCGATCACAGTGTTGGCATTTCACAATTTGTTGTTGTTGTGGAAGTGGAGCAGGATCTGGAAAAGCTGCAGGTGAACTATCATAAAGAAATCCGACACTCTGAAATTTGATGGGCTTGGAGTAGTCCGGAATATGAAAGGACACATCCTTTTCATATCCAAGACCAGTTTTGTGCTTGTTGTGGACAAGCTGTTCCCAAGGTCTGATGATGGGCTTGGGAATTGCAGACTCAATTGCTGCATCTGCATGTAAATCTGATCTTGTACAAGGAACTGAATGTGAATCGTCTGCAAATTTATATTCTTGCTGCTGATGAGAGTCCTTCTCAATTTTATGAACAGAAACAGGTTCATAATGATGACTCTTTTGCTGAAGTTCATCTTGCTGAAGCTGAGACTCCAACTGCAAAAACTCAATCTTGTCTTGTGCATCTTGCAAGCAAGTTTGAATATTAAAAAGAGCATTCTTTCCCATTTTTACCATATCATGAATAGTGGAATGAATGAGGTTATTCAACAACTCTAATGCATCATTTATTTTAGCCATTTTTCTCAACAACTTAGGCTAAAAAGGGTGTCGGCTTCAACCGATAATGCACCCGTTTACAATGTGATTCAACTTACTTTCAAAATAATACAAATGACTTCAAAGACTCTTTACTTTCATGAAATTCCAATTATGGAATTCCCAAAGAAAAAACTCTGCTACTCAAATTATGGAGGACCTCAAGGTGTAAACTTGGACGTCTGATCAGCAAGCAACAATAACTCAAATCATAGAAGTGTTTAACAGTTTCTCAACAACTCAAAGTTATACTTCAAACACTGATTGCAACTATGAATGAAGAAGCAATATCCACTCACAATGTGAGTACAATACAATGTCACTGCAAAATATTTTTGTAAATGTGCAGCAAAAACTACTGTGCAATAACCCTTTAAGGCAGATGATTTTTTTCTTCTTCAAAGAGTTGTTTTACATCAACAACAACTCAACTGCAAAAGAAGGAGATTCAAACACTTTGATGTTTGACCTTGCTGTACTGCTTCACAATAGAAACTAAGAGAAACTCCAAAAATCAGAAACTATGTGTGGCCAAACTATGAGTGAATGCCACTGCTGTTTTGAAAATGATGACCAATTTACAACATTTGTCTTCACATGTCAATCTCTTTCAGAGAGCCACCCTTTTATATATGCCAAAAATCACAAACTTCACTTTCCAGTATGTATACAATCCATTTACTCATATGCCATTTCCTCTCTCTCTGCTTTTTTTTTTTTTTTTTTGGGAAAAACAAAGGTATTAAATGGGGGAGGTGTTTACTGGGGAGGTTTTTACTGGCGAAGGTGTTTTCTGGGGGAGGGTTTATCTAGGGAAGATTTACTGGGTAGGTGTCTTCTGGGGAAGGGTGAAAATGGGGAAGGTATATCTGTAAATTTATTTATTTATTTATTTTTTAAATCATTTACAGAAAAAATGGGAGGGAATTAATCTATAAAAAAAATTTAAAAATAAAAAGGCTGAATTTAAAAAATTAAAAACGCAGAATGCAGTGGGGGGAGTTGTGGGAATTCCGAGCGGCCAAGATGTAGGAATTATGAGCGTGGAGGGGGGATGGGTTGAGTGATGTGAGGGGGGCTGTGGGTTGAGCGTAGGGAGTGGGCATTGGGTAGGAAGCGAGGGGGATGAGAATCGAGCGTAGGGAGCCGTGGGCCATGGTTGAGAGTTGGGTAGGTAGTGGGTTGAGTGGTGAGAAGGGGTGGGGAGTGGTGTAAGTGGGGAGGGGAAAGATTCATAGGGAATGGAAGGGGAGTGTTGTGCATTGAGAGCGTGGGAGAGGGAGGTCGAGAGGCCTGGGAGAGGGGGCAGAGTGTGAAGAGAGGGGGCGAGTTTGGGCAGCTCGCAGGGTTGGGAAGGGGCGTAAGGGGCGTTGGGTATGTGAGAGTTAGGGAGCTCGAGTGAAATGGAGAGCGGGGGTAGTGGGTAGAGGGGGGCCGAAGGGCCATGGGATGAGAGGGCCGAAGGGACTGTGTGGAGGGTGAGGGCCGAAGGTCGAATTTTTTTTATTTTTATTTTTTATTTTTATTTATTTATTTATTTTAATAGAAAAATACAGTAGAGAACTGGAGAAATTACAATAAACTCAGAATTTGAGGGTAGGTGTAGAAATAGTAGACTTAGAAGTAGCAAAAAATATTTTTTCAACAGCAGAGAATTGCAGAGGGCAATTGCAGAATTTGCAGGAAATTTTCAACAGAAGAATTTGTAGGAAATTTGCAGAAATTGCACAATGGTGTGTAGAAACAAAATTAGCAAAAATGTGTAGCAAAATTGCAGACTTTTCAGCAAAAAACCCCGAATTTTTTCTTCAGAAACCCGATTTAAACAATATTTTTCCAGCAGCTCTCCAATGTGCAAAAATAAAAGTAGGCAGCAGAAATTGTAGGAAAATTCAGAATTGGAATGAGTAGTGAGAAAACCTGTAGAGTTTAAGATGCACAACGCTGCTCTTCACAAAACTAATTTCTGAATGCTGCAAAAGATTGATGAATGCTGCAAAGATGATTGCTGCAGAAAATCTCTGAATGCTGCAAAAATGATCAAATTTTTGCAGATATACACATGCCACAAAAAAAATGGCTCACTCAAGGTTGAGCTGGTTATGAACGTATCAGCTCTGATACCACGTTAAACACACACATGGTGTAGGAGGAAAGATAAACACACACATATAAAGATAGACATTCGTTGCTTATTTATTACACATAGATGTACATTTATAATACAATGATATGACCCTTGGATTCATCTTCCAAGGTCACTTGAAATCCTTTGTGACTTTTCGCCTTCCACACCTACCCATGGAGGATTAGGTGTTCAACAATTTCTTTTCATACTTTCATTTTCCTCTTTGTCGTTTTACGAATTAAGGATTGAAAACTAACTGATTTACTTATAGCTCAAAGCCATTTCACTTATCTCTTTAACCATGTAGGTTTTTATTAATCTGACAGCTAATCGGATTCATGGAGTTTATTCACGAATTCTGTTTCAGTCCTAATGGTTCGGGCCTTTCGATTTCACCAAATTCTACAAGTAACTTTATATATGTATTCTTATATTCTTCACCCTTTACCCCATTTCGTTTATACTCTGGCTACAATTTCCTTGACTCAGATTTTATTATATATTTATTAGCCATTGCATATTTCCTGTAGAGGTTTTGTTTGGTATTAATGGAGAAAACATATTTCCTTTTTGTTGAATGAAAATTTTGGGATTATTCCCTACATAGAAGTTTCGAATGTCTAATACACCATTTGCATAGAGATATGAATTCTCTGTGTTAACATTTTTGTTTAATATTGATTTGGGAAGTATTATGCTCTTTTCCAGAGTACTATCTTTATTTGTGTATTACCTGGAAAATTTCAATTTCTACTTCATATTTCTCTTGAGGCTGTATCGCCTTCATTTTATCACAAGAGTATAATTCTTGTGATTATACCATTTTCATGTTGAATTCCTACTAATTACTCCTCTCTTAGTTTGGTATGACTATTGTTTATAGTTATATTTATTTAGTTACTTAATTAGTACTCTTAATTTTTTTTTTGTAGTTATACAACAGTCTTCCTTCACTATAATAATTACTTGTCTCTTGTTGTTGCAAGTTGGACATTTCCCTGCCATATGTAAGGTGATTCCTTACTCCTTTTTAGTTTCAAAATCTATTTTATGCTTTCATGTACGAATCAGAAATAATTCCTAGCTTGCCATTATGTGCAGGTATTCTTTACATATTTCTGGTTTTGCGAGATGTTGATAGTCTTTCTCTTTCAACCATAATTGTAGCCTTTTTCTTATTCAGGTTGGTTCAGTAACCTACTTGGAGATTTCTGATATATCATCTCTGCATCTTTTCCAGAGAGATTATATGTTCTATTTTATATGGGACAAAGTTTCCCACTTGTATAAATTAATTGCGCTTAGGTTGAATTTGGACTATATAAAAATATGGATCTATATATTTTGATTTACAAACTATGTAATATATGGGACAAACTCTTTTCCCTTTTATGAGGTTATGTTGATGACTAAGATGTAATACAGATCTAGAAACAGTTTATAAATTCTTCCTTAGAATTTATTAATATCATTGTCTCTTATATGTCTCAGTTCTTGTATTACTTTATTCAGTTATACTACAGCATAAGATTTTCTAGACTGTACTAATTCCACATTATTTGTAATGCATATTTGTTTCCATTCTATGGTAGTTTGTTTATAGAATTTACTGCTTTGCAAAATAATACTACAACAGTAATGTTATTCAATAATAAACTTTGAGAGTAACCTACCCTAAGAGTTAAACCTTCATTCAGGTTTAGACATTCCGAGAGTTGGTGCTCTTCAAGTCATTTTTTGTACAACTATACAGAGGCAATTTATATTTATTATAGAATACTCTGTCAAATGTACATAACTAACAATTTACTAATACTTAGTCCTTTTTACTTGTCTTTATGGTACAACCTCTACTCATGCAAAAATTTAATCAAGATAATATATACAAGTTTACTTCACCATAACAATCATAATGCTAACATTCTAAGTTAAAATGAATTAATTGGTGCATACCACTTAAGGTAGAATAGGTTCCACCCAACCTTTGAGCTCTTTCTCCACAACTGCCCTCGAGCAGAGATCAAATCTTCCAGCTATAGACAACCTCTTGTCTATCTTGAATCTGCTTTTTTAAGCCCACTTTCTCCTCAGTTTGTTTCCGTAATTGCGTCCAATTAATCATGATGTTTTTTTTCCTTTTTGCGTAGGATTTCCTTTTGTTTCTTCCACAAAAGTACTTTAGAACTAGCTTTTCCTCTTTCTAGGTTTATTCCACCTCTTCCCAGTAACTTTCCTCTTTACTAGGGTAGCTTTTTAGATTTTTATCTCCAATATAATTTTTAATATTTAATTTATTTCCTCCAAGGATTTTTGGAGAACTGGGAAAGTCTTATGAACCTTATCCATCCTCATGAATTTGGTTTCTAGATTTCTAGTCATAATCTAGTCTTTTCACAATTAAATTCATTTTTATTTTATTAAATTAAAATAATAAAATAAATCCACAATAATTGTTTTCCTTTAGGGTCCACTTTACCCTTTAGGACTTGTTCAAATGTCTAATAAAATCAGAGAAACTGGGGATATTACATATTTCCCCTCTAAAATAAAACCTCGTCCTCAGTGTTGTAAAGACAAAAATATAAAATTAACTTTTAAAACAGTGATGGATGTTTTTCCTTCATATCTTCCTCTCACTCCCAAGTAGCCTCTTCGGGTGCAAAGTGCCTCCACTATACTTTCACCCTAGCCATTGTTATGTTTCAGAGCTCAATTTCTTCCCGTGCCAAGATGTGAAGTGGCTCTGGAAGGAATTCCCCTTCTGGTTCCACCTGTATCACATTCCAATCAATAACATGAGTAGGATCATACACATACTTCTTTAATAATGAAACAGGAAAAAAATCGTGAACCTTAATTTGACTAGGTAAAGTAAACTTGTATGCTACTGGTCCCACTCTTTCCAGTACTTCAAAAGGTCCACAGTAGCATGGTGCTAATTTTTCACAGCTACTAGTGTACAAGGTACTATTCTTGGGCTTAATCCTCAGGTAGACATGATCACCCATATTGAATTCTCTTTTTATCTTCATAGCTTTTCTTCCTGTCTTGTGCTGTCTTGATATTTTTCTGAATTTTCTTTACCGTCCTTTCCATTTCCTGCAATGCATCAGGTTCAAGTATTAACTTATTCTTTGGTTGACTCCAACCTAGAGGTGTATGGCACTTTCTGCCATATAATGCTTCAAAAGGACTCATCTTGATTGAGGCTTGGTAGCTATTTTTGTAAGATAACTCTGCTAAATGTAGAAATTCCTCCCACTTTGTTGGTTTTTCCATCACATACATTCTCAACATGTCTTCTAAAATCTGGTTTGTTCTTTCAATTTTCCCATCAATTTGGGGATGGTATGTGGTACTAAAGATCAATTTGTTACCCATTCCCCAAAAAAGACTCCTCCAAAAAGTTGTAGTAAACTTTTCATCTCTGTCTGATATGATCATTTTGGGAATACCATGCAATTTTACAATCTCTATCATAAATACATTAACTACTTGAGTTGTACCAAAAGTAGATTGTAATGGTAAGAAGTGTGCAATTTTAGTCAATGTGTCAACTACTACCATGATAGAGTCATGTTGGTATTTAGTTCTTAGTAAAACAGTGATAAAATCTATGGAAATTGTTTCCCATTTCCATTCTGGGATGGGTAAAGGATTCAACAATCCTGCTAGATGTTGATGCTCTACATTTACCTGTTGACATTCCAAACATCTAGCTAAATAATTAGCCACATATTTTTTCATACCTGGCCAGAACATGTTCTTCTTAAAGCTGAAATTAATATCTGATATCTTGGATGTCCTGCATAGGGTATTTTATGATACTCATCTAGAATTTCACTTTTTAATGAGTTCACATTGGGGATGTATAATCTGTATTTATAACAAATCAGTCCTCTCTAGTTTTGAGTATACCCCACCATTGTTGGCGAGGAAACAAGTCTCGCAGGCAAGACCCAGGTTCACAAGTTGGGGCCAACAAGGGAATCCGCTGTAGTCTAGAACCATGCCGGCATTATCACCCTACTCTGGAGAGCAGAGAGTCTCACCCGAGGTGTGCCACAACCACATGCAGAAGGGGAACAGATCGATAGCAGGGGAAGGATCCGCAAATCATGGTTAACATAGAATTGATTGCATAAACATAGTTATATACGCAGGAACATTCAGAGAGTAAACAGGTATTAAGCAAATAAAATTTTAAATCATTAGAACCATCATGCATGCATATAAATCACATCGTAGGAGAGCAACCTGCAATTGTATTGATATCTTCAGCCAAATCCACAAGTACATAGCTTCTGCAAGGAGAGCTTACAAGTTTGATACAGATGCCTTGTGGAACAGAAAGGTAAGTAAGAGAAACCTAGGAACTACAGAGATATCATGCCCGATCTCCTTCAGTCGCTCTGCATTCCTTCTCCTGTTGCATCTTTCTATTTCGGCCGGGTGACTGATATTTATTCACCCGCTATCGCAACTGTTAGTTCCTCTTTTATTTCTTCTTCAGCTGCTTCCGGCTTCTCTCTTGTTGTCTGTGTGTTCTGCTTTCTTTCTTCTGTTGTGTATTCTCTTCGTCTGTACTCATGCATCTGCTTTCTTCAGCTATGTACCCGTTCCCTCGCAACTTCGGTAGCTTCGCTTCTTTCTGTAGTTGCGACTTGGTTGCGACTGCCATGTGTCTTCATCCCGCAACCCAAAATCTTTCCTTTATTTAAAATTCAAAATATTCAAAATGAGTTTTCAAAACAAGGGCCCCAACAGGCCCCGACCACAGTTTCTTGACTCGTCCCCGAGTCAATCACAAATGACAGTCTCTATCCCCATCGCCCCGCTTGATCCCGTGCCCTGTTCATGATGTGTGCCTCCAGCTTGCTCCTGTTCTCGCTGTGCGCCTTCAGTCTGTTGTTCAAACAAGGGCCCCAACTCTAGGACTCTGCGGAACGCTGTAGCTTTAAGCTCAGTGAATTTCGACACCGCTTGCTGCCACCCTTGCAGTAGTGAATCTGTTTCCTCAGCAATCTTGGTGACAGCGGCCTCCTCTATGTGCGTTGGTAGAGTCCCGAACACCGAGCTAATTTGGTTTTCGGCCTCGGCGGACAGCTATTGCATCGTCCTGGCACTACGTTGGAGGGGCGGGCGGAGCTCACGAATGACCCATTTGGCCACGGCTGATTTGGCCTCTGTTTGCTAGATCTGTACTTCGAGATCGTCGGCCTGGGCATATAGCTGGTCCAACCTCGCGGGGTCCGTGGCCTCTTGAATTTCCCTCGAAACCTACTGTAGTTGTGCTGAAATGGGCTGCACTTTGATGGTAAGGGCCAGTGAGCATTCCTAAAGACCCTTCAGGAGGTCGTGAGCCTCGTGCACCGCAGATTGGATAGTTTCCTACATGTGAGTGGCCTGGCCCTGCTTGGCTGCGACCTGTGCTGCATAGACAAGCGCTAGATCGGGAAGCTTCGGCCGTGCGGCTAACGCTGCTTGAAGCTCCTGATTTTCCCTATGGAGACCAGTGAAGGCGATCCAGAGGTGGAAATCTTGGGCTACGAAACTTGCCTCCGAGACGTCGGCAGGCAGCGGAGTATAATGGGCCCTGACAGTTGGCCAGAACTCTGAAAATACTCGGGAGACGTTGTTGATCTGATCTTTCAATTTTTCCTGTGTGGTGACGAGTTGGTCGTGCTGTTCAGTAAGCGCTGTAATCTGTTGCTGCTGCTCGTCACACCGTTGCTGGAGTTCGAAATGAAGCCTTTCGGCTTTTTGGGCCACCCTTTGGATAAATAAGTACAGTTGAGTTGTACCCGATGTTTCTAAGTTGGCACTCCCCGAAGTGCCCTGATCCGGCCTCCTTTCTTGCAAAGGTTGCCCACTGGCAACTGATCGATTCGAGTGCTCTGGAGGAGATGGCGGTGGGGTCTGTGGGTGTGTTGAGTTGGCCATATTCAAATCCGGCCGTTGCTGCTGATCAGTAGGGTCAGTTTGTGGAGGGACAGTAGGCTCAGGCCGAGCCTCGGCTGAGTCGGCATTAATGTGAGCCATTTGGGTGAATATAGCAGACAGAGAGACTCGGGGCGCTTCCACGGGGTCGACTGGTGGTACTACGGCTGCAGTAATAGAGTCAACTTCAGCCCCATGGTCCCCACCAAAGAGTTCCCGGATGAGTGGGTCGGACACGGTAGCAGATGAATTGGATGGAGCGGATGAGGTGGTAGGTGGAGGGGGAATGGTGGCTGGAGGTGGAACTGTGGATGGAGGTCGAATGTTAATGAACTCTGAAGGGTCAATAAGGGGTTCTTCCTATATTGTGCCCCTGTATTTGGCAGCAGTGGTGGATCATCATCAGTGAGGTCCACCACCGGGTTTACTTCGGTGGTGTGGGCCCGCTTGGCAGGAGGAGGTTCTAGTTGATCTGGGGTCGAGCCCTTCTCTCCCATCGGAGTGATGATTGGACTTGCAGAGGTAAACAGGACAGTGGGGATGGGGGAGGTGAGAAAAGTTGTATGGGGGTGAGAGGTAGAGCGAGCAAGCTGAAACTCAGAAAATAAAGGGAACGGAGCAGCACCGCTTGAAATAACCTGGGTTGCCGCATTGAAGTTGCGTACCTGAGTGTTGAAGTGGCGGACGACAGGGACGAGCGGCTCTGGGAGTTCCTGTGGTGGCGCTGCCGTGTCCGTCTCGGCAGGCTGCTGCTGTGGCAACATCCGCTCAAAGTTGTACCTGGGTATCCCGTCGCGGATTGCCATCGTGACCCCCGGCCATGAACAGACCTCGTTATGGAAGGCAACATCTTCCAGCTGGAATTTCAACGGCGTCATGTGGAAGGTGTCTGCAGGCACGCAAGTGGGTCGGAGGTAAGTATGCCTGCGACTTACCCCAAACCACACTTGCTCACTGTAATTATCTAACAGGTTTCTGGGCACCCATTGCTGACTGGTTACGATGTCCTTCATCAAACCGTACCAGGTCCGGAATGCTTCCGCATTCACCTGTTTGGTGCTCGGATCAGTCGACACCTTCCATGGAACAAACTTCATCGCGAGAGCCTGGCCCTCTGGAATTTCTGCTGGTATCCTGACAAGAGAAGTGTGCCATTTCCACATGGCAAAAGCAATGATCAAGTATCCATAAATGAAGCTGGTAGCGCGCTTATAATTCTCCTCGCATGCATCAAATAGCTCTTTCAACAGGAAGGAGCACCAGTTCAGCTTGGTGCCCTGAACGCAGTGCTCTGCAATAGAGATAGTGTCCAGGGTGCATTTTCCCTTTGTGTAGTGCCTCATTGTCTTGCCGGCAATGAGGTAGCAGGAAAATTTAATCTCGGGCTTATTGATAAGCTCGATTTTGGCTCCCTTCCCTCCTCGCTGGGTGCCATATTTTCTATATAGGTCTGCATCTCCTGACTTCCACGCTCGCTTGGAGGTGGTATGACATGCAGTCGAGACATCCGCACCATTCTGTGAAAGCCTGGTCAGACAATGGATGTCTTCAACATGAATGGGAATTTCCCTGTTCAGCCACAAGGACCCATTCTGAATGCAGCTGAGTAAGAAGCGAGTGCACTGCAACACCAGTCCTGTGGTCCCGAAGACCAGAAGATTTTGTAAATTCATGAGGGAATATTGCTGAAGGCCCCGGAACGTTGGTAAAATTCTGTTGGCTGCGTGTCCGGCTGTGCTATAGTAGTGCTCCATATACACCTGCCAGTGGAGTGCCAGGAATTCGGTAGAGTCAGAAAGTTTGGCATCTATCAAGGCTGCACTGTCGTATTTTCCAACCAGGGACTCTGTCTTGTGGATCCTGCTGTCGAGCTCTAGTTCGAGGACAGATGGGAGGGCCTTCGGCATTTTTGCTTGGCGCTGATAGACGTGCAGAATGCGTCTCGGTGTCCTCTCTTGGTGCTGTGCGTCTGGATCGTTCTGCTACTCTGGCTCTGCTACAATTGCTAATTCTAACTGCTCCAGCATTCTTGTGCTTTTTTACCTGCAAGTTATGGAATTTCCTTGCACGAGTGAAGTTGATGAGACCCCATAACGAGTTAATTCCGGCTGGCATTCTTCTCTGCGATAATCATGCGATCAATCGCATGTCAGTGTGTATTTTGACAGTTCCTGACGGTGGCATGGGGCAGTGGGTGGACGCGATGGCTGAGGTTACTGCAGATGATGGCAGAATGATTATGGTGAGGCTACTTCCAATTATGGTAATATATGATTCAAATCTAGACGATCCTATGGATTGACACAAGTATTGACTGAAATGACCTGGACTGACACTAACACATTTATGAATCCTACAGGGATGACACGCTGGACACGCCCTTCCCCAACCACAGTCGGTTGTGGTGCGGTCCCCGCAACAGAGCAATGATTGACAAGCTATGCAGAAAATAAAAAGACTACCTATGCTCATCCCGGTTGCGGGAGAGTTATTCAACTACGCTACTCTACAGGTGCTCTCCGTTGCGAGAGTTATTAATGAAGATGGAAATAAACTTACTCCTGGTAGGGTTTTAGGCGTGCACCATTCACCCACCCAGGTAAAACAATACCGTCCAGCTAAGCCAACCGAACGACTCCCGAATCGCGAATCTCAATGACGAAGTAAGGTCCCAGCCAGTGCATCTACAGCTTCCCTGGAAACTTTTGAAACCTGCTGTCATATAAGAGGACCTTTCCGCCAACCTGGAATGTTTTGTTCTTGATGTGGCGGTCGTGCCACGCTTTCTGCCTGTCCTTCTGAACCTTCTGGTGAAATTCGGCCAAAAACCGGGACTCGTCCAATTCCTGTAATTCATGCAGGTGCTCCTGGAGCGAAGCATCTTCCGAGAACTTGAGAGACGTGGAAATTAAAAGACTGGGTACAGTGAACTCGGCGGGAATCACAGCTTCCCGGCCATACACCAACTGGAACGGTGTCTGATTGTTCAAGCGCTTTACCGTAGTCCGGTATGCCCAAAGTGCAGCTGGTAGCCGCTCATCCCAGTCATCCCGCTGGGCATTGCAGATCTTTGTTAACCCTTTTTCAAGAATTTTATTAAATGCTTCAACAGTACCATTGGCCTGCGGGTGGTATGGGCTGCTCTTATGATGTTGAATCATAAATGTGTCCAACAGCGACTTGACCGTGTCATTAATGAAATGCGTACCCTGATCGCTGGTTAAACTTAGTGGGCAGCCAAACCTGCTGATGATGTGTTCAAAGATGAATCGTGCCACTGTATCTACCATGCAGTCGCGTACCGCCGCTGCCTCAGCCCACCTGGTGAGGTATTCAATTGCGGTAATGATGTAGCGGGCCTTGGAGTGCCTGGCAACTGGGGCTATGGGACTGACGAAGTCGACAGCCCACTTCTCGAACGGCCGCAACACATGCACTGGGTGTAGTGGAAGCTCGTCCCTGTGAGAGGGCCTCCCCGTTCGCTAACAGACATCACATCGCTTCACAAATGTCTTACAATCTGTATGGACCGTCGGCCACCATAGTCCAGCCTAGAGTACCTTCCTCGCAGTGGGTTTTGCTCCCACATGCCCTCCTGCAACACCATTGTGGCATTCCCACATCACAGCTTCGCGCTCGTGGTCAAGTACGCATCTGCGTAGTACCTCATCGAGGCCTAGCTTGTACAGCTTCCCCGCAATCAGTTGGTATTCGGCGGCGCGGATGACCAAGTGTCGTTTCTGGAGCAGGGTATAGTGATGAGAGCACTGCCCCGTGGTCAGATAGGTGGCAATGTCGGCCAAGTAGTCCGGTACAGCTTCGACTCGGAAGAGGTCAGCATCCGACAGCTGATCATCCAGAGAGTCGTCGTTCTCCCCTGTCTCCAACCTGGATAAGTGATCCGGCCTGATGTTCAACCTCCCGGGCTTGACAATCACCTCAAACATGAATTCTTGGAAGAGTAGAAGCTAGCGATAGATCTGGCCTTCCAACACAAGCTTATTCACCAAGTACTTCAATGCAGAGTGGTCCATAAAGAACTTGAATTTGCCTCCTAGAAGGTAGTGGTGGAACTTCTGGAGCGAGAACACCATTGCCAGGGCCTCCTTCTCAGTGGTGGTGTAGTTATTTTCTGCATTAGATAATTTGCGGCTGGCAAAGTAGACTGGATGGTCCACTGTTGCCTCTCTGGGTTGCGCCAAAACAGCCCCAAGTGCAATACTGGAAGCGTCAATATGCACATGGAACTGCTTGTCCCAGTCTGGGTGAACAAGAATAGGCTTCGTCGCCAGCTTTTCCTTCAGAGTGTCAAGGGCCATCCTACACTCCTCCGTCCACTAGAATACTTCAGACTTCCGCAATAGCTTTTCTAAAGGGGCAGTGATCTTCGCATAATTTCGGATAAACCGCCTGTAATATCCCGTGTGCCCCAGCAATGCCCGCAACTGCTTCACTGTTTCAGGGGCTTCCATGTGGAATATTACCGCTACTTTGGCAGGTTCGACGCAGACCCCTTGCTTGCATACCACGTGTCCCAACAGCGTGCCGAAAGGAACTGCAAAAATACACTTCTTCAAGTTCAAGGAAATCTGCAACTGGCGACACCGTTCGAACATGATACGCAACAGGGTGGTGTGTTTCTTTAGAAAACTTTAGATGGTCCAATCGTCCATGTATACTTCCAGGAACTTGTGGATATACTCCCAGAAAGCAGCGATGACAATCCGGTAAAACACGGCCGGGGCGTTCTTCAAGCCAAACGACATTACGTGGTATGCGAACGATCCCCACTCGGTGGTGAACATTGTCTTTGTCTTGTCTTCCTCCGCAATGTGCACCTAATGATAACCTGAAAAACCATCAGTGAAGGAGTAAGCTTTGTTTCCCGCAACAAGATCCAATACTTCGTCGCTGAACGGAGTGGGAAACGGATCATGGATGCAGGCGTTGTTCAGACTCTGGTAGTCGACATAGACATGTATCTCCACCTTATCCTTCTTATTCTGAATGACAATGGGACTCACCCACTCTGCTTCTTCCACCAAAAAGATGAGACCTGCGGCCAGCATCTTGTCAATCTCCATCTTGACCTTTTATTTGATCCATGGGTTCAACCGGTAAGGTTGATGCTTTACGGGCTTGGCATCCGGTTTTAGCACAATACGCATTTCTCCAAGGTCACCTTTGATACCCTTCAAATCTGCAACCGACGAAGGGAATAAGTCTTCGTACTCCTAGAGGAGGTTGAAAATTTCCTTTGTCGTCTCCTCGTCCCAGTAATCCCCAACTATAGCCAGCTTGGGTTTTTCCTCCGTACCTATGTTCAACTTCGTTGTCTTTAGCGGCTATAAATGGATGCCTTTGGTAGTTAGTTCTTCATTGATATTCCGCTCGCCTTCCTTCTCTTCGAAGTATAGGTGCCTGAGGTCCTCCAGACTGTCATTGTCTGGATCACCGTCAATCCGTTGGCAAGCCAACTCGCGCCTGGCCTCCGGACGTGATGCAAACTTGCCCCCATCAGGCTCTAGGTCATGGAAAAATAGTACCCCCTTGATAGCTTGTAGTGCCTGGGACACCGGCTCTGTCTCCCCTTCGAATGAGAAGCACCGAACAAACTTGTTCGTGACTTCCTGCCAGGAGTTGGTTCCTCTTTTCCGCTCTTCCTCCAAGTACCAAGCCCGAGGGATGGTATCTAAGGAGTGAATGAACCGATGTACCCACATCTCTTACGGGTATCCCAGACCTTGCCATTGCTCCTCACAACTCTTTAGGTGGTCCCGCGGATCGGAAGTCCCTTTGTACCGGTACCCGCTTCAAGGGCCTTCGTCTTCTTTGAACCGCGCTCGCAAAGCATCCGCCATGCAACTCCACCGCGATAGGGTGTTGCGGTGGTTCCTCCACCACCTCGCTGATGTGGACTGTAGTGCGACGCCCAAAAGAGGTATCCTGCTTCCTTCTGGTACCATGTCCTCCATATTGGCAATAAAGGTATTGACAGCCTGCATGTTCGGCAGGGTGGGGTATTTTCTAAATTCAGCCCCAATCCAGCGGACTTGGGCGATGGCAGCACATCACCGCGTACTGGTATCATACCCACCCTGATGCCAATCTTCCCAAGCGAGTTCTGAACCCAGCTCCGAGCTCTGGACACTGCGCCAGCTGACGGAGCCGGTTGCGGTCTGGTTGATATAGTCCTCCCACTTCCCGGTCGTCATCTGATAAAGGTGGTCCATCATCTGAGCATCCTCCTGGTTGTCCACGGTTTCGGTATATCACGGGCCTTGATATGGGTCAAGGGGCTGAGTGAGCTGGACCTCTCCGTCCTCGAAGATCATCAGCTCCTTTTTGAGGTCGATGATGGCATAATTCTCAAAAGCCCAATCGATGCCTAGGAGGGCGGGGTAAGGATCCTTGTCTCCCATAATATCAATAACCTCAAAATCCATGTAAGTCTTCACCCCCGCAATGTCGACCTCGACCCCTTCGAGTCGGCCGATTGGCACAATGCAGTATTGATTTTCCATTCGAAGTTGGATCGGCAAGTATGTCAGCAGTGGCCTTCCCAGAGCCTCCCACGTCTTCTGCGGCAGGATGTTGACGTCAGATCCTAAGTCAAGCATAGTGTCACTGATCTGGAATCCCGCCACTTGCGTATTAAGCTGGAACTCTTTTCCCATTCACCGTTTGTTCCGCTTGACCCGCTGCGCATACTGGGGTGCTGTGTCGACAGGTTCCCTCGGCCCTGTAGTCCCCTGCAGTGCGTCCTGCAGAGTGCGCTTAAGTTGGTCCCGCATCGAGGAATTATCAACAATC
Organism: Pinus albicaulis; assembly: GCA_034641835.2. Lineage (NCBI taxonomy): Eukaryota > Viridiplantae > Streptophyta > Pinopsida > Pinales > Pinaceae > Pinus > Pinus albicaulis. The sequence goes on from CM076578.1 coordinate 779,475,028, forward strand.
TTGAGGAATAACTGAAGCCAATCTTCAATTAAGGTCCCCGTAGCGCTCTGTTCTCCAGGGCCAGTCGTCGGGGGCACCTCAAGGCCCCCGGTTTCCCTCAGATGAGCAAAAGCCTCCACCGCCTCCTGGAAGTACTTCTTCTGCACGTCCAGCCGGATCAGTTGCTTTGGGGAGGCGGGCCGAATAGCCCGGACTGGATCCTTTCCATGAGCTTCCTCTCCCATCTTCTTGCCGCCCCGTGTGACGATTGCCACCTTCTACATGGCCGGAGTCATGGTTCCTAGTGGCTCAGAGCTTACCAAATTCGTGCCTCTTTGCCTTGCCCGTTCCTCCCACTTCTTGATGAGTTCTGTACAGTCCTTTGTTGCATGGGTGTTCACACGGCACTGGGAACACCAAGGACATCAGGGAAGGGGACATTCCTGAGCCACGTGACCCTCCTGGTCACAGTTGTAACATTTCACCGGACCTCGTCCCCCTGTGCGGGCTCCGCGCATACCGCCGCCTCTACCCTTGGAAGCCTCGTTCACCCTATAGGAAAGACGGCCAACCGGTCCGCGAGTGCGTCGAGGGCTCTGCACTGCTCGGTGCTATGAGTCTTAGAAGTACAAAACTCACAGTATACATTTTTTGGGACGTTAGAGTACTTCTTTAGTATCGGGCACATCCGAGGTGGATGCCCCATCGTCCGGCAAATCTCGCAGTACTCCGTGGTGGTGGGGTTTGGTTGAGATGGGAACCCCGCATAAGGCTGTTGCGGCTGGTATACCCCTTGCGGACTCAGCGCCGCACCACCCCCCGTGGGTGGACCCCCCTGGATTGCCGCGATAGAGGGTCCCACACCCGTTCCCTGTAGCCGAGGACATTCGGTTGCAACGTGGCCTTCAGCCAGGTAGTGAGTGCACCAAACGTTCGGCCTGGCTGGTCTTATAGGCTGCATTTCCTTGAGCTTTTCAGTCAGACTAGCGATATGATGCTGCAGTCCCACCAAGGAAGGATCCTGCGGGGCCGGCCCTCCCCTATATTCCTGAGGGTAGCCCGCCATGGCCTATATCTTCATGGCTTGCTCCAAAGCATCCTGCAAATTGTTAATCTTCTGTTGGGTGAGGGGAGCTCACGTCAAGGGAAGCAGAGCCTTGATGAACCAATCCCTGTAATGGTTTGGATCGATCGGGTAGTTGAGTTTCTTGATTGCATCCTTGAATCGCCGCATCAGCTCCCATGCAGTCTCTCCTTCTTTCTGCTTAATCTCCCAGAGCTCGGACAGACCCTGCTGGTCCATCTAGGGAAGTTTAAATTCGCAGACAAAATCCCTCTTTACATCTGCGATTGCTGGATTCGGGTGGGCCTCGAACCATTTGATAAACCATCGTAGGGCCCTCCCTCTGAGCGTGGTTTGGAACTCTTTTAGCTTCCCGGTGTCTGGCATCTGCTGAGCCCTCCATATGGCTTCACATAGATACCAGTGTTGCTCTACATCATCGTTCCCCCGGCCAGAGAATTCTGGATACCGGGTGAATGACCCAGCCATATTGACTTGCGAGGGGGTAACCGGGATAAACCCTCTGGGTCCTGGTTGCGTGACTGTACCGCTGGGAACTGCAATACTGCTAGTGACGCTGCTGTTGACGTATGTCGCTGCCGACAATGAACTGTTGTGCAATTGACTCAATGCTTGTATCTTAACGAAAATATTACTTAAAGGTTGAAAGAGTACTAGGGGAAGGTAGGGATCCTTGCCATGCAAATTTTTGGAAGTAGGGCTACCTAGAGAGATGAATGTCGTCGGCTCTTGAAACAACTGCTGCATCACGACATACCATTCGCCATCGGAACTTCCTTCGGGCTGCACACCTGCATCATCTTCGTCAGTCGTCGTCTCCCCTTTTCTCTTGGCCAGGCTCCCATGCACCCGCCGTACTCCCACAATGGTCCCTCCCCTTTCCAGGGTATCCGCCTGAGTGCCCATAACTCCTATCCTCTGAGGTGCCTCCTCTTGATTCTTCCAGTCTTTTTCCCATCGTCTTAACTCCCGCATCACCCTTTCTCGCCACCTGTTGGCGAGCTACGCCTGCCGATGTGCATGTCGCTCCCTCAACCTCCTCGCGGCCTCAGCATCCATCCCCACTCCCCTCTTCACACTTCACGTAGCATCGGTCCCTTCAGCCCTTCCCCCAGCACTGGGGGTTTACGCTTCCATGCTCGACTTTTGAAATTCCATCAGCCCTTCATCCACCATCAGGGCCTTAATCCACAGCAGAATCTCCTTAAGTAGCTGCCCTCTTAACCTGGAATGGAAAATAGCTTCAGCCTTCGAGAAGGATTGGTAGCACTCTGTCGCAAACTCCACGATGTATCCGTCCAAAGTGGTCTCTACCTAAAAATCCACCGCGCGGGTCAATTCAGTGTCCAAGCGATGCAAAGCCACCAGATCCCCGTGCACCCATTTTCAGTTTATCTTCTGCAAGCTATCCCTAGGCACCTTCATCTGTAACCTCCGCAACCAATTATAGAGGTCACTAGGGAATTTTCCCCAGAGGATCTCGTAAGTATCACTAGCGGAATCTGAGAAAAGAACGAGATCCTTGAGCACGTCTTCCTTTTGATTCGTCAACTCTGCTTGCTAAGCAACAAACTGGTCCAGATGGTTATCCCACCATCTCCATATTTCGCCTTCGAAGATCCTCGATACCATGATCTAGTTCCCCTCATAGCATGCAGGTCCCAGCAACGGAACCATTTGTTGGCGAGGAAACAGGTCTCACAGGCAAGACCCAGGTTCACAGGTTGGGGCCAACAATGGAATCCGCTATAGTCTAGAACCATGCCGGCATTATCACCCTACTCCGGAGAGTAGAGAGTCTCACCCGAGGCGTGCCACAACCACATGCAGAAGGGGAACAAATTGATAGTAGGGGAATGATCCGCAACTCATGGTTAACATAGAATTGATTGCATAAACATAGTTATATATGCAGGAACATTCAAAGAGTAAACAGGTATTAAGCAAATAAAATTTTAAATCATCAGAACCATCATGCATGCATATAAATCACACTGTAGGACAGCAACTTGCAATTGTATTGATATCTTTAGCCAAATCCATAAGTACATAGCTTCTGCAAGGAGAGCTTACAAGTCTGATACAGATGCCTTGTGGAACAGAAAGGTAAGTAAGAGAAACCTAGGAACTACAGAGATATCATGCCCGATCTCCTTCAGTCGCTCTGCATTCCTTCTCCTGTCGCATCTTTCTCTTTCGGCCGGGTGACTGCTATTTATTCACCCGCTATCGTAACTGTTAGTTCCTCTTTTCGTTCTTCTTCAGTTGCTTCCGGCTTCTCTCTTGTTGTCTGTGTGTTTTGCTTTCTATCTTCTACTGTGTATTCTCTTCGTCTGTACTCATGCATCTGCTTTCTTCAGCTATGTACCTGTTCCCTCGCAACTTCGGTAGCTCCGCTTCTTTCTGTAGTTGCGACTTGGTTGCGACTACCATGTGTCTTCATCCCGCAACCCAAAATCTGTTCTTTATTTAAAATTCAAAATATTCAAAATGAGTTTTCAAAACAAGGGCCCCAAAAACCATCTCTTGTATCTGCAATTTTCCTGAAGTTTTTCATAGTTTGGGTCTTGTCTCATTACTTCTTGGATTAATCCTTCAATATCGAAGTTTTCACTACTCCCAACACTATTAACATTTTGACAAGAATTTCTACTTAAATCATCTGTAATCTTATTTTCCTTCCCCTTAATATGTTTGATCTTCATGTCAAACTCACTAAGGAAGGACAACCATCTAGCTTGTCTAGCATTTAAATCAGGTTGTGTGAAAAAATACTTTAAACTGATGTGATATGTCGTTAATATAAACCTAACAGATAATGTCTCCACAACTTCAAAGCATGTATTATAGCAGCTAGCTCTAAGTCATACACACTATAATTATGTTCATGTTTCTTTAGTTTTCTTGACTCATATGCTATTACTAAATTTTCTTGTAGTAACACTCCTCCTAATCCCTCTCCACAAGCATCTATACAAAATACAAATTCCTGATTTGGATCAACAATATTTAGAATAGGAGCAGTTGTAAGTTTAAGTTTTAACTATTCAAAACTATGTTGACATTTTTCTGTCCACTCAAACTTTGCTCCTTTCCTCTGTAGAGATGTGATAGGATATGATAAGGCTGAAAATCTCTCTACAAATATCCTATAGTATCTTGCAATTCCCATGAAAGATCTTATAGAGGAAACATCAGTAGGTACAAGCCAATCTATTATAGCTTGTATCTTTTCTGGGTCCACTGCTAATCCTTTATCTGAAATTATATGGCCTAAGTATTGAATTTTATCCTTGAAAAATTCACATTTGCTAAGTTTATCATACAACTTATGTTCTCTGAGTGTTTGTAAAACAATTATGAGATGTTCTTTATGTTCAGCTTCATTCTTAGAATATATCAGAATGTCATCAATAAATACTAGAACAAATTTCTCCAAATACTTACTTAAGACACTGTTCATTAAACACATAAAGGTAGTAGGTGCATTAGTTAACCCAAAAGGTAGGACTACAAACTCATAGTGTCTATATCTTGTTCTGAATGCATTTTTACTTATTTATTCATCTTTAATTCTCAGTTGATGATAGCCTATCCTTAAATCAATTTTTGAAAAGATTGTGGCTCCTCTAACTTGATCAAATAGATAATCTATTCTAGGTAGAGGATATATATTCTTGATTGTCAGTTTATTCAGTTTTCGGTAGTCTATGCACATTCTAAATGTACCATCTTTCTTTTTGACAAATAGTATCGGTGCTCCCCAGGGGGATACACTTGGTCTTATATAGCATATATCTAACAACTCTTGTAGTTGCATTTTTAACTCCATTAGTTCTGGGGTACTCATTCTGTATGGGGCTCTAGAGATTGGTGTAGCTCCTGGTACTAATTCAATTGAGAAATAAATTTCTCTTTTAGGGGGAAGATGAGGAATTTCATCTGGAAACACATCCTTGAACTCTCGGATGACTGGTAATTTTTCTACAAGCTCATATTCAGGTTGTTGTCCCAATTCCTCCACATGTACAACATACAGTTGGCAACCTTTTCTTGATGTTCTTTTCAATTGAAGTGCTGAAATTTATCTCAATGATATGGGTTTGTGTTTCCCTTTCACTATCACAAGTTTTCCCTCACCATCTATATAGTGTATTGTTTTGTATAAACAATTTAACATAGATTTTTGTTTTTCTAATGAGTCCATTCCTACCAACACATCATATGAACCTAGAGGTAAAATATTTAAATTCAATTCAGTTTCATACCCATTTAAATTTATAGTTGTTTTTGGTAATTTATGAGTCATTTTTCTTTTTGTTCCCGTGGCTAACTAAACTAACCATGCTTGCTGAAATTTATCTGACTTCAAATTGAATTTTTCCACAATTTGAGGACTTATATAACTTAAAGATGCACAGAAACAGATTTTTCAGCAATCATACCTTCTATTTCGACCATAGTGGATTGGTGTTCAACTTGACAATCTTCTAGGGAAGCACTGATTTTGAGGATGTTTCTTGCCACATCATTTACAGTAGTTGCCTCTCTCAGCACTTGTATGTTCTGAATGTTTCTGTGTGGAAAATCTCTCAGCAGATGAGGTTCTCCATGACCCCAACACTTTAGAGGTTCTCTTATTTTAACAGTTCCTTATCTCTTATTGTTTCCATCTATCTGTTTAGATCTTGTTTGTGATTGAGCTGGGTGATTCTCTCCAGTTTTGGTAAACTTCTTCCTTTGGTGATTTCTCCCAAAGTTCTTTAAGTATGTTGGTTTTGTTCTTTTTCCACTAGAGTCACCCTTTTTTTTGTTCTGCCACATTTTTTCTTGTTCACTTCTACCTTTGAACTGTTGATAACACAGTCTTGTCTTACACATCACTTCATCCATTGTCTTGGGATTATCAAATTCTATCCTCTCCTTGTAGATAGTAGGTAGGCAGTTTAAAAAGTGTTGTACCTTTGCCTTCTCTTCCCTTATATAAGGTGCATAGCGAAGCAGGTTGGTGAATTTGGTAACAAACTCATCAATGGTGAGTTGTCCCAAACTAACTTCATGAAACTCTTTGGCTTTATCATCATAATATTGTTCATTCAGATATCTATGTTTAAATTTGATTTGGAAATCCTCCCAAGTGACAGTTTTCTCATCTATCACATGCACCATTTTGGTTTCCTCCTACCACAAGGTAGCCTTCCCTAGTAATTGGTAAATAGCCAACCTAGCTTTCAAGTTACTTTCATACTCATAAACTTGAAATTACTTTATCATGTTTAGAAGCCAAGCTTCCACATCTTCCTCCTCTCCATCATAGGAGGGAGGCTTGATTTTTTGGAATTCACCTTGTAATTCCTTGTTCCTTCTAGACTGTTGTCTAAAGGCTTCATCTTCCTCAGACTCTTCTGAGTGGTTTGTAGTTCCCTTTCTCTTTGTCCCAGAACCTTCACCTTCATGACCGTTTCGGGAGGTCAATTCCCATATTAACCTTTCTTGCTCTTCGCCAGCTAGCGATAGCCTTTCATTGTATTTTTTCAGTTGCATCATTTCTCTTTGCATCTGATGCATCATATCCATCAATGGAGCATTAGGATTTGGTGGATTTTCTGCACCACCCAGATCCACATACAATTCATCTCCTTCACTCATGTTTTGCAGCTCTATGCTTCTGCACTAATTCACTGTACACAAAAGTAAACATTAGTGAAATTTTATTTTAATAAACAATTTATAGCAACAAAATTTCTCTATGGTGTGAGCACACATTTTTGGGCCAGTGTTTTAACATGGGCTTTAATACCATTTGTAACATATCCATCTCGACATAATTTTTTTTTTCTATTTATAGCGCTAACACTAATTACATCCCATGGACAGATTATTGTTTGTCACATTCTGACATACATCCACCATCAATAATTTACTTTGTTATACTTTTAAATCTTTCAAAACTTATTCATATACTAGTTGGAACTAACATCCCACTTCTAAACTTCAAATGTGACTCTACATCTAGAGAAATTCCAATTTATTTTACATGGAAGTTAATGGAGCAATAATTAAATCCTACTTTCATTATTATTAACCCATTCTTTTACATATTAATCTCTTGCTACACCTAATTAACCTATTCCTCCATAGTCATGTATACATTGGATTAACTTTGGTTAACAGTTATGGACTATCTCTACTTATATATATATATATATATTTTCATAAGGGAATATATATTTGTTTTGTATGGTCTCATTTCTAATTGATATAATTTTTCACATACCCATTATTCCTCTATATGAACCTTATGAAAGCTCGATCTTACTTCGAGGACTAAATCATTCAAATCATGGATCCACAGTAGAATAACGAGGAATTTACCATCGAATTCAATTTTAAATTATATCACATTAAATCTAATAGCTCGATCCATGTACCACGTACCTTGGAAGATATACTTGCAGGTTAGCTTTATACGTAATCATATTGCATCTACAAGTTACGAATTCTTGCATTGTAGTTATATAGCTAGTTTTGTTACAGGCTTCACCACGTTACCAACGTTAAATACATTACATGAAGGTGGACTTTTCTACTTGTTCCATTTAACACCTAATTTATTTATTGAACTCCTACTTGGCATTCACAATTGAGAATTAGGTTTAGGTATAATCCACGACACTAGGTTTAAACACGTCATTCAATTTACATTTATTGGGTTTTAATGAGATTGAGTTCCGTATCCCAAATATATCAAACTCCTGTTGTCAATAATTCTCGGGATCGATACTTATTAAGTTACTAGTACTTATTCACATGGCTCGTCAGTGGCTGAATTGAAATTTTCAATCCACGTGAGTTCTCTCGATTTCCGACACCTAAACGGTGAGGATCCTATAGGAGTTAGGTTTAGGGTTTACACTTAATCTTTTTAATTCAACGAGTCTCTTATTGCGACCCTTTTTACTCTACTCTGTGTATTAGTGGTTGGTCTATCAATTTCTTTACTTCTCAGCTTTGTCACGAATTTCATTTTTCACCATATGGGGGGGAAAGAACTCCATCCACTACTCTACTCATGGAATAAGACGTCTCGTCTCTCACTCAGGTAATCATTCTTCTGTCACCTGGATTTTAATTTTTCCACTCTGTAATTTAAAGTGGAAAAGTTGAAGGTCATCGTTTTAACTTTCCATTCATATATCCTTTCTAGTTTATCACGCTCAATCTTATTTCATTGGTTTGGTTTAATTACAAAGAAAATTAATGCATTTCTTGAAATTGAGTAGTATTGCAGAGGTGACGACATCGTTTGGTTACGACGTTCCTCTCCTTGGAATTTCTAGTTTGATGGTGTTACCCAAGCTTCAACTTCGATCAGTAAGTTTATTAACCAGCTGAACTCTCACGGGGTAAATCGTTTCTTTCCATACTTTTGTTTTCCTCTTTGTCGTTTTACGAATTAAGGATGGAAAACTAACTGATTTACTTATATCTCAAATCCATTTCACTTATCGCTTTAACCATGTAGATTTTTATTACTATGAAAACTAATCGGAGTCATGGAGTTTATTCACGAATTATGTTTCGGTCCTAATGGTTTGGGCCTTTCGATTTCACCAAATTCTTCAGGTAACTTTATATATGTCTTCTTATATTCTTCACCCTTTACCCCATTTCGTTTATACTCTGGCTACAATTTCCTTGACTTAGCTTTTCTTATATATTTATTAGCCATTACCTATTTCCTGTAGTGGCGTTGTTTGATATTAATGGAGAAAACATATTTCCTTTTTGCTGAATGAAAATTTGGGATTATTCCCTACATAGAGGTTTCTAATGTCTAATTCACCATTTGTGGATAGATATGAATTCTTTGTGTTAACATTGATTTGGGAAGTATTATCCTCTTTTCCACAATACTATCTTTATTCACGTATTACCTGGAAAATTTCAATTTCTACTTTATATTTCTCTTAAGGCTGTATCGCCTTCATTTTCTCATAAGAGTATAATTATTGTGGTTATACCGTTTTCATGTTGAATTCCTACTAATTACTCTGCTCTTAGTTTGGTATGACTACTGTTTATAGTTATATTTATTTCTTACTTAATTAGTACTCTTAATTGTTTTTTGTAGTTATACAACAGTCTTCCTTCATTGTAATAATTAGTTGTCTCTTGTTGTTGCAGGTCATACATTTCCCTGCCATACGTAAGGTGATTCCTTACTCCTTTTTATTTTCAAAATCTATTTTATGTTTGCATGTAAAAATCAAAAATAATTCCTAGCTTGCCATTTTGTGCAGGTATTCTTTACATATTTCTGGTTTTGCGAGAGGCTGATAGTCTTTCTCTTTCAAGCATAACTGTAGCCTTTTTCCTATTCAGGTTGGTTCAGTAACCTGCTTGGAGATTTTTGATATATCATCTCTTCATCTTTTCCAGAGAGATTGTACAGTCTATTTTATATGGGACAGAGTTTCCCACTTGTATAAATTAATTGCACCTAGGTTGAATTTGGACTGTATAAAAATATGGATTTAAATATTTTGATTTAAAAACTCTGTAATATATGGGATAGACTCTTTTCCCTTTTATGAGGTTATGTTGATGACTTAGATGTAATACATATCTAGAAACAATTTATAAATTCTTCCTTATAATTTATTAATATCACTGTCTCTTATTATGTATCAGTTCTTGTATTACTTTATTCAGTTATACTACAGCATAAGATTTTATTAACTTTACTAATTCCACATTATTTGTAATGCATATTTGTTTCCATTCTATAGTAGTTTTTTTATAGAATTTATTGCTTTGCAAAATAATACTACAACAGTAATGTTATTCAATAATAAACTTTGAGAGCAACCTAACCTCATATTTATTAAACATTCATCCAGGTTTGGACATTCTGAGAGTTTGGTGCTCTTCAGGTCATTGTCTGTACAACTATACAGAGACCGTTTATATTTATTATAGACTACTCTGTCCAATGTACATACCTAACAATTTACTGATACTTAGTCCTTTTTACTTGTCTTTATGGTACAACCTCTACTCATGCACATATTTAATCAAGATAATATATACAAGTTTACTTCACCATAACAATCATAATACTAACATTCTAAGTTAAAATGAATTAACTGGTGCATACCACTTAAGGTAGACTAGGTTCCACCCAACCTTTGAGCTCTTTCTCCACAACTCTCCCTGAGAAAAGATCAAATCTTCTAGCTATAAACAACCTCTTGTCTATCCTGAATCTGCTTATTTAAGCCTGCTTTCCCTTCAGCTTGTTTCCTTAACTGCATCTAGTTAATAATGATGTTTTTTTCCTTTTTGCCTAGGCTTTCCTTTTGTTTCTTTCACAAAAGTACTTTAAAACTACATTTTTCTCTTTCTAGTTTTATTCCACCTCTTCCCAGTAACTTTCCTCTTTACTGGGGTAGATTTTTATATTTTTATCTCCAATCTAATTTTTAATATTTAATTTATTTCCTCCAAGGATTTTTGGGGAACTGGGAAAGTCTTATGAACCTTATCCATCCTCATGGATTTGGTTTCCATATCTCTAATCATAATCTAGTCTTTGCATAATTAATTCTATTTTTATTTTATTAAATTAAAATAATAAAATAAATCCACAATAATTGTTTTCCTTTGGGGTCCACTTTATCCTTTAGGAATTGTTCAAATGTCTAATAAAAGCAGAGAAACTGGGGATATTACAAAGTCACTGGAAAGCAGCTAAAAGAATACTTCGATATATTCGAGGTACAATTCAGTTCGAGATTCATTACAGTGTAGGAGCATCTCCATTGTTGATTGGTTTCACCGATTTTGATTGGGCTGGTGACCCTGATGATCGAACGTCTACTGCATGTTATGTATTCACTCTTGGTTTAGGACCTATTACATGGTCTTGTAAGAAATAACGTGCCATCTCTCTATTACACGGTCTTGTAAGAAATAAAGTGCCATCTCTCTTTCTTCGGCAGAATCAAAGTATCGTGGTGTTGTTGAAGCCAACAAGGAAGCCCTGTGGCTTCGTCAGATCCTGTTCGAATTTTTTCTTCATCAACATCATCCAACTACACTTTGGTGTGATAATCAGAGTGTCATTCAGATCTGAAAAGATCCAGTTCAACATCAGCACATGAAACACATTGAGCTACACATACACTTCATCGGAAATCTCATTCATGATCGTGTTCTTGATGTGAAGTATTGTTCAACCAATGACCAAGTTGTTGATATCTTTATAAAGGCTCTCATTGAAGCTAAGTTTACCAAACTTTGAACTATGCTTGGAGTTCAGGAAAGTTATCATTAAGGGGGGATAGGCTCTAATGCCTCTATTTTGTCACCTTTATAAATCCTTCAATCCTATCCCAAGTTGTTCTTAAGGGGGATGTTAGGATATTCCGACGCCGATGAAATAGTTAAGTATAACTTGGTCTAGTGTAGAGTTAGGTAAAGTGTGTTTCTTTACTATGTACATTTGTAACTTATAATCTGACGATCACAATATGTAGTGATTTGACGGTTCACTGTCTCCTCGATATTGCCGACACTTGATCCGTGGCTTAACACCCGATTGGTCCAGGATCTCTATTTAAAGAGCATGGAGGGTCATTTTTCTGGTAACCATTTATGAGAGAAACTCGTGTAAATTTTATTTCTTTATATTAATAAACTGCCTAAAGTGGTCGTGTTGGCTCATGTCGTGGACAGTTTCCCTCTTTGAGGGTTTTAACCACGTCAAATACCAGTGTACTAATCTATGATTTGTTTGTGAGCAATGACCTTTGGTGTTTGATCTAAGGAACTTACCGTGTAAATTCCTACAGGTACCCCAAAGAGGTTTTCACAATTAGGCTTGCTCATATTTGTTAGCTATAGTATTTTTTTATTAAATACCATTGACAACTTTGTTAATGTTGGTGCTTGATTTGGCCCTCTTTTAGAAACTAGTTATCTTCGTAGATTTTCGAGACGTTTTCTTCATCATATAGCTTATTGTGTATTCCTATTGTCAAATTTGTATACTCAAATCTTCATAACAGTATATTTATGTTTTCTTATGCATTAAGATTGTTGATATAATAGCCATTATAACTTATAAAAATCATTATAACATTAAATGAAAAATTTGAAATTTTAATTTTAAATTAATAACGTTAAAAAAAACTTTATAAATATAAGTTATAATTATTATCATAATAATTAGCAATTAAATAATAAATTGAAAATAAAAATTTAATTATTAAAAACTAAAAATCAAATATATATCAAACTAAATTAAATAAAAACTAAATATAAAGAAACATAATAAAAATTAAATAAAAATAAAAATAATTGCAGAATCTGGATTTTCCAGAGTATCATAAAACATTGGTTGACATTTCGAATCCCAATGGGGATCCATCTTCAAGAGGAGAATGAAGAATAAAATAAGATTGCAAAAGATCAAGTTATAAATAGTGAAAGAAAATCCAAATTCTACAATTAACAACAACCACCACAAAAGTTTGAAAACCATAAAAATAAAAATAATTAAATATACCACCTAAATTAAATAAAATATAAATAAACTAAATTTAAATAAAATATATGAATTAAATATATAAAACAAATAAAATATAAAATGACTAATACAAACCTAAACTACTCTAAACTACCATTACCTCATAAGAATTACATTCAATGTCCATTCAAATCTTTAAAAGGCATGGGGCTTAGGTATTATAATACCCCTTTAAATTTGACACAAAAAATTTAATGCTACGTAGCTTCGCGAATAAAAGGTTCGAGTCATATGTGACTCTGACAACTCAATGGGTCCAACCAAAAAGAACTACAGCCTACTCATTTCCCACCCAACGAAGAATATCAAACGTTGGATTTAAAATACGGCCCAAACTTCATCAAGCCTCGGTTACACCTTGTTTTCTCTCTCCTAGCCTGCGTTTTAAGAATTTTTTTTTTTTATGAAAATTTATTTTATTCTATTGTGTTATAATATTAAAATGTATTATTTGATATTTATATATATGTATAGTTTAATTGGACCAAATAGATTTTTTACCTTCATCTATAAAATTCAGCAATATAATTTATTTCATATCCATACTTTCTAAAGCGACTAGAATGAGAGATTTCATTGAATTTAGATTGGCAGTTTTAATTAGTTTATGACATTAAATATTAAATATTTACTTGCAATAATTTATAAAGAAATTATATTCATCAGAATATTTTTTTTATTAAATTTTATTTGTTTAGGGTTTAGTAGTTAAATGTGTAAAACAAATTGATTTAATTTGATTAAACCAAAAAAACTATGCACACATAAATTATTTAATCTTTTTAAATACACGTTATTAAAAAATATATATATATATATATAAATATATATATATATATATATATATATATATATATATATATATATATATATATATATATATATATATATATATATTATAAGTTGAGGCCATGATGATACATGGTATCCATGTCTTATTTGCATATTTAATCTAAATATTTTTCAAACCAATTTCTCTTTATTTTATTTTTCTCTATTTTATTTTATTTTCTTTATATAATTTTATGTTGTTTATCTCTGTATCTTGGTAATTACTAGCAGGTTGATGATTGACACGAACTTTATTAATTTGTTGTAATTTTTATTGAACTTATTTATTTACCAATATATAGTATTGGTAGAGTTAATGTGTTAGTTATTTGTTTTATTGAACTTATTTATTTATTAATATATAGTATTGGTAGAGTTAATGTGTTAGTTATTTGTTTTATGTATTGTGTAAAGTAGTTTAATACATGATATTACGTTACTTTGTATTTCTCATATGTGTGTTTTCTTTAATTTAGCCTTGAGTTATTTATTTTAACTGTGTACTTTATTATTTATTCTAATCATGGATCATATATTTGCAAATATTTTTTTTCCCCCGAAACTAAACCATTAAAACTTTTCATTTCCTTATATCATTAGCCTCGCCTTATTATTTTTGCTTTAAAGAAAATTTATTTAATTAACATTATTACATGGAATACCAGCCGAGTTGAAGGGAAGCCAACTCCTGTCACCTAAAGCAGGAGGATTTTTAGAACCCTCAGTGAATGTGTTATTGATTTGTTGTCAGTTACAAGATGATGAGCTTAGTGAAAAGTAAGCACCTTCACTAAGTGGGGCCCATAGGCTATTTTTAGGTGTATGTCTATTTTTAGACATGGTGAGCATATTCTATAAGTTGCAGGATGTTATATGTAGATGGTTGGTCAAATGTTGAAAATAGATGAAATTTTATTTTAGAATATTCGGTGAAGTCTATTTATAGATCGTCAATCTAAAAATAGGTGCATGTCGATTATTATTAACCCTTAATAATAATCTGACAATAAACATCAACTTATTCTCTTGGAGCACTTTATTTCAGTGAATAGATTTGGCAAATCAGTGTGCTGAAGGAATTACGCAATTCCTAGGGTTATTGGTGGCTCATGCATGGAGGACTCAGTTAGAACTAAAGTGGCAAAGTTATGACAGAGTTGGAAGAGTAGTTACAGGAGTTGTTATTAAGTTTAACTCAATTAAGTGAGTTAAACTCAGTTGAGCTAGTTGTATCTAGTCTAACTGAAAGATACACTAGTGAGAGTTTAGTGAATTAATTCACAACTAATAACTCACTAACCACTGAACGGAAACAACAGTTAACTACAGTGTGTGTCAGTTCCAGTGGAGACCCAGTGGAGAGATAGGTGAAAGGGTGAGATGGACTATCCGTTGGGACTATAGTGATGCATTCAATGCATCTGACACACATTGGAGTTGATAATGAGGATTGCGTAGTCAAGGCAAGGCCAATTCGAATTCATTCAGGGGTCTTCTTCGACGGGGGATTGCATAGTGGACGTACGTGGAGGCAAGAAATTGGTGCATAGATATGCAAATTTCGTGACATGGCAGGTGTAATGACAATTGATTATCTTGAGAGCTTGATGTACACTAAGCTTGAGATTATTACATGATTCCATTGATATACATAATATGATAGTTGGGGTTTTCAGCTTTAAGCTTTCCCGGGATTAAAAAGCTGTGTTATGTCTTGATTTATTCACATGTGTTTGCAATTGAGTTTTAAATTTCCGCAAGTTTAACAATGGAAGGATTCTGTATTTAGCAAGAAGATAAATATTGTTAGATCAGGAGAATCTAGTAATACATCAGTATTAATAAATTTCTACATGGTATGAGAGCAGTATTGATCACTAGAGATTGCAATTGTGAATAAGTGCTGAGTTTTGTGCTGGTGGACAATTCGAATTTGCTGCAGAAATTTCTTGGTGCGACAGTTGAGTATTCATTGAAATGTATTTCAATGGGTTGCGATTGGAGTATGCCCTTGAGGGTAGCTCGAATTACATATCCTGGAAGGATAGGATGGAGGCGGTGCTTGAAGATAATGGACTGAAGGAGTTCATTGATAGCGATGTTCCTAAGCCTGCTTCTAGCGATGTTGCAGGACTTGACACATGGCAAAAGAAGGTAGCAAAGACAAGAAGAATTCTGTTGGAAGGTGTGAAGGACCATATTATTTCAAGCTTTCATGGGAAAGCCACTCCATTTGCAATGTGGAAGGCTTTGACAGATCTTTTCCAAAGCAGCAATGACTAGAGGAAGTTGGCGCTGAAAGATAAGCTCAAAAAAATAAAAATGGAGAAGGGCGATAGTATTCCAAAATATCTCATGAAGTTTGTCCAATGTAGGGATGAACTGCGATGTGTGGGGATTCTGGTTGAGGATGATGACTTCGTGAGCTTGGCTCTCCTTGGGCTTCTGAAGAGTTGGCATAGCTACGAAGACTCTGTCAATGGACGGGAGAAACTGTTGGGTTGGGAGCGACTTTGGTTGGATCTTGTGCAGGAGGAGATAAGGCGAAGTACCAGGGATGGCTCTTCATCGAAGAATGATGATGAAGAGAATTTCACTTTGGCTGCCAAATAAAGGAAAGGAAAGGGGAATAAATCCCATCCAAAATCCGAGGCTAAAGGCAAGAAGCTGGATTTGTCCAAAGTGAAGTGTTTTCACTGTCACGAAAATGGGCATCTCGCCACTAACTGCCCACATAAAAAGAAGAACAAGAAGGCTGCTAGAGCTGCAGCTGGAGAGGCCTTAGCCTCGCAATTTGAACTTGATTTCTCTTTGATCGCATGCTTGGTTTCAAGCTCAATGGGATCGGTGTGGTATCTTGATAGTGGCATGTATTTCCATATGTCGAGAGACAATGAGTTGTTTAGTGACTTGGAGGATAAGGATCTCCAAATGAAATTAGAGATGGGATACGATGGTAGATACAGTGCAACTGGAATTGGAACCATTACCTTTGAGAGGGAGTCAGGTAAACCATTTCTGTTGAAAGATGTTATCCATGTTCCAGGTCTGAAGAAGAACTTGGTCTTGGTCTCAATGTTGGAAGACAGAGGTTATGACGTTGTTTTCAGCGAGGGAAAAGCTTTCCTTCGACATAAAACAATAGGTCAAACCAAGAGGATAGGGATTCGAGTTAAGAATCTCTACAAGCTGGAGGTAGATGGCTGCACTGCAATGATGGGCAAAGTAGAAGAATTGGTGAGCCAGGATGAGGGCGAATTGTGGCACAAGAGATTGGGCCATCTTCACCATGGCACCTTGAAGATTTTGCAGCAGATTTATACTAGACTTCCCAAGGGTACTCTTGCACAGTCTGATCAGTGCAAGGGATGTAATATGGGTAAGTTTGTGAAAACCACCTTTCATGAGAAGGAGAACCGTGCTTCGGTGATCCTGGAGAGAATTCACACAGACGTGTGTGGACCTTTCTAGGTTGCTTCAATAGAAAAACACAGGTATTATGTTATATTTTTTATGACTATTCTCGTAGATGCTGGATATTATTCATGCAGAAGAAGAGTGAAACATTCTCAAGTTCTGTGAGTTTAAAGCATTGGTGGAGAAGGAGTCGGGGAAGTAAGTGAAGGCTCTGCAAAGCGATAATGGTGGTGAATATATCTCGAACAAATTCAAAGACTTCTGTAGCAAAGAAGGAATTCGAAGAGAACTCATAGCACCTCATAACCCACATCAGAATGGGGTCACAGAGAGGAAGAATAGAACGATCGTGGGTGTTGCACGAGCTATGCTTGAGAGGGAGCTAGACTTGCATGCAGAGGAGGAACTACCTGTTCCTAAAGATGAGCCTCCAGATGTGGATCAGCCATGGGAGGAAGTTCATGGAGTGGAGGAGTCCACTCACGCAGATCCAAACATCAGAACTAGCAGAAAGTGTACCACAGAAGTTGAGAGACTGAAGCTTGATGCGGCACAAAATGTAGAAGTCCCTACATCACAATGCAGAAAGAGACAGTCACCTGGCCAATTTACTGGATACATGGCTCTTATGAGCAAGTGTGTCATGACAGAGCCATCTTTTTTTGAAGAAGCAGCACAGGAGCCCACATGGGTAGATGCCATGTTGGAGGAGTATGACTCCATTGTCAGAAAAAATGCTTGGGAGATTGTTCCAAGGCCGGTGGGTAAATCAGTGGTAGATTCGAAATGGATCTACAAGGTAAAGAAAGATACTAATGGGAGCATCGAGAAGTATAAGGCAAGATTTTTTTCCCGAGGCTTCTCACAGATCGAGGGGATTGATTATGAAGAAACCTTTGCACCTCTCGCATGGTATTATTCCATAAGGACCATCCTTGCTCTCTCAGCACAGATGGGTTGGCACATTCATCAGATGGATGTGAAGACTATGTTCCTTAATGGGATCATTGAGGAAGAGGTGTACATTGAGCAGCCTGAAGGATTTGAGATCTTTAGCAGCGAGTCACATGTGTGAAAACTCAAAAGAGTGTTGTATGGGCTGAAGCAAGCACCATGTGCTTGGTACACACAGATAAACGACTATTTCACTGGACTTAGCTTCACCAAGAGTGAGGCGGATGCAAACCTGTACCAAATTGTGGTGGAGGGTAAGATTTTAATCATTTTTCTTTATGTTGATGATTTAATACTAATGGGTGATGAGCAGTTGATACACTCATGCAAGGGAGATCTTGCAAAGGAGTTTGAGATAAAGGATTTGGGCCTCCTTCGTTATTTCCTTGGATTGGAAATATGGCAGCGAGAAGGTGAACTATTTGTGTCTCAAGGCAAGTATGCTCAGGAGATACTTGGTAAGTTTCACATGGAGGACTGTAAGCCAATGGATACTCCTCTTCCAGGAAATTGGAGGAAAGAGGATGCTACATTGAAAGAGGTAGTGGATGCCACTATTTATCGACAGTTCGTGGGTTCGCTCATGTATTTAGTTAATACAAGACCGGACATATACTATGCGGTGAACGAGATTTCACAAGCGATGGTTAAGCCTACCAAGCTCTTTTGGAAGGCATGAAAGCATGTCCTGAGGTATCTCAGGGGCACATTTGAGTATGGCTTATGGTACAGATAGACGGATGAAGTGAAGTTGCATGGCTTCACGGTTGCAGATTGGGGAGGCAGCCCAACGAACAGAAAGAGCACACTAGGAGGGGTTTTCAGTATCGGATCTACAACAGTTTCTTGGTAAATCAAGAAACAAAGAGTCGTGGCACTCAGTGCAGCGGAAGCAGAATACATGGCGACAAGTCAGGCTACATGTGAGGCTATCTGGATGAGGAAGATCCTGGTCGGTTTGTTCGGTTCACATTTAGATCCTAGAGTGATACATTGTGATAATCGGGGTTTCATTAAACTCTCGATTAATCCTGTGTTTCATGATAGATCTAAACATATTGATATTCGGTATCATCATATCAGAGATTGTGTGCAGCGGAAGATCATGTTGCTTTAGTACATTCCTACGGAAGATCAAGATGCAGATATTCTGACGAAGGCGCTCGGCAAGAGAAAATTCGAATACCATAGAGGCAGGATCATGGTGAAGGATAATCCCTATCTTGTTGAGAGGGAGTGTTGAGATTCAACAAGATGATGAGCTTAGTGAAAAGTAAGCACCTTCACTAAGTGGGGTCCACAGGCTATTTTTCGGTGCATGTCTATTTTTAGACATGGTGAGCATATTCTATAAGTTGCAAGATGCTATTTGTAGATGGTTGGTAAAATGTGGAAAAATATATCAAATTCTATTTTTAGAATATTGGGCGAAGTCTATTTATAGATCGTCAATCTAAAAATAGGTGCATGTCGATTATTATTAACCCTTAATAATAATCTGACAATAAACATCAACTTATTCTCTTGGAGCACTTTATTTCAGTGAACAGATTTGGAAAATCAGTGGGCTGAAGGAATTACGCAATTCCTAGGGTTATTGGTGGCTCATGCATGGAGGACTCAGTTAGAACAGAAGTGGAAAAGTTATGACAGAGTTGGAAGAGTAGTTACAGTAGTTGTTATTTAGTTTAACTAAGTTAAGTGAGTTAAACTCAGTTGAGCTAGTTGTATCTAGTCTAACTGAAAGATACACTAGTGAGAGTTTAGTGAATTAATTAATTAATTAATTCACAACTAATAACTCACTAACAACTGAACAGAAACAAAATTTAACTACAGTGCATGTTAGTTCTAGTGGAGACCCAATGGAGAGATAGGTGAAAGGGTGAGATGGATTATCAGTTGTGACTATAGTGATGCATTCAATGCATCTGACACACATTGGAGTTGCTAATGAGGATTGCGCAGTCAAGGAAAGGCCAATTCAAATTCATTCAGGGGTCTTCTTCAACAGGGATTGCGCAGTGGAGACAGGCTGTCAGGAGGCAAGAAATTGGTGCATAGATATGCAAATTTCTGCATGACAGTGTGTAATAATTGTTGATTGTACTGAGAGCTTGATGTACTAAGCTTTGTATGAGATTATTACATGATTCCATTGATATACATAATATATGATAGTTGGGGTTTTTAGATTTAAGCTTTCTCGTTAAACAATTGTGTTATGTGCTATTGAATTTATTCACATGTGTTTGCAATTGAGTTTTAAATTTCCGCAAGTTTAACAGTGGAAGGATTATGTATTTAGCAAGAATATAAATATTGTTAGATCAGGAGAATCCGGTAATACATCAGAATTAGTAAATTTCTACAGTTACCAGAACAATCAGAGAACCAACAATTGAACAATTTCCCTTTTAATGTTCTCAATTATACTCTATTTGTTGGATTTCTTCAATGATGAATGGACCTAACCATGCAGTCCCTAAATTATAGGATTTGTATTTGATTTGAATATCATATAAGAGAATTGGATCTCCTTGTTTATATATTTTTTCTTTATGGGGCAATCATGTCATGCTTATTATTGTCTTTTATGAATTTATTAGTGATGAAGAGCGATGAGTAAACATTCTTCTATCTTATTTAATTGATAGAATCTCTTTTTCTTAGCTCTATTATTGTCATGTCACTACAAGGAAAAGACCCTCTAGCAGAGGTTATAAAGGAGGTTTTTAGTGTGATAAAATTGGCCAAAATTGTCAAAAAAACATTTGCTACAACATCTTTTTATGGTTACAGAGGTTTTGGCGGAGCTTTTAACGGAATTTCAACACAACTAAAAAAACTGGGCGGCCAAAGGTTATTACGAATGTTTTTTTCATCGGTACACTACTAAGGTGTCAAGGCACTGGTGCGTGTCATCTAGAAGGTGACCCGGGGCAGTCGAAGGTGCATGCACCGAGCTGTCAAGGTATAAAACCACACTAGGGCGCAGTGTTGGTGATACAGTGCACGGGACCGTTCTAATTGGTCTTGGGATTTTTGCGGTGCCCATAGGTCGTCTAAACACATCGGTACATCGAGTTATAGAAACGCACTGGTGCGCAGTATACGAAAAACACACCATTTGTTCTAAATCGTATTGGTATTTATGTGGTGCCCACAGGTCATACAAATGCCCCGATGCGTAGACTCACATAAATGCACCGATGTATAGCAACTGACATGCACTGATGTTCATTTTGTGTTTTTTATAAACATCAACCTGTGACAATGCAATTATTGTGATTTTTAAAATTCATTATTCATCAAGGGTCGACACATCTTATACTAGTATTCATATTAATTAAATTTTTATTAATGCATTTGAATGTGATGTTTGAATTAATTTGTTATATCATATCATAATATTTTGATTTTTTAAAATTCATTGTTCATCAAAAGACGACACATATCTTATAACAGTATTAATTTAATTTGGATTAATTTGTTATATCATATCATCAAATTTCAGATCTCTTCATTATAATATTTAATCATCCATAAATTTAATCAACATTGTTACATTTCACAGCGATAATGGAGAACGCAATAGAATAAATTAAAACACACACACATATATATATAAGACAACCTTTTTCATACAAAATGGGACAATTATTGGTATCCCATTTTCTTTCAATTGGGAAACTATGTCCATTACATTAAACAAAATGTATGATTTCACAGACAAATATTTAAAAAAATACAACGTCTTGCTTTGATATCCAAACAGAGTGTTCATCATTCTTCGCTTGAACTGTTGTCACTGCTAGAGTTACTTCTATGACTTGGGGTTATTTTCAGGAATGTTTTGTTCACGACGTTGATTGTTTTCTTCTTCTTCACCTTCCATCTACAAACATAAAAATAAACTAAAATGAGTGTATATACATTGGTGAGAATAATGAAAATTGCAATATTAAATAATATACATCAATGTAAATCAAAAAGAAAAATGACATACCATAGCAACAATTGACTCATAAACTACACACATTCTTTCAAAACCATGTACCATGCCATCTTTCAAAATTTCATCTGTTGGCGCAATTCCATACTTTGTTTCCTGCAAGTTTTATACCCCATAACAAATCATATATTTAATATAAAATATTTTTTGTTCTATTAATTATAGATGGAGCTAAGTAAAACAAGATTGATAGATGCTTACAAATTCCACAATTAATTTATGATATGCCAACATATACTCACAACCCATATTTAACCCAATGTCAATCAATTCGTCTGATGGTTCTTCTTTGTATGTTAGCACCTGTTTGAAGACATTCAATGATGACTTTTGTAAAACAGCTTAAAAAATACAAAAGTGAAATCTAGTTAAGTTGTTATAAGGAAGTAACAATTACTCACAAACTTAGATATCAACCCTTTTCTTCCTTGTCGTCCTGTTTTATGCGCTGAATGGGTTCCATTTTCTTTTCTTTTCTGCAAGAAAATACTTGAAAATTAATATTTAATGTTAAATTGTTTATTTATTGTACCTAATGATCTAAAAATTCAATGATTACATATTACATTTGAAGCACGTTGTTATTGAGATGACTCCTCTTGAGATGCAATTTTGTCCATTTCTTTGACCATCTCCTTGTACACCTTTTTTGGACATTCCTACTGGCATATTTCTGATATCAGATCGTTTATCTTTTGAAATTTTCATAATCTTCCTGAAAATGTAACATGAAAAAAAACTATTTAATTTTTATGTTGATATATGAAAAGTGAATATAAAAAAAGTGATATTTATAAATAATTATAGACAATCATTTAAAGGAATATTACTTTTTCATTCCTTCTTTTTTATTGTTGTACGTTTTTGCTATTAAAAGTCTGACATGTCTCATTAACCAATTGTCTGGAAACTCTTCCTATAGTTTAGATAAAATTTGGTTCTTGGAATCATTGGATTGATTTTTGTATTGTAAGTGGAAAGAACGTATATACATTGGTTCCACTAGATCCCTCAAACTTTTGTAAATTTTTTTTCCCATTTCGTTAACCTCCAGCACCACTCCAGATGAGCTAAGGAGAAATTCATTTTCATTTGCATGTTCTATTTTTTTTCTTTTCTTAGAACAACATTCATTTTCTGAGTTGTAGGTCCTTGTAGAACATTAAACATATGTGAATTAATATATTGTTTGACACATGTTATCGAATAATTTTAAGTATATTATTAATGAAAATTAAAAAAAGAAACTCATATTGGATCGATAGTATTTTTTCATTCACCTTATTCATCCTTTTGCAATTTTTCCATCAAGCTTTTATGCTCTTCTGGTCCTAGATCAGAATAATTTTATCGAGCTTTGTCATTGTGTGGCTCTGCATGATACACAGTAAAAAATACATATTAGTTAAACTTACATATAGTTCAAAAATAATATTTTTTGTAAAGAATTTACAAAGAACTTGCCTTTTTTTCTTTTCGTGATGTGTTATCAGTATTTTTGTTACTTGACCTCCTGTCAGCCATTTCTTTATCAATATGAAACCTATACCATATCATTCATTAATATATTTTATAAATAAATTGTCAACTTTTCAAGTAAAATAAAAAAAATCTCAAGAAACTGGTGCGCCATTCATGATGTACGAAACGACGTCGGTGTGTAGTGGTCTTATAAATGCACCGCCAAAACAGTATAACACACCGTACGAGGCTCTGTGTCAATAAGGAGCACCGGTGTGTTACATGTTAACCACCGCACCGATCTACACAGACAAAATATTAAAATTCGTCCGATATTATTTTTTGTAGCATAAATGCCACGCACAAACAAGGGACCACCATATGGTGCTCTTTTTGAACTAGGAGACTTGGTACGGTGCCTTATATGTTACAAGGTGCACCGATTAACAATTTTTTTTTTTTTTTTTGCGAAATAGCACGAGCGCGGTGCGCCGTAATTAAATAGCACACTGGTGTCATATTTACATATGGCACACTGATTAAAAAAAATATTGTTTTTAAATTTTTTATCACACAGTACTTTCGCGGTGCGCTGGGATAATACAGTGCACTGATGTGCTAGGTTATGTAGGGCACACCAATAAAAAAAAAATCTTTTTTTTTTCAAAAATTCACGCAAGGGCTGACATGGATTGGGATCCGACTATGCAAGTCATCCCGTGGGTTGGATGTCTTAGGCCTATATATAGCAATACAAAAACCCTATAAATCTAAAATGAAAAGCCCTAATTCTGAAATCATAGAAACATGGAGAAGAAAGGGCAGAAACAAAAAGAATGTAGGGTTTAGGGTAAAAATGGATTTTTTTTTTAAATTTTATTTTGTTTTTGAAAATGAAAAAGAAATTGAAAATTTTCTCTTACTGCGTTAAAAAAACTGCAGAAAAAGTTAAAAAAAAACAATAAACTTTAATCACGAGATCGTTTGAAATTCTATGCTACAGGGTTTGAATCACCAAACGTTTGGAATTCTGATTTTCTGAATACTTCTGTTCGAACGTATTCCGTTGCTCCATAGTGCTCTCATGCTCTATTGCTCCAGGTATGTCTCCTACAAATCTTTGGCTCAAAATTTTTGAAAAAATAGTGAAATAATGAAAAGTGTTTAGTATTTAAAGAATTATTTTATGAAATTAGATTTTCGAAAATATTTTGCTGCCCATTTTTCAATTTACCAATTTTTTTTCACTTAAAGAAAATAGAGTTGTGCTTTTTTTTGTGTGGTTATTCATCGTCGGTACGTCACTTAATATCACCACACCAGTGCGTCCATTTATATCACATCACTAGTACGCAGTAACGAAAATGCACCGGTGCGGTGATATGTACATTAGCACCGATAACAAGAAGTCCATTTTTAAGGCACCGAAATTACTTTTAGGTGTGTACACCAAAATTTATTATTGATTTTTCTCAAATGCAGGGAGAAAATATCATAATTATATCAAATGGACAATTCTTCAAAATCCAGCTCATTCCATAATATTTCTCAAAGTCCATCGCAGAGTTCTCCCTATCTATCTTGAGATGTAATATTTACTTCAGATTTTATTTATATTTTCATTATCTAATTGAATTTATGTTTTTTATCCATGTCAATCATGCACAACTTAATTAAATTTATAATGTATACAAATTTGCAGGTTCGTGCAGATTCAGAATCAAATGCACAAAATATTCAAACGTCAGAAGCTCTTATCAGGAGCAACATACTGCAAGGCGCATTTGGTAGATGAAAATAGACAACCACTTCACCCTCCCAATTGTAACAATATTGCATCTTCTAGCCACAATCCTGGGACAACGATGGTAATAATTATAATTGTTTGGTATATTGATTAATGTAATTATTTCAACGTCAAAAAAATTAATCATGCAATATTTTCAACATGGTTACTAATTGATATCATATATTTTGTACTAATCATGTTCAATTTTTTTTTTAATTATTAGGATTCTAGTGATGATGAGCGACCTACCTACCATCTTCCGTTTCACCCCACGATAATTTCGAATCAAGAGAAGACTAAATTAAGAGAAAAAATTGGAGAGGAACGATACCAAGAATGGTTGAATCAACCATCGATTCAATTCCCACTACGTCCAGATTCACCAATTAGGAATGAATACAACAATAGTAGTTCTTCACAAGCTAGCAATGGAGGCTATCAAATAGAGGTTGGTATGGATGATTACTTAAGGGATATGACTACCATGGAGACAATTTTGTTAGATGCATTCCAAAACGATGATCAACTAGGGGATGATGCTCATATCACTGACACCTTTTTCGAAAGCCTTAAATTTTCTTCCACCACCCCTCTCTTTGGAACTGGCGGTCAGTCAAAGTCTACCCAGTTCGGGAGAACGATGTTACTGTACAACTTGAAAGGAAAGTTTGGCTTGTCGAATGCATGTTTCTCGGAAATTTTGAGGTAAGTTACCATAAAGTCCTCCCTTATATAAATTTGAGAAATATAATTAGTACACAATGAACATTACAAATGGTAAATTTTATGAACGTTAATAATTATATCGACATTAATGTACATTTATAATTAATATATTTTTCCATGATCACCAACTACAGGTTATTCAAAGATAAGGTTCTTCCGAGTGATAATGTCTTGCCCGATTGCTGCGAAGAGGCAAATAAATTGTTGAAAATGTTGGGTGTTGAGTACATATCATAGCATGCATGTCCAAATGATTGTATTCTATATAGAGGAGAATATTCAGACAAAGAGATATGTCCAAAATGTGGGCATGACAGGTATGATAAATAAAAAATAAGGGTAAATCACATACTGGTCCTCCTTTTAAGATATTGAGGCACATGCCTATAATCCCAAGGATTCAAAGGCTCTTTCATTGCAAAGAATTAGCTATGTTTCAGGGATGGCATGCCTCATACAGAAGTGAGTTGGGGGTTATGTTAATCCCAAATGATTCAATAGCCATGAAGCATATAGAGGATACATGGCCCAAAAAATTCAAGGATGAAGTACAAAGTCTAGAACTCAACATAGCCATGGATGGCGTCAACCCATATTCCCTCCAGAACACAAACTATTTTGTGTGGCTTGTAGTAGTGATAAAAAAAATATCCTCCCATGGTTGTCCGTGAAGAATGAACATCTTATATTGGCTCTCATATTCCCTAGTAGAAGACAAGTGAAGAATATGGATGTCTACTTACAACCATTGGTAGATGAATTGAAGGAATAATGGGATGGGATAAATTTATACGATGTATCAAGACCCATCGCAACAGGGAGGAGTTTTACGTTGTATGGCATATGTGCTTAAACGACACATGATTATCCAGGCTTAGGAGTTTGCTCTAGTAAATTAGACATTTAATTTATTGATTTGTTTATATACGTAACAATATTCTTTCACCTATTAGATATTTAATTCGTTGTAATTGTTCTGATCTTCATGATATTATTTAACGTGCCATGCATATTAATTGTATACAATAATCTCGTAGGTATTGTAACGAAAGGGTATTTTGGATGTAAATGTTGTGGACCTTTTCTGAAATCTAGATGGTCCAAGGACCTATGAAAGCCAGTGTATGATTGCTCCAGTGTATTCCTCCCAGAACAACACCCTTACAGAAGAGCAACATCCACTTTCAATGGTAAATGAGAGAGAACCCAAAAGCCTCCAATAATGACACCAGCTGAATGGCTTAGATCATATGAGAGAGAGAAGGAAAAGGATTTCATAGAAATGCTCGATTCAAATGGGGAGCCTATGTTCGATGATCCATAATTCTTCGACACCTATGTTGAGAAATTTCCCATTGGGACGAAAATGAAATCTATCTTTTATAACCTCCCATATTGGAGCATCCTAAGATTACCCAATTATTAGATCCCATGCATATATTTAAAAATGTTTCATCTTCTTTATGGAGGCACATATCATCGAAACAAAGTGATACATTGGATATTAGGAAAGATCTTATTACTTCAAACAATAAAAAGAAACATTGGCTAAGACGATTAGAAAGTAGGTGATCAAAGGCAGGCGTTGGTCCCTCTAATTCATGGTATTTCAAAGGAGGTGATGTCCCATGGATTTTTAAAAAATATGATATTTATTTAGCAAAGGAAGTTATAATGGGTGTGAGGGTTCCAACTTCATACGGGTCTTCACTACGACGTTTTTTCACTATGGATGACCATTTGTCGGGGTTGAAATTGCATGACCATTTGAATCTTATAAGAGTACGTATAATGTCAAAAGCATGATTTTATTATTTGTTATATTAAAATTTTTTATCCCATGCGGGGATCATAAAACATAACTAATTTTGTATATTTTTGCACATGTTTATAAATTTGCAGTGTCATTATCCTTTGTTCATGCGTGGGTGTGTGATACATGAATTCCCTCAAGACCTAGGACATGTCATATCTAAACTATCTGCATTTTTATGTTGGATCATGTCAAAGGAGATTCATGTGGCTATCATTCCACCGTGGCATCAAGAGATAGTTGAGATTGTTTGTATGTTTGAGAAGGAACTGCCGATGAGTTTCATGGACTTGCAGGTTCATCTTCTAATCCACCTAGTAGATGAGGTTGAATTATTTGGGGTGGTTTATTGTCGTTGGATGTTCTTCTTAGAGAGGTACATGAAGATATTTAAAGGTTTTGTTCGACAAAGAGAAAAACCCGAGGGGTCTATGGCAGAGGGGTACATATCTTATAAGTATTTCTATTATGCCAGTGAGTACATCAAGCAGATCGAAAAAATACCAGGTGCGGTGATTTGGGACGATGAAAGGGATGAAGACAAAAGAGAAGGAGAGTTGCTCCAAACGAGAGGAAAAAATCGCTTGATAAAGAGTAAGCGACTTATAATTTTTCAAATTTACACAAAGTAAATATTCATGTTGAAATTCGATATAATGTATATTTTGATCTCTATGTAATACATAATGTCGGTTTGATTTCATCAACGAATGCAGAAATTAAAGTAATCAATAAATTTGTTCTTTACAATTTTGAAGCGACACAACCATGGGTCGCATCGTACGAAAAAAAGAGGATGAAATGGGATAATGACAAGAAAGAATTCAAATGGTTGAATGGTAGAAGTGTGCCTTATCCTGATCATTTAAAATAAAATATGCCAAAAATATGCCCCAATAGCTGGGTTGCTAACCAAGTCTGAGAGAAATACGGTGCAACTGGTCGTTACCCGCGTGCTGAAGAGGATGCGCTAAACGTAGGGATTGGATGTAAAAACTCGATAATAATATATTTAATTTATATGTACATTTGAAACTTATAAGACATCTATATTTAATATTTTAAATGTTGGGTTATTATAAGACACATGACACTATGATTTTTTTAACTTTTTTATAACAGGTGCATTTGTTCCCATCTATGTGGGCATATGGACACCATTTTCGCATAGAAAATGTTGATGCTGGAAACATCACACAATACTGTGGAGTGGAAGTCAAGTTCGATCAATCTAGTCGATATAGCCACCGTGATCAAAACCTAGTACAAGGGACGTTAGGTTACGTCGGAAAGATACAAGAGATCATTGAAGTGGATTTCTCTTCTTTCCATTCTATTATTTCTAGGTGCAAGTGGTGCGGCACCTTTGATCGGAATAATGTAAAAAAAGATCGCGATAGTAGGCTGATATGTATCAACTCTAGAAAGATGTGGGATGAAGCTAAGGAGCCCTATGTTTTCCCCAAACACTGCAACCAGGCTTTTTTTACCCAGATGTGTTGGATAGGGATTGGTGGTTCGTATTGAGACACGACCCTAGATCAAAACATATTTTTGAGACCAATAGTGTTATCATGCCATGCGAGCTGGAAGATAATGAGGGTGATCATGAGAAACGAGAGTGATATGGTACATGTGTTATTTGATCATCAATATTTATACTTTTTAAAATGGGTTTTTCGAAACATTATAATACGTATTTTGAATTACTTGGTAATTTGCATTGTGTTAAAGTTAAAATCAATATTTCACTTGATAATTTGCAATTATGTTGATCTCAAAAACAATGGCGTATTGTATAAAGTTCTTTTTTTTGTATGTAAGATCATAATAAAATACAATTACAATTACAATCTTAATTAGAATTAGAATTAGAATTACAATTTTACAATTTCACATATAATTACAATTACAATTTTAGAATTTTACATACAATTACAATTACAATTTTACAATTACAATCATTTCACAATAATACAATTAAAATTTTACAAATATTTTAAATAGAATTAGAATTACAATTTTACAATTTCACGTACAATTACAATTACAATTTTAGAATTTTACATATATACAATTACAATTAAAATTACAATTACAATATTTTCACAATAAATTAAATATTACAATTACAATTAAAATTTTACAAATATTTTACATATAACAATTACAATTAAAATTATAATTAATACAAATACAATTACAATTATAGAATTTTACATACAATTAGAATTATAAATATTACAATTTTACAATATCATGATCATTTAATATTAAATTAATTAATAAACATCACGATCATGATAACCATCGTATAAACATCATATTTGACTAAAAAACACATTCAAATTCGCTAACATCATCGTGATCATGATCATCTAATAAAACACAATTAGCATTATATAACATCATCACAACACAAAAATCAAATATACATCTCATGTGAAATAACTGCTATCGCACATACACATCTATCTGCAAGCTGCACATTAAATGAGCATATCTAACATGACCTAACAATATACACATCATGATGATCACCAACATGTAAATTAAGTACAACTGCAACATGAACATAAAATACATGGACCATACATACATACATACATACACACACAAACAGATATATATATATATATATATATATATATATATATATATATATATATATAATGTCAAAAATAATGTAAATGTCATCTATCAGCTAGTGGTACATCATCAATAGCAGTACTAGTCGAGGCCTACTCAGTCAATGGTGCAGCCTCGACAAATGGATCAAGATCAATTGTCGATTGCTCATCGTGATGATTGGACATGGTCGATGGTTCAGCCTGCTCATGATCATCGTGATTACTGACATGGTCGATGGTCCAGCCTGCTCTTCATGATGACTGCTGATCGATGCTAGTGGAGGTTGCTCATCTGGTGCGGCGCGAGGTGAACAATGATCACTCCCTTGATCATGATCATCAAATGATGCGTCGTTGCTGCTCGTGGACTGTCGATCACGTGCTGCATCTTGACCACACCTATAACGTGCAAGGGTCCTCCTCAGCCATGTAACTAAGGTTCTAGCTCCTACAACATGCTGCATCAGGCTGTACATGTCACGTGGCATGCCTCTCCACATATGTACCAGCCTACCATTGGCCTATATGTCTCTCATACTAGTGAGCCTAACTCCCACCTCAACAATCAATGCACAAAGTTGGTCGCCCAACTCCATCCTCAATCTGCTATTAAGCCTACCACGTCTAGTAAAAGGCAATACCGGCGCACCATCAGGAGAAAGTCTCTCTACACCGGCCTCCTGATGATCCTCGACATCTGGCATATTCTGAATCATCTGGATCATGTGGTGGTGCTGGCATGTCCTCGTCATCAAAAGACCCAATGTCTGTAAAATATATACAAGTACAGAACAATAATTAGACAATTTCATTACACAATTTAATAAAAACAAGTTAAAGAACACATTAGAATAAATTTAAATAAAATAGTAATATTACCTCTATCATCCGGTGGCTCATCATCTATGAAGAGGATGTTGGCACACCCTCGCCAATCCAAACCAGCATAAGGACAGGGGACCATAATGAAGGGATGCTCATCAACACTAGCAACTCTAGTGCATCATGCAATATCCTCGTAGAAAACTCAGTCTCGCCCCTCTTGGGCATCATCTGTCTGCACATGTGCATCTGTGCCTCCAACATTTGCCTATGAGGCCACCGAACAAAAGTAGGCCTCATCTCTGGAAACCTGTCAAAAAATGAACAAAAAAGATATGAAGAAAAAGGGAAGTTGACCCTCCCTTGTGCATGAGCATGACATATATATAAGGTTATACAGAACTGTCGCTAAAAAATGGCAGACCACCTGACAAGTCATGGCTCCTATACTAAAGAATCAACATAATATAGAAGCGAGAAAATAATGCATTTCCCATCACTGGTGTGGTGTGAAATGGTCAAAATCAGAAGTGAGAGGCACCTCACCTCCTGACTACCAAATGCACCAATACATAACTGACCTCCGGAGAACTGAAAATCTGAAGGAGGCAATCTATCTGCGTTAATGTATCTCTGGGAGTACACCAAATGACTCCCTGCTACATAGCCAACTGTAACCTCTGGGAATGAGGTAAAATCCACCCCTCTCCTTGATAGCCCTGTAATGAAATATATTTCCTCCTCAGTGGGCGCATACCACTGGTTAGGACCATTCCTAAAAGCTTGTCAGTGGGCATTCCACCTATGGATAAGATGTATCAAAAACACACCATGGCCCTTTAGGGAAGTAGCCTCCTCATAGAACTTGAGGAGGCCTACCTGCCTTAGGAGCCCTTAGGTAGTTGTC
The DNA here is from genome assembly GCA_034641835.2 of Pinus albicaulis. Taxonomy (NCBI): domain Eukaryota; kingdom Viridiplantae; phylum Streptophyta; class Pinopsida; order Pinales; family Pinaceae; genus Pinus; species Pinus albicaulis. Next base: position 779,507,049 of record CM076578.1, read on the forward strand.
GTAATAGGGTGAGGGTACGCATCTCTTTCCCTATCTCGTGCCTCCCACAGGCGAACCATGTTATACTGGTCCACCTGTTGTTGCTGTTGTTCCCTCTCTTCTCTCCTTTCACGTCTCTAAATGATTGAAATATTAAATACATTGTTTTTTTTATTAAATGAGACATGTATTTAGGAATATACATATACAATTTTTTTTGGAAAAAAAAACAGTTGATGTGTCACAAAAAACAAGCACGCACTGGTACCGGTGTGTCTTTTTTTGTTGCGTACTGTTGGCGGTGCACCGGAAAATGTTCAGTGCACCAACGACGGTACACTTGCAAATTTTCAGTGCACCGTTGACTATGGACGATGTCAGGAGTGAGATGCACTGACTAAACTCTACGCCCCGGGGCGCATAGTTTGGTCAACGCACCAACATCTTGACATTATTACATAGTCAACGATGCAGTATTTTACTAGGCCGCACCGCTGACCCTGTCGAAATGTGGAATGCGGTGTGCTGACAAAAATACCCACCCCGGGGCAGATATGTAAGTCAACGTACTGCATTTCTGCTATTCCACATGATCAACGATGCGGCCGGGTAACTGACTACACCACACTTTTTTTTTTAATTTTAAAATAACACGGTGCACCTTTCAGTACCGCCCAAAACCAGTGCAGATACCATTAGCACTGGTTGTGGTGCGGCCTGTAAATTTACAAGTAGCACCGCGAACCAGTGTGAGCCGAACGGCTCGAGCGCACCGCGCGAAAAATATTTTTTTTCTTTTAAATGGTTTATTTTAAGGTAATTTGAAATTCTAATCTACTAAAAGGCTTAATTATGTAAAAAAAAGAAAAATACATGTACATTTGGCCGTCGAGGAGGCATATTGGCTGTAGAATTTGCAAAAGAAAAATTTCCTACCGTTTTTCAAAATTCAAGCTGGAGATTGGTGGGCAATGCACAACAGCAGTGCATGCAATGGGTGCAATGGGAGCACTGATGTCGGGGCGGCTAAGACAAGGATAAATTGCACTAGTTCTTGAGATCTCTGGAGCACTGAGAAAAGTGAAAATTTGGTTTTTGGTCGTAATTTTTTTATTTATTTAACCATGTTCCGGTGCGCAAGGTTTTATAGGCGCACCGATGCGGTTTCTTAAGACAACACCGAGAAGTTTCTGTTTTGGCACGGGGTTTTATGACGCAGTAATGCAGAATCTCTGTAAAGCAGCTACAGTAATAAGACGCACCAGGCGGGTTTGTACGGAGCGCACGGTGTCTGGTGTGCCAATGTTTTGTGCGCACCGGTGCTTTCTCTTATTGAACGCACAAGTGTGGTTTAGGTTGATAAGAGCACCAGACGAAAAACATCCGCAAAACCTCCGCCCGCCAACCTCCTCTAGTAACCTCCGCTAGAAACGGATGTCTGGGGTATTTTTATAAGGGGTTCCTAAAAACATTCGCTAGAGGGTCTTTTCCTTGTAGTGTATCTTAGAATATAGGATACTTTCACAACATTGGTCTAGAAATGTAGTAGAAATCTACCTCTTAGCTATATAGTAATTTAAAAGGTGTTTGACTAGTTGATATTTTCTACATTGTCATGTATGCCCATAGTATTTCTATAAATTTATCATCCCAATCATTGTCAATCCACATATTTTGTAAACCCTTTCTTCATTTGTTTATTGAATGAATTGTATGTTTCATTTGTTGGTAGGAGATATGTTAATGTATTTCTATGGTCTATTAGGAAATTTCTATGTATTGCCTTCATTATATTTTTTTCAAAGTGGGTGCCTTGGTTGTTGATAATAGTTAATTGACAACCAAACCTTCTAATAATATTTTCATATATAAATTTGACAGTTATTTATTTAGTACATGACGTGGTTGGCTCTGCCTATGTCCGTTTTGTTACTTCACAATAGTAATAATGTATCTCACTCCAATTTCCTTTATGTGTTGAAGGAATGGATTGACAAAGTCAATTTCCTATTGAATTTAATAACTATGGTCGGTATTCATAATTAAAAATTTATCCCTTGATGTATATGTAATAATGAATATAATACTTGTTCTTCATGTCAGATTCAAAAGATAAATTTTGAAATTTGAAATTTTGAATTTTAGCCTCCAAATGTAAGGTCGACTTCAAGTCATCCTTAGTGAAGGGACACACCCATTCGACCTCCCATATATATATATATATATATATGTGTGTGTGTAATTCGATCACCTCCTCTTGACACCACCACTCGACCGTATAACACAAGACATCTTCTTATCCAAGCAAAGGGGGAAAAGGACAAGAAGGATGAAGACTAATCCAAAACTTTCTTTCTCTCTTTTGACTTCACATGTGTGACCTTCTCTCTCTGTTGACTTCGTATGTGTGATGCATTTATGGGCATATCTAGCAACAGTTCTGAATTTTTATGGGTTCAATAGGAGGCCAAAAATTCAGCCTAGAAGAGCAGATCGGGGCGAGATAGTTCAGCAACACTGTTACTTGGAAAAAGGGAATCATGACCAGGTTTGACTAGAACTATATTGCTAGTCAGTTTGACATTAAATTTTACAAGAAAAATTAGATGTATCTCTTGTTGAACTGAATAATTTCTCTAAGGAAAAGGTTGTTTGGTTTTCCCCCAAGTGGGTTTTCCTAGAGTAAATGTTGTGTTTCTTGTTTGGTTGTCTCTTTATGATCCTACTATCATTTTGTTTCTACTGTTGAGATATTATGTGTACTTTCTTTATTATGAAAATGAATGCAAGAAAATATTAACTTAATAAATCATAAGAAGGAATTATCAGTTTAGAAGATCCTTGAAAAATCAACATGGTATTAGAGTGTGGGTTATAGAGCGGCCATTAAGGGAAATTCCAGAACAAATTCTAAACCAAGTTGAAGAAAATTTGAAGCTGCTATGAAAGGAAGATCATCTAGTTCTAAGAATAATCAAATTTTAATGAAGTCAAGATTTGATGGTGGAAGTTTTAATGTTTATAGGAATTATAGGGTTGAAGCCCTAAGTTCAAGGCCTTAGTCTATTTTTTAAAGAAATGAAAGTATTCATATTGATAATACAAATGTCGAGGATGCCTCAGTTTGGTTACAAAATGCTGAAAGTCCTTAGGGATAATCTCAAGAAGGTTGAAAAGGCCTCGAGACTAATGGTAGAGGTTCAAGTGGCTTCATAGATGACCTAAGAGAATCTAAAATGTCACGGTTAATGAAAAAGGTAGCCTACAATTTGTTTTTGTTTGTAATAATTTTGTGGTACATTCATGTCACACATTTGACTGATGTTTCATAAGACCATGTCAACATGAAGGCAAGTTACAATCTTGACTTGCATCATTGGAGCATACCTTGTTTAGAGGAGAAGGAACTTGTGTTGGAATATGCCCTGTCTTTTACTTATGTGACTGTGAGTGTATTGAAGATCTATGCCTCTATGTCTAAAGCCGAGGAGTCTTAGGAAGTAGCCAAAATAAGTTTGAAAATATCTATGTCTGAGAATAATCCAGTAAAGTCATCTTTTGTGCATGAATTATACTTTTAATACTTAACTTGTGGAAGGGATTAGACTGACGTTTAATGGAAATTTTGAAGTGTTCTCCTTAAAAAAAAAATTGGCTACCAAGTCTGATAAAATATACAAATCATATTTTTTAAAGGAATTTTTTCCAAGCAAAGCATGTTACACATTGTTTCCATCAAAGCACATTACAATGATGAGATGTTCGAAGACGAGTATAAGGCATGGGAATACCAACATATAAAGAGACCAAAAAACCTATAAGTCTATGGTTTGATGCTTGAATAAAAGGTATGTATCATTAGTCAACTTACCTTCAGTGATTTTGATGAAGATCCAAGGTTTTACTTTTCAAACATTCTTGTAAACCTCGACTAGAGGAAATTATCAACAAATAACTTTGTCAATAAATATGCTTGGTTAAAAAGACTTGCATAAAAGTTGTTTTCATAAGAATCTAAATAGGATTGTGATTTTATCCATATTCAGATCATATGAAAGTATCAAATGTTTGATATGTTGTCGTCCTTGAATAATCCATTAAGGGCAGCTATGAAACTATACGAAATCATTGTTAGATAAGTTGTAGCATAAATCCATCTTGATATTTCAAGAATCAATGTGTAACAACCACTGGTTGATTTTCCATGTAAAAAATATAAGACCAAGGTCATGAGATGCGTATTCCAAGTTGAATGGAGGGAAAAACATCCTAGTGGGTGTCATTTTCAATTTACGTAAAGGAAATTAGAAAAGGCATTAGCAAAGGAAAAGAGGCAGCAATTGAAAATTTATTTATGAAATAAAGGAAAATAGGAGAAAATGAAGGTGAAGATACATATATTTTCATGCAACGGAAATTAGAGGGAAAATGAAGGAAAATGAAGAAAATAGAGGCCCCATTGATAAAAAGGATTATGAGGATCATTTAACATAATTTTTTATGTTCATTCTTGGCTCTCTCATTCATTCTGTCATTCTATCATTCTTTGATACTTTTGCACCCTTAGAGTATTCTTGGAGAATTCTTGGAGCACTTAGGCATACATTGGATTTGGATAAATAAGTAAAAGAAAAACATGAAAGCGCAAGGGAACATGTGGATCAACAACTACAATTGAATAGCTTTTTAGGTAACAGGTTGCATGTGTGATTTAATTATTGATTTATGGATGCATGGTATATGTATGTGATCATTTGGTTATGTGTTGTCATTAGCATGGAGGATTTCTTGGATTGATAGTGGTTTTATCCTTGCCTTGGCATTTCTTGGATAACCATGATATTATGGGTTTTTCCTCTTGATTGTATTTTGGTTGGTGCTCATAATTCCTTATGGTTGTGGATTGGAACAAACCCTCTAGAAGCCCTAGAACAACTTCGGTTGAGTTACTAGTCCTAAATCCTAAGTTGGTACAAACACTATGGAGCCCTTGGTGGGTTGAGTTACTAGTCCCTGGAGTCGGGTTGGACAAACTCTCTAGAGCATTGGAAGCTTGTGGGTTGAGTTACTAGTTCCTATAGCCCTAGACAACTTGGGTAGAGATTGATCTAGTTGGTATTAGTGAAGTTTGGTTGTGAGGTGGAATCAATGGTTGATGGTTGAGGTGGTTTGGCCTCTAGAATCCTTGGTTTTCTTTTTGTTTTGTTTATTCCATGAGATCTCACATTCATGCTTGGAATATGGCACCGGGGTGATTTGCTGAAAGAGAGATTTGGTTTAACCCAATCTATGGTCAGGTGGTACGTGGAAGTCCCTGACTTGGTTGGAATTTCATATGTTAATGAGAGGCTTTTCTATTGTGATCTATAAGCATATGTATTTTTTATCATGGTTATATTATGGCTTAGTTTCCATATTTTCTTTTTGGGTTATTTGTTGGTTATGTGATGTATATTATTTATGGATCTTGACATGTTTTGGTGAATGTATGAATAGATGGATGGAATAATAACTGTTGTTACAACTATGTGGAAAGGACATAGGGCCTTCTTGGTGATTCTCAAATGAATATTAGACTATTATGATAATATATTCATTCATTACCTATAGCTTACATGTTTTACATATGTTTGATGAAATGTTTAATGTGTTCTAGGAAGTCTAGGTCAAGTTTCTGACTTGAGTTTGAATCTTTGGCATTTCCATCAAGTAAATTATTTTTTTGGAAAGTTTTAGGAAGTTCTAGGAAGTGTTCCTAGAGGTTGGCCTGAAAAAGTGGCACTGATCTTGGGAACACATGCTTTGAAATGAATATTTTAGGTCACAACCACTGCGAACTAGGCTTGTTGGTGTGGTTGTAGGCTCACAACCACATGCATGAATTTTCGTGGGTGTGGTTGGGGGTTAGGTCAGTGGAAAATTAGTTCTAGCTCAGAATTTTTTCATCATAGGTTGTGGAATAACTTTTGGGCGACCTAGTGTCTTGAGGGATGTCTATGAGTTGTCGGTGTGTCATTTTGTAGGCCCCACTTCCTTAACTAGATATGGGAGGTCAGTTCATGCCATAGTAACTTTTCGTCTCATGTTTACCCTGGCAGGCCGGTGAAATAGGGTAAATTTGAGAGGGTGGTTACGGAATGACAGTATCACAATTCGGATTTTTGCTCAAAGAAAATCAAAGCCTCATAAGGGAAATATTTGATCAATACACAATATTGAACATTGAAGTGTGATATAAAAAACAAGTTTTTTTCCTTGAAGATGTTGCATTCTGTTAAGAAGCAGGATGTTGAAGCTACAAGCTCTTAAAGTATTAACCCTATTTGTTGTCATGGACCTTACATTGTTAAGTAAAGGCCCTAAAATATGCATTGCATATTTTGATGATAAGGTATGGCCTATGTTGTAAATATGAAATATGGAACAAATACGTTGGACATGAAAATATTACAATGAATAATAGTTGGAGTCCCCTTTCCAGTTTGGAGACCAAATTCATATCAAGAAAAATGAGTCATTTGTAGAAATTGATGTGTCCTTATTATTACTATTACTATGATGAAGGAAAAGCCCTTGGGTTGAAAAAATACAAATCAATGTTTAGCTTAGAATACATATTTATGAGAGTATCATTGAAATTAATGCTAAAGAAGTAACCAAGTATTCTCTCTTGAGAAATGCTTATCACATTTATATAGTAGAATTTATCAGAGATCTCTAATACCTGCCTAAGTTTGATATCAAGATGGAATATCCTTGATTGTTTTTTGAGGCATGGGGAATCTATGGTTTTTGGAAATTTGTATATGGAAAGGAGAATTTGCACATTACAAATTCTTTTGGACTTGAAAAAGGTGTAAAATGAATTTTAGGGTTTGTAAATCCTAGAAAAATGGAAGCATTGGATGCGAAAATCCTAGTGTTTTTGGATAAAACCCTAGATATTGACCTAGATTAATGTTTCCATTGAATGAAGAAACCATAGCTCATGCAAGGAAGGAATGATAGCATGTTTATGATGAGGACGATGTTTATAAATTCTCAATATGGATGCAAGAAGGTTAATATCAAAAGGGATTTGGCATTTTCCTATAATACTCAAAAGATAAGTAATCCATATATTTATTTCTTTATTATTTTTGTTATTGTTTTAATATTAGCCTCTTATCTTTATATCCTTACTCGGTTATAATTTTTCTTCCATGGACTCATAGTGAGGATTACAAGAACATAGCGAAGGTTTCCAAGGCTATGGAGGTAGATGGAAGCAGTGTAAGAGTAAAGAAAAGCTTGTGTGGCAAGAATACTCTCCCAAAATCATGATTTGTGTTGAGTAATATTGTACTAAATGAGATCCGAGCTCAAAGGGAGAAGGTAGATCAACAATTTTGGAGTATACTTTGATTATGTTGAAGAGAATTTAATGGTGACTTCCAAATGGATCTACAAAATAGAGCATGTAGTAGGTGGCATCACAGAGAGACTAGAGGGTTCTCCCAGAAAGAGGGAGAGCATCATGAAAATACATTTGCTTCAGTTTGCAGATACACTTATAATAGAATTATTGTTGCTTATGTTATGGAATTACATCAAATGGATGTAAAGGTTTCTTTTATCAATGAATAAATTGAGGAAGAAGTGTACATGAACCACCTCAAGGGTTTGAAGGACATGAAGGAGTCTCTTGCTTACAAAAGGTCATACCTCAAACTTGGATTGATGGATCAAGTTTGATCCTATATGAATTGTTTATGAGTAAATTATAAGGACTCACGTGTCAGAAGGAGTAGCATTAGTAAAAATATTTTCTTTCGTAATATATAGAGTAATCATGGATTCCTCCGTAAACCTTATTCTAGATTCAAAGGGATTTGATCTTTGAGTTCAAGATGAATAACCTAGATTTGATGCATTACCTCCTTGAAGCATAATACTGAGATCCCTCATATATTTTTACCATGATGGAATTCCAAGCTAGACTATAAAGCTACAGTGACCAACCATGATTCCCACAACAAGATCTGTTTTAGAAAGAGCACCTACTTAGGGTAACCAGAAAGTATCCATGGTGACAGCTTCGGTAAAGGAAGTTAGTTAGTTTATGGTTAAGCCAAGGAATGTGGCCCAACATGTGGTGAAGTACCAACATGATAAAATTGGTCATGGTACATTCAACTATTGTTTGATATGTGTCTCAAACAGTGAAGTTTAACTGCAAGGATTAACAAATTCAAATTGGGCAGAGAGTGCAGAAGGAAGAAAGAGTTCATTAAGATATCGCTTCAGTTTGAGCTCCGTAATGATTTATTGAATGAGAAGGAAGTAGACATTTTTTTCACTCATTACTACAAAAGTCGAGTATATTACAAATTGGTTAGTAAGTTGTGAAGTATGGCTTCATAAACTACTTACAGGATTTTTTAATCAAGTGCAAGTGAAAACCATGATGACATATCAAAGCACGGTGAGATATAGTACCAAGAGATGGTACAAAATGGAGCAGTATGGTTCTATTACTATTACATAGTCAAGAATATTCTTGACAAAGCCTTTATCCCAGAACGACGTTTGTATTCTTTTAGTACAACTTTGGAATGATTGAGCATGTATCTCTTAGCAAGAGGGAGCGATGAAATTGCAACATAAAGTAAAGTCATTCTCTTTGGGTCAGATTGACCTGGAGAATGGTTTGGAGTGTTGATTTGATAGCATAAGGGACAGACATTCTCCCTGTGTAAATTGTGTTGACTGGAACTAGGGAGAATAGTACGACAAAGGAGATTCATTATTCATGTATCAAGTATGTTGACCAGAATTAGGAATAATGGTCCTAGAGTCCCATAATCACTCAGTAGAGTGTGTGTCTTTCAGAATCAAGCTCATACACTCCAAATAGTTTGAGTGATTACATATAACATCAGGCCTGTAATTACTTATGAAGAGTGATGCCTTTGGAGATTCACTGTGAGCCAAAGATATTGACCAGTCTGATGGTGAAATAAGACTCATATATATACCATGTGTTAGAGGGACCAAAATTATCGTGACTAGTTGATGCTAATTATGTACCATGTGTCAAGAGTATTGACCATTATTATGGTGATGATGCACCATAGGTCAAAGTTGTTGACTAGGATTATGGTAAATAAATGTTGTTGATGTTGATGATGAATTGTTATAACCTTTTCTTAGATAAATTTGTCAACAAGAGAACATCAAGATAGCCATTTATCTCTCTGTTGACTTCACACATGTGACAATTTTCTAAGCATATATGGTAGAAGGTCCAAGTTTTTCTACGTTCATGAGGAGGTTGAAAATTTTGCCCTCGCAGAGAAGATCAAGCTGAGACTTTTGGGTACCATTGTGACCTAAAAAAAAGGGTATCCTGACCAAGCTTCACCAAAACTATATTGTTGGTCAATTTGACTTTGAATTTTACAATAAGAATTAGATGTATCTCTTATTGAACGAAAGAATTTCTCTAAGGAAAAGGTTGTTGGGTTTTTCCCCTCGGTGGGCTTTCCTAAGATAAATAATGTGTTTATTGTTATTTGTCTCTTTATGATCATACTAGCATTTTGATTCTACTATTAAGATATTATATATGTTATCACCAAATTGAGTTCCTATTGGGCTGCTTCAATGGTCAACTTGGAGTAACTCTTTCAAACCACTTGCAATTGGAAATTAGCCTTTCCAGTTTGAGAGGGATATCTCAAAAGGATAAATTATATTCAATGAATAACTTAAATGCAGATGGCTAACTATGAATTGGATTGAACGTGTTGTTGTTGTGTAGGTGAAAGATGTAAACAACTATATACCATTGGGCTTATGGAGTCGATATGAAAACTAAGTAAAAAATTAACCTATCTCATGGAAGTTGAGGCAATTATATTCTTATTAAGCCACACATGAAGGATAGAACAACTAGCTATATGTATACAAAAATTTGGAGCATGCCACCATGAATTCCAAGTGATTATACATAATCAAACTAATAAAACATGACATTTACAACAGACTAGGTGTATATAGGAAGTTGGAGCATTTAATCATGGGTTCCAAGTGATTATACAACTAGAACAATGGAGAGAAAATAAAATACTAATAGAAAAAACTTACATAAGAATACACAGAATAATCTCAGGTTTGATATAAAAAAGGCATGCTGCAACTGTATATTTGCTGTAGGGTAAAATGCTTGGGTTTTTGGTTATCGTTAATCCCTCTCAGGGCTTTCCGGTGCCCGAGGCAGACAGTAAGATTAGCTGTATAGTTCACAAAGATGACATATACATGTTCATATTAACTTAAAACCACTTGATAGAATAAGATAGAAGATTACCTCTTTAATGATCTTGGAGTCCTTTTGAGAGCACTAGGCAGGGAAGCAGCGGTTCTTCTTCACCGGCTCCAAATCTTGGTCCTGCAATCAATCAAAGCACCCGTGTAATTTCTAACATAACATATATCTTCTATCAATTAAGCCAATATATAATAAACATTTAAACTATGCACATCTAAGCCATTCATCCCATGCTATATAAGTGATTAAATAATAATGACAATATCAACGCATAGAATGGACAAAACATATACAGTTCTATTGATTTATAAAAAGGAGGATTACAACCGTCGGTTGCACCAAGCCCTCCTCAACCTGCCAATATCTCTATCTCTCAAAGTGGTGATGTCTTGATAAAAAATTTCTCAATGAACCTCTTTGAACTTTGACCTTCACACTACAACAATGATCTCTACTTCACAAGTATGCAAAAACTTTAGCAATCCTTTGACCTCAAACAAAGAGCCTTCAACTCCATTTTATAAGAGATGGAGAGAGCAATCATTGCCCTTATCTTTCCACCAGTTCTGAATAGAAAAAACCAAGATGTTTCTCCAACCTCCATGCTTTTTCCTTCTTTGAGAGTTCAGTTGTTTATGGCAAGGTCCAATAAGAGATCAGTGCTTTGTAGTTTCCTTTTTGTACTGACTCTCTTGTGAGAAAAATCTGGAGATTCAAATAATTCTCCGCCGGTTTTTCCCATTTCAAACTTAAAACACGGGTAACGCTACCCTTTAGTGTAAATAGAGCGTTTCCCTAGCCACTAACATGGCCCATTCACTGATCAGTTGCATTATAACACTCTTGTGTTGTTATAGAGAGGTGTTACCTTGGCAGAAATAGGTTTAATTTAGGTCTTTGTATTCCTTCCATATTTGTCTTCTCCTCTGAGCTGATGAGGAGGTATTTTGACCTGTAACAGATGCCCCCTAAAGTTTGAGGTTAGAGATGGAGACGATGGCCGAAATACTTTACAATGTGTGTAGTAGAGATAAAGAGATTGAAAGACTGAGGAAAACCTGAAACAACAACATATGTCAGAAAATATAGTATCTGCCTTGAGTCGGGCATTCCCATGCTCAATAGCTTAAACAACATGATTTCTCTAGAATAGAGATATGAAGAATCTGTCCACTGATAAGCACAATGTGGAAGTGTCTGTCATAACAGGACCAGGCTGAAGAAGCTATCTCCATAAACAATATCGCAACTTGGGGAAGGGAACACAACTTTAATGATGTAACCTTTTCCCCAAGGTATTGACTGCCGATTCACTTAAATTACATATTCCTCAACATGTGAATGAAGGAGTTGTCGTAAAAAATGTGATAAATCGTTTGATTACCAGTCAATAATGAGAACTGTTAACAGACATGAAGGTGGCCACCGATAATGATGATGGTCCCTAAGATGCACAGTACAATCTAGCGAGTGTGAATAAAATGAGTTGAAGTCGAACACTCATAGAATCATTCGACCAGGAGCCAATGATGAAGACCCCTGATCAAACACAAGACTACCTGCCACTAATGTTTGCAAGTATCTTGGTACTGATGGGTTTCTGGATCAACTTCATAGATAAGATGTTGAAGTCGATAGGAAGAGATCTGTTGAAAGGTAGGCACTGAGGTGTCCTACATCAGTCAACATGAAACGGAAACCAACTGATTTTGTTTATGATTGAGATAATGAAGAATAAATGGGGATGTCAGACGACAAATAATTTCTGGCATAATGAGCAGTTTGGTTGATAACAGGAGCAGTAGATAGCGAGATTTGCTTGACCAATAGAAGGCACTGTAGAAGGGTACTAGGCAGCTGAAGCTTGATGAACACCAAAGAGTGTGTTAGGATTTTACCGGTGCAGGGACACTGGGAGATGAAGGCTAATACTCATAGATGGTAGGGTTCAGCTAACTGCGAAAGAGTTTTATGGGAAGTGCCATGTTCAAGAATTTTGCTGCCAAATCGACCTTTCTGAAATGTAATAGAGGTAGTATCCATTTTGTCCAAATTTTTCCCCGTCTGATTAGGTTTAACGAGTCCAGACGAGTAAACTCGGTGAATTTTTCATATTTAGAGAGTCTAAAAAATATCATAAAAGACAACTCCGTGCCCTGTCTGATTAGGTTTAACGAGTCCAGATGAGTAAACTCGGTGAATTTTTCATGTTTAGAGAGTCTGAAAAATATCATAAAAGACAACTCCGTTGGGGTACCTTTGTCATGTATTGATAACTGGGCAAGGAAAAGGGAGAATAGTAAGCCCTAAACAGTTCATTTTCCGTAAGTTAGTCCATCGAAGCTGGAAAAGTGAGAAATCTATGTTCGATGGACGTCTACCTCATTTTGTTATGAGTACGAGGAGACGGAGTAAACTCAGTACTCTTTGTGAAATTTTAATGAGTCCAACAAAGAACAACACGGTGCCCTCCGTGGAATTTTAACGAGTCACGCGGAGAAAACTAGATTATCTTCGTGAAATTTTAACGAGTCACGCGGAGAAAACTCGGTTACTTTTTTGGTTTAAAGAGCTTTGAAAAAGAGGAAAATAATGGCTCCTTACTCTCTGTCGTGGTAGTTTAACGAGCCTAACAAAGTCAACTCGGGGTTTTTTCAGTTTTATGAGTGAGAAAAAGATTCCTAAAAAGAAAGCTCAGTGCTTCTTCATAATTTTAACGAGTCTGAAGAAGAGAACTCTAGGTTTTTCGGATTAACGAGCAAGAAAAAGACCATACAAAAAGAACGCTTGATATCAACTTCGTATAAGTTTAACGAGTCCAAATAAGGGAACTCGAGGTTTTTCGGATTAACGAGCAAGAAAAATATCGTAAATATAATGCTCGATGCTTCTTCGTGTAAGTTTAACGAGCCCGAAGAAGAGGACTCGAGGTTTTTCGAATTAACGAGCAAGAAAAATACCATAAAAATAATGCTCGGAATTTCTTGATCTCTTTCTCGTCAATAGAAGGATCTATGTCGGGAATTTTCTTGTAAGACCAAGAAAACACATCGCGGAATTTCTTGAAAAGGGATGTGAAGCGCGCAATTTCCTTAGGATTGCAATCTACTCCAATCTAAATATTTTCCACGATACCCATTTTGACCAAGATATCAATGAGCATTGTCTTAGAAAGATTACCCATGTTCCCTTCTGAATCGATAGTTTGAACAGTCGTGTAAGCGAAGGGAACCATATCAAGTGAGTCAAAGGATGGGATTTCAGTATTTATCACGTCCGAGTCGATCATCGAAGTGCGATGGTGATACTCTCCCCAAGGTCGTTCTTCTAGAGACATGATCTCTCGAATAGCTTTGTCTGTAGGCAAGACTTCATTGAGGAGATCCTTAGAAAGAATTGTGATGGGTGGGAGGTTTTTACCTTTGGTCGAAACCATAGCAGTGGAGGGTTCAGATGTAATTTGGATGGCTTGGTAGGCCAACTCGGCTAGTGAGAGCGGCATCTGATCTCCGTAGGAAGCAATGTCTGAAGGCGTCGGAAGGATCCATGGGTCGATAGAGCCATCCAAAGTGGTGGATATCATTGCAACCGTATTTGGGATCTCTAGCAGCAGGAGAGGAAAACAACCCAATAGGGAAGATGCCTTTAGAAGACAGGTACCAATACTGACGTAAGAGTTAGGACAACCTCCTATTAGGGGTACAGTGCTACTTGGTAACGTGGAATAATCAGGGGTGAAGAAGGATAACTGATCCACTGTGACTATTTTCCCATCCAATGGAAATGGGATGAGTCGGAAGACCAAAGAAACAATGGCAGTCATGGCATAAGACCAACTGCGACTGAGCAATATATTATTGTCAAGATGGCGTTCTATGACTTCAACATCCACGTTTACCATTTTCCCACTCAGAGTGATGGGAAAGCTAGCAAGGTATCCTTTTGGGAGGAACTTGTGGCCATCAAAAGCTTTGAGGGAATTCGACGACAGGGTTAAGGTAGGAGAACCTAAAGTGAGCTAGCAAGCTTGTGACATAACGCAGGTCAAAGCACCTTCGTCTATGACAGTGTGATGGATTGGTCTCCCTTTCGACACAACCTGCACTTGGAATGTGAGTTGGTGTGAGAGGCGAGGTTTAGACTTTTCCATATCAAAGATAGCTAGCATGGAATCCTGGGGTCTATTCCACCAATGGCCGAAAGCAAGGCTCTCCTTTGTTTTGGACAGGTTTGTAATACTTCGAGAGCAGACATAGCTGACGGTGCCTGCGCCAAATCTTCTACAATGTTGTAGTTTTGGGCTGCACGTGCAGAGGTGTTATGAGTCGTGCATCGAAGTGTCCCTTTGGGGGGATGAATCACGGGGTCAGCAGTAGGCCGTTCGATATGCAAATCGTTGGGCGGTGGTGGATTTGAACTAGTACCAGGTTCTTGAGCATCTATGGTAGGATTTCCATAAAGCTTGGCTCGAGTTTGAAGTTCAACACTCTCAATGCCATAAATGGCAGATGGTCCTTCTCCGGAAGGATATGAACCACCATTGCCCCCTTGATGGGGTTGTGGCGGATTGTCAACCATGTGTTGATGTTGCTGCTATTGATTAGGGAAAGGATTATGAAGAATGGCAGGTGTTCGCCCAAAATCCTTGTTGGAAATAAAATCAGTGCATTCCTGTAGCCGAGGACATTTGTATGGCAAGTGGTCCTCTGCACAGATCTTGCAAGGAAATTTCATGGGTTTATCCTTCCCTTTGTCATTTTTGGCAGCGTTTTTCTGATTAGGGTTATTCTGATTGTCCGACTACTCTTCCGAAGAAGATGTCTTTTTCTTGTTCTTCTTATTTTTAGTGCTAGGTTTTTGTGAGGTTTGCACAGAATTTACCTCAGCGGTAGGAAGAGTAGTCGTTTGGTGAGGGGCGGTGGCAACCGAAGGTGGCTGGGAGGCTTACCCCCGAGACTGTTTTGTGGCTACACTAGAGATCGTGCCAACGGGACCGTCGGCATGAGCTCCAATTTTCTGAGTAGCTAGAGGATTTGGGTTACGAGGGGCATTGGGGCGAAAATCATATAGCGTGCCAGATTGTGAATAGATTAAATCCAAATGTTGGGCATGACGAATGCATTGATCTTCTATAACCGCACCGGAAAGGCCAATGCCTTTAGAGATGTGGGGTAAGAGAGAGTTACAAAACCAATTCGCTAAGAGATGATCCAGGATTGGCACTTTGACTAGCCTCCTCCTACGTCTCCATTCATGAATGTGATCAGAGATGTGGGTGGTGGTGTGTTGGCGCACCAAGGTTAACAGTTTCATTCTGGTTTCAAATCTAATTGGTAATTGGAAGTTCTTTAGAAACTCCGTCGCTAAAGCGCCAAAAGTATTGATGGCGGCACGTGGTAATTCAATATACCACTTGGCAGCATTGCCTGTAAGGGTGCGGGGAAACAGTCGAAGCCGGACACTATCATCCACCATGGAATTGGATATGGACCATAGATGAAAGGTAGTGATGTGTGCAGCTGGGTCATTCCCTTGTTTCCCGTCGAAGTTCGAGATGTTAGAAGGAATCTTGTGCGGTACCGGAGGCTAGAGCGGGTTGTGATTGATGGGATCGTTAGTCAGTTTATGGATATCGGGGATGTCCAAAGCTGCCAAAAATAGAAATTGTGGATTTTCCCCTAAATCTAACCAAGGCAGTATGGGCTGACTACTTAGACCATAGGGTCTACCCATCAATGTGTTACCAGGCGGATAAGTAGGAATTTGATAAAAATTTCCTATAGGTGGAGGGGTAGGGACATATGGTTGTTGTCCATAGGGCATATTGTATTGCGGGGCGAACGGTTGGTTGCCCCCAGTATAAAAGTGCCCTCCCATTCCAGATGGAGGTTGGGGTGGGTTAGTCCAAATGGATGCAATTTCCCGGAGGCATGCTACTACTTGCATATTTTGGCAATGGCATAGACCCTACACCTATATTTGAACCACTTAAGGGAATAGTATTGACAATAGGTTGTCCCATTTGTCCTAAGGATTGCAGGGGAACTGAAATGTTCCTTGCTACTTGCGTGTTGGTGACACTGCCCCCTGGTATAGTGGCCAAGGGGTTTGAACTCAGCAGAGGGTTCCAACCAAAAGGGTTGTTAAAAGGCACTGAAGTAGTCACACTCGTGGGAGGAGCAATCGTGGGTCCCAACGTGGTCACGGTAGGAGTAGATCCCGAAGGATTCGACGAGCTACTTACAGTTTTGATGATCATCGGGTTGGGATTAGGTATATGTTGACTACTGGGGTTACCAAGTAATGGCATAGAACTGACCACCGGCGGGGAGGATGGTGGCGAACCTGTGGTGGTTGCCATTGGAATCGAGCCTGTGGATGTTGGTGGTGAAATGGATGTTTGTGCGGCCGAAGACATATCTTGGCGTGGTGGAATCTAAACTATCATAGGCCCTAACAGATCAGTGAGTGGAGGATTGTAATGAGGTACAACCCCTTCCGTGAAAGGGTCCTCCAGAAATTCCGTATGATATGAGGCTATGTGAAAATCAAGATTTGTCAGTGGAGACTACTCTTCTGCAGAAGGCACGAGTTCACCAAGGTTCAGTTCTTCCTCAATAGTTAGAGGAGGCAGACCTTGCTGTCGTCGAGACAGATGGCGTGGGTCGGAGGACGCCACAGTGACTTGTTTATTTTTAACAAATTTTAATAAATTGTGATGTATTATAAAGTCTCAATGACAATAACCACACACCTAAAAAATAAAAAAGGACTCTCTAAAATCAATCAGCAAGCAGCCAGAATAGGGTGCCCTGTCTGAGTACTACTGTTTGTTGGTGATGAAATCCAGTATCACAATAGTATACAGAGAGGGTTGGTTGAAAGTACAGTTACGGTCACTCTAGAGCTTCACCCGAACCTCAGACGATAGGTGTAAGCACTCTCGTGAAGATGAGTACCCTCCTAAAGACCAAAGACAGAGTGGGTCTGTTTGTTTCAGGTACAAGGAAATCCCGTCCCAGTCACCTTATGTAAGTCCCTAAAAATTATGGCCACTAAAGATACCTCAAATCACAGACCTCATCAGGGGGGTCCATGGTCAAGGACAACATGCTATATGGGCAGAATACCTAGATCCTAGATCTAGTTTTGACATCCCTGAAGGGAACCCCAATATATAACACACCCACCGGATGCAGTCGAAGGCGGGCTACCTTCTTGTGCACCCAAGTGTTGTCTCGCGTTGAGCTCCGGTAAAGGAACGGTCCCGATAATATGAGTGCATTAGGATTTCGCTCGTTAATGACTCTAGTTTCAAGTTTTGAGATCTTGGGTGATTTTCTCACTTTCCCAACCCAAGATCATAGCCTGAACTACTATTTTTGTGAGCTCAAAAAATAGTAATGTGATTGATTTTATTATCGCTTGATTCTTAGTGTACTTGATTATTAGTCTTGCAGAGGGGGAGTGGACGTATGAAATGTAATGAGACTCTGACTCAAGAAACCATGCAAAATATGCTCTAAATATTCAATTCGATGAAGAGTATTTCTACAAGAAGAGGTTTCTTTTCAACATCCATGCACTAACATTCAAATAGCACAGTTAAACTTTAAAGATTCAGACTTCTATCTACCTCTTCTTAACAGTCTATGAACTAAAATTTTCAGAATAAACTCAGCTAGATGCAGAAAAATTAAAAAAAAAAATTTCCTCTAAAAGTAAATGATTTTGACACTAACTTTTCAAACAAGAGTAAACAAACAGAAATGCCAGCTTAGTAAACAAGCATAGGGATTCAGTCAAGGAGAGATACTGATGGCCAAAAAACTCTGCAACTAAAACAAAATCACAGCAGTGAACAACAAGTTTTGGTTGAGTAATGCATTGTCTCTGAGTAAAGACAACATTAATCCAGGGACTAACACATTGTATTTAAGCAAGGGCAGCGTTATAACGCACTGGAAAACCTACAGAGGTAGCGTTAGCCAGGGTAAAGTTCTTCAGATGGTCAAACAGAAACAGGATTGAACTCTACGATCTTTTGAAATGTCTACTGGGCATAAAAACTAGTCAGAAGGGTCTATGAACAAAGGAAAGAAGAAAGGAGGGAAGAAATAGTCCGGAAACTATGGGGAAATTTCCCCAGCGGAGTTGCCAATTCTGCTGTAGGGTAAAATTATTGGGTTGCTGGTTGTTGTATATCCCTCTCAGGGCTTTCCGGTGCCCGAGGCAGATAGTAATATTAGTTGTATAGTTCACAAAGATGGCATATACATGTTCATATTAACTTAAAACCACTTGATAGAATAAGATAGAAGATTACCTCTTTAATGATCTTGGAGTCCTTTGGAGAGCATTAGGCAGCGAAGCAGTGGTTCTTCTTCACCGGCTCCAAATCTTGGTCCTGCAATCAATCAAAGCACCCGTGTAATTTCTAACATAACATATATCTTCTATCAATTAAGCCAATATATAATAAACACTTAAACTATGCACATCTAAGCCATTCATCTCATGCTATATAAGTGATTAAATAATAATGACAATATCAACGCATAGAATGGACAAAACAGATACAGTTCTATTGATTTATAAAAGGAGGATTACAACCGTCGGTTGCACCAAGCCCTCCTTAGCCTTCCAATCTCTCTATCTCTCAAAGTGGTGATGTCTTGATCAACAAGTTCTCAATGAACCTCTTTGACCTTTGACCTTCACACTACAACAATGATCTCTTCTTCACAAGTATGCAAAAACTTTAGCAATCCTTTGACCTCGAACAAAGAGCCTTCAACTCCATTTTATAGGAGATGGAGAGAGCAATCATTTCCCTTCTATTTCCACCAGTTCTGAATAGAAAAAACCAAGATGTTTCTCCAACCTCCATGCTTTTTCCTTCTTTGAGAGTTCATTTGTTTATGGCAAGGCCCAATAAGGGATCAGTGCTTTGCAGTTTCCTTTTTTTACTAACTCTCTTGTGAGAAAAAGCTGGAGATTCAAATCATTCTCCGCGGGTTTTTCCCATTTCAAACATAAAACACAGGTAATACTGCCCTCTAGTGTAAACAGAGCATTGCCCTAGCCACTAACGCGGCCCATTCACTGATCAGCTGCGTTATAACGCTCTTATGCTGTTATAGAGAGGCGTTACCTTGGCATAAATAGGTTTAACTTAGGTCTTTGTATTCCTTCCATATTTGTCTTCTCCTCTGAGCTGATGAGGAGGTATTTTGACCTGTAACAATATTTCTGATATCAAAATATTACAACAGTGGTAGTGTTAAGTCATAATCTCCCGACCCCTTCAAACTATCAAAAGCCTCTCATTTATAGAGTGAGATCTCTTTACATTAGGTCTGCCACTTGGCCTAGACTCTTGAATCCTCATCCAGAGTTATAATCCTAAAAGAACTCTATTACATTGAGTATGAATAGGGATTTTCCAGTTTTGGATGAGTTTGTAATAAAAAAGGATTCTATCACTTAATTAATTACATCAACAAGAAACTTTAAATGAACCATAAAAATAATGTCTATCGAAAACAACAACAATTTTGATGTGTCAAATGTCAACCTGAACTTTAGCCCTTGATTTACCAGATTTGCTGATGTGATGTCAACTTATGAACTGTAAAAAGTGCAGTGTTGTCCCTTTATGAAGTAGCAATAGTTGATGAGTTTTCCATTTGATGATGTGTAGGATGAGTGTCTTAGTCACCAATGTTATAATGACATCTCATCAAGATCATTTAACTTTTTAAATGCATCTAATTCCTCCAAAAGATAGAAGAATTTAATTGCTGCAAAAACATAGTACCTTTAGGCAGTTTCGTAGCGTAGTTTCGTAACGTATGAAATTTTTCCTTTTCTTCTAACTCCCTGCCACCTTTTCTATTCAAGAACCTTCAATAAGCCATAAAATCTTAAAATCAAACAACTCCCCTCCTTAATCCTTCACAAAACTGAATTCCAAAGAAAAATTGCATCTTCTGAATTTTTGTAGCGTTTTTCTGGCTTCAAGCCTGAAGCACGCTAAGAAACTGCCTAAAAAACTAGAATTTGCTGTTTTTGTGATTTTATTCAAAATTTAGTCTGTAGGTCTGTAAGATGATATCATGAAGTATTTTAAAGTAGAATAGGTTCAAACTACCTCTTATCCTCCTCAAGAAACAACATTTTCATCATTCAGCAAGTTTCTCTATTAATAAAAACATAGTTGTTTTTCTGAATTTTAGGGCTCATAAATGATCTTACATCTCCATATCCTTGATGGCTGTTGAAAAACCAAAGGAATTTTTTGTAGATCAGTTCTTTCTAAAGAAAAAAATCTCTTGGTTTTTTTAAAACCATCTCTAGTTGTCCAGAATTTGCATTAGAAAAACATGTATAAATAGGTCCCAGAGACATCTTCGAATCTCCAAATTGGTAGCACCTGTGAGAAAAGTGAAGGAGGTTATTTTTCCTTGTTCTGTTCTTGACAATAAACTCTCTCAGTATTTATTAATTCATATTTTTTCATCCATAATATGCTCTTGAAATTTACTACTCCCACAGTCCAAAAATGCAACAAATTGCCTTGAAACTCCAACAAAAATTCAAGCAACCTGAATTAGTGAATATTTCAGCAAAGCTAGGTTCCTCCATGAATAGCTTAAGTTCCATGGATTCTATCTAACTACATATCCTCCTTTTATACTTTCTCCTTCATGGCCATCTCTCTTTATAACCAAGCTTCCCTCTTAAAAATGTGACACCTTTAAAGACAAATTGGACAGCAAGATTCTTGGTGTGGTGAAGCAATTATCAAATAGTTACAGTGAGATGCTTCACATGCAAGAATGAATGTTGAATGACAAATAGCAGCTTAGTGTAAAGTTTTAAAGGTAATTTTGACAACTCAGAGTTTTATGATGACACATGTGACTATAAAAGACAAAAATGATAGCAGACATGGTTGTGTACATTTGAAACTCACCATAATGACCTTGAATGACCTCAACCTTTACTCCTATAATCATAAATTGACACCTCACATAGCTCTGACAACCCTGGCTGAAAAAAACGCATTTTCGTATCGAAGACATTTAGGCTTTTGATAGATTCACTACAAAACTATTAGGCATTTTCGTAACGAAATCTGCAAATTTCCTTTGTAAATCGCTAAGAAAATCTGAAAAACTGACTAGTGGAATTTTTTGTGGTAAAAAGGCATGAGAATGACAAGTAGATGAGATTAGGTTGATTTGACATAATATAACATGGTTTGGGATGGGTTTTAAACTTATTATAGACTTCATCAAATGCAAAAACAAATTCAAATATCTCAAAAATTGACTTAGGAGACCACATCAATTTTGGTGACTGACTTGCATGACCCTATCAATGAAAGTTTTAAAACTTAATGAGTGATAATAGTGGCTCCACTTGGGATGGTGTGCCCCTGTGGTACACCAAAGGACCTGTAGTTCCAGTGCCATCCATATTTTTGGAAATAAACTTCTGAAATTTTCCAAGCCTTCTTCAAACTATTATGGCCTTCACCTCGAGCTCAAGCTTGATGATTACTACTGAAAAAAACAAATTGTACCTACTGAAAATATGTTTGGTTTAATTTGATCTTATTCACACACACTCCTACCTACCCTAATAGCTGCAATCTTCATGTTTGATTTAAGCGACATGAAATCTCCAATAAATCCAGTCAATGAGCTGAACTGGTACTTGAAGCCCTTGATTGTTCTTGAACCAAAAGAAAACTATATTCTGAAATGGTAAAGGTAAGAGAGAATGGGTATGTTTTTTATAGTGAAAAAACAATTGAAAAGTTGGACTCTAGAACTCTTCCATGTAATCAGTTATGGGATCAAAGAAGACATAATTTATTGATATCCCTTTTAAGCTCTTAATGAAAAATTGATCCTGGATATCCTTTTCATTTTCTTCATCAAGGCTGGACCTTGATTCCAACTTTACAATATCAAGCTAAAAACCATATTCTTCCTCTATCTAGAACTCAAATGGTATAACAATTTTCTCCTTTTTTGGAGGAGGGAGACCTTCCAAGAACTGTTTAGGATCTTGGAAATCATATGGTCCAATTTTAACATCCAATAGTTTAATTTCATTCTCTAATCTTTCAACAGCTAAACCAATATTTTTTATTTTTTATTTTTAGGTGTGAGTCGAATGGATTTCAAACAATGAAATACTATTGTGGAGAAATGTTCATCTATCTGAAATTTTGGTAACTCATCCCTTTCACTTTGTAACCTTTCATCATATAAAGGGTTTGCCACATACCCTGTCATCTTGGATCACCATGAATATTCTGAAATCTGGATTCTTCCTAGTGAAGTCGCTCTGTACTTTGAAGCTTGGGATCTTGAACAATGGAGTCACCAGGTGAATGGTACAAACTTCATGTGTTTGGCTTCTATTCACCATCATAAGTCAAATCTGAACCTTGTCATTTTTCTCAGAGAAAATTTACACTTTAGTCCCCGGCAACGGTGCCAAAATGTTATCACCAAATTGAGTTCCTATTGGGCTGCTTCAATGGTCAACTTGGAGTAACTGTTTCAAACCACTTGCAACTGGAAATTAACCTTTCTGGTTTGAGAGGGCTCTCTCAAAAGGATAAATGATATTCAATGAATAACTTAAATGAAGATGGCTAACTCTGAATTGGATTGAATGTTTTGTTGTTGTGTAGGTGAAAGATGTAAAAAACTAAATACCATTGGGATTATGGAGTCGATATGAAAACTAAGTCACAAATTAACCTATCTCATGGAAGCTGAGGCAATTGTATTCTTATTAAACCACACTTGAAGGATAGAACAACCAACTATATGTATACAGGAATTTGGAGCATGTCGTCATGAATTCCAAGTGATTATATATACATAAGCAAACTAATAAAACATGACATTTACAACAGACTAGGTGTATACAGGAAGTTGGAGCATGTAATCACGAGTTCAAAGTGATTATAAAACTAGAACACTGAAGAGAAAGTAAAATACTGATAGAACAAACTTACATAAGAATACAGAGAAGAATCTCAAGTTTGAAATAGGCAAGCTACAACTGTATATTTATGATATCAAAATATTACAACAGTGGTAGTGTTAAGTCATAATCTCCCAACCCCTTCAAACTTTCAAAAGCCTCTCATTTATAGAGTGAGATCCCTTTACATTAGGTCTGCCACTTGGCCTAGATTCTCGAACCCTCATCTAGAGTTATAATCCTAAAAGAACTCTATTACATTGAGTATGAATAGGGATTTTTTTGTTTTGGAGGAGTTTGTAATAAAAAAGGAGTCTATCACTTAATTAATTACATCAACAAGAAACATTAAATGAACCATACAAATAATTTCTATCGAAACCAACAACAATTTTGATGTGTCAAATGTCAACCTGAACTTTAGGCCTTGATTTACTAGATTTGCTGATGTGTTGTCAACTTATGAACTGTAAAAAGTACAGTGTTGTCCCTTTATGAAGAAGTAGCAATAGTTGATGAGTTGTCCATTTGATGATGTGTAGGCTGAGTGTCTTAGTCACCAATGTTATAACGACATCTCATCAAGCTAATTTCCCTTTTTAAGTGCATCTAATGCCTCAAAAAGACAGAAGAACTTGACTGCTGCAAAACATAGTACCTTTAGGCAGTTTCGTAGCGTATGAAATTTTGCCTTTTCTGCTAACTCCCTGCCACCTTTGCTAGTCAAGAACCTTCAATAAGCCATAACATCTTGAAAAAAAACAACTCCCCTCCTTAATCCTTCACAAAACTAAATTCCAAATCAAATTTGCATCTTCATAATTTTCGTAGCGTTTTTCTGGCTTCAAGCCTGAAGCATGCTACAAAACTGCCTAAAAAACCAGAATTTGTTGTTTTTGCGATTTTCTTCAAAATTTAGTCTATAGGTCTGTAAGATGATATGATGAAGTATGTTAAAGCAGGATAGGTTCAAACTACCTCTTATCATCCTCAAGAAACAACATTTTGATCATTCAATAAGTTTCTTTATTAATAAAAACATAGTTGTTTTTTTTTTAAATTTTAGGGCTCATAAATAATCTTATATCTCCATATCCTTGATGTTTGTTGCAAAACCAGTGGAGGTTTTTTTAGATCAGTTCTTTTTGAAGAAAAATTTCTCTTGGTTTTTTAAAAACCATCTCTATTTGTCCCAAATCTGCATTAGAAAAACATGTATAAAACAAGAAAATTTTAGATTCTGAAAGTAGGTCCTAGAGACATCTTCGAATCTCCAAATTGGTAGCACCTGTGAGAAAAGTGGAGGTTATTTTTCCTTTTTCTATGCTTGAAAATAACCTTTCTCATTATTTCCAAATTCATCTTTTTTCATCCATAAACTTCTCTTGAAATTTACTGCTCCCACAGTCCAAAAATGCAACAATTCCCTTGAAACTCCAACAGAAATTCAAGCAACTTGAATTGGTGAATGTTTCAGAAAAGCTAGGTTCCTCCATGAATAGCTTAAGGTCCATGGGCTTCTATCTAACCATAGATCCTCCTTGGTATACTTTCTCCTTCATGGCCATCTCTATTTATAACCAAGCTGCCCTCTTAAAAATGTGACACCTATAAAGACAAATTGGACAGCAAGCTGCTTGGTGTGGTGAAGCAGCTCTTAAATAGTGATAGTGAGATGCTTCACATGAAATAATCAATGTTGAATGAAAAATATTAGCTTAGGGTAAAGTTTTAAAGGTAATTTTTACAACTCAGAGTTTTATGATGACACATGTGACTATAAAAGACAAAAATGATAGCAGACACGGCCGTGTACATCTGAAACTTACCATAATGACCTTGAAGACCTCCATATTTAATCCTCTAATCATAAACTAACACCTCACAAAGCTCTGACAACCTTGGCTGAAAAAATTCATTTTTGTAGCGAAGACAGTTAGGCTTCTGACAGATTCGCTACGAAACTATTAGGTAGTTTCGTAGCGAAATCTGCAGATTTCCTTTGTAAATCGCTACGAAAATCTGGAAAACTGACTAGTGGAATGTTTTGTGGTAAAAAAGCATGAGAATGACAATTATATGAGATTAGGTTTATTTTACATAATATGACATGGTTTGGGATGGGTTTTAAACTTAGGATAGACTTCATCAACTACAAAAAAAATTCAGATATCTCAAAAATTGACTTAGGAGACCACATCAATTTTGGTGACTAACCTGCATGACCCTATCATTGAAAGTTTTAAAACTTAATGTGTGATAAAACTATGTAATTTATTTATGATGAATATGAATGCAAGAAAATATTAACTTAAGAAATCATAAGAAGTAATTATCAGTTTAGAAGATCCTTGAAAAATCAACATTTCCTAGATTTCAAAAGGTAAATATTGGTTTATTAAGTTCACAGACATATCATATTTATAGAGAAATTGACCCACTCACTGGAAAATATCCCATCTCTTTACTTTGTTTCAACAATTTGAATGTAATGTTTTTTTAACAGGAACTAAGTATAATTTTGTATTAAAAAAATCTTAGTGAGAATATTAGATGAAGTACAAGATACAATAAATAAAAGAGGTTTCTTCGCAAATGGTTATTTCTATCTCCAACTTGTCTCTTATTTGTAAGTAAAATTTATTTAGATGATCAGAGTTATTTTCCTCCTTATATCTCTTATATATGCACCAGAATTGATCAAACAAAAATAAAAATTTACATTTCATGAGATTTATAGATGTTAATTGTGTGGTTGACTATGAGAGGAAAAAAATTTTCTTTAGAATTTACATTTTTGTAATTTTCCCACTATGTCCTCATCTCCTCCACCAGAGAGCCTAATAAGTCTAATTCATCCTCCAGGTTGTGTAGGAAAGTTTGAAGGGATTGCATTCCTTTCAGTAAATCGATGACTTCTTGTTGCATTGTCTGGATGGTTGTGTCCAACCCATTTTTCCCCCCCTTGAGTCCATAATTTTATGGGATTAAACCATTAGGTAGAAACAAAAGTTTGAAAGAAATAAAAAACCATCTTCCCAAGTTTCCTCAAATATTGTAGGTTTTAACCTTGTACAAAAATTATTTGCAAACGAATTTTTAAAGACAAAAAATAAACAATTACGAGAGCATAAAACATAAAACATATATACACAGATATTTTTCCCCTGGATCCCAAATCAGGACTACCAACTTGATTTTTCATTATATTCCTTTTAGTGATACAACACATATATATACATGACGAAGCATTCATAAATGCCAATCCATTAACCTTGGATTAGAACATAACCGTAGTTCCCTTGACTGGATCTACAAAATACCAGGGGCAGAAAACCATCATGCCCCAAAACCATGTGCAAACCCATGAAAAAAACCATCGGCGGGTCCACATGTGTGACTATTCGTGGAAATAATATAACACACACCCAACATTCTCCCACTTGTTTTATTTTTGCAGGGGGACACAGGAGAGACTAGTCATTAGTTCAGCCCTGCAACACCCATTGTTTCTCTACACCAAGAGAACTTCTGAATGCTCAATGACTTCGTCAATGCATCTGTAACATTTTTCAAAGTGTCCACCTTTACCAACAACACCTTTTTATCCTCAACCATATATCTCACAAAGTGATATTGAACATCAATGTGCTTTATCTTTGAATGATAAGCAGGGTTCTTAGCCAAGAAATTTTCACTTTGGCTATCACAGTATATCCTTATAGCTCATTGCACCAACCCCATACTTGAACACAATCTCTGCAACCAAACTACTTCCTTACTTGCATGAGTGTTTGCCATGTATTTTTCCTCAGTAGTTGAAAGAGCCACTACAAACTGTCTTTTACTCATCCAACTGGCTGCGCCTCCAAATAGGCTGAACACATACCCACTTGTAGATATTATTTGGTCCAAATATCCAGCCTAGCCTACATCAACAAAACCACAGATGTCCAAAACTCTCTCTAATATTTGTCTTCCCTGGTGGCACAAACCATAATCACTGGTGCCACGCAAATATCTGAAAACCCGCTTCACTGTTGTCTAATGATCCTTCCCTGGTTTTGACATAGACCTGCTCAATAGTTCCACTACATGTGCAATGTCCAGTCTAGTATAGACCATTGCATACATTAGGCTACTCACTACACTTGCATATGGAACATGGGATATATCCTCCTATTCTTCTAGTCTCTTGGGAAATTGTTCAGCAAATAGCTTTACACCTACAGGAATAAGAACCTTCACCGGTTTACTATCCTACATATTGAACCCATGAAATATTGTCTTGACATACTTCCTCTAGTTTAACTAGAGCTTCCTCTTTGCTTGATCTCTCCTAATTTCCATTCCCAAAATATAGTTTGCAGCACCAAGATCCTTCATGTCGAATTTGGAGAACAATTGGGTCTTCAAATATTGGATAATTTCTATCATTTCCAACCAGCAACATATCATCCACATACACGACCAAATAAATAGGACGGTCACCAATTAATTTAAAATACACACAATGATCCTCTTTGCTTATGGTGAAGCCAAGTCCTCGTATATAGGTATAAAATCTCTGATACCACATCCTTAGTGATTGTTTTAACCCATAAAGAGAATTTTTTAACCTTCATACCAGTTCTTTCTTACCCTTCATCGTAAAGCCTTCAGTTTTCTTCATGTAGATCTCCTCTACCAAATCCCCGTGAAAAAATGTCTTCACATCCATATGTTCTACCTCAAAATCAAATGCAGCAGCAACAGATAAAAGTAATCTAATAGAAGTAACCTTGGAAACAGGAGAAAAGATATCACCAAAATCAATTCCTGGCACCTGGGAATAACCTTTTTCTACCAACCGAGCTTTATATTTATCCACCTTTCCTTCTACATTCATCTTCTTCTTAAACACCCATTTTCTCCCAATGGGCTTCCTTCCAGCCGACAAATCCACTAGATCACATGCCTCATTTTTGTGCAAGGATGTCATTTCTTCAACCATGGCCTCCTTCCAGAGTTTTCCATCTTATGAAAATATTGCCTCCCTGACAGGTCTGGGATCAGCATCAGTGATATTTAAAGCAAAATTGAATAGAAATCAGATGGACTATACCTTTTTGGCTTCCTTATTTCCCGAACTCATCTTCTCACAGCTGGAGTTTGTGGCTCTTCCTATTCTGAATCTTGTTCTATTGTAGACTCTGATTCATCCTCCTTTAGCTCAAAATCTATCTTCTCAGGTTCCTTTGGTAGGACTTCATGTTTAACAACATATTTCACCTCTCTAAACACCACATCTCGACTATACACAACCTTCCTTGTTTTTGGGTTCTAAAGCTTGTAACCTTTTAAACCATCCTTATACACAATAAAGATGCACCTTTCAGATTTATTATCCAACTTAGTCCTTTTATCCTTTGGAACATGTACATATGCATCACATACAAATACCCTTAGATGTGAAAGAGAGGGTTTCTTACTATTCCATGCCTCATGTGGAGTCCTATCCTAAAACACTGATGAAGGTGATATGTTTATTAGGTAACATGCAGTCTCCACTACCTCTGCCCAGAATTCTTGTCCTAACCTGGTACCACTGAGCATGCTTCTTGCCTTTACCATCAGTGTTATGTTCATTCTTTCTGCAAATCCATTTTTCTGAGGTATGTATGGAGTATTCTTATGTCGTGCTATGCCACACTTCTTACAGAACTCTTCAAATTCCTTCTTGCAGAACTCTCCACCATTATCTGTCCTCAAAAACTTTATCTTCTTCTCAGTCTGATTTTCCACCAGAGCCTTAAAATCTTTAAATCTGTCAAAGAATTCAGATTTTTTCCTCAAGAAATATATCCATGTATTCCTTGAGAAGTCATCCATGAATGAAACATAGTACACAGAATTTCCCAGTGATGGAACCAACACAGTTCCAAACACATCACTATGCACAAACTCTAATATCTTGTTTGCCCTCTTAGCACAAGAAGGAAAACTCACTCAATTCTGCTTCTTATATACACAATGTTTACAGAAATCAAAACCCAGAGAGAAATTAGACATACCTTATACCATATCATTACCATGCAGTATCTGAAGTCCCTTCTCTCCAATATGTCCAAGCCTTTGATGCCATAGCATGGTATTTTCTCCAGAGACCGCTAGGCTTTCCGCTCCACTTTCATGAACCACAAAACTGTTGCACCCATCAATAATAGTGCTACCCTGGAGCTTGTACAGAGTTCCAATCCAAACTACTGGAATTAATACCAATGCTCCCTAAACCATATTGCAAGTATCTTTCTCGAACACTATTTTTACACTTGCATCATCCATCTTGCTTATAGAAATCATATTTCTATCCAATGCAAGAATATGCAAAACACCAATAAGTGCTCTAATCATTCCACCTTGTAGCTTCAGCTTGAATTTTCCACGTCTGATGATTATGGCCTTCCTATCATCCCCTAATAATACATCACCACCATCATACTTCTCATACTCGCAGAACCACTCCCTATGGGGAGTGAAGTGAAAGGATACACCTGAGTTAATCAACCATGCCTCATGATCTACATGTGTATTTGAAGAAGAAGCCAAATACACATCCCCACCTTCATTTGAGGTGGTTTTTTCCTCTACAGAAGGAGCATCATCAAATCCCTTTCCTTTCTTAGGAGCTTTAGATCTACAATCCTTTTTGAAGTGCCCATCCTTTCCGCATTTCCAGCACACCTTTATAGGCTTTCCTAGAGATTTAGATCTCCCTCTAGATTTAGATCTCCCACTCAAAAATGTATTTTTGCTTCTATTCTGGGACCTTCCTCGTACAAATAAGGAATATCCATTCTATCCCTCCAGATTTCTCCGTCTCATTTCCTACGACAGTAAGGTTGAGACAATTTCATCAAAATTTAAGGTAGTTGTATTGATACCTGTTGAGATAACCAGACTGTCCTACAAATCTAATAGAGAACACAAAAAACTGATGCACTTATCTTCATCTGAGATTTTAATATCAATAGATGACAATTGACTTACCACAGTATTGAAGGCATTCGGATGCTCTGTCACAGAGTCTCCATCCTTCATCCTCAGGCTATAAATATTTTTCTTCAGGAACAATTTATTCACCAGAGACTTAGATTGGTACAAAGTCCCTAAATTGACCCAAAAATACTTCGTCGTAGCTTCCCCAGATACATTCATCAATACATAATCTGAGATACACAACCGTATTGTGCTCTTTTCCTTTCGATCCAACTTCACCCAAACTTCATCTAACATTGTCATTGGTTTTGTCCCCGGATCTACCACGATCTAATGATATTTATCCAACAACATATCCTCTATCTTGAGCTTCCAAAACTCAAAACTATGACCATTAAATTTCTCGATCTCTATCTTTCCACTTCTCACCATCTTCTGTCACCGCAATAATCAATCCTGCAAATCTCCACTGAACAGGGTCTACCACAAGCCCGAGAAAAAAAAACCCTCAGCAACACAGGTGTCCCCTTGAAGCTGAAACAACTCTGATGCCAAATGTAGGTTTTAACTCTGTACAAAAATTATTTTCAAATGAATTCTTAAAGGAAGAAAATAAATAATAGCGAGAGCATAAATCATAAAACAAATATACACAGAGATTTTTCCCCTGGATCCCAAATCAGGAATACCATCTTGATTTTTCATTATATTCCTTTTAGTGTTACAACACATATATATACATGCCGAAGCATTCATAAACCCCAATCCATTAACCCTGGATTATAACATAACCGCAGTTCCCTTGCCGGATCTACAAAATACCAGGGGCATAAAACCATCATGCACCAAAACCATGTGCAAACCCATGCACAAAACCATAGGTGGGTCAGCACGTGTGACTATTCGTGGAAATAATATAACACACACCCAAAAAATATATGGGTGCTAATACTGAGACCCAACAATGGGGGAGTCACGATAACTTTACCATTAGGAATTAGTCCAGTTAACACAAACACATACCACTATGATACCATGTCATATGTAGAACCAAAATTACTTAAATAATATCCAAGGGAACCAAATCCTTTGAAGGGCCCCATTCCCCATCACTCTTGTTCCAATCAAATGTAAATCCCATGGAAGTACACACTAGGTCTCTCGGAATTAAAATGGATACATAAATTATTGTCCGGGAAAAATGAGAATAAATGAAAACCTTCAAAAGCAAGGAACTGAAGTGCCAAGGGACAAGACACCCTACATTTGAAGCCACATACAATGTAATTCAAAGTGACACATTGATGATTATCAAAACATCCTTTGAGACTATAGAGACTTCATAGAGGTGATTGTAAGGCTTGCTAACCCACCCAAAAAAAGGCCTAATGGAGGAAGAGACTCCCAAATTCAACCATCTCCATAGAAACATTAAACTTGTGTCCCCATGTAGAGTCCCACACTCATACTAGCATTCTAGGTGTGCAAAGACAATATTATAGTAAAATATAATCGAAATCATCAAAATAATATCATCCAAGTGACAAGAATGAGGGCTAGCTTTACGTTTGATCTAATAGCTCCAAAGGAAGATTTGAAATCTATAGGTTGAATTTCTCACCAAAAATTCACATAGAGATATAATTTCTGAGCTATAATCCTTAAAATAAATTCTCAACTCCTATCAGTGCCACTCTTCCCTCGTCTCCCACACAAAATCATTGATTTATATTATACATTCCCTTGTAATTTGCATCATGAGTGTGGCTAGCATCCTCCATGAAGTACCATTCTTCTAATCCTCTTCATCCAAGAAATCATGTAATCATGTTCCTCCCATCAAACCAGTAGGTCGTGACATCATCTTCATTGTAGATATCAAATTCCTCGTAACACATGAACCTCCATAACCCATTCTCATCAAGTTCCCTTTTCTCTGAATCACTTCGATAAATTGAGAAGAGACTTCATGTTGGGTAGATTGAATGTGCGCCCCATGTTGACGGATGATGGAAAAATGCTAGGGACCCTCCCCCCCCTAGCCTATATTGATTATTATTATAAAAAAAAATCCAATCCATATGATACAATGGAGTGAATCCCATAGGTTTTATCCTCGCCATAATATCTCTCCTTTGGAGAGAGTGGATCCCAGGTTGGACAATTCATTGGCTATAACACTGGTAGCCCTTAACACATGATAACATGGCCATATAGGAATGAAACTAAATAAATGAAGAATGTTTTTGATGATTTGAGAAAGATGGATATCAGAAGGGTGAGATCCATTCAGGATTCCGAAGAGAATGAGTAGTGAATCTCCAACAATTGTTATCTCTTGCGTTTGTAATTGTAATTTTTTTTAATCCCTAGTTTAGATCATATTTGTTTGCAAAATTATCAGACACCACCCCCAATCCCCAATAAAATTTTAATACTTTATTTTTCCTATGAATGAACCCCCCCCCCCCCCCCCCAGCACCTGTCACCCTAGTGAATGTAATGTTAACCATCAAAGGCCAACATAAATAATATTCCAAGCTACTATACCATCTTGATAATTTCCTCCAAATGGCCCTGCATGTGCTTCATCTATGATCTATTCTCTTTCATGTTCTAAAACACATCTTCAAAGAACATCATTTGTTCCTGGCTTATACAAGTATCCATTCATTAAGTAAGTGGTGTAGCTTTCATAGCCATAACTTTATTTTTATTCTTGGGAAGATCTTCGGGAGAATTTCCTTCCCCCAAATATTGGGTTATTTTAGATAAATCATTTGGTGTTACTTTACTCTATTAAGGTGTGTAGGTGCATCACCTTAAATTCCTATTGTTTCTTCGCCCATGTTGAGTCAGGACAGGTGATCTACAGTGACATTATTTATGTTTGGTTGAACAATAATATCTAATTAAAATCATTGAAAATTAAATAATCACTAATAAATTTTCCCTTAGTGAATTGGTTTATTTACTATTATTTCAATGCTTAGTGGTCTATAAAGAAAGTGAATGGAATTGTCAACAAATTATGTTGAAACTTTTGTAGGGTGAAAATTGAGGCTAATAGGTGTGGCAGGTGTTATCCTCCTGTATTCTACAGATTCACTAGGTGACGATGGATTTATTACAATTAGCTAAAGATAGCATTCTTTTCCTATCAGCTATCTTTAGAAATCTCACTGCCTTCATTTTCTTCATAAAACATTTTCCCTATCTATCAGTTTTCCATCTCAAAGTCACCATGTTTCTCTTAAAAGACTCATTATGGGCTTATACCTCTCATTTTCATCCTTCTTTCCTACCTAAAATCTCTTTTCACATGTTCCCCTAGTTCCTCAAGCATTGATGGTCTCAAAAATATCTTTGTAGGCTCTTTAGATAAGTCAAGTACATTGGATTTTGGATCTATAATACAACATGATTATGATAAGCATTTTTCTGGCTTCCCAAAATCCTTGGATGTTTCAGGAACTGCTTTTCCTTTGCTATAATATGGCTCAGATGTAATAGAATGTCGATACATGGTTATTCAAGAAGGACCTCAAATTTCCAAGGATGATTATCTTCTCAATTCAGAACCTGCAAGTGAGAAAAATGGGAAAAAGTTTAGCACTTTTGTAGAGGTGTTGGAAGATTTATCAACAGAAAGTATTGATGATGTAGACTATCTACTCCTGAATGAAAACAATTTATAACAAGGGAAAGGGGAAAAACTTGGTCTTGTAGATGACACGTGTTATAAGCTTGATAGTCCATTTGAGTGCCAAAGTAGTGATTACTTGCAGGAAAATGACATGGAGGAAGCACACAAGGCCAAACATGAAGAAAGTCTATTAGAAAATATTGATGGAATATGGAAAAAAGGTAAGGTGAACTGGACAGAAATGAATGAACTTGAAAGGGCTATAGGGAAATTAGAAGACAACACTGATGATTGATGTAAAGAACTGCAGGCACTTAGAGATTTGAAAAAGGTGGCTAGAGAAGGTGAAAAAGATGAGTTGAATTTTATGGTGGAAACTACAGAAGATTTTGAAGATGCTACTATGTGTAATAATTAAATCCCAAAGCTGTCAAAGTGAACATGTCATGCCTCAATGAGCAAAAGAAAAGCTAGCTCCATATTGATCCAACCTGCAAGGCAAAAAAGTGTCGAAGAGTATCAGTGGAAAAGGAAGAAGACTTCAAAACATTAGAAAGTGGGTATTCAAAGTTAAATCAAAATTCCACATGTCTATAAAAGTCCATTTTACATTTCAAAAGAGTCATTGTTGCCTCTCAAAACATCAGAAGCATTCAGCAAGGAAGAGTTTGTGAGTTTTCGAGCAAAATTATGCTAAAGTTTCTTGGCTCTGCGTGCCTGGACCTTCACGTTGCGCCCTTGCTCAAACTCTTCAACGCAATTTTTGAAGGCACTGCGCACCTGTAGACTGGTGCTGCGCCCTTGCCAGAATAACCCCATGTAAGTTGCAATGGCGTTGCACGCCTAGACAGAGAAGCTTGCTAAGGGTTGGGGCCATTCAAACAAGTTCAAGACTTCTTCAAATTTCTCCTATCATCCTCCAAACACTTCTAATCAGTAAGTAAAAATTTTACACCTTTATTTGAAGCTATTTGGTCATTCTTGAATGAAATGAAGTGTAACCCTAAATGAAACCCTAATTTCAGTTTGTGAGACACTTGTTTCATCCTCCTAAATAGAATATTAGTCAAATACAGGATAATTTCATTGATTTAGGGTTTCCATTGATTTAGTTTTCCCCTTCACTCATTCCCTTCATTTGTTCCAGCTGCCATTTCATTCCCTTCCCCTCATCTCATTTCACTTGTACCCTAGGGTTTTATAAATCAAAGTTCAGAATGTCTGAGGGAGTGTTGAGGCACAAAGACAAAGAAGACATGATCATAAGGGAGGGAAAATAAGCAGGTTTGAACCCATAACCACAAGAGAACTTATGGCGTCTCCTCTCACTGTTTCTAACCAAAAGAGAACTTATGGCGTTTCCTCTCACTGTTTCTTGCTTTAAGCATGTGGGTTGCTTTGAGTTCTGTGAGAGAGTGCAGCAAGCCCAAAATCACCCAGAGTTAACAAGACTATTCATCATCAATCTACATAAGAAGCAGGTCAATCTTTCTGGAGTTACTTTTGAGATGTCCACCAATGCCATTGCAGCTGCTACAGGGATACCTAGTGTGGGAGAGAGGTGATTTAAACAAGAAAACTTGGACATGAGATATTATGAACCGTACCTAAAACCTAGGTACAAAGATCACAACAAGTCCATTTTCCCTTTTTCTCATCTCCTTAACCGGTATGTGCCCATGATGAGGATAATAATGAAATAATTCACTTGTAGGGGAAGGTTTTCCTGCCTCTATTCATACCATATCCACCTTCTTATGCATTTCAATAGATTTATAATGCTACATTTGCCTTATTATATTTTCTGTAGCATTGATAAGATGGCTTACATTGTGCAAAAGATAGATTACAATCAACAAATGCAAAGCCTATTTCATCATTCACTCATCAATATGGTGGTCATGCATTAGCTTTAGCAGAAAAACATTTCATGGGATGCATTCATTTCCAATGAGGTTTTCACTACTCCACCTGGCCATCATCAGCATGATATTCCTTCATCTTCTCATCCTCCTGTATCCACTTCTCCATCACATCCCGCTGTTCATACATCACCATCCACTCACATCCAGTCACCTCATTTTAATCCTACCTCATCATCTTTCCACAACCCTTCACCCTCATATCATGATACCAAAATATCAAGAAGTGAAAGGGACATTGAGATAGCTGGAACTAAAATAATTGATATTGAGCCATTTCCTTTGACATATCAGAGAAGCCACAGGCATGTGTTTTCTTCACATGGTGTGAAAGGGGCCATGCCTTCTTCATCAACAAAACAGGTAGATAAAGGTAAGGAAAAGGTTACAGAGATTATCATTATTGAGGAGGAGGACAAACATGAAACTGAGCAGGAGTTTAAGTTGATTGAGATTAATGATGAGTATGAGGAGAGAGTTACTAGTGCAGTGATCAGAGGTAAAGATGCCAAGATTAGTGAGCTTCAAGCTAATCTTGGTAGAGCAAATAATATGATTAACTTTCTTGAGTTAGAGAATCAGCAGCTAAAGAAAAAACAAACCATCAGTGAGGTCAGGGAAATCAGAGCTCAGAGAGAGGCAGGAAAGGCCAAGGCTTTTCTAGATGAGACCTTGGGTAGTTTTGATGACAGTGACAATGAGGAAGATCAGCTTCCTAGACAGAGACCGAGGACCATTGGACTGAAGAGGGATTTAGCCCAAGAAAGGAAAAAAGAGGCAGAATTGGCAAAGCAACTCACTCCAAGTGAGATTATTGCCATAGATATTACCAGGGACAGAGAGTCTTGGCTTGAGAGAGCCAATTTGCATCTAGAGGGCCTGCTAGAGAAGGCAAAGAAGGATACTGACATTCAGAGGAAGATGGAAAAACATTATGCCATGAGATTCAGGATTGCAAGGGCCAAGCTCAAACGTTCCCATGCAAAGATTCGAATTTTGACCAAGTCAAAGGATAAATATAAGCTCAATATTCTTGCTGATGTGTCCATCTAGGCCTCTAACCCTTGATCAACAAGCAAAATTCCAATTTTGGCACTTCTGTGCACATTTTGATTTTTTGACAATTTAACATGCAGAAATTGTGCTCTTTTTTGGGCCATACAAATGGAAAATTGTCAGCATATTCATGTTCCTAGTAATGTGTACATCAACCTCAGAAATTTTCAGGATATTTGGAGCAAAACTGGTCCCTCAAAAAGGTAAAAAACCATCAAAAAATCATGTTTCTGCCCTCTTTTTGACCTTGGTGCCACACGTTTACCAGTCTTGGGAGAAGTGATTTTTGACAGGAAATATGTGCACCCTTTTGGGAAATGAAAAAATATTTGGAAACTAGACTCAGATGCCTTTATAATGAGCCATCATGGAGCTCATTTAGACATCTGGAAGGCCTCCAAAAGTTTGTTGCAAGACAGGCCATTTTTTCTATCATGGCATTGCGCATTTGCACCAGTGCTACACACCTGTACCTTGGCGCTGCGCCCTTTCCAGGAGTGGAATAAAGACACCAGCAGTTATTACAAAACTCAGAGATATTTCTCATCTTCCCAGCAGTTATTGAAAAAGTTATTGAGAAGGCCTTAAAGTCAAATGTTTCCATAAGTTAGGTCAAATAATGAAGTTAGGAGTTATTATTATAGTGAGTCACTTTTAGATATTTTTCCTTGGGCCTTGCATGGTCTCAAAGGTAAAAAATGCATCAAATCTATAATAAATAACATTTGAAACCATAGCTTGGGATCACCTCCTCATTTTGCATATAAATACTGCATGTATGCTTCATGTTTTTTGTTGGTTAGTTGTTGAGATGAATATTGCATAGACACTCAGTTGTAAAAAAATTGGCTTTGAAGTACTGTAACTATTTTGGACTGGATATCAATGGAACAATCATATTCACGGGATTCATGAACTTGGTTAAATGGTGATGTTATTTTAATCTTGTAATTGTTTCCTTTTGTTTTCCATTTTGTGCATTAATTTCCCTTATAACATAGCATAAAATTTAGGTTAAGATATGTTGTCCAACACCTTAAGTCTGTCTGATTTCTGTTATTTAAATGTTTTCCTCTGCTAGGTCTGATTGGAGAATTTAGGAGTTTCCTGCTCTCTATTTCCACCTAGTTTTTTTTCTTGAGATTAACTTAGTAGAGTCTAGCCAAAGAAGTTTATGGTTTTCCTTGTCCTTTGGTTTTGCTTGAAATGTTGTTCTCAAGGCTTTCTTTGAATTTTACTTACTAGATTTTGGCTAAATAAGTTTATGGTTTTCCATTTCTTTCGGTCTATCTTGAACAATCACTTTAAAGGTATTTGAAGTTTGATTGAAGAATTTATGAGTTCCCTGCCCTTTAATCATTACTAATTGTTATCTTAAATGTTTTCTTTGCCTGAAAGTGAATAGCTAGAGAATTTAGGATTTCTCTGCTCTCCAGGATTTGCTGGATTGTTTATTAAATTTTACTTGGTGAAGTCTGGCCAAAGAAGTTTATGGTATGCCCTGTCCTTTGGTTCTTTCTTAAAAATAATAATCTTAAAGACTCTTCTTGTTCTAGTACATGTTAAAGGATACTTAATTTCCCTTTAAGCTACTAAAATCACAACTTAGTGTTCATTTCACACCCACGTGAGCTATTAAGATCCATTTGGCTTTGTTAACTTGCCCTGTGGAACACCCTTGATTTTTTGTTGTTCTCTTCAAACCTTTCATAGACTCCATAGCCCAATGGTTTGAATTTCTCTTACTCTATCTGCTCTTCTTAACAAGCAACCAAACAAAACAAACAATCCCTGTCATTTTAACTAACCTAAAATCAACATCCTAAATCAATCAAGTTATATATTTTATACAAATACTCTTTGATTCTAGGAAGGCTAGATCCTAGGACTCCAAAGTTGGTTTGATGTTACCCTTGATTATTTGGTCTTACCAATCTGACAAATTATAGGGACCTAACAACAGGAAGGGAAGGGGTATTGTATAGCCCTGATGGAAAAATGGTTACACGATATTCTTGGGGATTGTGATCTATGACTTAAAAATAGGTTGAAATGCACGACCTAATGTAAGGTTTTTTTCTGGAAAAAGATATTCAAGTGACTAATATCACCATCCTTGGAGACTTGCTTATTATTATCCAACATCTTTTCTCTGGAACTTGGCAAAAATAAAGTCACTTGGACAATATTTTTAATGGAATCAAAGCACTTCTAAATGAACTCTCCCATACATATTTCTTCCATAGCCCAAGAAAACAAAATACTAAAGCTGATAAGAGTGTTAATCGTGTTAGCTTAAAGCTAGGAAACTTGAAACAAATGGGGCCAGAGAATGTGCAATCTACCTTAATGATAAATATGGAAATAAGTATTAATATGGTTAATAATTATACACATATTTCTAATTGATGAAAAAGTATTTATAATGTAAATATCCATATTGGGAAAACTTGCCAACAGGTGGAAAGGAGCCTTTTTGCCTCATGGTATCCCATAATCACACAAATCATGCATATGACATGAGCCTCATTTCATTCCAATGTCTAGTAGATCATTTCCAGAACATATTTTCCAATTGAAATCCACATAGCAAGTCTAGAGCATCTCATCCTCTTGGAAGAATGATGGTTTTTTGTATGAAATTGTTTATAAAAGGTCCTGCAGTCTTAAATTATCACGTATGTGGTATTTAGTGGAAACGCCATAAAATGATGACTTAGAGAGTCTTGCAGCTATAATGTTTTATCCTTATCAAATTTCCTTTATAAAAGTATTGGTTGCTTAATTTGGAAGATACCATGGCCTCCAAGCCAGACACTAGAAGCAACACTCATGCCTATAAGACACAATCTTACCTTTGGGAAGAGTTCATGCTTGAAGTTTGAATCTAGTCTGGAAAATTGGATCACATGATTAATGTGGGTATACTAGAATAATCTCCCAACTTCGTAAATGGAACTTTAAATAATTAGGAATATAACCATCAATTGGAATGTCCTCCTATCAAAAAATTTACAGCACAAAATAATCATAAGGTGGAAATGGTATTGAGATTGGTGACTTATGTGTAGAACTACTGGTGTGGCACAGAAATCGTGGCTACATTTGCAACACTACTAGGCAAGGAAATTATATGTTTTATTTGGAAGTTTCTTCACTACCTCTATTCTGTTTCATGTGCAAACTTTTTTCATAGAGTTTAGCTTTTTGTTGGTTGGCTCTAGTCCTAATTACCTTCCTCTATCCCAGAAAAAATATGCTCTCTGTCTGGAGGATAATTAACTCACCCAAAAGCATCAACTCAACATTGATTTTCTTGGGGAAATACTATGGTTCCTAGACATTAGAGAACGAGGTGAAATCAACATGTGGTGGTTCCCCATAGGAAGTTCTAAGAGAAACGAAGGTGTGGGAAGAATGAATTTTGGATTTAAAAACTTAGTCATCCAAATGAACCAGAAAGTGGATGTGCTACAAGTAGATTTACCTATCTTAAATTTGAAATTAATAGATTGCACGTTGTCCACAGTCCAATTAATGGAGGTAAACTAATCTCTTAAAGAAAAATTGGCCAGGATGATTATATGGAGGCACTACGTATTCAACCAATGTATATTCAGAATCAAGTTAATATGTTGAAACCTCGACTCAATGATAGTGATGATGTAACCAAGCCACACAAAAAATAATATTTGGACCTCAATAAGCTAGCAGTTGGGGATGAGAAAAAGTATTTCTAAAGTATGTTACCCTAAAAATTTTCCTCTTACTATGAAGCTTTTATTGAATATATATCTTTATGAATGTCTTGAAATATGAGACAATATGCACTCTTGTAAGTTTTTTATCAGTAGCATCTAACTCTATGGAACTATAGGATGATGCTCACAATGTAAACTTTCTCGTGTATTTGTTGTGATAAAGCACAAATTTAATTCAAAATCATACTCATACTTGTTGAAAAGAAAAAAAATGAGGCTAAGCCGTATCATTTCGTGGTAGAGAAATTTATTTCATCTTTGTTAAGTTTTTTATTGGCATAAATGTTTAGGTGGTCAACTATATCATTATTGGGTTGATTAAAGACAAATCCAACCACAAATTTTGAGGCATCAACATGGACATGTAACTTCTTTTCCCAATCAAGAAACCTCCATATTGGAGCTTCTACCAAATTTTTTTAAGTAATTTGAAAGATGTATTACATTCATCTCTCTATATAAACTAGACATATTTGCATAGTATCTCATTGATGGCTCAAAGGTTATATCAGAGTAATGTCGAATAAACCTTCCATATTATCCTGTGTTCCCTACGAATATTTTTATTTTCTGCTAATTAACTGGTGATTTAAGATCAATAATATATTTATCTTGGCCATATCGAAATTTATTTTGTCTTTGCATATGATATGCCCTAGCAGTATTCCAATTGGAGTTGCAAAAATACATTTTTTAATATTGACGGAAAGTTGTATTTTTCGACACCTTTCTAACATCATTCTCATCTAATGTATATGCTATGTCAGTAGAATGTATACAATCTAGCCATCGAAGTATACAACCATATATGTATGTATGTATGTATTTATGCATGTATGTATGTATGTATGTATGTATGTATGTATTCCTATAAAGCTTTTAAAATAATTATTGAAAATACTATTGGAGTGTTTTTCAATCCAAATGGCATCACATGGTGTGCAAATGAGCCAAATTCATATATGAATGTGGTTTTTTCTCGATATTCCAAAATTATTGGTAATTGATTGCACCATAAAAACCTCGATAAAAGAATAGCATTCATTCCACATGAATTTGTTTATAATTTCATTAACAAGTTGTTGGGTATGGATTAGTTATCATTAATTTATTCAAGCCTCCAAAATTGATGAAAATTATCAATATTTTTGAATCGTGCTCTTCAGTTGGATGATCATAGGGTTATTCCATTTTTATTTTTCAATGAGGTAAATTATACATACAACTAAAATCCCTTTTATTTATTTATGCACAGT
This sequence comes from Pinus albicaulis, assembly GCA_034641835.2. Taxonomy (NCBI): domain Eukaryota; kingdom Viridiplantae; phylum Streptophyta; class Pinopsida; order Pinales; family Pinaceae; genus Pinus; species Pinus albicaulis. The sequence goes on from CM076578.1 coordinate 779,548,973, forward strand.
GGACTTGTATTTTTGGGCTAGATCGTATGGTCATTTTTTTATTGGCTTAGAACCAGGGATAATGTTGATTTTCATCTCCCCTATACCATTTACTAATTTTTTCAATTCTTTATATTCTCTTACAAACCATTTTTGATATTCCTAGAGTATGTCGACTATTTTTTTTTTCTTTTTTTTATCTAGCCAATCTTCACCTATTCAAGCCATTTTAGGGAATTTATTTGTAGAATTATCAAATCCTTTTGTCATTATCTTAGAATCCATTCATTCCATAGTCCTAGGCTCATCTAATTCATTTTTTCCTTCGAAAACCCAATTATAATCTTGAGGGATGTTGGGTCTTTCATATATATTTTTTTCTTCATTGGATATTTTTAATATATTTCTTATTTCCTTACATAATTTAGGATTATATTTTATCCATTTTAAATTGATAGTAGGAAAACTTATGTTTTCATATCTATTTGATAAGCAATCATTTTTTCATGGCATTAAAGTAAAAGTCATATTCGACCTCACATCAACTTAATAATTTCCTTTTTTTTATATTTCATTGGGCTATGGCTTCTCCAAGAATTATTTTATTTTTCTTGCACTATCTCAAATCTCTCTACTTTTCCTAGTAAAATTTTGAAGTCATTAATAAATTTATTCTTGATGTCAAACCAGAAGAACATTTCCCCCCTTGATTCTTTAATTTTATACAATTTGTATGGTATATCATCTACAGTATTTGGAAACATGTGAGGACAAACACACTCATCCATGTACCCAATTCTTCTCCATTCATTTTTTTCACTAGTGAACATGGGTGACTACATCATATCCAATTTTGAATATTGGGATGTTGTCCTAGGAAAAAATATTGTAGCCACCAAATATTTATGCAAAATATGTGGTTGTATTAATCTAAATCTACAATTGTGGAGCATGCATCCCCCACCATCTTGTTTCTCTATTATTGAATGATTAGACCAAGTTTTGCATCCAACCATTATCTCCAATTGCTTTTGATACCCTATTGGCATGTGCTGATGGTGAACTCTATTCTTTGAATCGCAAAATAATTTCCTTTACTTGCATTAGTAGGAGGGTATGTTTTTTTCTACTTTTTTTCTTGTATATGAATAACATTTCCTTTACAAAAAAGCATGAGCATGTATTTTCATAGGTATGGCCTCAATTGACCAACATTATTTGGCACTAGACTCATAATTTTCTATTTAAAATTCATATAATGCGGTGTTGGAATTTTGGCCTATCAAATAATGGTGAACCTTGTAAAATTTAATCGGATGCATTTGGTTCGACATTGTTCTCATTTTGATTCATAACTTTATATAAATTTCTAATTTCATTATCTTCATCCCAATTTTCTACCCATGGCTTGGCTTAATTAGGATCCAAGGGAATTACTATATTTCAACCTTTTCATTTTAATTTAATCATGTCTCTTTCTAGATAGATATTGGTTTTCATTTTCATTCCCCAAGGTCAACTAACTAGTGCTAAGAAATCCAAAATTCCTTCGCCTACGTCAATTACTTCAAAGTGGACTTCATTCAGAGTACTCATTATGATTGTTGCATGTTTTTTAAAGTGTTGATGGTATCAACAAATTTTTGAGCCCCTAAATTTAAATAGTCCACTATTTTTTGCAGTTGTGGTGTTATGAATTTTATCCAATTCTCTTAAAGGATAAAGTTTACTTAGGATCCAAGTTCGAGAACAACCTAATTTATCATGCAGCCATTAATTTATAAGTTGAATTGCTGATCATAATCAACCTACATGTTATTATGTGATTGATCCAGGTGGATATTGGTGGGCACCCTCCTATTCCACTTGGATCCCCAACATTGTTTCCTTTCAGTTTCTTTAATTCTAGCACATCTTTTTATTTTTGGCAGTTTTTCAGGCCTTGAAATTTTGGAGCCATTTTGAGGCCCTAAACAATGTTTTTTCAAAAAGGCACCAAGCCCATAACCCAAAGGGTATGGGATTTCATTATATATATATTTCTAACAAGGTATTGTGTGTCCTAAATGGATATCGTATGCCCAAATTACGACCCCGAGAATTTGGTGTTCAAACTAATCCTAACAAGGCCCACAAAATTTTTGTGATTCATCTCCTAGGGTTATGTCTTTGGATGTTTAGTTTTTATATTGTTTCTCAATAATAAAAATGCCTTTGATCCTCATTGTAACACAGTTCAAAAGGCATGTAGTTGTCACATATCTTCTCAGATATAAGCTACCATCACCTAAGCTAGTTTGTTTCCATCCTACATGTAAACAAGTTTAAGTATTTGTTATTAATTAACTCAAGTTCAACTTTCATTGTAGCTCTATGTTTCTCTTTAAATATATATTTTATTGTGTTCCTGCATAAATATGGATCAGTGGTATCAAAGTGGTTTTCTCTTTCTCAGTTTTTTTTTGCATGTCTCCAACAAGGTCAGAGTATAAGGAGTTGGTACTTGAACTTGTTGAGTCATTGCATGACTACCCTTTTCGACCCTGATTATCTCCCATGGTAGAAGAAAATAAATATTTGTGAGCAGGAGATCTTAATAAACTATTGCTCGAAGAAGCCCTCAAGTGGCAAAGGAACGAGTTTATGGATAATTTTTCCCAGATCCTTCGGCGATTAGCAATTGGAAAAGAATCTCATCTAGCATTCACTTATGAGCCTCCACCCCTTTTAAGGTACAAGTTAACTTTGACATTCCAATATTTGAAGGCCAAATAGATGCAAATTCCATAGATATATGATTAAATCTGCTGGAAGGATATTTTTCTGTCCATATTTTTTTCAATAGGGAAAAGATTACTTTTGCGCTCTTCAAAGTCACCCCCCATGTCAAGGACTACTAGGAAACCTACTGTGAGTAGAGGGAAGAGAAGGAAAACTCACTATTTTCATCCACACCAACTTGGAATTCTTTTCAAGGCACATTTAAGGAAAAATATTACCGTGTCAACATATATGAAGATAAGTACATAAAATGGACCACACTATAGTAGGAAAGGGACCAAGATGTGCCAGAGTTCACAAATAATTTTCATACCCTACGCATGAGGCCAGGTATCAAGGACTTTGAGAAACATATGGTACTCAAATATAGTGGTTGTTTGCATAAATACATCCAGGAACAAATGGAGTTCCTGGACACTCCTTACTTAGCGCGGTGTACCAATATGTTGTCAAGATCGAGCAAAAATTAAACAAAATAAGTGGTACTTTGGATATGTGAATCCAATGCAGGGAAAAAGCACCTCCAAGTTGTAGAACAAAGTACTAATCCAAGAAGGAATGACCTAATACAACCCATTGAAGGCACAATCAAAGAAAAATTGCGGGAAGATGAAGAAATACATAGGAAAGTGGTGTGAGTTCCATAAGAGACCCACTCACAACACAAATAATTGTCGTACAAAGAAGTCACTGGTGGTCAAGCTAAAAGCTTCTGAATCATATGCATGTTTTGACTCAGATCCAGAACCCAACAAGGGGAAACATATGATTGATGTAAAACCTAGTGCCACCATTTCCACCGCCAAGGTCAAGAAGTTTGAGCTTTAATATCCAGAGGATGGTGAGAATCTCTTTCACTCACAAATGTGGGTGAAGGGTTTGCTGCAATTCATTGTCGATAAAAGAATTCAAAATAACCTCATGTAAACTAAGGTCATGAAGCATTTGGTACTGTAAAAAAAACCACACTCACAGTTTTACACCATCATATTGTTCCACCAAGGGAAAGATATTTGCATAAGCCAGTAATGTCACCTACCCTATAGTATCAAGCCCTTTACGGGTGAGGTATTGTGTGATGTTTCTAGCCTTGAAGTTTTCAATGTATTATTAGGCCAACCAAACTTGTGGAAGTGTCATGTTTTGTATTATTATAGGCCTTACATTGTGATTATTAATTTGGGAAGTAAATTATACGGGATACCAGAGGTAGGGTCACCTATCGCCATTTCTTTGATCTCTACTGAGAAATGTAGTAAGATAATCTCCCAAACTGGGAAGTTTATTTTCTTTCTGATTTGCTCTCAAAGTAAGAGGAAGATCATGGCCCATGGGAAGGGTTCCTCCACATAGCATAAGTAGGTGGATAAGGACATGGAAGAATATAGGGACATATTCTCCTCACCCACAGGGGTACCTTTGCACTGTCAAGTCAATATTCAATCAATATAACTCCCTAAGAACCTCTACCCAATGGAATGATATACCATTGATCTCTTTTAGGAAATGAAGAAATAAAGTGGCAGATCCAGGAGTTACTAAAAAGGGTAACATCAGACCAAGTTCCTCACCTTGTGGGACCCAAATTATACTCATATAGAAGAAGGATGGGAACTAGAGACTCTGTATTGATTATTGGGCACTAAATAAAATCATAGTCAGGAACATGTATCCAATCTGAGAGATTTATAACCTTATTAACCAGCTCAAGGAGAGAAAGTACTTGTGTAAGATTGATTTGAAGTATGGTTATCACTAGGTTCCAATAGAACACACAGATGTATGGAAGACCACCTTCAAATCCAAGGAGGGCCTTTTTGAGTGGTTGTTCATGCCCTTTGTATTGAAAAATTCCCCTGCAACTTTTATGAGGCTAATGGATGAAACCGTGTGACCCTTCACCAACTCTTTCTTGGTTTTATATCTCAATGATATCCTCATCTTTAGTAAGAGTTGAATTAGAACTTGCAACATATTAGACAGGTCCTTCAAACCCTGCGATAACAAGAACTATGTTCCAACTTGAAGAAATGAACCTTTGGCATGAGTTAGGTCTAATATTTGGGTTACATCATTGATCAGTAAGGAGTGCATGTGTATCATGCTAAGATACAAGTCATTTGGGATCGTCTAGCCCCAAACACTCTAAAAGAGCTTTGCGTATTTTTAGGTGTTGCTAATTTATATCGAAGGTTCGTGTTGGGATTCTCTCATATCACTTGGCCTTTAAGTCAAGTTACTAAGGGTGGAGCAAAAGAAAAAAAATTATGGTCGGATTCCCAACAGAAGATGTTCATTTAGCTGAAGCACTTCCTTTTCTCTACACCAATATTCACATTTCCAAACCTACAATAACCATTTGAAATTGAGACACATGCCTCTGACTACGCTCTTGGTGCATCTCTCACCCAACAAGGGCTTTAAGTGGCCTATCACACTGAGACATTCTCTGATATAATTCATAAATACCCCACCTACAATAAATAGATGTATTACACCATGCAGGCTTGTCGAAAGTGGAAACATTACATTCTATGGATGGAGACAATCATCCACATAGATCACCGACCTCTTTAGTTCATACAGACACAAGGAAAGTTGCAGAATGACCACCATCAGAAATGGTCCACATATCTGCAACAATTTCATCTTAACATTAAGTACAAGAATGGAAGAACCAATAATTTTGCAAAATTCCTCAATCAGTAACCAGTTGTGGCATTGACCACTGTGCTCAAATCTTGTGGGAATGAGACTTTTTGATGGTCACAATTTTACAAAAATTATCCAGAATTCGCCACCACATATTAGATGTTGATGGATGGAAATAAAGTTCCAGACTTCCACCTCTAGGATGCATTTTTATGCACTTGGGACACATTTGTGTTCCTTTAAGTGAGCATGCCAAGATTATTTTGGAGGTGCACTACATTTAGATCACAAGATGATTTTAGGTAGAGAATACAGTCCCAGTCTTAAAAAGGTATTTGTATTCGCCAAATCTCCGACAAGATGTTGGAAAATATATCAGATCATGCATTGTTTGTTCCATGACCTGTTAGGTCCCTATAATACTAGTGTAGTCCCCTTGTTATTATTTCTAGTGTATCCCCCTTATTGTTATTTTTGTTCCCATGTAGCCCCCATATTGTTATTGTTGTGCCCCAAAGAAACCCACTATTGTTATTTTTCTTCCCTTACATTATTATTGTTATGTAGGCTCTGATTATATTGTGACCCCTTAGACTAATATATATACAAACGAGGTCTTGTAATTTGAATCATCCAATAATTGTTCATTTGTGTAATGTAAAGGAGGTTTCCCCTCAAATAGGATAATTTTTAAGTCATTAATATATCTTTTCTTCTATTTTGTGAGTTAACTGCATAAAATTTGGTATTGGAGCTACCTGCATCTTCCTTATTACACCCAGTTTTCCATGTTTCATGCTTAAAGAAGGTTATCAGTGACAATCTTCCACTTCAAATAATGTTGCTATAACTTGAAAAAGAAGGAAAAATCTTATTTGAGGTTGAAGTAGTCACGTAAATAAGAATCCGACAACTACGAAATCGATCAATTTCAGAGTATCTCATTAAGTGGAAGAATTTTCCCGTTGAAGATTCCACATGGGAGGATATGAATTTTATACAGAAGCATCCAAAACTACTCAAGAGGTGAGGAAAACACTTTTTTGAAGGAGAGGGGCATGTTAGGTCCATATAATACTAGTGTAGCCTCGTTATTGTTATTGTTGTGCCCATGCAAACCCCATATTGTTATTGTTGTGCCCCATATAAACCCACTATTGTTATTGTTGTGCCCTTACATTATTATTGTTATGTAGTCCCTGATTATATAATTGTGACCCCTTAAACTCCTATATATACAAAGGAGGCCTTGTCATTTGAATCATCCAAGGATTGTTCATTTATGTAATGTAAATGAGGTTTCCCCTCAAATAGGCTATTTTTAAAGTCGTTGATCTATATTTTCTTCTATTTTGTGAGTTGGTTGCATAACATCTCCAAGCCAAATATTAATAAGCAAGGCTTGTATACTCCTATTCAGCCCTCAGAATCCATTTCCATATACTATATGTATGAGGCTTCCTTCTACCAAGCTTGGAAATGACTGTGTATTTTTGGTCGTCGACATATTTTCTAAGATGGCCATATTTTTTGCTTGCAAGAAGAGTATCACAACAGAAGCCACTACCAAACTCTTCTTTGAATGAGTGTGGGTACATTTTTAGATCCCACATACCATTATATCATATCAGGATAACATTTTCCTAAGCACATTATGGTCAGGAATCTAGTCATTTTTGGATACCAATCTCACCAAGTCGACTACATTCCACCCTCAAACTGATGTCCAGATAGAGGTCGTCAATGGGATGATAGTGCACATAATATGCATGTACAAATCTAATCATGGGTGAAAATGGGATGCGAGTCTTACCTATGTGAATCACAGTTATAAAAAATCCCTCCATAACTCAAATGACCACAACACCTTTCAAGTGGGCCTAGGATTTAAACCATTATGTACCATTGATGTTGTATTGCCTCTTGCCACTACATAGAAATAATCTACAGATGTTAATTTTGAACTTGATAAAGCCACCATGTTTATTGAGCGCATTCATCACATCCACCAGCAGGTTCACGACATCTTGTATAAATCCAATGCCAAGTACAAACAATGACATGACCAGCATCAGGTGCCACATAAATTTTAGGTGGGAAATAATGTTTGGTTTCATTTTTAGAAAGAGTGCTTTTTCAGAGCCCATCGGAAGCTTCCACCACTCTAATATGGGCCTTATACCATCACCATGTTGTGGGAGATAATTATTTAGAGCTCAGTATCCCCCCCATTCCTTGGCTTGCAACATATTTAATGTGGACTGCCTTCGACCATACTTTCCACCATCATTGGACATATCAGATTTCATTGAACAGTTGACACCAACAGAGCTCAACCCAGACTACATTGAACAAGGCACAAATGATCAAATCATGGAGACACAAATAAAGAACACTTGGCAACAGTGGATCCAACTATATCGAGTTGTCAAATTTTCTAGCCCCTGCACTAAGGCAAGTGGTTCACTAGGGACCATTAAGTTTAGCAGAAATTTCCCCATATAATGGAGGCACTCAACGCAATGGTGACCATTGCTTCCTAAGGGGGTGAGTACTGATCCAGGTGGATATTGGTGGCCACCCACCTATTCCACTTGGACCCACAACAAGGTTTCCTCTTGTTAGAAAATTATATATTATAAAGAAAATGGAACACATAAAATATGTGAAAACACAAACATGGATATAACTTATAAAACATGAGAGAAACATATATATGTGGTTCACCCAACTTGGGCTACGTCGACGAAAATAGCCTATCCTTCCTTTTTATTATCCAGCAAAATGAAGAGATACAACCTACAATAGATCTGTTGTAATATCATATACTCTCTCACACAGTCCCCCTTTCTATTTCTCGCTCAGAATATACACAAGATACACAGCCACAATACAATACCCTCATACAACAGAGGGGTTGCCTTCTAGGGCAAAAAAAACCTAAATTAAAAATAACTTCTATCATCAGATCATTCGCCTAATGAACGACACATATTGACTATGAACTTAAAATATTTTACAAGGCAATTTTACATATGTTTTTAGCTTCGAGGCGGCCGCCCCCCCCCCCCCCCCCCCCCCCTTGGACCCCCCTGACGGCGATCAAAAAATGGGCGGCATTGATGCCACATTAAGAAAAGGTGTCCAATGTGACGATACATTTACATAAATAAGATAACCAGGCTCCACACTCAACACCTTTTATTTTTTTTAATTCTAGCACAAATTCTGTTTTTGGCAGTTTTTCGGGTCCTGAACTTTCGAAGTCATTTTGAGGCCCTAAATAGTGTTTTTTCAAAACATGCAACAAGGTTTTTTTAAATTCACGAAGCCCATTTCTGGAAGGGAAATGGCTATCTAAGAAAAAAAAATCATCAGAGAGATCTTTTTAACGATGTATTGTGTGCACCAAATGGAGATCATATGCCCAAATTACGACCCTGGGAAGTCAACGTTCCAACTAATCCCTACGAGACCCACAAATATTTGGTGCTTCATACCCTAGGGTTAGGATTTTGGATGTTTAGGGTTTTTTTTGTTTCTAAATAATAAAAATGCCTTTGAGCCCCATTGTAACATAGTTCAGAAGGCATGTAGTCGTCACATTTCTTCTTAGAGATAAGCTACCATCGCCTAAGCTAGTTTGTTTCCATCCTCCATGTAAACAATTTTTATTATCTGTTATTAATTAATTGAAGTTCAGTTTACATTGTAAATTTTTGTTTCTGTTTAAATCTGTATCTCATTTCGTTCTTCCATAAATTTGGATTAATGATCATTTCCTAATGTTTTTATACAATGTTTGTTCTTATTTTTACTTCTTCAAAATGTAAAGAAATTCAAGCAATCAATCAACTTAATACTTATCTTTAAGTAAATGTAGGAATTATTCCATAGAATAGTCATAGATTAAATTATTGTCATGTTCTTTATTCTTGAAGAATTCTCGTGCCTCATGTACCAATCAACTCTCTTGATCCGAATTAGGTTATGCAATTTTATTATTTTATGGTCAGATAGGAGTGTCCCATTGCATATGGTTTTCCTACCTAAATCCTAATCAGTCACAAGATGTATTTTTTTATGATTTAATGCTTCCTACTTAGGTATGGTATGTAATAGGTTAACCTTTCTTTTATTCACTATTTTTTTCTAGCATAGTTCCTAAATTTCTTAAAAAATGATCCCCTTATGCCACACATGTTACAATATTTTAAGTTAGTCTATTATTTTTAGTCTAAAAGGTGATCATATTTCCAACATATAAAATAATATAATTAACCTTTTCCCTGAAATATACCACTTTTGTGAATCTTCCTCCTCTTCCTTGATATCTTTCACTCCCTTGATAGCCATTATTTTATTGTGTATTTTGGTGAGATGTTTGTGTATGATACATTGTAATATAATTGGGCTTGTTCCAACATTCAAATGGAATCCTTATGTCAAATGACTTGGTTCCTCGCAAATTTCACACCACTTTGGTTTTACATTTTTTAAATTGTGTGGGAAATCTCTTGTACTATGACTTGTAAAAGTTTAACAAATTTCACAAAGTAATTCTACTCAAGTTATGTGTGTTTCTGGTTCTTTATTGACTAGATTTCCATATTTATAATTATATTTTGTGTAGCCTTCATTTTTCAGTTTTTGAATGGCCATATTTCTCAATGATTGATGAATAATTTCTAATTTTACTCTAGACGTTTATTAGTTGAATACAATGACATTGAATTCCAATCCTCACTGATTTCTATGTGGTGTTCCTTTTGTAATGCTTCCTCAGATGACTTAATGTTATCAATTCATAGTGGTCCTCTAATTTTTTGTAATAGAACTAATACATACCACTACAATAGGAGTTTCTCATCTAAATGGAAAGGAATGTGACTTAGCAAATCCTTAAATATTTGCTCATATCCTCTACTCTTTTCTCCTAATCATTGATTTATTTCCTTCAATCTCTTAGTAGCGATATGTTTGAAATCTTACTCTTTAAATCAGGAAAAATAGTTGGCTTTTATATATTACTTGATTCTTTGAGAATTCCATGAACCAAGTTAATGCTTTGTTTCTAAGGGCACCAAAAAACTGGTACATTTTCTTATCTTCATCATTAATGTCTAATGATTCCAAAAAAAAATCTTAGGCAAACTAGTGATATTTTTGGTCTCCATGACTAGTTTACATTTGTTGATTTCTTTTTTTAGTTGAAAATGCAGTTGGTTCATTTTTATAAGTTTGTTGTAGAATGGTCTTGTTGATTTGGGAAGCTGAAGGCACTACCTCTATTGATATTTTTTTTTATTTTTTTTGACAGAAACGGTTATGGAGTATTTATATTCATCTTGGCCTGAATGCTGAAAATATGATTACATTGAGGATGTCTAAATCCTATTTCATCTTACTACTAAGAGTGAGAATGCAGCCAGAGCTTACAGACTTCTTCCATGATAAGAAATCTATAAATTCGATTTCAGAGATTTTCCCCAACTTGAAGATACAAACAAATTTATTTAAGAGCAAGCAGTAAAACATGACAGCAATCAGTTTATGGGATGGGTTCCCATGATTCTTCTTCGTCTTTCATATTGACCCCGGAAGAGAGGAGGGCAGCTTTGTTGGCTTCAATGTCCGCCTCTTTATTATGAGTTCTCAGCACATGGTAGTAATTCAACTTCTGAAAAGCGTTTTCCAAACCCTTAATTCTGGATATCAGCCTTTCTAGTTTGAGATCCAAGGCTGGGGAGTTGGAAACCATTGCGTTTATAATGATCTGGGAATCACCTATGACATTAGCTTCTCTTATATTTAAATCTTTGAGGATCTTGAGGCCTTGAAAGAGGGCCAAAGCCTCAGCTTGAATGCTGGATGAAAGTCCAAGCCCCCAAGCAAAGGTATGAATTTTTTCCCCAATTGGACTTACAACAACACCTCCTGCACCATATTTGTCCGGATTGCCCTTTGCTACCCCATCAAAAAACAGAGAGTGCCTTGAGTGCAATTTGAGCCAGTCTTGAAAGTCAGGTTCAGATTTCCTTATTTTCCAGTCTTTGAGAGGAGGGACGTTTCTAACTGCTGGTTGAAATTGCAAGTTAAGGGATGATCCCCAAGTAATGTCCTGATGGCTAAGATTGGAATCATCTTTTATATCAGTCAAGCACTCCTTTAAATGACATTTTATCTTGATTTCTAAGACCTTATGATTCTGTTTAATATTTCTGAAAATTCTTCTGTTTCGTTCTAGCCAGATCTGCCAAAAAATAACCTTTGGAAGGACAGCCCATGCAGATTTGATTATCTGGTTTTTAGGAGGAGGGTCAGGAGATCTGTTTGCCCAATTAGAAAAGAGATCAGCAGTGGAACAAGGAAGCAAAAAATTAGGATCCAAATTGTGGATAAAGGAGAACCAAACCTGCTAAGAGAAATTGCATTCAAGGATTAAATGGATTGTTGTCTCTGCATTTTCGTTACACAACGAGCAGATGGAGGGACCGTAGAACCCTTTTCTCTGCAGGATGTCATACGTTAGGATCTTTCCATGGCAGAGAAGCCAAGCAAAGAAGTCTACTTTGGGCCATGAAGGAAAACGCCAGACACCCTGCCAAGGTGCAGGGTCAGGGGGGACGTATGGCCTCTCTTTCATCTTGGCATATCCCATGGAGACAGCGTAACCTTTGGCATTTGGCCCCCAACCTTTCGTATCTCTTTTCATCATGCGCGTGGGTGCCAAGACATGAAGGAGGTCAAGCAGCATGGACCATTCGTTGGTCAGATGAGCCGGCACCTCAATACGTTTCCAACCTGCCCAGACAGAATCGCTCCAAAGAGAAAGATCCCACAACGAACACAGCCCCTGTCTATCCATCCAGCATCACAGCACTCTAATGGAGGCTCTGTCTTCAATTGGGTCCTTATTCATGATTTTATCAGTCCAGATATTGATCTTTTTTCCGTTTCCTAGAATCCAATAGGAGTGCGCATTGATTAAGGGAGCAGCTTTAGCATACAGTTTGAGAAAAGATGAATTAGGCAAATGGATTACATTGTCTAAACATGAGAACGAGGACCTCTGAAATACTTTTTCCAGAGAGCCAATTGGGCCCAGCTAGGCTTGGGCGCAATGATCCTCAAAATAATCTTAGCTTCCATGGCCACGTTTTGCTGACAGAGATTTTTGAAATTCAAACCACCCTCCCACAGTGGCTTGGAGATGGTTTCCCAGCTGATAAGAGGAATCTTGTTTTCATTTTGTTTGCCTCCCTTCCAAAAAAACCTCCGCATGAACGCTTCCATTTTTTTTAATATGCTTGCCGTAGCGAGAAGCACAAAAAATTGAAATAAAGGAAGGCTGGTGAGCACAGATTTAATAAGGACAGATTTTCCAGCAGTGTTAAGCTAGGAGAAGCCCCAGGCTTAAATCCTAGTCTTAAATTTTTCAAGCTGAGGAAGCCAGTCTTTGCTTGTAGATCTCTTATGAAAAACAGGAAGGCCCAAATATTTGAAGGAGGTCCAAGTGGAGGAGGCTGCAAAGCCGAAGCATCTAGAAATAATGGAGAGCAATCTGGGCGAAGTGTTCCAGCTGAATATATGACATTTGTTCATATTTACAACACTGCCTGAGGCTTCACTGAAATCATCCAAAACTGCTTTAAATTTAGAGGTAGAGGAGAGAGAGGCAGCTCCCAAAAACAGAGTGTCATCCGCAAATAGGGCGTGGTTTATGTTTTTGATCCCTCTTGCAATACACAGTACATTGATATCTTGATCTTGCATCTTTTTGTCTAACAGGAAGCTGAGGACAGAGCCTTGGATGACAAAAAGAAAAGGGGAAAGAGGACACCCCTGTCTTAGCCCTCTTGAGGCTTTGAAGAAATCAGTGGCTCTACTATTTACAAGAGGAGCAATCCATGGCTCCGAGATGCATGCCCGGATCCATTTGATGAAATTTGCTCCAAAACCAAACTTGCTCATGACTTTTAAAAGAAAGCTATGATTTACTCGGTCAAAAGCATTTGCTAAATCAAGTTTAATCACCATACCTTGTTCTTTTCGAAGAAGACTTGAGTGAATTGCCTCTTGAACAAGGGTAAAGTTGTCCACGATCTGCCTTCCTTGGATGAAGCCTCCTTGATTCTCCAGAATTATTTTAGGAAGAATGAGCTTCAGCCTATTTGCAATTACTTTAGTGATTAATTTGTACCTAGTATTGCATAAGGAAATTGGGCAGAATCTGCTGAAATTGTTGGCACCTTTTTCCTTTGGAATGAGGGCTAGGAAAGCGGAGTTTGTGCTGCCTCCTATTTTCTGAGTATTTTGAGACTTTTGAACCATTTTGAGCAAATCCTTTTCAACAATCGGCCAACAAACTTGAAGAAATCTGGCAGAAAAGCCATCTGGCCCAGCGGCCTTATCCGGATCCATATCAAAAAGGGCCTTTTTGACTTCATCTTTGGTGACTTTGGCCTCAAGGATCTCATTCATACGAGGAGAAATTGCAGAAGGAATAATGTCTAGCAGATCTGAGTATTGGTCCGGGTCCTTATCCTCGCTATACAAGTTTTGAAAGTGAGAAGAGGCTGCTTTTTTGATGTCTTCAAAATCCTTGTAGGTGACGTTATCCTCCTTAATCTCAGAAATGGTGTTGAAGCATTTCCTGGCCTGGGCTTGTTTGTGGAAAAAAGAAGAATTCCTGTCCCCTGCTTTGAGCCAGAGATTTTGAGATTTTAATCTCCAGTATTCTTCTTCAGCTAGGCAGGCCTTATGAAAGCGATGTTGCAGATGAGCCTCTTGGTCTAACAACTCCTCTGTGACTATAGCGTGCTCCATATGAGTTTGATGAGAGGCAAGAGAGACTTTAATGGCTTTTCTTTCAGTAACTGGGTGGGACAGGGTTTTGACCCATCGTTTTAGGTCGCCTTTTACCCTTCTAAGTTTTTCCTCCCAGATATAGAAAGGAGATCCATTGATAGGCTGACTCCAACAATCCTTGACTATTTGCATGAAGTCTAGTTTCTTGACCCAGAGGGGACTAAATCTAAAAGTAATAGGACCCAGATCTAGATGGGCCAGGAGCTCAAGCTTTATAGGCTTATGGTCCGAGATGCTGTTAGCAAGGATGTGCATTCCAGGTTCTAAACCTAGTAACAGATAGGAGCTTTGAATGAAAAATCTATCTAATCTGGCAGCAATATGACCAGGGCCCACTCTTTTTTTAGACCAAGAAAACTTACCGGAAGAGGGTTTGATATCCAGAAAGTCCTAGTACTGCAATAGATCCTCCGCCCATTCCCTTGCCAGATCTCAGACAATGCTGCCTCCTCTTTTTTCGGACGAGTGGAGAGTGAGATTGAGATCTCCGGCAATAATTATATTTTCCAGATTTGTCAAGTCTGCTTGGTGCCTTATAGAATACCAACAATCATTTTTTTCCCCGACATTGACTGGAGAATATACATTGAAGAGGGAAAATATTTCCTTAGTATCCAGATTTTGCATTTTCAGCAGCAACCAGTGAGTATTACTAGCCTCAAAGGTGACTGCAAATTTGCTGGGGTTCCATAGAGTTCCAATCCCTCCCGATGCGCCCCGGGCAGAGATTGCTCTTGCTTCACTCTTGAACCATAGTTTCTTTCTTGCTTGCAGGAAGACTACGTCTTCCAGCTTAGTCTCCTGGACGAGAAGTATGTCTGGAGTTTCTGTTCTTATTAAGCTTCTCATGGCTTCTTCCTTAACTTTACTCCCCATACCTCTACAATTCCAAGAGATGACCTTCATTATTTATGTTTCTGGTGGGCTCCCTTGGAGCCTTGGGGCTGATTTTTCGACATCCTAGACTTTGAGGCTAGCATTTTTTCCAGAGTTGGCTGGTTGCCCTGTAGCTTATCTTTATAAGTCTCCTGCTCTCTTTTTTCCTTATCAGTTTTGCGGCCTCTTGTAGATATTCGTATTGAGGTTTGGGATTCTCCTATTTCTCCTTCCTCCTCTGACTCGTCCGTTTCCTGCTCTTCTTCCTCATCTTCTAAAGTCATACCTTTGGGATCTTCGACACTTGTTCCTTTGAGAGAGGCTGAGGGAGTACCTATGCTTGGAGAAGCTGGGTTTTGGGTCTCGGTTTCCTGAATAGCTTCTGTCTGCTGGCTTAGTGGATCAAATTTGTTTTCTTACACCTTTTTGGGAGGGGGGCATTGAACATTAGCCTGTAGAGGGCCTTTTCCAGAGGGTCCTCCCGGTTTTTTCCCTTTGTGATTGGTTTTTGCTTGCTTGACTTGGTTCCAACCCTCTTCAATCCCTTTCTCTGGCTCTGCGTTGGATGGACAATTTCTAGCAAAATGTCCATGAACATGGCATTTCATACATTTGAACGGCAGTTTCTCATAGTCCAATATCTGCACATGAGACCAGCTGCCGACTTTGATTTTGATAGCCTCTGGAAGACCCGCCTCTAGATCTACTTCTATGCAGATCCTGACATAGTTGTACTGGTCCTTATTGTTTTCCCGATCTATGAATTTCCCGAGAGTGTTGCCAATGTGTTTCAAGGAATCCCAGTTCCAGCAGTGAACTGGCAGATTTGGAAGACGAACCCACACCGGGACAGCCTTGGGAACATCGATAGCCGGATCAAATTCCGGAGTCCATTTGTTCAGATAGAGGCCTTGAGAACCCATGAAATATGACCCATTTTGAAAGATCAAATCTTTGTCTTCTTTGGAGGAAAATTCAAAGAGGAAGTACCCTCGCCCCAGAAAGTAAGAGGTGACATTTTCCTTGATCAGAGGAGCCCAGTTCCTATTAACCCATTGCTCAGTAGTTTTCGGAGAATGCCAGAGTCCCGTGAATTGGCCAATGAGACCACGATCAGCCAAAGATAAAGCTACTTGAATGGGGGCCTCCAGAGGCAAAGAGATCTCAGGAATTTCATCAAGCTTCTTAACAAATTTGGATGCTTCGCTTCTTTTCTTCTGAGGCAAACCGGCAAGAAGCTGGTTGAAAGCGTCGATGGCAGGAGAAGAAGGTGGATCCTTAGAAGGACCCAGCGTCTCCATAGGGAAGGCTTGAGGCCGTCCACCGTAGGGGCAACCACGCAGCAGAAACCCTAGCGAAACTCAGAACGCGCAGTCTTAGTATGATGAATACCTCTATTGATATTACTCTAATCGATCTAATGAATTTAATTTCCCTGTGTTTTTGGGAAGATTTATTTTTTTGGAAAGCTTTATCCATATATTCGATGAACCACCCTTCTTATGAACATGTTGATGCACCACAACTATCCATTGACTTGGAATATTCTTCTTTAGTAAAAAAAAATTGCAGGGGGGTAAATCCATGAGATCCTTTATATGGAGTGTGATGGTCTCACACCATGTTGATCTACCTATGGTATTTTGATCAATAGTCTATCATATATGTTTCCTTGAGGATCAATGTTGTACCACACTTAAAAAGGATTTGGATCCAAATTTAATATATGGTGTAGGAATTCATGAATATGGCAACGAGCATTTTGAGGAATAATAATTTGACAAAATGTCAGGCAAGAATTATCAATATTCATACTTTTTATAGTCGATGCAATCTGACAAGCACCATCTATCTTAATGTTATTACTCCTCTCAAGAACTATTGGGATAACCCTTTTTTATTTTGGTTGATCTCTACCAATCTCAAATGAGTCCACCGCACCAACTAGTCACTCTTAGAGTTTCTTTCTTCTTAATCTTCGGGGATCACTTGTGTTACACATATCCTCCCATTTCTCCCTTTCAATGTTTTGAATGTTGATTGAAGGTTTAGAATACTCATTTTTCATAAATTCTTCCACTTTGATACTTGTTCTAGTGTGTATTCACTTTAATTCGACTTCTTCCTTGATGTTAGAATTGTATTCTTTAATGCAGTCCATTCACTCAACTCCAACTAAGGCATATCACAAATTGACGACCTCCCATTATCAGTCCCGAATTACTTGAAATCAATGATGGTTATCATTATTAGTGATTTAATTTACTTTACAATTAGCTTCTAATATTATTTTCCATTTCGTTCTCTAGTCGCAAATAGTATTTTTAGGTGGAGTATTTAATCAATATTCTCCTATGTGACCAACCCCCTTGTCTAGCAAGAATTTATGCATGAGAGAAGGTATGGTGCATAGGAAATCATCATGAAAATCATCATGGTCTCTCCTTTTGATTTTATCAACTAACACTTTTTATTCCAGTGCTTGCTCTTTATAGTGATAAATACAAAATTTCTCAACCCACTCGTATGAATTTGTTCCACCTCCATTAGTAATTTTTAACATCAACTTCTAGTCATCTGTGAATCTATTCATTAGCAAAATTTAAAGTGAATTTAATAATATCTTCAGGAATGGATTATATATGTTTCTTAGTTTTCTATGTGAAGAGGTTATCTCTTGCTTCTACTAGCATTAGTTTATTTCTTTTAGCATGGTTCTTGAGGTAATTCTCAATTTTTCACTCCCATCTCTCATAAATATCTTCCAAAATTAACATCTATATATCCATTATTGCTCAAACTCAAGGTCAGGAGCTTCCAAGAAATGGAAACATTGTTGTAATCCGGGGACCTATGAGCAGTTAGAAATAGTATACCAATAAATAAATATACATTATCACACATATACACACATATATGATAGAAAGGAAACGATAACACAAGTAGTGACAGACCAACAAAGAAGCTTCTTATTAAGATATCACATAATATATATATATATATATATATATATATATATATATATATATATATATATATGTGTGTGTGTGTGTGTGTGTGTGTGTGTGTGTGTGTGTGTGTGTGTGTGTGTGTGTATATATAGCCCATGGTTACAAGATAGTTGCAATTATATAACTACCTTGGTTGATTGATCTGACTAAGTTGTCACCTAACTTGCATTCCAATGTAGACAATTGACTAGGTTCGATTGTCATGTCTAGTCAACATAGTCGACTAGCCCTTCCAACAACATCATTATCTTATATATCCCTTAGTTACATGGTAGTTGTAATTGTATAACTACCTTGGTTGATATATCTAACTATATTTTCAACTGACTTACATTTTGACTTAGACAATTGACTAGGTTCGACCGTCATAGTTTAATAGCCCTTCCAACATCATCATTGTGCATTTTGAGTTGATTTATTATTATGTTTATGATTTTGGGCTCCATTTTAAGAATTTTAGAATACATTATTTGGCTCATTGGTTCATACCATCACTCACCCATCTATTTCCATGATTATTTTAGTATGTGGGTGTTGGATTTCAACCTTTTCTAGTTATAAGTTATGTTATTATTGATTATGGATGGAGAGTCAACTAGCCTATTGTTTAAGATATTTGACATGTTTTTGAACATCTCGATTACAAAAAATCCCAATATTATAATGGTTACCGGTTATATAATGTATTTTCCTTACATATGAATGTGTTATTCTAGATCACGGGTATCAGATTAGTCTTTTTTAAATAGTACCTACATGGATTTTTGGATAGCATAATGCTTATGGTCCACCTTTTCACTTAAAACCCTTGTCTAGCTCTGTTATTTCAAATTTTTTGACCGACGTATCATAACTATTTATTTGTTGTTCATATCGACCCTAGTTTAACCATTTTTCGACCCATTCATTTTCACCATGTCCTAAAAAATATCATGCATATGTGATTTGACTCATGTTAGTGTTTTACTTGCACCTCGAATTACATGTTGGATATTTATTGTTGTATTTTATGCAATGAATCACCGTCTAATTTTCTCACGTGATTATACATGTGGCTTTTTTTGTTGGGCTCACAAGTTTAGATTATTACATACCCTTGTTTGAAGTGTCAATCAAATGATTGATGACAGTGACACTTCAAACAAGGGTTTGAACTAAATTAAACTTGTGAGCCCAATACCAAAAACCCCTTGTATAATCTTGCAAGAAGACTAGATGGTGATTCAAGGTGTTAAATACAACAAAGATCCAACATATAATTTGAGGTGCAACTCAAACATGGGCGTGAGCCAAAAAACACAACCATGATATTCTTAAGGCTAGGATGGGAATGAATGGGTCTCGAAGAGGTCAACCAAGTTTGATAGGACCAAAAAATAAGTAGCAACATTACCTAGGTCACAAAATTTGAAATATCAAAGATGGGAAAGAGTGTTAAGTGTGCACGTGATCCGAACTTAAATAGGAACACAACAAAATAAAGATATAACAACAAACATAGAGATGCAGCAGAAATAACACTTCATTTCACTAATATCAAAGAACTAAAATATGTTTACAAACAGAATGGAAATAAACTATCTCGGATGATGGTATATTATCTCTAAGAAGAGATGTGGAAACTACATGCCTCTGAACTATGTTACAATGAGGCTCAAGGGCCTTTTTATTATTGAACAACAAGGGAAAAACCTAACCCAAGGAGATGGAATGCCAAGATTTTGTGGGCCCCGTTGGGGTTATTTGGGCAGCCAACTTCCTGGGGTCATAACTTGGTCATGATCACCCAAACTTTATCACCCAATGTTGTGTGGAACTCAAAGTTGTTCATGACACTATTGTACTTAGCATTGGCTATGTCCAATATTTCATGGGTCTGCTGGCAGATGTGTTGAATGCACTAAATGAAGTTATTAGCCCTGTCATCTTGGGACTGGACATGAGTTGAATCTTCTAGAGTAACTGAAAATGGTATGGCCACATCAATGGGACATAGTGGCAGGAATCCCAACCCCACCTAAAAGGGGCTATGGCAAGTTGAGCTATGGAGAGATTTGTTGTAGTTGTGCTACACATAGGGGATGTTTTCATCCCATGTGCATGGATGATTCGAGTTGTGTATGCGTAGAATGTGTATGATCATCTTGTTGACGACCACTTTTTGGCCATCAGTTTAGGGGTGGAAAGTCATGGACTTAGTGAGCTTGGTATCCAACATTGACCAGAGACTTGACCAAAATGTACTTAGGAACCTATTATACCAGTTTTATATAATAGAGTATGGGATCCCAAAGTGTACCCACACTCATTCAAAGAATATATTTGTAGTACATTTTTATGTGATACTCTTCTTATAGGCCGCCAGAATGGCCATCTTAGAGAATCTATCGATCACCACGAAAATGTAGTTGTTTCCATGCTTTATAGTAGAAGGAAGGCTCGACATGTAATCCATGGAGATGGATTCCCAAGGTCAACTAGGAGTAGGCAGAGGAGTATATAGGCCTTGCTTCTTGACAATTGGTTTCGTAATGACACAGGCAATACAGGATTTGATCAGCCAATAAAAATACTTTTGCAGCACTGCCACTATTTTCTTTACCCCAAAATGTCCAGCGACTTGACTATAGTGCGCCTCCTAAATCATCTTTGCACGCTTGCTTGAAGGAACACAAAGTTGTCCCAAGTGGCATAATAGTGCATCATGGAGTTGAAAATTTGGAACTCACTTGCCTTCCAGGAGCGTCTGGTATGTGTTGTTGAATTCAGGATTTCTCTTGTAAATATGTGGCCATTTTGAATTCTTGTGCCACAAGATTCGAGCACACTGGTCAGCGCCATGATTGGAGGTTGACTGAGGAAGTCTGTAACATTGTTGGTGTTACCCTTCTTGTACTCAATTTTCAAATGGAACTATTGCAAGTATGTGTACCATTTTTTATGGTGAACATTCTACAACTTCCCTTGGGTCTGGATGAACTATAAGGTTTAGTGGTCTGTGTGGATAATTGTTTCCTTCCATAGAATGTAATTCTTCCATTATCAGAAAGCCTACATAATGGAATACATATATTTTTCATATTTGGGATACTTTTGGACTATGTATGAAAGTGTCTCACTGTGGTATGCCATTGGATGTCCCTGCTGAGTAAGAATTGCATCAATAGCATAGTCGGAGGCATCCGTCTCAATCTCAAATGGTTGTTGTAGGTTTTTTATTGTGAGTATTGGTGCAGAGAAAAGGAAATGATTCAACTCAATAAATTCCTTCTGTTGGGATTCAGACCAAAATAAGTTTGCATTTTCTCCTCCCTTGGTGACTTGACTCAAAGGCCAAGCTATATGAGAGAACCCCAACACGAACCTGTGGTAGAAGTTGGCAAGACCCAGAAAGTTGTGGAGATCGGTTAGAATGGTTGGGGCTGGCTAATCCCAGATGACTTATATCTAGGTCCACATGCACACCCCTCTCATCAATGATGTACCCCGGATATTGAACCTGGGGCATACCAAAAGTGCATTTCTCTAAATTGTCACACAACTTCTGTTGCTGCAGGGTTTGGAGGACCTATCAAATATGGTGGAGGTGATCTTCCCAACTCTGGATGAAGATCAGGATTTCAAACAAATACACCACCATGAATGAGTTGGTGAAGGGTCGCAATATGTCGTCCATCATCCTCATGAAGGTTTTTGGGGCATTTTTCAACTTGAAAGTCATGCCAGCCATTCAAAAAGTCCCTCCTTGGATTTGAAGGCAGTCTTACACACATCAGAGGGTTCGATTGGTACCTAGTGATACTCAAAATTCAAGTCAATATTGTTGAAATATTTCCCCCCCTGAGTTGGTCCAGAAGGTCATCAATCCATGGGATTAGATACCTGTTCCAGATATTGATATTGTTCAACACCCGATAGTCAATACAGAGTCTCCATGTTTCGTCCTTATTTTTTACCAACACGATCGAGCTCCCATAGGGTGATGAACTTGATCTTATGTTCCCTTTCTGCAACAACTCCTGAATTTTCCTCTTGAATTCATCATTCCCTGGGACATAACGTCAATATATCGGTCCATTTGGAAGTGATGCACCTAGGGTCAGATCAACAGAGTGCTTGACTTGATAGTGTAGAGGTACCCCTGCGGGTGAGGTGAAAATGTCCTTGTACTCCTCAATGACCTTGTACATATGTTGTTGTCGTGCAGAGGAGCCCTGTCTAGAGGTCGTGACCACAATATTCTTCTTGCTCTAAGGGTGAATCATAAGGAAAAAAAAAATTATTGATATGGGAAATGATTTTACTACATTGATTCGTAGTGATCAAAGAGATGGTGGTAGGCGGTGCTACCTCCGGTATCTTGTAAAACTTATTGCCCAAAGTAATAATAACAGTGTGGGACCTAGAATCATACACAACATGTTGCTTCCACAAGTATTGTTGTCCTAATAATACATCACAAACTTCAAGAGGAGAAACATCACACAATAACTCATCTATGAAGGGCTTGATTTTATAGGGAAGGCAACAATATTGGGTGATGTAGAGATATTGCCCTTGGTGAAGCCACCCGATGGTGTACAGATGCAGGTGTGTTGTGGATGGTAGGCCTAACCACTTAAAAGAGCTTTGCTCAAATGAGGTTCGTTTGGCTCCCGTTGTCGAAAATGAACTACAGCAGAGAACCCTTCACCCACATTTGTGAGTGGAAGAGGTGCCCCCCCTCCTCTGTATCTTCAGGCTCATTCTTCTAGATATTGGTGGTGGAAATGGTGGCAATGGGCTCCACATCAATAATATCTTTCCCTTTTTCATTCCCCTTATCCAGTTTTGACTCAGAGTCAGAACATGTGTATGATTCGGAAGCCTTCGGCTCAACCACCAATGACTTCTTGGCTCGACACTCACTTTTGTTGTGAGTGGGGCTCTTATGGAATTCACACCATTTCCCTGTGTCCTTGTTTGTCTTCATGGTGTTTTTATTTTCTTGTGGCTTCAGGGGGTTCTCCTAGTTCACCCCACCTTGGCTTTTTCCTTTGTTTTGTGGCTTGGGGACGCCTTTTCCTTACTTTATATTCATAGATCCAAAGTCTCTCTTATTCTGTTTAAATTTCTACTTGATCTTAACAACGTATCAATAAGAAGCGTTGAATGAGGATATGTATAGGAATTCCATCTCATATTGTATGTACTTGTGTAAATAGTCATGGAACTTGAGTACCAAATTCCACTAAGAATCCTTAATACCCAACTTCGTGTGAAGGGTATGAAAAATATTTGTGAACTATGGCACATCTTAGTCCCTTCCCTACCGCAGCATGGCCCACTTTATATATTTATCATCATAGCTCCCTACAAGGTAATACTGCTCTTTGATGGCATATTGGAAGTAATTCCAAGTGGGTGTGACTGAGAATAGTGAGGGTTCACTATCGTCCCTCTTCTCGTAGTAGGTTTCCCATCAGTCCTTCACGTGGGGGACGACTTTGAGGAGTGCAAAAGTAATCATTTCCCGGTTGGAAAAGTCATGAACCGAGAAATATCCCTCTAGAATATTTAACCATATATCTACGACATTCGCATCTATATGACCATCAAATATGTGGATGTAAAATTCAACTTGTACCTTAAAGGGAGTGGCACACCCAGAGTGGCTGCCAGAACAAGATGCGTCGCCTCTGGGTGGCCTCCAAAGGATATGGGAAAATTTTTCCATCATTGCATTCCTCTATCGCTTGAGGGATTCTTCAAGCAATATTTTGAAAGGATCTCCTACTCCCTCATATTTCTTTTATTCTGACATGGGAGGCCGTCAGGGTTTGTAAGGCTGGTCTTGCAAGGGTTCAACCAATTCGAGCCCTAACTCCTTATACTCCGACCTCGTTGGGAACATGAAAATAAAAACATAGAAAGAGAGGACCACTCTGATACCACTAATCCAAACTTAAACAGGAACGCAAAAAAATACAGATATAACCACAAATACAAAGATGTAGTAGAAATAACACTTCATTTCATTAATATTAAAGAACTGAAATATGCTTACAAAAAAATGGAAATAAACTAGCTCGGGCGATGGAAGATTATCTCTTAGAGGAGATGTTGCGACTACATGCCTCTGAACTCTGTTACAATGAGGCTCAAGGGACTTTTTATTATTGATCTACAATGGAAAACCCTAAACAACCAAAACCTTAACCCCAGGAGATGGAACGCCAAGCGTTTCTCGGCCTTGTTGGGGTTAGTTGGGCATCCAACTTCCTAGGGTCATAACTTGGTCATATTATCTTCGTTTGGCGTGTAAGATACCTCATCATAAATATATATCCAAGTAATATAGGATTTTTCACAGGTAAGGACCTATTTTGGACCTCAAAAAAGCATCATTTATGGGGTAAAAAATGCTCTGGAAGTTCAGGACCTAAAAAATTGCTAAAAAATAGTAAATGTTGATATAAATAAGGAAACTAATGAAACCAACTGGGGGTCTAGGTGGAATATTTCGGTGGCCACCAATATCCACCTGGATCAGCACATACACAAAAACAAATGTGTGTGTGTGTCAATTGGTTTTATCTCTGGTGGTTGGGAGGAATGATTGTTATCCTCCACACCTAGGTTCAATTATTACACGTGGTGTCATGAACTTTGTTGTAATTCAAGGAAAAAAACATGTATATTCCCCATATGGAATATTTAATTATTTCTCACGGGAAAATGTGTGTGTTGAGGTGGGGTGGGGTTGTGGAAAATTTCCAATAGTTATTTTCCCATTCAAAATTTGGACTCCACCACCCTGTTTGTAGATCTTTGTAGGTGTTGTGATTTTCCCAAGTCTTGATGCTCTTTTATTATTCATATTGGTTTTTGGGGTTCAATTGTATTATGGGTTTTCATTCCTTTATTTAGCATGTTGGTATCGCACTCACTGTATGTATTCATGCTTAAGTGTTTCTTCCTTATCAATTTAAAAATAATTTACATGAACTTTGATCATGTTTTACTTAACCAACATATATTGAAAAGTTTATTCCTAAGCATGTGCATGAAGTTATCATTTCAATTTGGCCTATTTCCATGAATTAGAACATGTTCTTATGCATTTTCATTTTGCACATATATCCCTTTATGCCTCAAACATGATAATGGGATTTGGATTTGAGTTGAGTAATCAGATAAATGGCAAAATGACCAAGCCCAAATGTAAGATGGAAAATCATGACTTTATGATCTCTACATCATTAAATTCAACACACTTTTTGATCATGTTGGTTTTGAGTAACAAAGTGTTTTAATATTTACTTTTGATGGCAATGTTGTGTAAACTAATGTTACTTCCCCTTACCAAAAATTTTCCTCTATTTATACACCTATCATCCTTAGTTGTCCTACCTTGTCAATCATGGTGGATTTGAATGGATACTTTAATGAAGTGTTTGCATGGAATCAACTCTACTCGTTCAAATTATAATTGTTAATATAGAATCTATGTTATGGATGGGATATAATTTATACATTTTGATTGTTGATAGATGAGCTTCTAGAACCGTGGTTCACATGGCCTTAGAAGAGGATATGAAAAAATACCCCAAAACATCTATAAGGGTGGTAAAAGGAAGAAAAAAATATTCTTCGTTTTCTTTGATGTATACTTGAGTAAGTTTGCAAAATTTTCATAGATAGATTGTTTATTTTGGGTAGATTGGAATGTTCAACAACCTCTATTTTATTTAAAATTTGATTTATAACCTCATCCCAATAGTGTAGAGTTCCCACTTATTGAGGCCTCAGAATTTCGTTGCCACATGGGGGAAAACCATCCAATCCAGACCTTAGAGCAAGTCCTTTTCCGTTTGGTGTGGTGGATCCTACTAAGGATAAAGGGACCAGTTTCCCAATAAGGATGATTTTGGGGTGTGTTTTGTTTAATATGACATGCAATGGGAAATTATTTTAATCTATCACATGCATTTATCTAAAACTATCTATTCTACTATATACCTGGGGTGTTTCTTCCTTTATGCGATCTAAAAATATATCTTCCAACTATTAGTAATGAAGATTATTTAACAGTTGAAAGAGATGAAAATTATGTAAAGATGATTCTTTTAACAAAATAGTTTGATTAAAAGAATTGTGAAAATTATATCGCATTTATATATGTGATTATATATCAGATAATAAATCATAGACAAATATTAGTACAGAAGCACATTTAACACACATTTATGATAAAAGTTCAAATATATA
Organism: Pinus albicaulis; assembly: GCA_034641835.2. NCBI lineage: Eukaryota > Viridiplantae > Streptophyta > Pinopsida > Pinales > Pinaceae > Pinus > Pinus albicaulis. The sequence continues at coordinate 779,575,393 of CM076578.1, forward strand.
ATGCAAGTAAAAAGATAACTGTCAATCTAGAAAGAAAAAATTAATATAATGAATAAATTACCATATATACGAAGTCCTAATCATATAAACTAACAATAGTTTTCTGCTCCTCTTCACTTTCAATCAATTTAAAGGGTAAAATAGTGCAACATCAGTTAAACAGCTTCAAATGTCAAAAGATAACATATTTTCTTCCATTAATCCATAAAAGCATTTACAAACTTACAGAAATGCATTCTTTGCAAACGTTTTTGAAAAATTCCTGGACCCTTCTCTAAATGCATGAGAAGGGTTTAAATACTAAACTGCAATATGTTTACAAATAGAATATTACATAAAAATAGAGGAGGTTTCAAACAATAAAACTCGCAAAGAGAAAACTTCAACTATAATCTAGGAAAATAAATTAACAAAATGACTATGTGTTTTGATCCTCTTTGTGTATTTGATCTCGAAGCTCACAAATATCCACCATAGGTTTAAGCTAAGCTTGCTGCGAAATTCCTGATCTAATATGGCCTTTGAATATTGCATTGGAAAGTGTTGGTTGCAACTTCTTTGTTGAATCGGTTAATGATTGAAGAGTGATGCATTGATGATAAGGTTTGATCAGAAAATTCCATTGATTTTCTTGATCAAACTTATTTACTTTTTTAATCATTTCTTATTGCATCTTTGTCCTTTGTTTCCACTGTGCTTCTAATGAATTTGGAGTTCTGAGAGCACTTCAGTTGTGGATTCTTTAATAAGCTTAGATTTCAACAGTTTTTCATTAAAAGATTTATTAAGCTCATATGTTAATCTTGATGCCTTTCTCCCTGCCTTTTCTACTTTCCAATCCTTAAATAAAATTTCATTATCAAATTTATCTATCTGAGGTAGATCAGCTTTCTTTCCCAAGTCAGATGTTTTCCATTGAATGAATTCATTAGTATTCTTTTCAATTTTTCTCACACTCAAGTCTCTTGTTAGCCACTTACTGGATCAGGATTTTACTTGAATCATAATAAGAGCTGGTGATTGAAGCTTGTTGACAAAATACTTTTTGTTGCTGCTTTAGCTTTGAATTCATTTCCAATGCTTATTTTATGAATTTTTCTACCTGGGGTTGGCTTTTTAATTTTTTCATTGCTACTTCAAGTTGTGTTTCCTTTTCTGTAAGTTGCACCTGATGATGCAAAGTTAATATTTCAAAATGCTTTTGAAATTGAGACATTTTCAATTCCATTTGTCTGTTGGAGTTAAACTTTTCTTGCTCTAAATCTTGCACTTTGTCTTCTTTTTCCTTTAGTAACAATTAAAATTTAGTAGCCTTGTCAATAGTGGCAATATCATATGCCACTGCAAATTATGATAACTTTGTTAAATTTTCAATAGGATCAGCTAGAGGGTCCTTCCATGTTGGCTTGAGGGGTCCTGACCCAGGTTCGGAGTTCAAGGTTTGCCAACAAACCCCTATACTACTGGCCCTTTCGGCAGTGACCCGCTTGTGCAGGTCAAAGTCTCACCCGAAGTATTATGGGTGGGTGCTAGAGCCAGGTTTCCGCACCCTGAGAAAGGGTAGGTAAGGCAAGCAGAGCTGCATCCGGCCCAGATTGCCTCTTTCTGAGCAGGATCTACAGGTCTCATTTCGCATCCACGTGTGCAAGGTCAACTATACTACAGTTTGTGATAATTATAGACTTCTACGGCAGTAGCACAGTATTGCATAAAACAGAACAAACAGATCTAGATGCAGTAAACGCACTTACACAGAACTTTCGCAGCTGAATACATAATATGTATAAAACAGTAATTACCAATGATTCGCATAAACAATACACATAGATTTAGTTCTCAAGCAGCCTTTCTTATTCATCAATTCATCAATTCCCTCTTACAATACATGTCCCAACCTGCGCACACAACAGCAGGGTCCGCACACATTAGGACTCTGGATCTCCGCGCACACAACTAGTAGGAGTCCTTTCCCCAAAAACCCAAACAGATCTACTAAAACACAAGTCGCATCAATATCTCTTTATTTCTCTTATGCCTTAAAATTCAAAATGTTCCTCTATTTATAACAATTTAGCCTAATCTTTCCTATGGTTTGCAAACCATGGTTTGCAGATTCTAGGTCTACCCTTTGACCCATTACAATTCTTTTGGGGCTTTGACCCACCCCAAAACCCCTGCGCTAGACTAAGTATAATAAAAAATATTCAAAATCGGACCAGTTTCGCAGCTCGTAGGAGACCCTGTTCCAACATTCCATATAACGTCAATAGATTCATTTGTAAGATTTGAAACTGTATCATCCATTTTTCTCCTTTTTCTTCTCCTAACTATAGCCTTATGACTATGACTGTAGAAGACATAAAGTGAAGGAATTTCTTCAATCGGTAAAACAATATTCTCTGTAGGGTAGGCTAGAATGGCTTCTTGATCATGAGTTTCAGATACTTGCTGTAGTGAAATTGAATTTTCCACTAATTTATGAGAATGCTCTACCATTTTAAATTGGTAGATTGATCACAGGATTTGGTTGTGGCATTTGCAGTGCCTTGGAAAAATTTTCCCATTCATTCTTCAAATATTTTGGTTGAGATTTTCCTGCCTAATCAAGTGTATTTTGGATATGATGAGTTTCTTGGGAAGATGATCGAGTTCCATTAATTTCTCCTTCCTCTTGCATTTAAATCTCTTTTATTACTTTATCAATTACCTTTTTTGGGCTCTCATTTTTTTTTTCAAAATCATTATCATAGTGATATGATTATGAGAATTATGTTGTGATTTCCCTGACTCATTATTAGATTTCTCTTGGGATTCATCTTCAGACATGTATTTGGCTTCATTATCCAGGCTAATTCTTGGATTCGGTCTGTTGACATCTTCAATAAATAATAAATCTAAAAGAATTCTTTCCAATCCCTTATTTATGTATGTTTGGAAGGCTTCAAAATCATTTTGACTAAGCTGACTAGATGCATTTTTTAGTACATCTATGAAATTCTCAATTCCTTGAAATAAATCATCAAACATATCTATCTCTTTTAGAAAATATTTCAATTCCAGCTCTGTGGTGAAATTCGTAATCACGTCATTGGGGTCATATGGCCTCTTTGGCATTACAACAAAATTTAATAAAGTAATATTTGAAACTTCCTTGAATGTATGACCAATATCAAAAAGTGCAAAAGTACCGCACTGCAGATGGAAATTAGGCCAAATGGCCTTCTTAGCATCTTTGAGTTTCTTCGAAATACCACTTACTACAATTTGGTAAGAAATTTCTCTATCAAGTAGCTTGTCAGGAAGATAATAGGGCAAGATGTGGGGAGAATCATAACTCCCGAAAACTCTGACATAGGTGAAATTTTCTTCAGTAAACCATCTCGCAACAAGAAAAATGTATGTACTAGCCTCTTTGGAAATCCTAGGTGCTTTCTCATTAAATACAATCTGATGCATAGGTAGCATGAATCCATTGCAAATTTTGTAAAAATGTAAATGAAAATCTGACTCCCAAAGGGCTCTGTGGTAAATATGGATTGGAGTGGGGTCTTGGGTTGTCCATTTCCATCCCATGGTAGGAAAACTTGAACAAAAGAAAATTGCATCCATAACATAAGCACTCATGTAAAAGGGGGGCATTTACCTTGAGGAAACACTTATTTTACTTCTATAATCCATGATATTTCTAGCCAAATTATCAGACACGATATTTTCCCAATTTATAATTGAAGAATTGATGATTGCGTCAATTAACGAGACCTCATCTACGGAAAACCTAGTAGTATATGGCTTTGCAAACATTCTACATAACATTCTAGCAGCATAACAATAAGGGGAGGGTAATTGTGCTATCAGGTACATATCGAGTTTGTCTCGTTTTAGCTTGCCTTGGTCATCCTTCCATCCCTTTATAACTTTCATCAGGTCTATATGTTTCTTTGTAAATATTTGGACAAATGCTTTGTCATAGTTCTGCAATGGTATGGGTAAGTGGTACATTGTCCTCAAATCTTTTGTCGTGAATGAACCAATATTATCCATATTTAAATATTTAAATGTCCTATCTGCTATGTTAAGGTGGTCAATTACCCACTTAACCATATCTATGTAGGGGATAATCATCGGCATCATTGCTACTTTGTGAATAAATGAGCATGCAACGTCGAAATAATACGGGTTTGAGGAAACTGACGTGTCTGCTGTAGCTATTTTGGTTATTACCCTTGGTTGTTCATCCTTGAAGAGTTGGTACATTGATTCCCATGAGAAACTACCACAATCCTTGTTGCAAGTGGTATCTGAGAATAATGGAGACATGTCTGAGTCTTGAACAGCTAATGTTTGGGCAATCTCCCTGCAACTTTACCGAATTGTCATAAGTTGATTGTTTTTAAAAGGTGCGATGCAATTGATTTTTAAAGCAGTGTTTAAAGCATTTGTAACGGGAATTTTATATGACTCAAAAAAGGTTGTAGCGCATATCGCAGCTCGCAACACTTTATTATGTTTTAACTTATTCACTTGTAAGTTATGCGATTTGCAATGAGTGTTAAGGAATCAAAGCGAAAATGGAAAGAAACTTTATTTCCTAAAATACTTAGACTTAGGATAAGATAAAATAAGGCTTATAAATTTTCTATTTATTTTAAAGGGTCCCCATTTAGTGAAAGTAAATGGGGGATGTTGTATAGTACAACAATTGGCGATTCACTTGGGAGAACCAGCTATCTCTGCTCAATTTTTTTAATTTCTAAAAACTTTTTTGAAGTAAAAATAGTTGCAGGAATGATTTTCAATAAATAAAATCTCACTAAGAAATAAAATCTCTCTTAATTATAATTCATAAGAATTCCTCTTTACAAATAAAAGTATGAGTATCTATATCAGTCTTTACTAAGTTCAAAAAGATGAAGCAAGTGGCTCTTTCAGATTAGCTTTATAAATATATACTTTTTTTATCACAGGTGGAGCCTCTGATCCAATAGGAAATTTAAGCTTTTGGTAGCGCTACCTTTTATCCAACAATGATTCATTGTCCCATCCAGTCTTTCTTACAATATTCAAAAATAAATTTCAACTTTATATACTTGATCTCTTTTCGAACTTGTTTTCTTTTCTGTAGATATTTGCTATTGTATTTTTATTTACTTAAAAGCCATTGTCTTTGCTTGCTAACCAAATATTGACAATGCTATTCACTGGTTGTAATTAAACTGATAAAGCTGGCTCTTGATGAGACCCCTTGTCCTTTTGATATAATCTCAAGTCATTACCCTGTTTTAGTAGGCAATATTGGGCATGTCAGTTCAACTATTTCCCTATGAACATGGTAAAAGCTCTTGATGAGACTTATTATCTCCTAAGTTTTTTTGCACAATTTTTTGAATTTCTTTCTAAAAATTGATAAGTTTTCTAGATGGGGTGAATCATTCGTCCTTTTAAGGATTCTGGATGATAATTTTTAGAGTTTTAAGATTTCTTATATGTAAAAGAGCCTTTACTATGTTAAATATTATTTTCTTAACTGATAACAGAGTAACCATGCTTTATAAAGATGAGAGTTCATTAGAGAATAAATAACTTTAGTTAAATCACATCTTTCAGTAAAATAGAATCTATTTGATATTCGAATCTTTATTTTTTCCTTAACAATTCTTACTTCTATAAGCAATAAATCAAAAAGAAAATTATGAGATGTTTACCTGAAAATCCAAAAATCAATACTATGCAACTTTTATTTTCCTAAGAAAAATAAAAGACAGTAATATACAGGGAATAGAAGGGGTTACCTCCTATGAAAAATATTTCTTTAAAATCTACCCATTGACAAGAAAAGAATCTCTTTTGCCTGATAGATCTTGCAATAAAAATGTTGATGGGCCTATTTATTCAATGATTTGAAATGGACCTAGCCTCATTCTTTGAAATTTGGTGTGTTTACCTTTTTACTCGTGTTCTTTGTCCCATTTCAATACCAGATCATCAATTTGAAATTTTTTCAGAGTGACATAATTTGAATCAAAGGAAACTTTAACTATCTGTTGATGATGTGCATGAGTAACTTTAGCTTTTTCTCTTTCTTCTTCAAGCTTAAGAATTTGAAATTGTCTTACTTGAAAGGAAGAAGAAAGGGATAAATCAATGAATTGAACTAAGGCAAGAGAAGGAATAACTACATTGGTAGGAAGAACATATTCTTTTCCATAAACAAGATTTAATGGAGAATTTCCAATGGAGGCCTTCTAGTTTATTCGGTCTGCCCAAAGAGAAAATGTTAATGACTTGTGCCAATTTCATTGGTTTTGGTCAATAGTTCATTTGATGATTCTAATAAGGTTTTTGTTTATGGATTCTACTAAACCATTTCCTTGCGGATAATAATTAGTAGAATATTTAAGTTTAAAACCTCTTTTGATTGCAAATTCTATCATAGCAATTCCTGAGAAATAAGATGCATTATCGAACATTAAAGTAGTGGGTAAACCAAACCCAGTTATGATAAATTGATCAATGAACTCAATAATAGTCTCAGAGTTTGCTACCTTTAGTGGAATTGCCTCCACCCATTTAGTAAAATAATTTGTAGCTGTGAGAATATATTTATGTTGTTTGGAAGAGTTAGAAACGATCTCACCAATTATATCTAATCCCCATTGTTCAAATGTTTGTTCTATATTAACTGGTTGTAATGGAAAATCTGGTTTCCTTTGTCTTCCGGATGCACTTTGACAAATTTTGCATTTTTTTGCATATTCATGAGTATATTTAAAAAGTGTAGGCCATTAGTAACCTACATGCAGGATTTTATGTGCTATTGTATTTCCTCCAAAATGCAGTCCATCATGGAGTTCCTGCAAAAATTTCCCTGCTTCAGTTTTCTCTAAGCATCTTAATAACACATAATCAAAGTTTCTTCTAAACAATACATCATTTATTATTTCATATTTCTTGGCCTTTAATCTCAAAGCACGTTTTGTTTTATAACTGGGTTGAGTTGGGGCATATCCATTTTTCAAATAAAACTTGAGATCAACGTATTGAGATTGCACATCATTGAGGCTTACCTCTGACATTTGCACATTATTACCTGAATCTGCCTCTGATGATAAATGGGATGCTCCTATTAGCATTCTGCAAAAACCTTGACCTCTAACAATTTTAAAAGGTCTAATTTCTACATCATATTATTTTAAAGCAGTAACTCAGTTAGCCCTTTTCTCTCCTAATTCTCTTTGCAACAATAGTTGTCTCACTGCAGAGAATGGAAATTTTATTTTGGTGTGCGTTTTGAGGAGAAATGGCCTAAAATGCTTTATAGCTTTAAAGACAGCGAATTATTGTTTCTCAACAGATGAATAATTTAGTTTTTTGCCTTGCAAATTGGAACTGAAAAATGATATTGGTGCTTCAATTTTTTGGCCATTAAGTTGTGTAAGAACAACATCATAAGATGTATCTGATGAGAATGTATATAAAGTAAAAGGATTAAGAAAATTGAGGGTAGTCAGAAATGGAGCATTGATAATGGATTGTTTTATTAAATCAAATGTTTCTCTTTCGTTATGTCCCCACTTAAATAATGAACTTTTCTTAATCATGGTTTGTAAAGGTAAAACTATTTGTGAAAAGTGAGGGAAAAATATTTTTACAAAATTTATCTATCCAAGAAGTGACTACATATTTTTCTTGTTATGAGGGAAAGGAATTCTTTTAATCTCTTCGATTCTTTCAGGATCAATATAGATACCTTTCTTAGACACAATGAATCCTAAAAATTTTCCTTCATCTAAAGAAAAATATGACTTCTTTGGGTTTAATGAAATTCCATACTTTTTACATCGCTCAAAGACTTTCTTTAGGTCATTCGCATGATTGGTTGATTTTCTAGATAAGACTGTAATGTCATCTAGATAAATAACCATTGATTTTTTGATGAGTCCTCTAAAATTTATGTCCATGTCTCTTTGAAAAGTGGCACTTGCATTGATTAAACCAAATGGCATCCTTTGATAGGCATAAGTTCCCCACTTAGTCCTGAATGTGGTCTTTAATCTGTCATCTAGTTGTACGAGGATTTGGTTATATCCTAAAAATCCATCTATAAAAGACATAAGTTCATAACCAGCTACTGTTTGCAGCACTTGTTCCATGGTTGGTAATGGAAAATTGTCCTTCTAACATGCTTTGTTCAAATTTCTAAAATCGATACAAATCCTAATATTACCATTTTTCTTCTTGACAGGAACCAAATTTGAAACCCATTTAGAATGTCTAAATGGAAAGATAATATTTTCTTTGAGGAGTTTATTCAACTCTATTTTGATTTGATTTTCAATATTTGGGTGAATTTTCCTCAAATTTTGTTTTATTGGCTTCTCATCTGAAATCATAGGAATAATGTTTTGAATAACAAAAGTGTCATATGTTTTAAGATCAGTATAATCCCAAGAAAAAACACTTATGTAAGTTCTTAATAACTTGGCAAATGACAACCTTTCATCAGAAGATAGACGAAGACCTAAATTGACATTTTTAGGTTTATCATCAGTTCCGAGATTTACTAACTCAAATCTTAAGGTTGAACTTTGAGTTTTCGAATTAATAACTCTTTTAAACCTATCTTTTAGATCATAAAGGTCTTCTAATTTGACAACTGACTTAGGAATTGGATTTTCATCTTGTTCATCCTTTATCTGAGTGTCATATTCATTTTCATATAGAATTTTATTATCATAAGATCCTTCAGATATAAGGAAATCTATGATATCATAATCCTTATTAAATACTCGCCAATTCGTAATATTGTCATGAACAGATGGTCTAAAGATCAATTCAATGGAAAATCTATCGGGACTAAATTCTTGAGATGGAATTAATTTCGATGCTACATTAGCTAACAAACCTGCACTATAATTTTGTATTATGGGTACAAAAGAAATATTGAAAGATAAGAAATAAGTAGTCAATTCCTAGACTAATAATTGGTAATTATTTAAATGTCCAGAATGACAATGGATGGTATTTCTTACTTGTTTGAAAATGATTTCGGAATCTCCTAGGACTTTCAGATACTTGTTGTTGAGATCAAGTGCTTTGTACAAACCTTGGATTAATTCTTCATATTCTTCTATATTTTTTATGCAATTGAATTCGAGTCTACAGGCTAACATGGTTTTTTCTCCTTCCGGGCTTATTAAAATATAGCCAGCTCCTGCACCATCTTCTAATTTAGAGCCATCCAAATAAAGAATTAAATACTAGTTTATCTACAAAAATTTTACATTTAGAAGTGTCTGTCTGGGAAAAAATCTCAATTTGAGAGATAACTGCATTATCCAAAAAGAGTGATGGTTGAGCGTTAAAATTTCCAAGAAATGATTTTGCTGAGTAATTTCCAATAATATTATTTTTTAATGTTACTGGCTCGTTTATCCCTTCAAGATCAATGACTGTATGCTTCATGAATTTCTCTCGGTCTACCCAGATTTGATTTGGCTTTCCATTGTGTGGTAGCCACATATGCGACCAGTCTGTTGCAAAATATCCATGATGCTTTTCAGACCAGTCTTTGCTTAACACTAAACCATAAAACTGAGGAATATCAGCCACCAATATATCAATTATTTGAGCAACCTTAGGGTTTGATGACATTTTGATAGAGACATAATTTATTTATCCTACAACCTCTAATTTATTTCTATCAAGTTTTACTATATGAATAGGAGAACTCTAAGGATTTATGTTCAATTTAGCACATACTGATTTTGGCATGATATTAGAGGAAGCCCCTGAGTCTATTAAATAATTATGGACATTTTTATTATAGATCTCATAGGTCAAAATAAATGGAGGAGTATGAGATATGGGTCGGTCACTTATCATAATAAAATCTGTAGCATATCTTTTAGTTGAAGGAGAAGGAGGTTTACCCATTTGATTGGCATCTTGGACTACTACTGGAGCAGGTAAGGCTGAAGCAGGGACTGCATTTAAATCTCTGAGCAAGATTTTTTCTATTTTTTTAATTTAGTAAGTTCATTAATTAAAATTTCGGCCCTGGTATTTTTCATATCCTCAACTACATTATACTCAATAGTGTCAAGGACTATCATTGTCTTTGATGTAGGTGGAACATCTGAAGTAGCAGGGTTTGTTTGTGTAGTCTTAGATGTAGAATTTTTACTTACTATTTTATCTTTAGTAGGCGTTGAATTATTTTATTTTTGCTTTGACTGCGTTGCTTCAGTGAAATTCTTGCTCCTTGTACTCATAGGTAAAGCTTCTTGTTGTTCCTCATTTGGTAGGATAAAATCCCACATTCTATTTAGTTCAAATTTCTCTTCTACTTCAATTTCTTCTTCTTTTGTTTGCTCTTCATCTGTGTCTTGATCAGACTCAACATTAGATATGATATTGGGTGGTTGAGAATTAGAAAACTGATTTTTCTTGAAGGGTTTGAAAGTCTTTTTTGAATTAGAACTTTCAACAACATATTTCTTGATATCTATCATTTCATTTTTCATAGTATTTTAGACTTTCTGAAGACCTTCTACATCAAAAGGGTCTTTGGATGGCTTCTTTTTTGAATCATCTTTGAAGGATACTTTCTTTTATTTCCTATCTTCTTGGGAATTCTTCTTTTCAAGAGCGATTATGTGTTTCTCTACAGATAAAGATTCCTTCATATTTTCTACCAATGTAGGAAATTTTTCTCTATCAACAAAAATGGCTATATTAGACGGGAGAGATGAAATATACCACTCAATTTGAACTTCTACAGCAGGAACTGATGTAGCAGGAATTTTATTGATTAAATTATTAAATATTGAATTAAAATATTTTATTTTCTCCCTTGTTTTAGCCTTTAGATTTGATAAATCATTGATAAGCGATGCAGTGGTTCTCTCATCTCCAAAATTAGCTAAAAATTGTTATTTGAACATATTCCAGCTATTTATAAAGCGGGCAGGTAATTAAAAATACCAAGATCCTGCAGATCTTGTAAGAGTATATGGAAATAATATTACAATACAATCTTCTTCAACCACCTCCTTTAAATTAATGGCTAACATGTAATTATGAATGTGTCCTTCAACTGGAAGACCACCATCATGATTAAATTTAGGTAACCATCTTTCAGGGTATTTTGTGAGAGGGTGAAGAGGAGCAGGCATTTGTACAACCCCTGGATTGTTCCATGGTCATACATTTGGTGGAGGTACTTGGCCTGCCATTGGACCTTGGGTGGAGTTGATGGATTGAGTTTGAGTTGAAGAAGAGGTAGGCCGAGTGCTAGAACTAGCTGAAGGAGTAGTAGTTTTTGTACCGAAACTAGTTAAAGTAACACTGATTGTTGGAATGGAAGTTGTGGAGGTGAGTGTAGGTAATGGAGTTGAATGGGGTGGATTATTAGATAAGACCTCGCTGGTGATTGACTCTGGTTCAGTCTTCTTTATCTTCCTTCGAGAAGTATCGATGGGAAATTTAAAGGGAGGAATTCATGTCTTTTCAGTTTCTAATCGAGTTAATATTCTTCTGGGTTGTAAAGAGGATGAAAAACTAATATCAGATGATTGAGAAGTTTCAAACTTTTCAACATAAATGGATACTCTCTCTAAATTTTCTATCAAAGACTGAACTTTAGGGGAATTTTGATGAAAATCAGGAGATAGTATGGGTTGAGTATCACTAGGAGACTTAGGAGAAGGATGTTCAACTTCAGATCTTAAAGATTTAGATCTAACTAATGTTCTAGAAGTTGAATGGGATCTAGAGGGAGAGAGACTCTTAGATTTACTTTTATATTGATCATATCTTCTTGCCATTCACAATTGGCCCTCCTTCTAGCGCCAAAATGTTGAGGTCTCAGAATTACGTTGCCACAACATGGGGGAAAACTACCCAATCCAGGCCTTAGAGAAAGTCATTTTTTGTTCGATGTGGTGGCTCTGACTGGGGATAAATGGACTAGTTTCCCAATAAGGATGATTTTGGGGTGTGTTTTGTTTAATATAACATGCAATGGGAAATGATTTTATTCTATCACATGCATTTATCTAAAACTATCTATTCTACTATATACCCAGGGTGTTTCTTCCTTTATGTGATCTAAAAGGATATCTTCTAACTATTAGTAATGAAGATTATTTAACAGTTGAAACGGATAAAAAATATGTAAAGATGATTCTTTTAACAAAATAGTTTGATTAAAATAATTCTGAAAATTATATCGCATTTATATACGTAATTATATAAAAGATAAGAAAGCATAGAAAATATTAGTACAGAAGTGCATTTAACATTCATTTATGATAACAGTTCGAATATATAATGCAAGTAAAAAGATAACTGTCAATATAGAAAGAAAAACTTAATATAATGAATAGAAGTACCATATATACGAAGTCCTACTCATATAAAATGACAGTAGTTTTATGCTTCTCTTCACTTTCAAGAAATTTAAAGAGTACAATAGTGAAACATCAGTTAAACAGCTTCAAATGTCAAAAGATAACAAATTTTGTTCCATTAATCCATCAAAGCATTTAAAAACTTACAGAAATGCATTCTTTGCACATGTTTTTAACCAATTTCTGGACCCTTCTCTAAATGCATGAGAAGGGTTTAAATACTAAACTGTAATATGTTTAAAAATATAATATTACACAAAAATAGAGGAGGTTTCAAACAACCATCCTTGTAAAGAAAAAAATTCAACTACAATATAGGAAAATAAAGTAACAACATGAGTATGTGTTCTGATCCTCTTTGTGTATTTGATCTCGAAGATGACAAATATCCACCATAGGTTTAAGCTGAGCTGGCTGCAAAATTCCTGATCTGATCTGGCCTTTGAATATTTCATTGGAAAGTGATGGTTGCGACTTCTTTGTTGAATCGGTTAATGACTAAAGAGTGATGCAATGATGATAAGGTTTGATCAAAAAATTCAAGTAATTTTCTTGATCAAACTTATTTACTTTTTTTATCATTCCTTCTTGCATCTCTATCCTTTGTTTCCACTGTGCTTCTAATGACTTGAGTTCTGAGAGCACTTTGGTTGTGGATTCTTTAATAAGCTTAGCTTTCAACAGTTTTCATTAACAGTTTCAGTAAGTTCATTTGTTAATCTTGATGCCTTTCTCGCTGCCTTTTTTGCTTGACTTAGTTGCACTTGCCAATCCTTAAATAAAAATTCCTTGTGAAATTTATATATTTGAGGTAGATCAGCTTTCTTTCCTAAGTTAGATGTTTGCCATTGAATGAATTCATTAATATTCTTTTCAATTTTCTCACACTCAAGTCTCATGTTAGCCACTTGCTAGATCAGTATTTTACTTGAATCACAGTAAGATTTAGTGATTGAAGCTTGTTGAAAAAATACTTCTTGTTGCTGCTTTAGATTTGCATTCATTTCCAATGCTTCTTTTATGAATTTTTATACCTGAGACTGGAATTTTAATTTTTTCATGGCTGCTTCAAGTTGTGTTTAATTTTTTGTAAGTTGCACCTGATGCTGCAAAGTTAATCTTTCAAAATCCTTTTGAAATTGAGACATTTTCAATTCCATTTGCATGTTGGAGTTAAAATTTTCTTTCTCTAACAGTCTCTCTAAATCTTGTAATTTTTCTTCTCTTTTCTTCAGTAACAATTGAACTTAAATAGCCTTGTAAATAGTGGCAGTAGCATATGTCCCTGCAAACTATGATAACTTGGTTAAATGTTCAATAGGATCAGCTAGAGGATCCTTCCATAGAATGTCAACAGATTCATTTGTAATATTTGAAACTGTATCGTCGATTCTTCTCCTTTTTCTTCTCTTAACTACAGTGTAATATTCCTAAAATTAAGCTTTTAGCTAAATGGAATATTATAGATTATTTTGTCACTAGGTAGGTGAATAAATGGGTAGGGAGGCCCATAAATCTCCTTAGCAGCAATAAAAACACTTCAAGTGTGAAAGGAGACCTTCTAAGAAGCTAAACAAAGCACCTTTGAGTATGAACATGGGTCGGATCATGTTTAATAGGTCAAATTTGACCAAATAAACAACGTTGTTATGGAGGAGTGGACATTAAATGAGGAATAACGCAATTTTGGAGGGAGATTGATTGCATGGAGGTAGTGACCTAATTGAGTGGGGCCAAGGATAAGAAAGCTCATAACTTATATAAGGAAGAGGATGGCAGCCATATTGGGTATGTTTTGGCTTATTATTTGTATATGGTTTGTTTAGACTTTTGGTATTCTTCAGTTGTTTAGTTGAGTTTGCAGTGTTGTTTAGCACAAGGTGTTCCCGTGCAAGAATCCCATATCTTTCCTTGAGAGGAACCTTGGAGGAGCATTGCACTAAATTTCCACATTGAGGCTCAAGGCCAAGCTACATATTTCTTCATTGGCGTAGTTTATGCAGAATATTGTGCTGTGTTGCAAGGTGCAGCAGTGGAGAATCATATTGGGTGTCTTTAGAGCTAGTTTTGCAGTGGAGGAAGATTTCCATCCATTGGAAGGCCTATAAAGAAGACCCTTGAGCTTTATTGATACATTTAGAATTAAGCTAAGGAGTATTTATCCCATACAGTGTAGTTTCAGCCCAGATCTGCGTTATTCTAGGGAGGAGTTGTAGGGGTGGTTATAATGGTTGTTTTGGGAGGTGATTTCTTCAGTGGAGGAGTCATTATTTCATCCAGAGGATCTATTGGAGAATATATGTAGTTTTCTACATTAGCTTCAACCATATCTTCTCATTTTTGTTGTTGCATCATACCTTTAGCCCTAGGGCTACAACTTACATTGGCACATTGTGTGCATTTTCTGGAAACCCTCTTGGGTTGTCTTGGAGAGCTGATCTAGTGCCCAGATCTGTATGTTTAGACTCTATTGGGGCCTATATCAGTATTTTTATATCATTGTATCATCTATAGTTGTATTTATGCTTAATATGACTATGATGTAGTTTCTCTCTGGCATTTTGTATTGTTAATGCAAATAATATTTTGGAGTGATTATTTATGAGAGGCTTGTTTCCTCAATGTATATGATTTATGCCTCACTATTTTGTATTGATTTTCTACTCTAATACATAATGTTATGACCCCATATTGGTCTCATTGTTTCATGTGTTAAATATTTGTTGTTGATTTCATTTTATGAGCTGTATTGTTGCTTTCCCCATTTGGGAATATTATAGTGGTATCAGAGCATAATCGTGGCTCAGCATGTGCATTCAGCCAATATGTCACCATAAGGATAATATTCTCACAAGAAGGGGATATGTACAGAAGAAACAAAGACAAGAATCCATTATTTGGAGGAAGGGAGGAAGAGGGGCTCTCAGAGCTTCTTTTTCAAACTACGTAGAGCATTCAGGAAGATATCAAGAAGATGAGAAGGGAGATGTGTTGGAATAAATACTGAGAGGGGGGGTGAATCAATATTTAGAGCTGTCTGAGAAATTTTATTTTTTCTTACTTAAAACCATATGCTAATTTACTGAATCCAACTTGTATGTTCAGAGATCTTATTATGTCTTTACTTAGATCATTTCATCATTCATTTATCAGATGTTAAGCAGTAAGCATGAACAGAAATAACAGAACAAACCATCAAACATAAGCAACACATATGTACACCAGTATTTAAGGTGGAAACCCAATTCGGGAGAAAACCACCGGTGTTGTTATCTCAGTCTTCAATATTTATTATAAAGAAAACTTCTTACAATTTTATGTTGGCGCAGACTTATACCAACACGCAAGCACCCACCTGTAGAAGGCTACCACCTTCTCTCATTTTCTAGTCACCACTGGAAGGGAGCTCCAACCCCCTGATTTAACACCAGTTTGTAGAAAGCTTTCAGTTTCACACTGAAGGCTTCAACCCTCAGATCTACCAACTTTCTCTTAATTTCTTCATTAGATTTATGTCAAATCTTCATGACTTCATTTTCAGATCTTCCTAGAGATTCATCATTTCTAGATCTAGAGAGCATATCCATAGGTGCATCATAGATTCAGATTCATCAGAGACAGAGTTCGATCATGCAGATATTTCTTAAAATTTTATTCATTAACAACCCCACAATCTGCACACACTGTAGTATAATCCTCTTCTCCTTATATAGTTTATCCTTTATCAATACCATGAGTAGAAAACCACTCAACCGCTAATGGTATTCATATTAAAAGTCGAACCAATCCAAATTGAAATCCCAATCTTTGTTCTTTCATACACGAATCGTCCCAAAGGTAATCTTTATCTCCGCCAAATAATACTATAGCCAAGGTTAAGAAACATTAACGTGCTGCTGATGGTTTTATTTCTTTTATTGCAATTTTATTTATCAAATTCATGGAATTTGATAAATAAATATTATTCAAAACCTTTATATAATAGAACTTTATATTAATAACCAACGCTTTTATCAAATGGCTTTTAAATAGACCTTTGGTTCCGGCCCCACATACATAATCGACGGCTCAATCAATATAATTTAAAAACTGGGGCCCATCGCTAACAATCGTTTCCATCCGACAGCGAAGAGCACATCACTCGGTCTTCAGATGATCCGATGGATATCGTTCGTTGATGATGCACGTATGATAACATGTGATGGCGCGTCGTACCTTGGGTAACCTTTGCGCATCTATAGCAAATGAACACCGTCCGATGATCCCTTCCTAGATCAACAACGTTTAATAATATTGCTCAGCGTCTTTGGTCGAATGTTAACGTGCGATGGCACACTTTGATAGCGGTTTTCGTGGGTCCACCTTTGCTACGTGTCAACATTTCTATGGAATCGCTCCCCAGCTAGGAAATACCGCCTATCACCGAAGGGTGGTGCATTGAAACCCGGAAACCGCCTTCACTGTTCACTTGATCATGGTTCTGCTCTTCCACGCAGGGTTCCGTCGCGCTTCCTTTTGTTACGTTCTACCTCTTTCCTTCCAGGTTCCGTTCATGATTCCAAAGATTTAGTCTGTGTTCCATCGAGATTTCAATGCCAAATACTATGTTTTAGTTTTTCCGCGTTATAACTGATTTTCTCTCGCTCCTTGTTCCTTTCTCCATGAAAGCCAATTAGCTCCTTACTAATAGCATAGATCCTTCCATGTGGAGCTTAAAGCCATAACTTTGTTCATATCATATATTCAACGAATATATAACTCCACTGTCTACCAGTTTGGATACTCTGTCGACCATATTAACATCGGTTCCTCGAACAACATACAGAGCACCATTAATCCCCTCATAGGGTTTCTTACTTATCACGGATTTCAATTATCCTCCATCAGGATGTATACATATGTTCACACATGAATTAACTCCACAGGGACTCAAATCTCCTTCCTATTGAATTCAATTTGCTTCTTGACTGATACTGCTCTCTGTAGATGCACTCTTTCTCTGTTCTTCTCTGCTGACCTTTGTTCTCTACTACAATTCTTTTCTTTGTTCCTAGTTACTGTTTTAGATGCCAATTCCTTTGCCACTTCCTTTTCCATCAATGACAATATTTCCAACAAGATGTGTAGAGAATCTCCAAAGGGGTCCGAGTATGAAGCAAACCCTAGAATTTTACATGATGGGTGTGAGCATACAACCATACATTATGATCCACAGCGCAGTTTTATGCCCAGATTTATAACAAGAGGTATGGAGGAAGAAGATGCACCAAAGGAGAAGACTTTGAGTGACTATCTTCAGGAGTATGAATCTCAATCTTGGAGATTCAAGGAGCACTTGAACTTTCAAGAGTTTTTCCAACTCAAGGAGGAGGGAAGACCCAAAAATCACAACAGAAGCAGAAGAGGTAGATTCTTTCTACCAAATTTTGATGGGTCATCCAAATGCACAACCAAGGATTGGATAGATCAGCTAGACTCATATTTGCATCTACATCAAGTTTCAGAAAAGGAAGCCCTTAAGATAGCAACACTACATCTTGAAGGTAAGGCTCATACTTGGTGGTTTTATGAATCATCTTCATTTAATCATGCAAATATAGCTGCTTATGCAAGATTCACTAAGAGATTAGTGAAGATATTTGATGAAAAACAATCTGAAACACCTTTGATTGAGCTAGCAAAAAATAATTATTCAAAACCTTTACATGAGTTAGAAAGATCTATTATACCTACTGACTTCAGATTTCTATTGAGGGGGATAAAAACTTGTATGATACTTTTCCAAGGGAAATATCCCCATTGCAGGAAGAGCTTTCATCTCAAAAGGAAGACATGGAGATTCCTCCTTCAAGGGAAGACCAATATCTAGGGTCTCTCATTGTTGATGAGGTATTCTCAAATATTGATGAGGAGGAAGAGCAGAAAGAAAGTAACAACATTGTCACTTCAGAATAAGAACCATCACCACATGGGGATGGGCATGAAGATATTGCTTCAAGTGGAGGAGTTTTTTCATCTTTGCAAAAGGTTCTCAAGGAGCATCATGTGACAGTAGTGATGGGCAGTAACACCTTGATCAAAGGAGGAGAAGAAAATATGGATCAACATCAAAGGATGGGGAGCATGCACCCTTTTTTATTTCAAGGGGTTTATCTACAGAAAATGGAGACCGATTTATGCAGTGAAGGGAGGGACAAATCATTCCACTCATCTATACAATCTACTTCAGATTTTGATGTCTCTTTATATGGAGGCATTCCACCAGGGAGACCCCCTGATTGGAAGATGAATAAAGAGTTCTCTCAACATGGTACATCATTTATATATTTGGCTAGGGAATGAGCCTTGGGAGGAGCTAGCACAATGTAGAGAACCTTTGATGGGTTCAAAGGAGAGGTGAGCAATTTTCTAATATGGACATTACCATCTCCCACTCAGCTATTTGCACTGAAAGATGATGATTCTGAAATCTATGATGACATGAGCATTGTGTCAAAGGGCTACTCCATAACCTTGGGGCAGAAAATGATACTTCCACACATGAGGAAGATTTCTGAATATGACAAAAGGTTATTGACACTCTTGTATGCATTGGCAAAATTATGGAATTTTTGGAGGAAAGATACCTTTCAAGAGGAGGTTGAATTCCATGTACTCCAACCTTGTCTTGGGCAAGATCAGCTGCAAGAGAGGTAGCAAAAGTGGGGTAACATTTATCCAACATGTGGCTTTGGCATTGAGCATGTCAAAGAGGAGAGTTATGATGTGACAAATACTTCATTTTAGATTTCTGCAGTGTTGTCATTGTTGGGAACCATAGATCCATATTGGGAGTCCCAACTATTGGTGGAATATTGCAAGAACCTCTTCACATGTAAGGTTCTTGGTGGGAAAGTGATAGATGGGAGGTATAGAGTGGTTGATGGAGTCATTTATTTCCATGATCAGATCTACTTGACTGGAGACTCAAAGCTCAAGGATAAAATACTACATGCAGCCTATGAGAACTTGCTTTCCAATCCCATTGGTTTCATTAAAAGATACCATACTATTTTGGAGGGATTCATGTGGGAATAATTCAAAGAGGAGATGCACTATCATATGAGGAAGTGCATGGATTTTTTGGAGGGTGAGGAGAATCACAACTCTTGGGAAGAGTTATCATCACCACCTCCTTACTCATGGAGTGTGAGAGGGACCTCACTGATTTAAACCAAGTGTATGGTAAGGATTGTATTTATGAGCATCATGATATATTTACTATGTACTTGCATTTTCTTACCACTCATGTGCAGGGCATTGCTCCAAGAGGGGGCAGTATTTGTTATTGGCTTCATTGGATACTTGGGGCCATGAACAATGATGATGTTGACCATTCCCTAGATGATTTTGGGGAGATGATGTATTCTTCATGGTGTGCTTCATTAACACCAAACACCATACATATTTCCAAGCATGAAAGAAGAATTGGGCAGCAAAAAAGTGGTGGGGGAAACACTTGTTATATCATTTTATATGGCAGTTAGGAGCAAAATTGTGCTGGTTGCACATGAGGAAACATTGTCCTTCTCCTTTAATACACATGGAAGCTAGCATGACTTTGATTGTGATTCCATATGTTGATGATGTTCTTATCTTTGTTGGGAACATGATTGGAGCAAAGGCACATTGGTTGGATGTGTCCATGGGGAATGAAATTTCCCACGCCTTTTATGCTTCATTCTTCAAGGGGAGCATGGGAGATGGTATGGACACTATATTAGATCACTTTTTTCTGTATGAGGTGGGCCAAATGAGTTTTTGGAGAACTTGGGATATGCCTCTCATGAAAATTTGGGAGGAAATTTTCTATGAATTACCATGCTGGAAGGTGATTCATTTCATTTGGATGATAGCATGAAGATGGGAGTCTCTCATTAGGAATGAGATCCCCTATGCTTGTCATTACTCCTACCTTGAAGAGGCAATCAGAGAGCAAGAAGGTTTCCATATAGACCTTCCATTTTCTCATAATAAGAGCCATTTGATTTATCCACCAAAGGCTAACTTGCACACTTGGGAGGAACCATTGGGAGACAGAATTATTGAAGAAAATCTGAAGCAATGGTGGGGACTATTGATGAGGAGGCCACAAGAGGAGGAGGGGAGGAATTTTTCTCCACCTTTATAGTTGCTTGAGGACAAGCAACATTTTGGAGGGGAGGACTGTAATATTCCTAAAATTTAGCTTTTAGCTAAATGGAATATTATAGATTGTTTTGTCACTAGGTAGGTGAATAAATGGGTAGGGAGGCCCATAAATATCCTTAGCAGCAATAAAAACACTTCAAGTGTGAAAGGAGACCTTCTAATCAGCTAAATAAATCACCTTTGAGTATTAATAGGGGTTGGATAATGTTGAATAGGTCAAATTTGACCAAATCAACAACATTGTTATGGAGGAGTGGACATTAAATGAGGAATAACAAAGTTTTGGAGGGAGATTGATTTCATGGAGGTAGTGACCTAATTGAGTGGGGCCAAGGATAAGAAAGCTCATAACTTATATAAGGAAGAGGATGGCATCCATATTGGGTATGTTTTGGCTTATTATTTTGTATATGTTCTATTTAGACTTTTGGCATTCTTCAGCTATTTAGTTGAGTTTGCAGTGTTGTTTAGCACAGGGTGTTCCCGAGCGGGAACCCCATATCTTTCCTTAAGAGGCCTCTTGGAGGATCATTGTACCACATTTCCACATTCAGGCTCAAGGCCAAGCTACATCTTTCTTCATCAACGCAGTTTCTGAAGAATATTGTGTTGTGTTGCAGGGTGCAGCAGTGGAGAATCATATTGGGTGTTTTTAGAGCTAGTTTTGCAGTGGAGGAAGATTTCCATCCATTGGAAGGCCTGTAAAGAAGCCCCTTGAGATTTATTGATACATTATGCATCAGGCTAAGGAGTATTTATCCCCTACAATGCAATTTCAGCCTAGATCCACGTTAGTTTAGGGAGGAGTTGCAGGGGTGGTTGGAGTGGTTGTTTTGGGAGGTGATTTCTTCAGTGGAGGAGCCATTATTTCATCCGGAGGATCTATTGGAGAATATCTGTAGTTTTCTCAATCGGCTTTAGCCATATATTCTCATTTCTATTGCTGCAGCATACCTACAGCCCTAGGGCTGCAACTTACATTGGCACATTGTGTGCATTTTCTGGAAACCCTCTTGGCTTGTCTTGGAGAGCTGATCTAGTGCCCAGATCTATATGTTTAGACTCTATTGGGGCCTATATCAATATTTTTATATCATTGTATCATCTCCAGCTGTAGTTACGCTTAATATTACTACATTGTAGTTTCTCTCTGGCATTTTTTGTTGTTAAAGCAACTCATATTTGGGAGTGATTGTTTATGGGAGGCCTGTTTCCTCTTTGTATATGATTTATGCCTCACTATTTTGTATTGATTTTATGCTCTAATACATAATGTTATGACTCCATATTGGTCTCATGGTTTCATGTGTTAAATATTTGTTGTTTCTTTCATTTTATGAGCTATATTGTTGCTTTCCCCATTTGGGAATATTACATACAACCTTATGACTAGGACTGTAGAAGACAACAAGTGAGGGAATTTCTTCAATATGTAAAACAATATTCTCTGTTCGGTAGGCCAAATGATCTCTTGATCATGAGTTTCAGGTACCTATTGTAGCATAATTGCAGTTTCCACTAAATTCTGAGAATGCTCTGGCATTTTAAAATTGGTAGATTGATCACAGGATTTGGTTGTGGCGTTTGCAATGCCTTGGAAAATTTTTCCCATTCATTATTCAAATATTTTTGCTGATATTTTTCTGCCCGATCAGGTGTGTTTTGGATATGCTGAATTTCTTGGGAAGGTGATCCAGCTCCATTAATTCCTCCTTCCTCTTGCATTTCAATGTCTTTGATTACTTTATCAATTACCTTTTATTGGCTCTCATTTTTGTTTTCGGATCCATTATCAGAGTGATTTGAATTATGAGAATTATGTTGTGATTGCCTTGACTCATGATTAGATTTCTCTTGGGATTCATCTTCATACATGTCTTTGACTTCATTATCTAGGCTAATGCTTGGAGTTGGTCTATTGACATCTTCAATAAATAATAAATCTAAAGGAATTCTTTCCAATCTCTTATTTATGTATGTTTGGAAGGCTTCAAAGTCATTTTGACTAAGCTGACTGGATGCATTTTTTAGTACATCTGTGAACTTCTCAATGCCTTGAAAGAAATCATCAAAAATATCGATCTATTTTCGAAAAGGTTTCAATTTCATCTCTGTGGTGAAATTCTTAATCACATCATTGGGGTCGTATGGCCTCTTTGGCATTACATCCAAATTTAATAAAGTAATATTTGAAACTTCCTTGAATGTATCACCAATATCAAAAAGTGAAAAAGTACTGCACTGCAAAGGGAAATTAGGCCAAATGGCCTTCTTGGCATCTTTGAGTTGCTTAGAAATACCACTTACTACAAGTTGGTAAGAAATTTCTCTAGCAAGTAGCTTGTCAGGAACATAAT
The DNA here is from genome assembly GCA_034641835.2 of Pinus albicaulis. Taxonomy (NCBI): domain Eukaryota; kingdom Viridiplantae; phylum Streptophyta; class Pinopsida; order Pinales; family Pinaceae; genus Pinus; species Pinus albicaulis. The sequence goes on from CM076578.1 coordinate 779,598,350, forward strand.
AGGGAAAGAAGTGGGGAGAAGCATAACTTCCAAAAAGTCTGACATAGGTGAAATTTTCTTCGAAAAACCATCTGGAAACGGGAAAAATGTTTGTACTAGCCCCTTTGGAAATCCTAGGGGCTTTCTCATTAAATATAATCTGATGCATAGGTGGCAGGTCTCCATTGCAAATTTTGTCAAAATGTAAATGAAAATATGACTTCCAAAGGGCTCTGTGGTAAACATGGATTGGAGTGGGGCCTTGGGTTGTCCATTTCCATCCCATGGTAATAAAACTTGAACAAAAGAAAATTGCATCCATAACATAAGCACTCATGTAAAAGGGGGCTATTTACCTAGAGGAAACACTTATTTTACCTATGTAATCCATGGTATTTCTGGCCAAATTATCAGACAGGATATTTCCCCAATTCATAATTGAAAAATTGATGTTTGCCTCAATTAATGGGGCCTAGTCTATGGAAAACCTAGTAGTATCTAACTTTGCAAACAATCTACATAACATTCCAGCAACATAGCAATAAGGGGAGGGTAATTGTGCTATCGGGTACATACCGAGTTTGTCTTGTTTCAGCTTGCCTTGGTCATCCTTCCATCCCTTTATAACTTTCATCAGGTATGTATGTTTCTTTGTAGAGCTTTCAACAAAATATTTTTCATAGTTTTGTTGTGGTATGGGTAAGTGGTACATTGTCCTCAAATATTCTGTCATGAATGAACCAATATTTTGTCTTTCAATTCTTAAATGTATTATCTACTATGTTAAGGTGGTCAATTACCCACTTAACCTATTTGTGTAGGGGATAATTTTTGGCCTCATTGTACTTTGTGAAGAAATGAGCATGCAATGTCGAAATAAGATGGGTCTGAGGAAACTGACGTGTCTATTGTAGATATTTTGGTTATTACCCTTGGTTGTTCATCCTCAAAGAGTTGATACATTTCTTCCCATGAGAAACTATCGCAATCCTTGTTGCAGGTGGTATCTGAGAATAAGGGAAACATGTCTGAGTCTTCAACAACTGATGTTTGGGAAATTTCCTTGCCTTTCTTGGTCATTCCAGTTATCCTTACTCCATTAGGTGGTTTCCTGAATTGAAGTGAACAGAAAAAACTTAGATTTGAGATGAATGGAGAGAAGGATATAGTTAAAATGATATAATAAAAAATCTAGTGCTTAATCATTCAAAACATGCTCGAAGTAGATATCAATCTTTTGAACCTTACTCCCATTAAATGTCGTTAACCACCCATAATTCTTCCTATCAAATCTCTTACACACCTTTATGTAATCTGTCTTTTCTATCAATTTAAGACGTTAGATCTTATATCCGGTTGATTAGATATGAATCATTTCGCACACTTGAATAATAAGTATCAATATCGCATATCACAACTCTAAACTGTTACTATTAGTTATGTTTTTCGTCACCGATGAATTAAGCGAACTGCGATTGGCGCAAATCGCAGATCTCAATTTTCATACGATAATAAAACTTACATTTGGTTATTTGTTGCAAAATGTGAAGTGTACTAAGGAATCATGCTGATGCGCTTTCTCGGATCTTTGATTTTTTATGATTATTTCTTTTCTTAATTCGTTGTGTCCGACTCATCACAGCCTTTACCGAATTGTGATAATTTGATTGTTTTTAAAAGGCATGATGTGATTTATTTTTAAAGAGGTGTTTAAATAATTTGCAACGGGAATTTTATATGACTCAAAAAAGGTTGTTGCACATATCATAGCTCGCAAAAATTTATTATGTTTTAACTTATTCACTTGTAATTTTTTCAATTTGCGATGAGCGCTAAGGAATCAAAGCGAAAATGGAAAGAAACCTTTTCCTAAAAGACTTAGACTTAGGCCAAGATAAAATCAAGCTTATAAATTTTCTATTTATTTTAAAGGGTCCCCATTTAGTGAAAGTAAATGGGGGGTGTTGTATAGTACAAAACCATCATAGCCTTTCCTAACATTATTGATTGGGATATTAATCTAGACACATCCATTTTCAATACTATAGGTTGGGAAGCGATAAAAATTGAATAAGTTGTTACAAAACCTTTGATATTATCTCATCTAAATAGGCTCCTCTACCTTTTTCTATTATTTTTTATCTCCAAACACCCACAATAGAGCCCCCTCTCATTGACAAAGGAAATAAATAAGTGAAGGTGCAAGTGTTTGGTGTGCCTCCTAAAGGTTCTCTTATTTTTTTTTTATCTATTTTTTTTGTGCACACCTCTAACATGCATACTTCCACAAATGTTAATATTAGTCCCTGGGCCTCCAACCCCATATTGTCTTAACCACTCTAATTATTAAACCTTGTGTGAGAATGGTCATTACCTTCGAGGATATGCATCATAAGGTCACTCCCCTAGTGAAACATTCCCCTTGTATATCCTCCCCTTCTCATTCTCCCAATCTCTGGTTTGATCGGTTGCAAAATGTTATATTTATGAACTTATGAACTATTGTGCTAATAGATTGACTATTTTTTACATTGAATTTTGTGTTGTTGTTTTTTTAATAAGTTATGAATATATTTTGGGAAATTTTGAGCACATGGTATTTTGGTGAGTTGCGATATATTTTGTCAACATTATTCTAATTTAGTGTACTTATGGTTGCATGTGATTATTGATTATTTAGGTGCATTATTTTCTTATATGGGAGGCATAAGGTGAAGGAGGACATTTGTATATTGCTAGGGAGGTACAAGAGGTTTAATTTGAGGGACACATAATTTTATATATGAGCCATGAGGTGTGCTAGTAGGTTGGTTTCATGTTATGTCACACCATTTTGTGTTTTTGAACTTATGGAATCTTATGCTAATAGGCTGACTATTTTTTATTTTTGGACATTGAACAAGTTTTTTGTTTTTTATATGAAGATATTTTTTGCAATTTTGAGCCCATGTCGTTTTGATGAGTTGTGATGTCTTGTGACAATATTATTCAACTTTAATGTACTTATGTCTACATGTGATTATTTATTGTTCAAGTACAACATTTTCTTATATGAGAGGCATAAGTTGGAGGAGGACATTTTTCTATCTCTATGGTAGTACAAGGGGTTTACTTGTGCAAGGTATAAGTGGATAGATGAGCCATGAATTTCATCCCCTGCCCCACCCATTATATGTGGGATGGACCCCTACTCTTATTTGTCATGTTATATCTTATACTACTTATTGTGGACACTTTATATTTTAAAATTTACTCATTTACTCCAAAGGCTCTCACCACTTTTCACTCTCGTCACTTTTTACCTCTTTTTTTTAAGTAAATTTTTAAGGTTGGTTTCTAACTAATAAATACCTAGCCTAAGTTATAAAATAAGAATGAATTTAAGGTCCAAGGGTTCCAAAATTCTCTTGCAAATGTATGTTACAAGCTAGAAGTTAATTTCCATACTTTTCTTTAATATTCCATTTGTATATTTCAATTCAAACTTAACAATCCTTTGCTGATAGTATGCTACTTCTTTGAAAGTGAAAAAATTACAAGGATTTAAGACAACAACTTGAGTTTTTAATGTAAATATTGTCTCTTGTCCTATTATAGTATTGGTTGACGTATTTGTACTAGGATTAATTTGTGAATTCATGTTTGGATAACAATAAATATGGTACTTCAATTTTATTATTGATTTTCCTAGGTGTCCAAGTCTGCTTCTCATATCTTGATTTTTTGGTTGGTTTTGCTTATATAAGTATGGTTTCAAATACTCTTAGCCCAACCTTCATAGGGACTTGAAGGAGGTTGTTGGCCAACATAAATTTATTGTATGGAACAATCTAATTAATAAAGAGAATTAATTAACAACCCTATTTGTGTATATAATGTTTCTTCTTTTCTTTATTATATTCACTTTGATTCTTTTTTCTATTATAGTAAATAAATAAATGTCCATTTACAAAATAAATAAAACTTCTATTTCTTGTAATTTTTGTATTATACTTTAAATGATTACTTACCCATATTTCAATAGCCTATTTCCTTTCTTTTAATTATTTACTTAAATATCCATGTACAAAAGCAATACATTTTTTATTTCCTGCACTTTTTGCATTAAAATTTACTTACCTAGCTTTCAATATCATTTTTCCGTTCTTTCAATTATTTACTTTTGCACTTTAGTACACATTATTCTTTTTTTCATCTAGACAATTTTGTTTATTTTCTTTGTGGAGATTTTGACTTCGTGTAACACATAAAAAGACAAATAACATAAAAATAAAAATAAAAAACATAATTAAAAAATAAAATAAAATAAAATATCTAAAGAAATAAGAAGGTTAGTCCATGCTAATTGGACTTTATAAGTGACAACCTTCTTCTCTTCACCCTTTGTCAAGTACAATGAGAAAGTAAAAATTTCTTTGAGATTTAATTTGAGGCTTAAAACTAGGGTGACCATTCATGCCTCTTCTTGATCTAGCCTCATGGGAGGTCAAGATGTCGATAGCACAAGGTGAATTTACAATTACACAATTAATAGCACTATGTACTCCATGAATGTTCCCCACACGTCACATATTCCTCTTTTTTATAAAAATGCTTCTGATGATTTCCATTTACAACCTATTAAATCACGTTATTAGATTTAAATCACGTTATTATGTTATATGCCACTAGTTCAAGACATTCAAAAAAATAAAATAAAAAATGTAGTGCCATACCAACGATGTTCTAGGTGCTTGAAAAAATGAATAAAAAAAAACATCTCTTATACCCTTCATGGGCCTTACTATTAACACTTGTTCTTACATTTTTTATTCATATGTGCATATAAATCTTAATTTCTAAATAGTTATATAGAAACATATGTAATTATTCTTCTATGCATTTTCAAGTCTTTAAGTTTACAATGATTTACTTCTGATCTAAAATTGTGTGAACAAAGTATTTCTTATACAGAGTTTGACAGTAGGGGCTTTTACTGGTTATTTCACTTTTACTAGAAAGGATGAAACCAGAAGCTTCTGGCCCACTTCTTGGCTCTGCCTAAAGAAATATAATGTAAACACTAAATAGATCTGATCAATGAAAGTATTTTTTTATGTGCAAAGTATTCATTAATCAAAATTTTATGTGTGAATAAGCAAGTTCAAGTATTCTGCAATGGAAGTAATGTGGTTTGAAGTGAAACTAATGAGTTGTGATCACTGTATAAGTCTGATTGGGAAAAGTGGACTTATAAAAAGTTACTATTTAATGTAGTAAAATATGAAATATAACAGCAAAAATGCACAGCATAACAGTAAGCATTTGTTTAAGCAGTTCACCCCTCTCTTGGGCTACCTCTGCTGGGTCCAAAAGCCTCTAATTAGGCTTTTCCCTCTTTCATTAATGCTCAAATTAAGAATTACACTGTATAGAAAGCCTAAAAAGGAAAAATTAGCTGCAAATTCAGAAACAAAGGACTGAAATCAGTATAAATCAACTATTCATTCACCTCCAATGGATGAGTATAGTCCAACACAGATGATCTTTCACCAAGCCCTAGTGGCTCCACAACCAAAATCACTGATAGAGTGCCCTGATGGCTCTAAAACCTATCCCAACAGCTCCAGAATTCTTCAATACCCCAAAATAAATAAATAAATCGTCCCAAATGGACTTTCCTAGCCAAAGTTATGGCTAACTAAAGTTTTGTCCAGTTACCCCTAGAAAAACTCCACTAAATGTGGAGCAACTCTAGATAAGTCCGATAAAATTGGAGTCGGCGCTAAATTTTTGGCACTCCGCCAATTTTCCGCCAGCATTGAGGGCTAAGAGGATAAGGTCATGGACCATATGTCTGAACCCGTCGGCAAAAATTATGGAAAAATTAAAGTTTTAAACAGTGGAAATTTTATTATATAACCATATGGTAAACCGTATTAAAATGGTTCCACTCCTCCCGCCATTTAACGTGACCACGATCCAACAATATGCGCACCAATGAACTATTGTTGTGGCCCAACGGTCGGGCCGCCCGGTTGACTCCGCCCCGACCCGGTTTCAAATCCTGTCACGTCCAAAACAAATTTTTTAACGCCCATTTCATTCCACCTTGGGGCCACATGGTGGCCTCCGGGCTAGCCACGTGGCGCCCTTTCATTGGCTGCCTGCAGAATATTCTATGGAATATTCTTTTTTTGATAATTTTTTTTTTTATAAAGTCAATTTTGGCCAATTTTTAATTGAAATTGGCAAACTTCAAAGCTGAATATCTTTCTCATACTGCGTCAGTTTTCAGTGTCGTTCACGTCTATAGGATTTTTTTTCCAAGCTCTTTCCATTCATTCTAGTTCAGACCAATTCTGAGAAACTTCATTTTTGAGCATTTTTCTACAAGAGACTTGATCTCCTGATCACACCTCCCAAATGGGAAGCTTTTGGACCCCAAAAGCTCTCTGATTAGTGAAACTGATAATGTGGAGACTGATTCTCCACTCTTCCACCCTTGAATAACTGAAATCTACCTGCTTTCATCAAATGAAGCTTTTGAGAAAATGATAATCTGTCTCTGGAATCAAATGATCGACCATTGCTAAGATTGACGAAGTCATGATGCAAATGATTAAAATTTGCAGAACAACAATTGTAATCTGTAGAAAAAAAAACTTTTTCTACACTGATCAAACTTCCCAGAAGACTTAAAATAACTTTCACCTTGCAAACTGTTCCCATGGCGAATTCTACCATTCTGAAACCAACTTTGTCCCATGCTGAATTGTGTGTCCTTCTTGCTTGCACTGCTTTGCTTTGACACTTCATTCACTGCATTGGCTGACCCAAAAGGTAATTTGTGCAACATAAAATCATCTTCTTTCAAAGACAAACTGTTATTAAACTGAGACAAATCATTAGCAACATCATAAAAACATGAATGCTCAAAATCTAGTCGTTTCAACATCAACAAAGTTAGATTTTGACTTGCATTAACCAGTCTTTTCAATTGACTTGCATGGAGTAAAGAATATTCCAGCTTCTTCTTGTGTGCTCTCAAAATGTACTCTTTACCATCTTTGAACAAGTGATACTTGTTTTCATGGCGATGAAAGATCGCTTTCCTGTCAAATAAATAAGGACTTCCCAAAACAATACCTGAGATATCAAGCGGCACCACATCAAGTTCAATTGTGTCAATAAAGTGTGCAGTTATTGCAAAGCGCAATATGCACTTCCTTGAGACTTGCAAATTGGCATCCTTGCATATCCATCCAAGTGGATAAGGCTTCGAATGTGGAATGGTCTCAAGTTTAATTTGCTTGACCAAGTCTTCAGATATGAGATTCGCTTGTGACCCACTGTCAAATAGTGTATCAATTTTGGTATGTTTTGAAAATACCCTTACATGGAAGAGCTCTATCCTCCTCTTTTCCTCATGAGTATCTTTGTGACAATTCAAAGAGCTAGAACTGGGAGTTGTGTCTTGCACCACTTCTTTCCCCTTAATGTTCTTCAAAACCATGGCTATGCTTTTTGTCTCATCTCCTGAGTCTGACCCTAAGTCTTGCTCAACTGTTGCTACAGTTTTCTCCTTTTCTTTGGTCTTGTTTTTGTTCTTGTATTTTTCTGGTTTCAGTTCAAGATGAAGCTTCCAACAATGATCTTCATCATGACTTGTCTTTGAACAGTTCTTGCAAAATAAATTTCCTTTTTATTTTCTTGAATTTGCAACTCTTTTCTTTCCTTTGTTTTTGAAATTACTATCCTCATCAAAAGTATTCTTTCCTCTAGCTTCTAAATGTGTAGCCTGCACACAGACTTCATCTAAGCTGGTAGGATTGAACATTAGAATAATATGTTGCAGATAATTGTGCAAACCTCCTATGTATTTCAACAAGGTGTCTTGACTTTGTAAGTCTACTCCAAGTAGAAGTGCTCTCCTTCTAAAATCTTGGGTATAATCTTGCACATTTTGACCCTTAAGTTGCCTAAAATTTTGCCAATTCATGATTTCTTTCTGAATATGAGCAAGAGGATAAAATTGTTTCTTAATAGAAATAATAAACTCATTCCATGTTAGAGTTATCTTACCATGCTTTTTGATTTCCTCTCTTGTCTTGGCTTCCCACCAAACCAAAGCTGCTCCATCCATTCTCAAAGAGGCTAATTGGATTTTTGTGTTTCCATCATGCAAATTCTGAATTCTTAGATAGACTTCCAATTGTCTAATCCAGTTATCCATTTTTTTAGCATTCACATCACCATTAAACATCGGCAACTCAAAATTCACATCAAGATTTAACAAAGGATTTTTAAGAGATGTTTTTGTTTTGTGTGACTGATTAACAAAAGTTGAAGAGGATGATGTGGAGGAAGAGGATGACGATGGAGATGAAGGATCACCATTTCCTCCATTCCCTTTCTTAGACTTATCATTGTATTTCTTCCCTCCTGAAGAATCTCCTTCTTCTCTTTGGTTTCTAGACCCCTCTCCAGCAATCCTATCATTTCTCTCCTGGTATAGGATCCTAACCATCTCAGTCATGTCCAAGAAAGCTTTTCTAAAGACTCTTTCTTCTTCCTTGGGATCCATTTCCTCATGTACTTATCCTTCTCTGGAAGACATGTTTGTGGCTGATTCTAAGGCTAATGAGGAGGAAATGGAAGGTGGAGATAATGGCACCCTAGCCCTCCTTGGTTGAGGATTAACTTGTGCTCTAACCAAGTGACCTTCCCCTCTTTTCAATTTCAGCCTAGTAAGCATCAAATTTTGCAGAATAACACAATCTTCTTGCAAAAATTTCACAAACTCTTAAGAAAAACCTAGAGCTCTGATACCAATCTGATCTAAAATTGTGTGAACAAAGTATTTCTTATATAGAGATTGACAGTAGGGGCTTTTACTGGTTATTTCACCTTTACTAGAAAGGATGAAACCAGAAGCTTCTGGCCCACTTGCTAGCTCTGCCTAAAGAAATATAATGTAAACACTAAATAGATCTGATCAATGAAAGTATTTTTTATGTGCAAAGTATTCATTAATCAAAATTTTATGTGTGAATAAGCAATTTCAAGTATTCTGCAATGGAAGTAATGTGGTTTGAAGTGAAACTAATGAGTTGTGATCATTGTATAAGTCTGATTGGGAAAAGTGGACTTATAAAAAGTTACTGTTTAATGTAGTAAAATCTGAAATATAACAGCAAAATGCACAGCATAACAGTAAGCATTTGTTTAATCAGTTCACCCCTCTCTTAGGCTACCTCTGCTGGGTCCAAAAGCATCTAATTAGGCTTTTCCCTCTTTCATTAATGCTCAAATTAAGAATTACACTGTGTAGAAAGCCTCAAAAGGAAAAATTAGCTGCAAATTCAGAAACAGAGGACTGAAATCAGTATAAATTGACTATTCATTCACCTCCAATGGATGAGTATAGTCCAATACAGCTGATCTTTCACCAAGCCCTGGTGGCTCCACAACCAAAATCGCTGATAAAATCACTGATAGAGTGCCCTGATGGCTCTGCAACCTGTCCCAACAACTCCAGAATGCTTCAATACCCCAAAATAAAATAAAAATTCATCCCAAATGGACTTTCCTAGCCAAAGTTATGGCTAACTGAAGTTTTGTCCAATTACCCCTAGAAAAACTCCACTAAATGTGGAGCAACTCCAGATAAGTCCGATAAAATTGGAGTCGGCGCTAAATTTTTGGCACTCCGCCAATTTTCCGCCAGCATTGAGGGCTAAGAGGATAAGGTCACGGACCATATGTCCGAACCCGTCGGCAAAAATTATGGAAAAATTAAAGTTTTAAATAGTGGAAACTTTATTATATAACCATATGGTAAACCATATTAAAACAGTTCCGCTCCTCCCGCCATTTAACGTGACCACGATCCAACAATATGCGCGCCAATGAATAAGCCCTGGGTTCCAAGCAGAGGTTTTATGCAGAGGGGGCTGGCCCCTTTACGGCCCCGCCCAAAACAAATTTAACGTTTAAATAATATTTCGAATCCAATGTTTTCAAGAACTATTGTTGTGGCCCAACGGTCAGGCCGCCCGGTTGACTCTGCCCCGACCCGGGTTCAAATCCTGTCGCGTCCAAAACAATTTTTTTAACGCCCGTTTCATTCCACCTTGGGGCCACGTGGCGGCCTCTGGGCTGGCCACGTGGTGCCTTTTCATTGGCTACCTGCAGAATATTCTGTGGAATATTCCTTTTTTAATAAAAAAAATTTTATAAAGTCAATTTTGGCTATTTTTTAATTGAAATTGGAAAACTTCAAAGCTGAATATCTTTCTCATACGGCGTCTATTTTCAGTGTCGTTCACGTCTACAGGATCATTTTTCCAAGCTCTTTCCAATCGTTCTCGTTCGGACCAATTCCGAGCAACTTCATTTTTGAGCATTTTTCTACAAGAGACTTGATCTCCTGATCAACTTCTCTCTTTGCAAAAAGAACAACAGTGTAAAACCATTATTTTACTATATTTTTATATAAATAATGTTTAAGAATTAGCCATGTAGTATGAGAAAAGGGATGATGAGATCCCATATGAGAATGCAACTGATTAGGAAGAGGCCCAACTCAAGTTTAAGAGCAAAAAAGAGTTGAAGAAGAAAGGTTAAGAGAAGAAGTAGAACTAATTACAAGATTAACAGAGAGAAAAAAGGCAACAATAAGAAGAACTAAAGAAAAAGATAGAATAAGAGATAAGAAAAGGACAAGCTAAAGAATCCATGTTGATGGAAGAAATGGAAATAATTTCATCTAAAGCAAGAGATAAATATCAAAAGGACTTAGAGGAAAAACAACAATTTGAAGATGAAGAGAACAAGAACAAGGAATAAGAACAAAAACTGAAGTAGGAAAATGAAAGAAAATATAAATATAAATTAGAAGCACTTGAGAATGCAAAATGGGAGGAAGAAGAGAAGGATGAAAAATAATATAAAAATCTTTAAAAATAAGCAGCAAACCAAGGAAAAGATCAAGAAGAAAATGCCACAAATATAAAGCACACATCTAGTGACAAAGAGAAAAAAATAAATCAACTTCTATAGAAACAACAATGCTAGAAAAAAACACTCCCTTGTGGTAGCTTCATAAATCTCACTATGGAGGATGTTGCTATCCATAAATAAAGCATAGGCAAAGATAAAGTTATCTATATTGGATCATCATACTATTTTCATCTATCTCAATACTTATTCGGTAGAAAAAACTAGAGGAATCATCTTGCAAGGCCATTTTAGTGACAAGTTTCAGTTTGGAAAATTGGGGTCTGAAACCTTCTTAAACCATTTCGAGGAATAAAATATTTTTTTAAGGTTGTAGGGCTTAGAACTCATGCACACACCTTGAGCTTTATATACACATTGATACATTTCCAATGATGTGAAAATCACCTTGATCAGAGCTCACATACAAAAGTTATGCCTCTTGGAAGCTAACCTACAATTGACCACCATGATACAAGTGGATGCCACATCAACCCCCATTACCCACACATGTTGGGATAACCACATGTGGAATTTCAATAAGATTCTAGAATTTCCAAAACCTCATCACAATTGTGGGTTGAGAAATTCAAAAACCTACCACTATACAGCTATTTGGAGATGTTAAATATCAAGTTGCTAAGATGAGAACAGGCTCAATTCTATATCATGTTCCATAGTTGAGTTGAGAAATTAGGAGTGGTAAGTTAGAGAGCAGAACATATGAGGGTAATATTTTATAGAAACCTTAAGCCGCAATGTTTAATGTAACTCCACAGATAGTAGCTTCTTCTTTTTTTGGCACATTTCCGTATTGGAGAAAAGATAACAACAAAACTTCACCTTCTAGGTAGGTTTTCTCCTATAATGAGTTTCCAAGAGTAAATATCGTGTTTATATTTGGATTTTGTGTGAGTATTTTTTTTTCTCTATTTTTCACATTTTAGTTATTTCATACATTTAAATAGAAAACAAGTAATTAAATGACCTGGTATCTAAAGGAAATTAACCTTCAGAGTAAAAATACTTGGTTGTTTTATCAAATCCGTTGTGATGAATAGTTCTAGTGAATATCCACAATAGTTTACATATCGTAAAGAAATTATTATAGAGAAATTAATCACTCCAGGGTTTCCAAATAATATTGTAACATGGAGATATCAACCAATCCTTAATCCCTTGTAAGATATTTCAGACTAGAAATGATTACTTATAACTAAAGAAAATAGGATAATGTCAAAAAATCCAAAGGAGTAAAAAGGTGGATCTTGATACTACTATCATGTGAACCACTAAGGAAAAAATGATAGATATAAAAAGGGATAGATTAAGTAATCTCCCAGCAGTTTGGTTGGTTATATCTCATGTGGCCATGGGAAAAACTAGGGTAGAAGATATTCAAAACTTGGAAAGAAGATTTGATTGGTAGAAAACCAAGTTAAGTACCACAAATATACACAAAGAATGATAATAAAAAAAATAGAAGAAGTATTGGAGGAGGAAAAAATCAATGTTCAAATCAAAAGAGATTTTATCTCTGAAATTTTTAGTTTACATGAATTAAGTATGTAGTTATCCACTTTTATGAAGAGAATTTAATCTGGAAAGAACAAAAAGGAAAAGTTTAGGATCAACTAGACTTTATTAAGAAACAGGGAGCACAACATCATATTATTGAGTAAAATCAAGCTGTATGAATGAGAGTGAGTGTTGGAAATATGATGCAATATGTTGTCCTTGATGGAAACCTACTTGATGAGTTGCCTTTTGATAGCAACCTATTTGTTAAAGATGTAAAAATGATGTTTTTACAGGTCATTTTAGATGTGACAGAGAAAGGAATTCCAATAAGTGCCAGAAAAATGAAATAGGAAATATTTCTCAATGTATACGCAGGTTTGATGAATGCAACCTGCATATGGAGGCAATGTATATGCTAATTTTATGAAGGAAACCCTCGTATACATTCAGAATTAGTATATACATAGTTTTTATGAAGAGAAGTCATTTATCCATGCGGATAAGAACGATCCAAATCACGTATGCCTTTTGCGCTCTAAAATTATGATACCAAGGGGCATTACCATGGTATTAGCCCACAATTTTAAGCATTGTGTCGTCTATTTGATTCCGTCCAAAGAATACCATCGACATTTGTGAGGTTTTGACTCATGGTATTGATAAATTCTAAATCTATATAAGGAGAAGAAGATCATAGTGCAATGTGTGCATGCGTAAGGGATGTTACTGAATACTTATCACTGAAGTATATCTACATAGGATGAACTCTGTTTTATTGATAAATCTGAAGTTATGATTCACCCTTGGATAGATTGATGGATCAAGATCTCTGGACCTAAAAAGAATATGTTCTTACATGATCCATTAAAGAGAATATTAGATCTAAGACCTCTCGCATGTTTATTGAAGTGGAGTGAAGAAATCTGGGTAAGTTCTATAGATCTGAAAACATTCTACTGAATTAATATTTACATATCTATACGCTAGTTCGTCTTAGTAAAAGCGTGTATATATGCGAGTTTGCTTCAGAAAGGTGCGTATGGAAATTAGGGTTTTCTGAAGATTATTGCAGAGGTTTTTTGTTATTGCTGCTAGTATTTATGTTGTATTTCAATGAAGTCTTCATGTAGATCTGGGTTGCTTGAATAATATACATGCTACTAAGATGAACATGTCCAAATCTAATCAATAAGTGAGTAAACATGGTTAATGATGACTGACTGTATGAGGGTTCTGCATTTCTGAAAAGATGTCTGACTGAAAGTCTCAGATTTGGATTTGAGACAAATCATATTCTTAAAAAACAGTATTCTCAGATTTATATGCAGGTTGGTGTTAAGGAAAGCACGTATACATGCAGGTTTAGTGAAGCAAAGTAGTGTATGCATTTTAAAATGATAAATGTTCAGGGTTAAGTTTGATTTTTCATATTGATTCTGAAGTCTGGGTTATTTATGAAGATATGGTTACAGTGATCTCACTATCTGGTTTGATGTATTGGGTGAAGGTTATTATTATTTTTCTTATCAAGAGTTGTGTTGAAGCTGTGTGATCTAGTATGAAAATTGATGAAACGTGGTCTGTAGTGTTTCTAAGGGAAGTAGAAGCCTCCTGCCAGTAAAAGCTGGTGTTCTGATCAGGGGGTTGAAGCTCCCTTCCAATAGTGGTTGTTAAACGAGTTCAGGGGGTTGTAGATCCCTTCCAGTAGCAGCTAGAAAAATGAGAGAAGGTTGCAGCTTTCTGCAGGTAGATGCCTGTGTACTGATATGAGTCTGCATCAGTACAAAATTGTAAACAATTTTCCATATAATAAATATTGAAGACAGAGACGTTAGCAGCGTTGGTTTTCTCCCGAATTTGGTTTCCACCTTAAATCCTAGTGTTCATATGTGTTTCTTATGTTTGATGATTTATTCTGTTCTTACTGCACATGATTTATTCAGAATCTTCCCATATAATGGGGGAAAAACCGCCAACTTTTCGTCGGCCCAAAAAGATGAAACTTCACAACACATTCCCGGGCCTCCTCTTATGAGGAAAACCAGCCCAAACAGGAACGGTCATGTGGTGTAAGAGAAAAAACAAAAAAACAGTTTTGAGATTGTGTTCGCATATGATTTTTAAAGTACTATGTATGATGTAATGTTTTTTTGCATGAAAATAAAATAAATACAAATAGTTGTAGCCGAAAAGAAGCTGAAATAGATGCTAGATAAAATAATATAGATGAAAGGAGGATGGTCCAAAACCACATAGCCTTCCGCTCCTATTTCTCGAGTCCTCCAACTACCCAAAACTTGCTGTAAACCCTCCTTAGAAAGGAAGTCTACAGCAGAATTTATTTCCCTGTAAATATGACATATATCAATATAAGAAAATTAAGTCTTCAGAAGCCAACATTCCTCAAGGATAGGACTTAAAATATAATTTGAGAAAATATATTCCTTATTAAACCATTTGATAATGTTGAGCGAGTCCCCAAAGATCTGAACTGAGTTAATTTCCAGGTGTGCGAGCCAACAGAGAAGGAGATGTAGTGCTTTAATCTCAGCAATATAATTATTTGAACCCTGACCAAGACTGATAGAGGCTTCCAACCTCTGCTCCTAATTTAAATGAATAAATAATTCGGCCCCACACATGTTTTCTGGGTCGGAGGCACTGTCGAAATACGCCCAGGGGATGTCTCCCCTAATCAACTCAGGGGTAATGGTCCTTATCTTCATGATGGGCACTTGGTCTGGAAGTAGATCGTAAATAGTCACCCCTTCCTAAGCGACAACATGAGCGGGGGTTTCTTCGTATTTGTATTTAATTAAAAAATTCCAAAATATAAAATATAAAGAATGTTAAATATAATATAGAATAATAAATATAATATATAATTAATAATAGGGGATATTTGAAAGAAAATATTGGAGGGAAATTTTCATTTTTTAAGTAGGAATATTTATTCGGGAGGGTGAATAGTTCTACTATATGTTTTTAGTAAGAAATAATTAGTTCATCTAATATAGAAGTTTCTATTTTTATGGCATCAACATACTATTCGCGCACCTCTCCATTTGGAACATATCAATAATATGGAAATACTTAGAATGTCAATAAAGAGCTATATTTTTTTTACCCATTGAGGAGTTTAATCACAGCACAAGAAATGTGATTCAAAATGCTGACAAAGAAGTTCCTAATTATTATGACTTTCAAGGCATCATTTATGAAGGGAAATAATATGATGGTGACCATTATTCTCAACAATTAATAATAACAAAATGACGAGGACAATATTTAAAATCTATCTCTAAGAGATTATTTCGATGATAGGTTAAATGAGTGTGATGATAACTTTCCTCCTCGTGGTGACTTTAATGAAAGAATTAATGACAATGATGATGACGAGCATATTTCTTCGATTAAGGATTGTTATAGAAGTGTGTGTGATGATGAAGTGAGCAAATATCTTCATATTAGTGGAGTAACATCAATGTAGAGGAGAAAGATATGGATGCTTCAAATGTTGATGGTATTTATAAGAATGATTATTTTGTGCAACGTGGGGAATTTAAAGGCATTTATGATGATGTTGATGATTATTCTCCTTCAAGTGGGGATTTTAAAGGCACCAATGATAATGATGAAGATTTTCCTCTGGGTGGGGATTTTAAAGGCACCAATGATGTTGAATAATATTTTCCTCCCAATGGTTATTTTAAAGGCAACAATGATGATTATGATGAAGACAGATGGATACTTTTCTCTAAGTGATTCATTTTAAAGGCATTAATAATAGTGGTAGTTATTTCCCTCAAGTGAAAATTTTAAAGGCACCAATTATGAAGTCATTGATAATAAATCCATTCCTCCAAGTAGGGAATTTAGTGGCACCAATAATGTTTATAATGATGATGATTTTCCTCCAAGTGAAGACTTCCATGGTGGATCCAATGGCATTGGTAAAAATTGTAATCATTTTCTTATCAAGCTTGATATTCCTCATAGTGACGAGATTGGTAGTGAAGATGAGGATAGGCCGAGGAGTGAAAAAAAAATCATAAGTCATTCAAGTGCAAAAATTCAAGATTGTAAGAATTA
The DNA here is from genome assembly GCA_034641835.2 of Pinus albicaulis. Lineage (NCBI taxonomy): Eukaryota > Viridiplantae > Streptophyta > Pinopsida > Pinales > Pinaceae > Pinus > Pinus albicaulis. The sequence continues at coordinate 779,614,922 of CM076578.1, forward strand.
TCTTATTAAGTGTCCTACCAAAGTTGATTATAATGATAGCAAGGATAATATGCCTCCCAATGATGAGGGTATTCTTGTGAGTGAGAATGATATTCTTTCGAATGGTGAGGATTTTCTAACTATTGAAGATGGTGATATTCCCATAAACATAATGAATACATTACTAAGAAACATCACATCTACAATGAGGACCAAGAACAAAACTATACCCTTTTATGTAAATCCAAATCATTACAGTTATACAAGGTCTAGTAAAGAATTACTCTCAAGTCCAAGTTATATCATAGATTTCATGTAAATGTTGTCAAAATAAGTGTTGAAAGTATTGGCTACAATAATGCATTAGACCAAAGGAGGGATTTATTTTGGATGGATAAAGACACACAATTTTCATATTTACTAGGGTGCATGATATCTACATTGATAAGCTATGATTATCTATTAATAATTCAATAACAATTAAAAAATATTGTACATTTTATTCAAAAGGACATCATCGTAAAAATAAAGAGACATTCACAAATTCCATAGTCTCATGTATGCCTAAATTATTTTTTAAACATAAAGAGTGTATGTTGCATAGATATGTGGTAAACATGTGATATAATATCACAAGATAGGAAATCTACAACTTATACAAAGAAGATGTTAAATATAGTGAGGAAAATGGTAATTTATTTTTTGTATGTTAAGGCTTTCTATTGATCACATAAAAGAGTATGTATAAAATATTTTTTATATCTACCTTGGCCTACAAGACTGGAACCAGACCAAGGCTGAAGACAGAGGAGGTGCACATTAGGGAAAAGGCCCAAAGAGAAGAAAGAGACGCTAACCTTAAAAAACATATTGAGCACAAACCAATAAAACCATATGTACAACAACATGCAAAAGAAAGTGCAATGAGATACCTGAGGTGGGAAAATATCATGGATTCCTAACTTGACCGAGTCCCAAATATTCCATAACGAAATAATCGTAAATGAAAGCAACAACTCTTTTGAGCCATAGGTGTTATAGTATGTGTTATGAGCTAAGAAGAGTCTTGTCTTAAGAGAGAGTGAAGTGCGAGAGAGATCCTAGTAATCACCATTTACAACCAACATGCCACTACTTTGGATGCTCAACTAGAGGTAGGGAGGAACCATGGGAGGAGGGCCCAGTCCTTCTCCCAAAGAAAATCTAGGAGTTAAAAACAAAGACTTGGGATTTTAGAGGGAGAAACAAGGATAAATTTCCCCAAACACATCTAAACAACCTTTAAGATTTAAAAATATCATGTGAGATGATGGAAATAAATAAAAACTAATCCCTAAGGTAACTACCAACATAATGATCCAAACCTCAAAAATCCTCCTGTAATCAAAGCACAAATTTCCAGTGCTCAAACCGTCATAAGACCACAATAATCACAATTAACTTGTATGATATTATGGATAATGGAGATCCTACATCACTTAACTCACATGAGTATGCAATAAGTTAACACGCGGCATCTTTTTCCCTTGGGGGAGGGTTATAACCACATTTCTCCACTCCATTACTTAGGGTGATGGTGGGTTGGCCCATCCCTCACTCGTTGTTGTTTCCCTTTCCACCCCATCTAAGGTTTCTCGATCCTTCAAAACCAAGGTGTGGAAATATTGTAATAGTGGAGTTTTTGGGAGATGAAGCCACCTTGTGCAAGACAAAGGCACGGGCTAGCACAACTAGCATTAGCAAGGAATTTTTCCACTCTATTACCTCGTATGTGTCATGATAAGTAGTCATTACTAGTATCTGAGAGATTAGAGAAGTGATGCACGTCAAGTAGTTTTCCAGGCACCATCAATTGGAAATTTTTTAGGACTAGAACCATTGGTCATGTTTCTAATCATCTTCACACCATCTAAGAATCCCTTCCTATGACAAGTTTTGGGAACGCTTATTGAGCAACATGAAATAGGGAAATCTCTAGAGAAAATAGTTCTGCGACATTTTTAGTGTTATGACCTATGGATCCAACGTAGTAGAAGAGAGGTTTTCCTTGATTGTTACAAAAGATACCTCCATAGAACCATGCCTAGGTTCCCCTTGGGTGCACCATAAAAAATTAGCTCGATAAGAGAGGGTGGAGGGGGAGATCAAATGGAAAGTAAAATAAGCATCGAAATGGGAAGAGGAGGAATAGAAGAGGAGGGGGATCAAAACAATAAAATTACTGAGAGAATAGGAATCTCAAGGGAGGTGGCCTAGTCATCCTAAGACCACTATTGAAGGAGAATAGTTTCTCTTCTACAATTAAGAATTTTATTTTAGATAGAGTCCCCATAGGATCTTTGGTCATGAAAGATATTGAGATTCCTCTCCTTCTAAATAAACCAAAGAGGAATGTTGGAAACAGAACCCACATTATATTAAAAATGGACTAAAATTTTATTGTGTCCATGATATTATTATGGACCCTTTCATATTTTCCAAAGAGAAAGGAAGATTTATTCTAGATGGATTCCGAGAAAGTACAAGAATGATGGTATTTTGTGTCCTCCTGGGATAAAAAACATAAGGGGCAGAAGGAACGACCCACAAAAGCCCTCTTGGTCAAATTATCCCATAGAAGAGTTCTCCATATCACTAGAAGCTAAAGTAAATGAGAAAATATGGGCCATATATTTTGGGTCCAAATATTTTTCCAAAATTCCTTGTATGGAACTACTCATGAACTACAACGAGATGGTATGCTTCCTTAATTGTAAATGACCCCTTAGATATGTGTCCCCACGCTCTCAAGAATGGGAATTCTCTTTCCTTGCAAATCATTCCAGAACTTGTTCCAATAAATCTGGGTTATTGTCAATGGCCATGGATCATTAAATTTTTTTTGTCACTAGGGAGAAAGGGGGCAGGCGGCTTGATAGTAATCATTCACATTAAAAATATTTTCGATGTGTATTATTTCCTTGAGTGTAATAACCTCCGGTTAAAATTTCATGTAATAAAAGTTAATAAAGGAAAAAATAAGACCACGGTCAAGGGACACTTATTCCAAGATAAACGTTGGGAAAAATATCCTAGTGGGAATCACTTAATGTGTTTATGGCTAAGGAGAAACTGGAAAAGGAAATAGCAAAGGCTTTGGAAAGGAAAAAAGGCATTTTGGAATTTTATTTATGAAAATAAAGAAAATTAGGAGAAAATAGAGATGAAAGGTCACAGGTTGCATGTGAGGAGGAAAATGAAGGAAAATAATGAAAATTTTAAGAAATTAGATGCCTCATCAATAAAAAGATCTCAGATCATCAGTTGGGAGATTGTTTTCAGTTCAGTTTTGGAATTAGTCTCAGAGAGGAGAATAGCACAAAGAGAAGAATGAAATAAAGAAAGCAAAGGAAGGACAAGGAAAGAAAACTTAAAACAAGGATCAAGCAAGGGAAATTTGGATCAAGAACCTTCAACGGGAATACTTGTAGAAAGTAGGTTTCATGTATGATTTCCTAGCTAATTTTGACATGCATGGTATGTGCATGTTGGTATATGGTTCTTTTTTTTTCATTGGCATGAGATTTTCCATGTTCAAAAGTATATTTAAGCCTTGCCTTGCCATTTCCAGATAGCCATGGTGTGATGCGATTTTTCTCGGTTTAAGATTTGGATTGCCGGAAGATTTTGGATCCAGGTGAGGTGGTCTCAGGAGAATTCCCAAAGTCCTAGGAATCCCTTGACCGGTAATGGTGAGATACACGGTAAACCCTGAGGGTGGAGATGAGAAAATTCATCAAGGTATTGGTGAAAAAATTCTGAGGCATCCAAGCTCAGTTTGGTTTTGTGATCTTAGGGCCGGTTTAGGTGAGATCATAGTATGGTGAGGGTGGAGGTGGTTTAACCTCTAGATTACATTGGTTTTTTATGTACTGATTTATCCCATGAGATCCCACATTCATGCTTGGAATATGCCATGGGGGTGATTGGTTGAAAGAAATATTTGGTTCATCCAATATATGGTCGAGTCGTACGTGGAAATATCAGACCTGGTTGGCTTTTGTCTATGTTTAATAAGAGATAAGTTTATCTTGATTTTGATGAGTAAATGTGCTTGTTATTATGTGTCTTTAATGGTTGTTCTATAATTTTTATTTATCTGGTTATATGTTGGTTATAAGCAGGGTTTTGTGATAGATCTTAGTCATGGCTTCCATTATGTTTTTACTTGTAATCGAATGAATAATTAATGTATAACTGATATGACAGCTATTGTGAGAAGGCACTGATCCTTCATGTTAAACCTCAGATAAGTTATCGGTTCCTTATGTTCATACTTTCTTTCATGATGTTATCACAAAATTGCACCTGATTGGCTACTAACCAGACAAATTTATGTAATTGTTTCAAACCAACATGTGACTAAAGCTTAGCCTCTTCAATCTGAGAGGGCTCTCTCAAAAAGGGTTAATGATATTTGATAATGATAAACTAGATGGCTAACTCTACTTAGAAAATGACTTGTTTGTGATAAGTGTAGGTTGAAAAGAACATTGGTATACAAACATTGGGCTTATGGGGTCAAAAAGTTCAGTAGCTCAGTAGTAAGTTCACTTGACATGGAAGCTGAGGCAGGTAAGAGTTTTTAGCAGAATTACACACACATGAAACAGGAAATTACACAGTCAATACATCTATAAAGGAAGTCAGAGCATTACATGAATGAATTTTGAGTATTAAATATGAAAACCACTGCAATGATACACATAAAACATGTAGATAAGATAGGCACTAAAAACTCAATCAGAATCTCAGGTTGGTCAAGAAACAAGTCTCTGTATTACTGAAAATAGTCAATTACATAAAGCTGCAGTTTTGCCAAAAAAGTCTCCAACCTTTTACAAATTCGACTCTCTGCCCTTTAATAGACTTGTTACATGATGAGATTATCTGCCTCCTGGCTAGATTCATCGAATTTACCCTACTGACACCTTGCATAACAATAAAACATTTATTTAATGATAAAATGATAGTTATCCTGCTTGACAGTCCTTTTCCTAATAGGACTCAAACTGTTCATTATTATGTTAACAACCTTATCTCCTAAAAACAATTACATATTTAACAACTATTCCTTCACATGTTCGAATAGGGTGTAATGGGACTCATCACTACATAACATTCTTAATTGAGCTCCTCTAAAACTAGAAACAAACCCTGCTTTTTAGGAACACTGGTCTTTATCTTCAACGAGGGGTTTAGCTGATGAGTTGGCTTCATCACGTGGTATTTAAGTCTTGAATGACAGCCAACATAGTCCCTTGAACCTTTGAAAATACTCAGCTATCCATAACTACACAAAAACCTGCTCATATAAATTCAAAATAGTATGCTACGAAAGTATGATAGTTTCGTAGCATACTTTCGTAGCATTACAAAAATGCCTTTTGCCATCAATATTTCTAGTTTTTTCCTCCTGCATGATGCTCATTATTCCTTAATACCTCTTCCATACCATTTTCATCTCTTGGGAGCTCCAAAAACTGGTTCAAAATGTAAAAAGGAAAGCTACAGTAGTTTCGTGGCATTTTCGTGTTCTTCAAGCCCAGGAACACTACAAAACTGCTGAAAATAGTGAAAACTCTAGAATTTTGTGTAGCTTCAAAAATCTACCTTCTAAGTGAAAAATCCTTGTTTCTAACATCCCATTAGTCTTCAAAATCATAAACTGGCTCACACTATGTTTCTTGAGGGGTTTCTTCCTCATTGATGAAGAGTTGAGCAATTGACTCCTCAACTACTGTCATTTTAAGACCTTTTTTCTCCAACTCCTCATGAATTAGTTCAAGCTATTCCTGGAGGTCTTTAACCTGATCCTTCAACTTCTTGTTAGACGATTTCAAATGCAAGTTCGTTTTCCTGACATGTTTCACCTCCTTTCTCAATGGCATGGTCCATCTGATAAAATGTTGTGTATTATCTAGGGTCTTGGAAACACTGTCAACCTGCTCTTCCCAAATCTCCTTCATCTTTTCAAACTGAACCTTCTGGACATTGTGTTTCCTTGCTTCTTTCTTCATAATAGAAATTTCATGGTTGGCCAACTTCAGCTGTTCTTCAAAGAGTTCAAACTCTGTTTTTTCCACTACTTTCCCATTTCCTTTCTTTGACTTGGTAACTAAATCTTTCTCTGCAGGTGATGAAAGATCAATGATGTCTTTTTGTGGCTGGAATTTGTCAATAGGTGGATGAAAATATTTACTACTCTCTAATAGCTTTCTTGCATGCCTTGTCATGGGCTTTCTTTCTTGGAACATAAAACCTGCATCTTCTCCTTCAAATTATAGTTTCTTTGTAGATTTGGCTTTCTTTAGTTTCTGTCCACCTTCCTATATATCCTAAGCTTGAAATATAGGAGTCTCTTCTATGTCAATGGAATGTAATATGTCTTCTAGATTTCCTTTATTTACTGCTCTATCTTCTATAGCCATTTTTTTGTCTTCTAAAGCCATTGTTTGACTCCTTGTCATCCTTTTAGTTCCTTGTTTACTCACAGCTTGTTTTTTTTTACAGGTTTGACCACTTTTGATTTATTTTTTGCAGGTGGGACATTGGGTGTATCAAAACTTTGCAATTTATCTATTTCTACCATGACTGTTTCACTTGGTTCTACTGTTGTTGGTTCACTTGGTTCTACCACCAATGGTTCACATTGTTCTGCTACTAAGGGTGATGGGATCCTCCTAGGTTTAGGAGTCCTTGTAGGAGTAAGAGCATCTAACTCAAAACCACTGACAAACAAAAATTAAGACCACTCTTTGCCTAGCCTTTGGAGCTCATCTAAAACCAGTAGTTTAATTAAACCATGATGAAACAATGAAGTCTCACTCCCTTCAGATTTTTCTTGGACCTTATCTTCCATTTTTTATAAACTTCTATGTAAATAGAAAGAAAGATCAAGAGATATCTTACCATTAAAGTGTAGGAGAATCTTGAAATTATAAGAGTAAACTTTATGGTATCTCCCTTCACAAGTAAAATACTTTTGGATAATCAGCGGCAATTTGGAGTATTTATCCTTCATGCAGCTTCTTGGAATGGCATTAACAAGGTCCATTTCATTGTTTCCAGGCTTCATAAACTCTTTGCACTACTCCATGTTGAACTTGAACCCTTTGAACCACTTCTCTTGTCCACTTGGAATACCTGTTGCTGCTGCAATTACCTCTGGTGTAATGGAAAGATTAAGCATCCCCACTTTGGTAGTTGTTCCACTAAATTTTAAAGAAAATGCTTTGGAGACATGTATATGGAAGCCTTGTAATATTTCACAAAAATGTAAGCATCCTATCCTTCTGAGCACTTCTACAACTATTGGGTCTTCATTGATCAGATTCATATCTGCTGGTTCATATCTTAGACATTGTCCACCCTTATTTGTCCTTCTTTTTTCAGCCATGGTTTCTTTAATGCCTTCCCAGCCTCACTTGCTAGTTCTCAGCCTCTCTTGATCAGTGACCTTTGTAAACCTTTGAAAATACCAGCCACAGATTTGGCTCAATGCAATAGCTCTCTAGAGCTCGATATCATGCGAAGAAGAAATGAAGATTGAGAAATGAAGGAATTAGGAAATATTTTGAAGTTTGATGTCCACTCATAACTCAATGATGACTCATACATGCCTAAAATGGTGATGATGACTTCAGACCTGACCATGTACCTTGATTTTATCCCTTAATGACTCGAATGGCATCTAACTTACCCTTTCCCAATGATATTATGACACCTAACAGCTAATCTGACAAGACATACAGGAAACCAAACTTTCGTAGTGTGTTTAGTGTAAATTTGGAGGTTTTCACTACGAAATTATCAGCAGTTTCGTAGCGAAAAGTGACATTCCTCAGTGTATTTCACTACAAAACTGTGGTTTCTTGGCTAAAATGACTATTTCGGTACACAAATATTGGGAATTGAAATCTCTCAAAAAATTATGAGTGATGTGACATGAGGGGATTTGAAAGTGAGTGGGTTTGGACCTTAGGGTAAGCTTAAACAAGAAAAACTTAAAATTTTCCTTGACCAGGTATATATAAAAAATGAATCCTACAACCTTACCTTTGACACATGAACCTATATAACTTTTTTCAAATAATGCTTCATTTTTTTGGTGATACAACACCAAAGCCACATTTCATGATAAGGATGCTTGCGTGAAAGCGATCCTTGAAATATTTCACTTAGATGTGTGTGGAATGTCCTAAACAACCTCCATGACCAAGAATAGGTATTATATGATTTCTCATGTAAGTGTTGGATATTCTTCATGCAAAAGAAATACCAGGAGTTCTCAAAATTTTGTAAATTTAAATCACTTGTTGAGAAATACACAGGCAGGAAAATGAAGTCTCCCAGGAGTGATAACAGTGGATAATATGTGTCGAATGAGTTCAATAAATTATGTGCATCAGAAGGAATTCGAAAGGAGGTAATATCACCCCATAACCCACAACAGAATGGGGTTGTAGAAATGAAGAACATAAGAATTTTGGGAGTTGCATAGGTGATGTTACATGATCAGGGCCTAGTGTTTCATTTGTGAGCAGAAGCATGCAACACAAATATGCATGTGAAAAACAGAACTACTCATCGAATCCTTGGGATGAGTACACCAGAAGAATCCTTTTACGATAAGTAGCCAAATGTGGTGCACTTTATAATTTTTGGTTCATCAATTTACTGTCATGTTACCAAATATGCATGAAAAAAGATAGAACCAACAACTGAATTTGGAATATTTGTGGGGTACACTGATACAACTCACAACTATCAGATATACCTTCCATCTCATAGGATGAAATTGGTTCGTAGAGATGTGAAATTTGATGAAGGAAAGGCCATGTTGAGGAGCTCTTAGCTCCAAAAGAATAATCTCAAGAGGTGGAGCATCCACAAGTAGATGAACAGAGAGTGGAAGCAACCACTCAAGCATAGAAATTAAAAAATTGAAGGAAGCACACCAAAGAGGCCCATAGGTTTATGCATGATGCTAGAGAGAATGTGGGAGCACCCACATCACAACGTAGGTAGAGAAGGTCCCTAGATAGATACGCTAGATACATGAATCTTATGAGTGAGAGTGTAGAGACTGAGGCATCCTCATTCGAGGAAGCAGTGCAACAACTATTATGGGTTGATTCCATGGTTGAGGATTATGAATCCATTATCAAAAAAAATGAATGGGAAGTTGTCCCAAGACCAGAGGAAAATTTAGTTGTAGCATTTGCACAGATCTACAAGGTGAAGCAAGCAACATATGGGAGTGTGGAGAAACACAAGGCCATATTTGTGGCCAAGGAGTTCTCTCAGGTAGAGGGAGAAGATTGTGAGGATACCTTTTCTCCAGTAGCATGGAAATCTTCAATTAGATTTATTATTTCACTTTCAACACAGATGGGATGGAAGATACATCATATGGATGTAAAGACAACCTTCCTCAAATGAGTGATTGAGGAAGAAGTGTACATTGAGTAGTCAAAAGGATTTGTGACCTTCGATAGAGAGTCACATGTGTGAAGACTAAAACAAGCCCTATATGGACTAAAACAAGCACCATGTGCTTGGTACACCAGGATCGAAAACTACTTCACTGTGTTCGGATTCAAAAAAAGTGAACCAGATGTGAAACTTTACCATATTGTGGTAGAAGGTAAATTATTGATTATAGTATTATATTTTAATGATTTTATTCTGACAGGTGATGAGAAGCTGATCAATTCTTGAAAAGAGGATCTTTTAAGAGAATTTGAGATGAAGGAAATGGGCTCTTGAATTATTTTCTTGGTTTTGAAATTTGGCAAAGAGATGGAGAATTGTTTGTCTCTCATGGCAAGTATGTCAATGAGATAATCGAAGAAGATTCACTTGGAGAGCAAAAAACCCATGAAGACTCCTCTAGAAAGGAATTGGAGCAAGGGAAGATGCTACTGTGTGAAGTGGTAGAAGTCAGTAATTTACGTGAGTTTTCTGTGTCTACCTGCGCCTGGTGAACACGAGACAACATATGTTGGTAAAGTTAACCAACTTAGTTAAGATATGGTTAAGCCCCAACCAAGTATTGGAAGGAGCCACAACCCTTGATTATTTATCAACAAATATTGGAAGGAGCTACGACCCCTAGTTTACCAGTGTAATGTTCCTTTTTCAGAAACATTGTCAAATGACAAGGCAAATCTACTCCAGAGATAGACTGCAGGGGCATTTACTGGATTTTTCACCTTTAAACAAAGGATGAGCTCCAAAGGCTACCTGGCCCACTATCAGACTTTGTCTATAGAGTGATTTTCAAAAGACAATATCCCCAATAGGGAAATACAACAAGATTGGGAATCTCTTAAGATAATCCCAACATTGCAGCTACAGTAATAACAAATACATCTAATGGTAAATATCAGTGAATCATATACTCATGAAATGCCAGAGAATATAATGGCCATCATATTAGAACATAGCAGCATGAAATATACAAATCATCTTGAGGAAATGATCACTCAAGAAAGGCACAACAAGCCTCAAGAAACCTGTACATGAGAATGTGAAATACACAGCTGCATCAAGAAAGCCCTAGGCCATGACTGCGCAGTTTAATAGAGGAACTACTGCATAAATAATTTAAATAAAATGATATGACAATGTAGGCTCAACTAAATAAGGGGGAGCATGATCTCAACCCCTGAAAATACAATAAATCAATCCTCTAAAAGGATTGGCTGAAATCTATACAAAAATGGCATTTTATAGAAATGTCGGAGTAGCTGGGTAGCAGCTACTCAAGAACTGGAAATACATGGAGAAGGCTGAAATGGCTGCAACAAATGTAGAATCCTCCTCCAATATAAATCTGAAGTGAAATGATGATCCTTTCACCCAATACTTCACATCCAAGTGACTGTCAATCCCTCACAGCAAATAACCACCAAGGAGAACACTGTCTAAAAGAGGGACTGTGCTGCTAGTGATGGAATGTGGTTGGCCTGATGCCAAATATGATGGGATGTGCTCATAAACCTCCCTTTCTGATCTCCCAATGGATAGAACCTCTCTCCACTAAAAACAAGCTCCAGATGGTGTGTGGAAACCTCCCCAGCAACACCCAGCAACACTGCACAATATCTGCTGCAGAAACTACGCTGATGTAGATGGCAGAAGCTATGGCCTGAATGCCTAAATATGGGGAATGGAGTGCAATCCTTCATGAGCTACTCAAGAAGGAGAGGAATTCCTAAACAAGACTCCCTCATGCCCGAAGGCACTGTAGCTCTGCTGAACAACAAGAGGCAACAACAAGTCTTCAAGACTCAAATGTAAAAATGATCCAAAGATAATCTTAATGGTTGCCTTGCTCCTCTTTTAAACAATGAGATTTCCCTCCATGGGCCCTACTTTGAATTAGGGTTTCCTCCCTCTAGAATCTTCCCTCCTACGTTTTCCCACATAGTGCTTTCCAACTCATGGCAACGCAATTTGACTTGGTCAACCTTGGCCAAGCATGCATGAAAAAACCTCCTTTCACACATGGAGGTGTGAAATCCAGCTCCAATATGATCCTCTTTCATACTTAGGATTTTTGTTCTCTAATTAAGCAAATAATGGGTCCCCTACCCATTTTATTAATCTCCTATCAAAATTTAATGTTCCATAAAAATTTGGAACATTACAGTCCTCCCCTCTCAAAATATTGCTTGCCCTCAAGCAATTGCAAGGATGAACTGAGTTTCTTTCTGCCCTTCCTCCTGTAGCATCCTTATGTGATGATCTCCTCAAGAAAAAGGATGCCATATCAGCAATAAAATCTCCAAACTGTCCCTCCAACATATGCAATCCAACCTTGGGGTGAACACTCCCAAACAGCTATCATGTAGAAACAAGTATCCATGAAGGAACAAGAGCTATCTAAGGGCCTTATTGAGGCATGAGACCTGATATTTAATGGGAATGATCATCCCCCATATGAATCTCTCATCCCCATGCCATCAATCATGGAAATAAGCTGCCCTTCAACAAGACAACTCATGGAAAAATCACCCTCCACCTTGAGCTTCAGAAATGAAGGTGGGTTGAAATCTGGTCATGGAAAGCATTATAACTTGCCCCATGTTGTCCTCTCCCCCACTTATGAAAAGTGTGGAGTGTATGCTGATCTTGGGCTGCTAATATATTGCCCTCAAATGGAAAAATGAAGAGCAATTTCATTTGGGACATTACAGTGGTATCAAAGCATCGAACTTGGCATAGCCTGTGAGTTCAATTTCAGAGGAGAATGATGAAGAAGATGAGCTTGGTCTCATCTAATTTTGGAATAAAGAAGAGCCTCCCTAAGGAGGAGGAGAAGAAAAGGGGAGAAGAGGAAGGTTCATGCACTTCCTATTCTCTTGAAGACCAGCATGGGAGATGCTTGGATTTTTAGATATTAAACAAGTACCTGGGTGACTATAAACCCCATTCTGTAGCATTCAGGGGAGCTACAACGTTCCCACAGTCTATTCAGAAGATGGAGGAGAGAAGGCCTTGTGGAAAAGGAGAAATCAGAGGCAATAGGCTTCTATTGTCTACATTTTATGTGGTTACTTCAGCTAGAGCTTGGGAGAAGAAGCTAGAGGCATTTTTATTGTTGCATCCAGTGGCAAAGAAAGAAGCAGTGGTAATGTCAGCGCTGCAAATAGAGGAGAAAACCTCTGTTTGGTGGTTCAAACCCTTGGTCCATTCAAGGGTGAGTTATTTTTCAGTCTTTGCTCAAAGGTTGATCCAAACCTTTGATAGAGAAAGAAGAAAGGAAGAGATGCTCACACCACCATGGGAAGAGGATTGCACCAACGCTGCTATAGCTTTGAAGGAGAAGCCTTCAACATCTATGAATGAAGAAGCCATTGGAGGAAAAGCCATTGTAGCCACACAAGAAGGTCCCAAGATCCACCAAGGTATGAGTAAAGTTCCACTTTCTATTTCAACAAATAATCTTGAGGATGGTGGAATTTCATATGAGGAGGTCCAAGGATCAAATCACATCGCCACTTTAGGGCCTCGTGTTTGCACTGCGCTGTGCAAAGGGTTCAAGGAGGAGAAGAACCCTCATCCTCATAGATATTTGATGATTTTCATTCAAACTTCAAGGTGGAAGTGTAAAATTTTGTAGGATGAAGTAAACCATGAAAATTCCATGAAGAATCATGAAACAATTTGTGAACCGGAGGAACAAACAACTGCTACATCATTGGAGGAACCAGCAGCGCTGTTGAACATGGGTGGAGAGGAGACATCATCTCCATCACATTTGGATCCTCATAGATCCAACATGGTCATGGGAGAGAGGCCTTCCCTAAGAGGTCTCCAAGGAGCTGCATTTCAAACTCTCATGAAATGCAAAAAGCAAGAATTGGTTTGGGAGAATGGTAGCCCTCATGCGAGGAGTACCAAAGAAGAGGAGAAGTGGCAGGGTGTTTACATCATTGGGAAAAAATGAGAAGGGATACATATTTCTGATATGACACATATATCAGTCATTATACCTTCATCACATGAGTCATATGATGTGAGCATAATGGGGCAGCAAGCACTTGAGTTGCTTGGCATTGATGGGAGAGAGCACAAGCAGATTTTCTCTCACATGATTCATGATGTTGCAAGAGGAGGAGATGGCATTCTCTCCTTGACTTTAGATGATAGGGAGGTACTTCCACCTTGGGAGGGAATTCTTATATATTGCATCATTATGAGAGATATCTTTGACAAAGAGCATGTCAAAGAATGGAGCTGGATATTGATGAGAGCCTATGTGTATAGGCCAACAGCGTTATCTCTTTGGAGCAGTAACCGATGGATGAAGTGTGCCCAGCGGAAGTGTGGTGGATCCATAACCCACAGGTCCCAGGATCATTTCATTTTTTTTGCACTTGATAAACAAATAGGAGGTGAGATGGATGAGGTAGTGGAAGAAGTCATCTATGATACATTCTTCTTGACTTGGATTTCCAAGCATGAGAAGAAGGGTCTTCTTGCTGCAACTAGTTCATTCCTCTTCATGGGAGCATGCCAAACAACTATGGAGGGTTCATTCATGGATCCATACATCATCTTACTCCCGGTATATGGTAAGAAATCTATTTTTACATTCGCTGATTTGTATACTCTTACCATTATTTTGTAGTGCATGGCTCTACAAGAGAGCAAGCTTATCAGATTGCTCCATGGGCAAAATTGGGCCAACTTGTATGATGGAGACAGCCATATTTTATATGGCCTTGGGCAAGTGTTTTCTTTCATGTATGATCAGTTTATATACTCAGCCATTTTATATTTATCAGTATCTATCATGACATACATAGCTATTCATGTAACACAAAACAACTTGCCATGTGATTTTCAAAAGCAGCAGTTTGGAAAACTGTGTTGTCACTTCTGGGAAAAATTTTGGTACATTCTTGCAACACATGAAACCTTCAGCATTTTCCTCATTTTATTTTTTATCATGAATTCCTTGCTGATATGGATCAGATTTTTATAAGAAGCATGATTATGAGAAAGGCACATGAGTTGGATGTGTCTTTGAGTGAGAAAAACTCTCACATTTTCTGCAGTGCATGTTCTAAAGGGAACATGAGAGGAGGCATGGCTATAGCCACATATTTGCTTAATTGTGGGGTCAGCCATGGGCTTGGTAATTTTATCCATCCATTTTATGTATATGGGCAGGTGTTTGACCTTATGTTGCTGATTCACTCATCTATTTACTATTTAGTAGTAGATGTGATATTTGTTGTTGTACTCCCGGATGCGGGTGGTCGGCACGATGAATAGCTGGCAAAGGCGGTGGGTTGGCGCGTGGGATTCTACCACCGCCACCCTCCTTTGCGTCCTGTCTACAATTAATAGCATTAACAATCCTCTGTCCGGGGCATTTACACTGCACAATTGCCCAAACACCAGCTCGATTTACCGCACTATGGCTTCTCCGGATCGATTTACTTCGGCTTTGTTTCCCTTTCGTTCTTGCTGCTCCTTGGCGGATTCTGAGACAAGCTCTCGGACTATCACAGGTCGAAGGTGCTCGCTCTCCTGCTGCATTAATCTCGCTCCTGGGTTGCACTTCTCGCAAACCTCCCTTTGCTCTCAGAGTTTGGGCATTAGCACTGAAGAGATTCATACTCATCCGCATTTGGTCTTCAGTTTGGGCACGCCTGACCTGACACACTCTGCAACTCTCGGCACCTTCAAGTTCAACTCTCAGCACCTGAATATCATGCCTCGTTTGCGCCATAGAATGAGGAGCAGGCGCGGTATGAGCCGTGGTGGTCTCTCTCGACACCCTCCTCCCTCTTCACCCAGCTCCTCTTCTCCGCAGTCTGATTCTATGAGGGGGCGGTATCCTGAGACCCGTAGTGGTCGGGGCTCGTCGGCTGGTCGTGGGACTGCTCTGCCCGCTCGCAGACTCTCCAATCTCCTCCCGAATCAGTAGCACAGGGCGCAATTCCGCTTCCCCTGTCTGCTCAACATGCCAACGGTCATAGCCACTATCACGATTGACTTCAAAGAAGCGCCGCCCGATATGAATGCCGAGCTCTCTAACTCTCCTCCTGGGGATTTGGCGACCGATAGGCCCCATTCTCCTTCCATTGCTGGCCAGAAGCGGAAGTCGGATGAGGGCTGCTCCTCGCTGGATCCCATATTGAATTCTGCGGAGGATGGCTTCAAGAATGGCGGTTCTCTGGCCCCGTCTGACGAGAAGAAGGAGAACACTACCATTCAGGAAAATCCGGCTGCTATTCCTGCTGTGCAGGATGAGGATGCTCCTGACGATTATGCTTGCCACGTGGTTGAGTCTCCTCCTTCCACTCAAGGTGATTAATGGTCTCTCTTCTTACAGGATTGTTTTTGGCTGTTCGCGGTGCCAGGTTTAGCACTGGCAATCATATGTTGTTTCACTTTAGCTGGTTCTACTTCCACTGTTTTTTTGAAAGCCGATTTCCCCTATATGGGCGGTAGTATGTTCATGTCTACAGATCTGTAGCTTACTGTGATGGTTTGATATGTTGTGTGGGCGGGGTTTTTGTGCTTAGATGTCTGTCCGTGCTCCACTGTTGTAACTGCCTCCTGGCTCTGTATGCTGATATTTTGAACATTAGAATTGGCTGCACCAGAATGCTCATCTTGCGAGCCAGAAACTATGAGGCTTTGGCCTCCATGTAACTGTAACTTTTTTGTATATTAATAGATTAAGCTTATTCAGAAAAAAAAAAAAAAAAAAAAAAAAAAAAAAAAAAAAAAAAAAAAAAAAAAAAAAAAAAAAAAAAAGAAAAAAAAAAAAAAAAGATATTTGTTGTTGTGTAATGCTTGCCATGTTATTTTCTGCAACTGCAGTGGATGAGGTTGCATTATAACCCTATGAGGCATTGTTTGCACTTGTTGCACATGGTATAACCTACAACAAACATGGCATGGGGGAATTCTATGGTGATATTTTCCTATTCATCATAGATGACATGTCTTGGGCCAGTCGGTTTTTCATTGATCGAGGAGAGATTCTTGGAGATAGAATTCGAAGTTGAAGCTCTCTTCAACTTGTTGTTGTTTAGCACAAGAGGGATTCCTGTTTAGGAATTCCCTTCTCTTCGATGGGAGGCCATGGAGAGATTTTTGTTCATATTCCTCACATCATGGCTTGAGGCTAAAGCAGTCATCTACAACTACTGCATTATTCTTGCAGCAAGAGAATGCTGGAGTTGCTGGTGTTGCAATGAGGGACCTTCATCATCTCACTTCCGGAGTTGGTTTGTAGAGGGGAAGCTCATTCGTTCTCTAGGAAATTAGCAAAGGATATTTCCGAAGCTCATATTGCAGATTTGGCATCAGGTCATATGTTTTCTCTCATGCCCATCACATTCCCTTCTTCTTACAGCGTTATTCTCAGAGAGGGTTTGCAAGTGGAGCTTGTTTGTTGCACTAGTGAGTGCAATCTTTAGGAAGGAGATTAGCTCCTTCATTTTGGAAATCATTGGAGGAGGTTTCATTTTTTATTGTAGAATCTAATTCCTTCTCCATTTTTGTATTACTATTGAGTTGCAACAGCTACACTACATCTCTGCATTTTCTAGTTTTATGTATTTTAGCCAATCCCTTGGAGGATTGTTGTAATAAAGTTTTATGGGGTTGAGATCTTGCTCCCCCATATTTATTTGAGCTTGTAATGCTATATCATCATATGTAGTTCATATTTCAGTCATTTTCCCTTAGAGACTGCGTAGTGACAGAGTAGCTGGGTCATGTAGCAATGTATTTCCTTCATTGTATGTATATCTTCCTTTGAGGCTGATTTGTACTCACCTTGAGAGGTCTTTTCCTCAAGGATTTTATATAACATTTTCTTCTACACTTTCTATATCGGATTTGTACTCTTTCGACATTATATTATGCATTATTTCACAAACTGCTCATATTGAAGTCTTAATGCTCCAAGATTCCCTTATTGAGCACGTTTCGGTATACATAGGAGATTTGAATAACTCCGCTTAAGGTTATTTCTTTTGAGCTTATATTCTGCAGGGAGTTTGGATCAGACATGTTCTAAGGCATCCCAACATTGGATTGCCTTATTTTCACAGGGGCTTCCTTATACAGCATCCTCATGGACAGCTGTTGCAGAAATTCCTTGAAAGGAAATATTAGCTCTTGACAAGTTCTATTGGTAGAGTCTGCTAGTGGGCCAGGTAGCCTCTGGATCTCAACCCTACTTGTGAAGGTGACATATCCCATAAATGCCCCTAATAGTCAATCTCTGAAATAGTTCAGTGTTGATTATTAATGCTTCCAGAGTTTGAATATTGGAATATCTCAAGATATTCCCGTAAAATGTATAAATTTCCCCATTTGGGACATTACAGATGCTATGCCTTATTCCACTACACCTTCTATCTTTCTCCATGATGAGCATTTTTGACAGCATGAATCACCTTCCCTCAAGGACACACCAACCTCATGTGTCAATTTTCCAATCATGCTTCCAATAATGTGGACAATATCAGAAAATGGAAACATGCTCCTCATCAAAGTAGAGGAAGTACTTATGGTTTTACATGATGCTTAATGGCACCAACAGTCTCCCAAGCAGTAATAACGTAGTTTTTCAAACTATTGCTTCAAAACAAGAGCCAAGCCACCATAGACTTTCTTGTCATTTGACAAGGTTCTCGAAAAGGAACATTACGTTGCTCTGATACCACCGTAATGTTCTTTTTTTAGAAACATTGTCAATCGACAAATAAAATCTATTCCAGAAATAGACTGCTGGGGAATTTACTGGATTTTTCACCTTTGAACAAAGGATGAGCTCCAGAGGCTACCTGGCCCACTAGCAAACTCTGTCTATAGAGTGATTTTCAAGGGACAATATCCCCAAGAGGGAAATACAACGAGATTGAAAACTCCCAATATCACAGCCTACAACAATAAGCAAATACATCAAATGGAAATAGCAGTGATTCATTAACACATAAAATGCCGTAGAATCTAATGGCCATCAAATTATGACATAGTAGCAAATAAGAATACAAATCCTTGAGGAAATGATCACTCAAGAAAGGCACTAGAAGCCTCAAGAAACCTGTACATGTAAATATGAGAATACATTGCTGCATAAGAGAGCCCAAGGCCATGACTGCGCAGTTACATGAGAGACTGTTGCATAAATAATAGAAATACAATGATATGAAAATGATAGGCTCAAATAAGAAGGGGGAGCATGATCTCAACCCCTGACAATACAATACATCAATCCTCTAAAAGGATTGGCTAAAATCTATACAAAAATTGGCATTTTGCAGAAATGCCAGAGTAGCTGGGTAGCAGCTACTCAAGAACTGGAAATACATGGAGAAGGCTGAAATGTCTGAAATAACTTAATAACCCTCTTCCAATTGAAATCTGAAGTGAAAGGCTGATCCTTTCACCCAAGACTTCCCCTCCAAAATCTGCTAATCCCTCACAGCAAATATGCACCAAGAAAAACGTTGTCAAAGAGAGGGACTGCACTGCCAATGATGGAAATTGGTTGGCCTTATGCCAAAGATGGTGGGATGTGCTCAAGTACCTCCTTTTCTGATCTCCCAATGGATGGAACTTCTCTCCACTGAAAAACTAGCTCAGGATGGTGTGTGGAAACCTCCCCAGCAACACCCAGCTACACTGCACAATAACTGCTGCAGAAACTGCACTGATGTAAATGACTAAAGCTATGGCCTAAATTCTTGAATATGGGGAATGGAGTGCAATCATTCATGAGCTACTCAAGAAGAAGAGGAATTCCTAAATAGGACTCCCTCATGCCCAAGGCACTGTAGCTCTGCTGAACAACAAGTCTTCAAGACTCAAATGTAAAAATGATCAAAGATGTCTCAACGGTTGCCTTGCTCCTCTTTTATATAATGAGACTTCCCTCCATGGACCCTATTTCGAATTAGGGTTTCCTTCTCTCTAGAAACTTCCCTCATATTTTGTCCCACATAATGCTTTCCAACTCATGCCAACGCAATTTGACTTGGTCAACCTTGGCCAAGCATGTTTGCAAAAACCTCCTTTCACACATGGAGGTGTGAAATCCAGCTCCAATATGATCCCCTTTCATATTTAGAGGATTTTTATTCTCTAACCATGCAAAGAATGGGTCTCCTACCCATTTTATTCACCTCCTACATAAAATTATCAAAATTAATGTTCCTCAAAATTTTGGAACATTACAGTCCTCCCCTCTCAAAATATTGCTTGCCCTTAAGAAATTGTAAGGATGAACTGAGTTTCTTTCTGCCCTTCCTCCTATAGCATCCTTATGTGATGATATCCTCAAGAAAAGGATGCCATATCAGCAATCAAGTCTTCAAACTGTCCATCCAACATATGCAATTTATCCTTGGGATGAGCACTCCCAAATCAACTATCATGTAGGAAAAAATATCCATGAAGGAACAAGAGATATATAAGGGCCTCCTTGAGGCATGAGGTATGATATATAATGGGTCTCATCATCCCCATATGAATCTCTCATCCTCAAGCCATCAATAATGAAAAGAAGTTGCCTCCCAACAAGGCAACTCATGGAAAATCTCCCTCCACCTTGAGCTCTGGAAATGAAGGTGGGCTGAAAATATGCTCATGGAAAGTGCTATAACTTGCCCCATGCTATCCTATCCACCACTTATGACAAGTGTGGATTGTATGCTGATCCTGGGCTGCAAATGTATTTCCCTCAAATGGAAAAATGAAGAGTATTCCCTCCAAGAATTTCCCCTCCATCAATAATAATAAAAAATCAGCTGGCCCAAGACATGTCATCTATGATGAATAGGAAAAAATCACCATAGAATGTCCCCATGAAATTTTTTATGTAGGTTATATCATGTGCAGCAAATACAAACATTGTCTCATAGGGTTACAACGCAATCTCACCCACTATAGTTGCAGAAAAGAGCATGGAAAGCATTGTATAGAAAATATCACCTCTACTACTGAATAATGAATAGATAAGTGAATCAGAAATACACAAACAAATACATGCCCATATACATACAATGGATGGATATCATCATCAAACTCATGGTCCACCTCCAAATAAAGCAAATAAGTGGTTGTGGTGACCATGTCTCTCCTCATGTTCCCATTAGAACATGCCATGCATAAACTGTGGGAATCACCTTCCCTCAAGGACACACCAACCTCATGTGTCAATTTTCCAATCATGCTTCCAATAATGTGGACAATATCAGCAAATGGAAACATTCTCCTTATCCAAATAGAGGAAATACTGATGGTTTTACATGATGCTTGATGGCACTGCTAGCCTCCAAGCAACAATAGCTAGCTTTTCAAATTGCTACTTTGATACCATTGTAATGTTCCTTTTTCAGAAACATTGTCAAATGACAAGGCAAATCTATTCCAGAGATAAATTGTAGGGGAATTTACTAGATTTGTCACCTTTGAACAAAGTATGAGCTCTAGAGGCTACCTGGCCCACTAGCAAACTCTATCTATAGAGTGATTGTCAATGGAAAATATCCCCAATAGGGAAATACAACAAGATTGGGAAACTCCCAATCTTACAGCTACAGTAATAACAAATTCACCAAATGGAAAATAGCAGTGATTCATTATACACATGAAATTCCAGAGAATATAATGGCCATCATATTAGAACATAGCAGCATGAAATATACATCTTATTGAGGAAATGGTCACTCAATAAAGGCACAACAAGCCTCAAGAAACCTATACATGAAAATGTGAAATACATAGCTGCATAAATAAAGCCCTAAGCCATGATTGCGCAGTTGTAGAGAGGAACTGTTGCATAAATGATGAATATACAAAGATATGACAATATGAGCTCAAACAAGAAGGGGGAGGATGATCTCAACCCCTGAAAATACAATACATCAATCCTTTGAAAGGATTGGCTGAAATCTATACAAAAATGGCATTTTGCAGAAATGTCAGAGTAGCTGGGTAGCAGCTACTCAAGAACTAGAAATGGATGGAGAAGGCTGAAATTTCTGCAAAAACTGAAGAATCATCCTCCAATAGAAATCTGAAGTGAAAGGCTGATCCTTCCACTCAAGAATTCTCCTCCAAAAGGATGTCAATCCCTCACAACAAATAATCACCCATGAGAACGCTGTCTAAGAGAGGGACTGTGCTGCCTCTGATGGAAAGTGGTTGGCCTAATGCCAAATATGGTGGGATATGCTCAAGAACCACCTTTGCTGATCTCCCAATTAATAGAACCTCTCTCCATTGAGAAAGAAGCTCCGGATGGTGTATGTAAACCTCCCCGGTAACACCCAGCAACACTACACAATATCTGCTGCAGAAACTGCGCTGATGTAGATGGCTAAAGCTATGGCATGAATGCCTGAATATGGGGAATGGAGTGCAATCCTTCATGAGCTACTCAAGAAGGAGAGGAATTCCTAAACAGGACTCCCTCGTGCCCGAAGGCACTGCAGCTCTATCGAACAGCAAGAGACAGCTACAAGTCTTCAAGACTCAAATGTAAAAATGATCAAATATGTCCACAATGGTTGCCTTGCTCCTCTTTTATACAATGAGCCTTCCCTCCATGGACCCTATTTCGAATTAGGGTTTCCTCTCTCTAGAAACTTCCCTCCTACGTTGTCCCACATAATGCTTTCCAACTCATGCCAACGCAGTTTGACTTGGTCAACCTTGGCCAAGCATGTATCCAAAAACCTCCTTTCACACATGGAGGTGTGAAATCCAGCTCTAATATGATCCTCTTTCATACTTAGAGGATTTTTATTCTCTAATGATGCAAATAATGGGTCCCCTACCCATTTTATTCACCTCCTTCCTAAAATTAATGTTCCATAAAATTTGAAACATTACACTTTGGTATAGAAAGACATAGGGAGTGAAGCTTCAAGGTTTCATAGATGAATATTGGACAGGGATTCCATCTGATAGGAAGAGCACATTAGGGGGGGATCTTTATTATTGGGTCAATAGTAGTTTCCTAGTACAGGAGGAAGCAGAGATCAGTTGCACTCAATTCAGCAAAAGCAAAGTACATGGTTTCTAGTCATGCGGCTTGTGAGGATATATAGATGAGGAAGATCCTTGTTGGGTTGTGTGGTTAACATATGGATCCGATGGTGATTTATTATGATAACCAAAGTTGCATCAAACTCTCGGTTAATCCTAATTTCATGATAGGTCCAAGCATATCGACATCCAGTATCACCATCTCATAAATTGTGTGGAGAGGCGGATTATGCTCATAGAGTGCATTTCTACAGAGGAGAAGGATGCATGGCCTATTCACAAAGGCAATTTCAAGATGAAAATTTGATTTCCATAGAGGAAGTATCGGGGTATCAAACAATCCCTTCCTTTTTGGGAGGGAGTCTTGAAAATGGCACCAAGAAATGCTTCTAATTTAATTTTCCCTTGAATTAAATTAGAAGAAAATTTTAATTCTACATTACATGACAATTTGTATGAGTTAATCAATTTAGGATGACTTATTTGGTTTGGTTAATTCTAGTTGAGGGTCAAACTAGAGGCATGTAGAGTGTCCTACATTATGGGAGCCCTGGTTGAGATTATTTTGAGTTGTAATTAATTAACTCAGTTTATCTATGTTAAAGTCAGCTTAACTAGTTCTAACTGATGGAGGAACTAGAGAGAGGTAAAAGTGTGAAAAATATATTTAATTCACATGCATTGATCAATCATATAATTGATTATTCACCCATAAACAACTCATGCATGTCAGTTTTGAGAAAGACCCAGTTGAGATTGGATTTCTAGGGCAGTGTACTATTAGTTGTATAATTATCCAAATTGTACAGGTGGTGCATGCAGTCATAGGAAAGACCCTAATGGATTGTGCAGTATGGATTTGGAATTTTCATAATTAATAGGGCCTAATTACCCAAGGAATTTGCGCTAGAAAATAGGGACTTGGGAAAGCCAGAAATTGGTAAGTATTGAACCAGGATTGTATAGGAATTATTGAGACAAATAAAGATAGTGCAGAGGTTTCACAACTTGGAGAAAAAAATTGTAATCTTCTCATATTCTTTGGCTTATGCAATATATAGATAGTGTGGTTTTTATTTGAGGCTTTCCCCAGATAAATATTTGTGTTGTGCGATTGAAATTCTTTCTCTTTCATTCTTTGTGATTTCAAAATATAAATTGGTTTCCACAATTGGTAGAGTAGATTCAAGTATAATGTTTTAGCATATTACCATTATCAGTTGAATATACGTGGTTTTTATACACTTTTTTTTTCCCAACCCTTCCCTAATACCATGAAAATTTTCCTTTTATGCGCCAATCCATTTATGAGAACTCAACATCTATCGAAACATATACCCAATCTTAGGATAACGCCATGCTAGTGAAGGATGATGGATCTAGATCCATATTATCCACGTTCGAGGAAAATGAACCACGTGTGTTTCATCTAGGCACCCAACACAATATTACCTCCTACCCCCAATCAGGATCGAAAATTATGTAAAAATGAACTCATCTTGTGTTTTCAAAACCTCCTCCCATATGCGCCCTATGCGACAGAGCCAACCATCTGGTCAATCAATGTCAGGAATTGAGAAAGGTAAGAGACGCCTTTCTCTTGTTGAACCATGCTCCTAGACCTACTCACTCAAATAAATCTAGAAGCTCATGCAACATTTTCACATCTATTCCCAAGCACATAGTACATGTAATTTCCAATAACTTCCATGTTTTTGACTAGCAAGAGCAGCTTTGAGACAAACATATGTTAGGGGCACACATCATGCCCATACTAAGATACAGAGGTGGTCGACACCTAGGAGTACCCCACCTCATGACACCAACCATGCATCATTGTCTCGCGCTATGGGTAATGTTGACATCCAAATCATTTTTCATGTTAGCATTAGTCCTATGTGTGATGTTTGTACCAATGACTCTCATAGTTTGGAGGCATGTCCAACGTTATGAACATTTGGAAATCTTAGAATTTGACACCCATAAGTTCACCATACCCCTGCAAACAAACCTCACATTTAAGGTGATACATTGGCTCCTAGGACGCCAACGTTATCGCGGCAACCTACTCCCACTCATCATCAATCCTCCATTACAAAGATTATACCACCACCTAATGTTGATGACACGCAACATCATACAAGATTCATTTCCTCTTTCGTAGGAACCCTAATTTGTGTTGTATTCTCATCATTTTTCAGTTTCAAGGCTTCTAAACCTACCACAATGGTGTTACCAATCCCGACTATGCAAACCCATCCCACCTGCACATTTTCTACTTCGTTGGGTTCTACAGAATCAACCACCAGATCATTTTCTTGCTTGTCTACTAGTACAACTAGGCCCAAACTCCACCCTCACAACCTCACACAACCCGGTTCAACATTAGATAATATTTTTAATTCAGAAAAAGATATTCTAGAGGCCATGACGAAACCCGAATTTCCATGGGAAGCCATGAATCATTGTTCATTCATTATACCTAAAAAATGATTTGTGCCTATTGGTGCACCAAGCCATGATATTTTCATATTAGAATCAAAGGATTCTCTGGCACCAGGATAGGTAGATTATTTTAAAAATCCCATCCTGGCACGTGATGCATTCGAGGAGGGGAACATGTCAAATATCTCACCTACCATTGAGGTCAATATTTAGAACAAACCTGGCGTATTCAAACAGATCTCACTAGGGGAAACATACTCCCAAGAGGAGGTGGCCTCAGACAAAGCCTTATTCCAAGAATATATATGGATTTATTTACATGGGCTTAACCTGAAATGCTAGGCATCAATCTCACCATCGTGAAGCACCATATTAAAACCTTGACCTGACTCCCAACCCATTATGTAAAAGCAACATCAACTTCATGTTTCTAAAGTAGAGGTGATCAAACAAGAAATTGAAAACATCCACAATGTTGGTTTCATTTATCCTATCACTTAAACTTCTTGGGTTTCCAACCCAGTACCCATCATGAAAAACTAGGGCAACATTCGCATTTGTATTGATTTTCAAGATTTGAACAAAGCATGTCCCAAGGACAACTACCCTACACCATTCACCGACCAAGTTATCGATGATTGTGTCAACCATGAAGCACTATCGTTCATGGATGGATTTTTTGGGTACAATCAGATTCAAATTTTCCATTCAAAGAAGTATAAAACAACCTTTACAACTCGATGGGGCACATTTGCATACCGATTCATGCCATTTGGCCTTAAAAATGTTGGCACCACCTTCCATCGGGCCATGAATAATATCTTTCAAGATCTGACTCACCTCATCCTTTCTTATTTCCATAACCTCATCGTATGATCCAAAAAGTGCATAGATCATTTGAAGGATATCGACCTATTATTTCAAATATTTTAACAATATAACCTATGCTTGAACCCTCTCAAGTGTGTATTCTATTTCAACAAATGAATACTATTGGGATTCATTCTTTCCCAGCAAGGTATTATAGTTGATCCTCTTAAATTATAGGTCATTCAGGAAATACCACTTCCAAAAAATTTAAATTAGTTGCAAAGCTCGCAGGGTAAGGTCAACTTCTTACACTGCTTTTTACATGACTACGCTACATGTGTGCATGGCTTCTTTCACCTTCTTCGTCAGGATATTCCCTTCCACTAGGATGAGAAGACATAAAAATCATTGGAAGCCCTAAAAGATGCATTATCTCAAGCTCCATTGATTAGCCACCCTGACCACAATAAGGACTATTCCATTTACCTATCATCATCTGATGTAGCCATCATTTTGGTATTATTCCATGAGGGCCAGATAATAGAGAACATGTAACCTATTACATCATCAAGAACCTCTTTAGACCTACCGTGAAGTATGGGCCAGCCGAAAAGACAACCTTAGCCCCGGTACACTCTATACAAAATATTCGACTTTATATCATCTTATGGACCACAACCATAATATAAAATATCAACCCCATGATATATTTTCTCACACATCGTATGATAAGCCACACGTATTGTCGATGGGTAGTTATTCTCTAACAATTCCATCCATAGTTTGCTTCAGCAAAAGTCAAGAAGGAGCTTATCCTTGAAAGGCATCATTTACAGAGCCACGTATACCAAAGAGTCCCCTGTTAATGATTATTTCCCTAATGAACACCTGTTCTTTGTATGAACCGATGACCCCTGGTATGGAAACATCCTCCTCTTTCTATGAACTCAAAATTTCAAACCTCAGGTTACTCGCGATGACCAGAGGCGTATTCGCCATCCATCCCCCTGCTACCTCCTTATGGGGGACATCCCCTATTTTCAAGGCATCAACACCATTCTTTGTTGATTCCTTACTCACGAAAAATCTGAGCAGGTGATTAAAAATTGTGGAAAATAAATGTCCTCTTCACAATGGCAAGATTTAAATGGGTCTTCAAATCAACGACTTAATTCATTGTTCAAGTTGACAATAAAGGACACAACACATATAATCATGTAACATCAAGAAGAATGAAATTTAGATTGATAATGAATTTCACCCCTCCTGCATTACATCTTTGGGTCCTGATCAAAAGGCTAGGCCACTCATATTTCAGTAGAAAAGAAGAGGTTCATTAAATTGTTGTTTACAATTGCTACTATTTCCACAGTATGGAAATTATCTCCTACAGAGAACTCTCGCAATATAACTTGAAAATCTACAATTGAAATGTCATATACATCAAAACATAGAGTCCCTAACAATAAATCTAAACCTCAACTGAAATATAGAATTCAAGCATCAACAATACATTAATTAATTATCTGTCTCAACTTGATTAGGAAAGACACAAGTCATGTACTGTCTTATGAAGAATTCGATGATGCAACTAATTAACAGGTTCTGTCGATGATTTAGGTGCATGCTAAAACCCCCATTTTGGCTCTTCAAGTGCCCAATTAAGCTTATGTATGCTTCCAGAATGCAAAAACACTAACTTGACTCAAGAACTGGCTCACACCATCAACTTTGGGTTGTGCTCCTCACAACTCCCTTCTCCTTACGACGGTGAAATTGCTTAACTCCTTCTAGCTCACAAATATAGTCTTCAATACCACTATGGGCTTCACTTTCCTCTGAATTCAAATGGATTCACCTCTGACTTCGAATGGCTTTGAAAAGATTTGAATGGCCTTGGAATGGATTTGACTGGCTTGTTTTTCCTTCGAGTTTCTTTTCCTTGAATTGGTGCCTTTGACCACCTTTTATAAAATTTTACAAATCTAAGTTTAGATTTTTGTTATAAAAATATAACAAAAATTAAAAATGGCTATTTGAATTAAATTGAATGCATAACTCTAACTTTAGAGTTTGTTGCATTCGGTGCAATTGTCAAAATACACCTAGCGCATTTGTTTTAACAATATATTTTTGGGTGCATATGTTTTTCGTATGGTCTAACCATATAACATATATAGTTTACAAATATTGGACTGAAAACATTAATGAACAAAGTATTTAATACATAGAGTTGTCATATTATATATTTGCATACATTATAGCCAAAAAAAAGCCACACTGAAATCCAATTCATAACCGCTTTGCACCATTGGGTGCAACCTCCCTACCTCATAAACACTAACAGTTGTTACGTTGACTCGTACCTGCTCCCAGATGGTTTGGTGCTGACATGGTGAATACACACATCCCGTGGCATGTGAGCAGATATTTCGTGTCGTGCCAACTGTGGTGACACCTCTATGCCAACCGTTCCATGTAACAATACTTCTGGTGGTTACCATGAACAGCTTGAGCCATATACGTCAAGACCTCTGCACCGAGTTGTAACAGTCTCATGGCACATGACGTGTGAACTGAACATATTGTTGACATTTTTTACATATGATTGGACCCTGCTCCCGACAGTTCGATGGCGTTTGATGCTCGACATCCACACTCTAGAGGTTACGCCACACCATGTGACCCCGTTGGCGGTGATATGATTGCAATGTTAATATAAATATATTACAAATATTTTCTCCATAGTTTGTGGTTGTAATAATATTTGTGGTTTGAACTTACCATAACCTCCGCATATGAATGTGCCACTTTAATAACAATTGTTATATGTTTATAACCACCATCCCTTTCAGCGCATTCATAACATTAATGCGCCCACCATATTAGGGGAATTTTGAGGTCTAAAATGGGCCTCCTAAGGAAATTATAAATAATGGTTGAAATAATAAAATAAGATTTGATTACATCATCAAATTTTAGAGGGAAAAAAAGGAAAAACTACTTTTTCAACTTATCTCCAAAAGTTTTCACTCAAATTTCGAGCGAGTACTCGTTGGATGAAAAATTTAACTCCTCATCCAAGGAGTTCTCATGTTTCATACTTTCGATGTATCCTGCTACACAAAAAATGAGAAATACATGAAAGTGTGATTGCAATCACGTTTTTTCATGTATTTCTCATTTTTCAAGTAGCAAGGTCCATCAAAAGTATGCAACATGGGTACTAATTGGATTAGGAATTAAATTTTGCATCCAACGAGTACTCAAATTCAAAATTTGAGTAAACAATTTGGGCGATAAGTTGAAAATACGAGTTGAAAAAGTAGTTTTATTATTTTTTTATTTTTTTATATTTTTACCCTTTTACTTAAAAAATGGTGAATCATCCCCCATGGTTGACATCATCATATTGAATCTTATTGGTTCTTATAAAGTTTATTTCGGTTGTACATTATTCTTAGGAGGCCCATTTAAACCTTAAAATTCCCCTAATGGGCCTTGTTAGCAAACCATAGTATGGAATGTTGGTAATGCTTTGTGGAGAAATGTTGAAGGTTGTGGGTTCAAATCTCCTAGAGACCCTGCAACTCATAACAAACTTTTAATATGCCAGGAGGAGGCCATGCGGAAGCCAATCATTGGACCATGTGGTGCTCACATATTTGTCAAAATAAACCAGCCAATCATAAAACTTCAAAATTTGACCTTTTGACTTTTACCCTGTTTGGAGGAAAAACTTCAATGGGTGTTTTCTCCTTCATCCATAGGCATTTTCTGAAAACAAATATATAGTCGAATTTAGCGTGACGAGCTCTTCATCTTGGTGCTTTTTTTGGGAGCATATGAGATGATAAACTTCTACACAAGTTGAGAAAATTGATTCTACCTAGGCCCATCTTGGTCTTCAATCATATAGCAAACTTCAACTAGACTTAACAAGATCCATCTTGGATCACACCTCCAAACATAAGGACTTTTGCACCTCCAAAAGCTTATTACAATCATGAATTTTATTACATTCAAGCATTAGTATAAAATCCATCTAGACCCTATTTAAAGACGCAACTAAGCCTACTGATGCGACGACAATTCATAGACACTTAATTACACATATGACATAAAATATGCCAAGTTCCAAGTAGGGGACTTCTCTGGAGACTTACATTCTTCTTCTCCAGATTTATTTTCTTCCTCTTTCTTTTCTTGTGCTAATGTCGACTCACGTGGTAGCATCAAGCATGATGTTCTCATTGAATTTCCTCTCTGCTTACATTGACGACAAACTCTTTCTCCTAAGTTTGTACTGGTTTTCTTTTTTCTGGATCTTTCCGAGCTTTTTTTTTATAATGCTAATTCTTTGTCTCACTGAACCAAAGTGTTTCCGAGACGTTTATTCACTTGTAGTGTTGTGTCATTATTCCAGGGACTGCTCCTTATAACATGCACCTTTTTTTGGTAAAACTTTTGCTTCCAACATTCCTCTACACAATGTGTGTTACTTCCACAGAAAGTACATGGATATATTCTCGCATCATAAAATTTTGATTGAACAACTCACCTTCTGAATCACTACTAGAACAATTCGTTTGTTTATCTTTTTGGTATTGGATATTTTTCGGCATTACATTGGGATGTAAGGACCAACATCGATCTGCTATGTGACCTCTCTTCCAATAGTAGTCACATATTGATTGGTCATATCCCAAACCTTCATATTTAGGCCTTTCCTACACTGAGATCAGCTAGATTATGCCTTGGCTATGCTTGCCAAGGCCTTGTCCTTGCTGATAGCCCATATTTTTCATCAGCCTCATACCCATTCCTTTGGTATGCTTCTTGAACATCCCAATCTCATGTTCCCTGGCTACCTCTTCCTTCTCGGATTCTGAATAATTTCCTGGCGATGCTGGTACATAACGAAATTTCTCTGAGGGTGACGAAAATGTACCAATGGCTTCTTCCACTGATTGAGCCTTCGAGCGGTAGATTGAGATGAAATTTATTCATCTTCCTGATGAAGTGGTGAGACTTCATTCCTACAGTGGATGGAATTTGAATGGAAGGACTACTTCTCTTCTGATTCTTCTACAAAGCTTCAATCTTTTCTTGCAATCTTTTCTTATCTTCCTGTAATGTTTGCACCATGTGTCGCAATTCAATGTTCTCCTATTGATATTGTTGGTTGAACTCTTCTATTTCTTACAATCGAAAATGCCTTGAGATTTTACCCATTCTTGCATGATCTAGGTGGCTCCAGAGACACACACAGGACAAAGAGGGTTTATGAAATCTCAAAGATAAAAAATTTCAGATTGTGCTCGAACCAGGTTCTAGTTGAAGATATCGTCGTCCTAATCACAACGGTGTGAACGGTTCGTCAAACCGAGCTCATATGTGAAAGTTAGAGGAAGTAAAAGTTTATGGGTTGACTTGGTGACTTGGTAGGTTAAAGAAGGCGCAATTTTGACCTTTTTCGGCCACTGGATTCCAGCCAACTTCAACCGGAATTTGGGAAAATTTGTGGCATCTTTAAAATGACTCCTTCGGCCCAAAAACTAAGTTTTCGAAAATGTATTGGTTTGTACTAAAAAAAAAGGGTGCGGGCCATGACCCCCGCCACCCCCACAGATCCGAAATATCATAACTTAAATGAAAATTAAGGAGGGATCGATGGCCATGACCCCACCAAACTTGCTCCCATGGCACATTTTAAGAATTTTCGTGGGTGAGCGGGCCACCTCTGGTAGACTTGGCCCACGCCAAGCCCCGCTCCACCTTAAACCATAACCACCATATTATATATATGCGTCGGTTGGTTGGGTGGGCCGCCTAATGCGGGTCCGACCCACATCAAACTTAAAAAAATGCACCCTCATAAAATTTTATATGCATATTTTTGTGAGGCAGGATTTGAACCCTCAACCTCCCTTAAACAACTTCAATTTTTAACCAACGCACCACAACGAACTCAGTGATAAGTCTGCCCACATTTTTTATATTAACTTGAACTTTCACAATGCACCCAAGCAAAGGCAGGGGAGGTTGGAGCATGCAGTTCGAGGTAGGAGCAGGGACGGATTTCGAGACAATTTCTTGTTTGATTCCAATGGAATATTTTGATCCCAAGGAGATTCCTTGTGGAGAATAATCTTCAGGAACCTTGAGGGAATCTTTCAGATTCCTTGGAGGCCAAAATTCGTCGGTGTCAAAATGAGGTCAACCTTATACTCATTCTTCTCAAAATTTCACAAGGATCTCAATGGTGAGTTCAGATTCTTGTTTTGAGTTGCAGATTTATAGATTCCCTATGGAGCAGCATCTTTGACGAATCTAGGGGGAATCTAAAAGAATCCTTAAGGCCCAAATTTCGACTGTGTTAGAATTCAACAAATTGACAGTCAATCCTACACCTCTCGGCGACACGAGGTCAGTGGTGTAGTTAGATTTTTCGGCCACTTTTCAAAGTGGAATTGCAGGTGTTAGCATTCAATGTGTCAATGTGTGAGCAGTCATTGTCAGGATATTCGATGCCACGAGATTGATGGTACAACCAAATCCATCAGTTTATCATCCTTTTCTTTAGATAGCTCTAGGATGTGAGGTATATGTAGTGTGATCATGTACTTCTTTGTCTCTTTTCTATGAGATGCATTGTGTTGTATAGATCCCTGTTTGATGTTTGATGTGGAATCTTGTTTTGTTCTTGATGTGAGATGTAATTTTTATCATGGATTAGTTTATGTTGTTTGAGATCCATAGTTTCCATGTTGGCGAGATACTCATTGTCACCAGGTATGTTTTATTTAGATCCCTTTGTTTCCGTGTTTGGTGGGATACTCATTTTCATCATCCATGTGAAATTGTCATGATGATAGGAGTCCTTTTTTAGAGTGAGAGTTCTTGTAGCAGAACATCTCGTGGAGAGATCCAACCACTCCTGTGTGAGGGAATTTTCCTTGTATGACAGAGAAAACACCATCCATGTACATCATCACTATTTACAACACTTAATGCAGCAGCCTACACCATCTTGACACCGAGGCCCGGAGACGTAGTCACTCCTGGACGAACTTCGTTATCAATGTCTTATGTTGCTAATGCTTGTTATGCTCCTCTTATTTACAGCATGAAGATACGTTATTTTTATGTTCATTAATTCTTTGATGCAATTCTAACACATCAGCTGAAGTAAAAGGTCTTGGCTAAAAGGGTATCAAAAATTTACCCAGATTAAGTGGTATCAGAGCGGTCTTCTTGCTTATTTGGATTGCAGGCATGAACCATTGAACATTCGCTGAGTTGAGCAATGGAGAATTTCAAAGACATTTATGAGACCATGCTTAGGGTTTCCAAAAAGGCAGACATGTTGTATGAAGCTTATGGGAAACAAGTAGCAGACAACGCTGAGTTGAAAACATTTCTACAAGAGGAGACAGAGGACAAACATCAATTGCAACTTCGGTTGCAAGCCACGACGGAAGTGTTGGAAGAATTGAAGTGCAACAATGGAAGTCTTCAAGAAGATCATGATGCATTGAAGGCACTCTTAGAGGAAGAGAAGGAGGAGAAGCAGCGAGTGCAGCTTCAGCTACAAGCCGCGATAGAGGCCTTGGAGGAAGTGAAGTGCAACAAAGGCTTAGAGAAGCCCTTTTCACCTATTTCAAAATCAACGACTAAGGTAAACAGTGTTGATTTATCTTCAGTTTCATCTTCACATGATATCATTTCTGTTGGAAGTGTGGAGATACCCATTACAGGAACCGCCATGAGACTCCTTACCAGGATGGGGTGCAAAGGAGGAAGACTTGGCATTCATGGCAAAGGCATAACTCAGCCATTGGAGGCTTTGTATAGACCTCGCTACGCCAGTTTTGGATACACTGAAGGAGAATGTTCGAATAATATCAAAGGAAAAAAGACATTGTTGAACTCACCAGGGAAGAGGATTGATGGGAACACTTCACCATCATCCCATGGAAGTGCATGTTGCAATGAAAGAGATGGTACAAGCTCTCATCACCATGATCGCACGAGAGACCACCAGGGAAGGTATAAAAGGTCTCACTATTCCCGAGTTCATTTTGATTATAATAATGTTGCTAAACCTGAACGTAAATCATGGCATAAGAAAACTTGTCATTTTTGTGGTTTATGTAACCATGTCATTTCTAAGTGTTGGAAAAGACTGGTAGCACAAAGAAGGATGAGGCGTGAACAACCTTATCCACATCAAAAAAATAAATTGTTTAAGCAGGTATGGAAAAAGAAAACCTTTTGCAGACATTGCAACCAAAGTGGCCATCAAAGAGCCACATGTTCGAAGCTCCATTCAGAGCAGCACCTTAAGGACGAAGCATTAGGGTATGAACCAGTTGAAACTATTGTTAGACAAGAAAATGTGCAACAAGGAGATGATCCATTCACTTTGATAAGTGAGAGATGGTTTTTCTAGACGTGGTAGTGTGTCATGGTCGTGTTTGTAAATCATATGTTGCATTCTTAACTGTAAAAGTGATGATGTGTTTTCCATCGCTTTTTAAGCAACCATGATATTTTGGCATTGTCTTGTAAATCATGTGATGCATTTCTTTCATGTAAAAGTGATGATGTCTTTTCCATCACTTCAAAATGTGAAAATGATGTTTTGGTCTTGTAATGATAGCTGGGGTGTGATTTTCATTTGATGTAAACTTGACTACTGAGTATCTAAACTTTTGGAAAGTATGGAAATGTTTGGGTCATAGTTAGTCATCATTTGAGCATGTAATTTGCAGGAGATTTTACTACATATTTACAGAGGATGCAGGTGTCGGTTCATTGCTTAAGGCTTCGAAGAACAAAGGTGAAGGAGATGGAAGGGTGACCTTTTCAGGACACTTGTGGTGCAGAAATTCTACACAACAATTGTAGATTATTTTTTATGCTTTTGGAGGACAAAAATCTCCTTAGTGGGGAGGAATGATCCGAACGGCTCTAGAGACACACATACGACAAAGAGGGCTTATGAAAGCTCAAAAATCAAAATGTTTGGATTTCTCTCGAACTAGGTTCAATTTGAAGATCTCGTCATCCTAATTGTAATGGTGCAAACGATTCGTCAAACCGAGCTCATATGCGAGAGTTAGAGGTAGTCAAAGTTTATGGGTTGACTTGGTGACTTGGCAGGTTAAAGAAAGTGCAATTTCGACCTTTTTTGGTGATCCGGTTAAATTTCGCTACCCTTTAAACCAAGACCTTTTACTTTAGTTGATGTGTTATAATTGCATTTAATCAAAGCGTTAATGAACATAAATTAACATTTTCAT
Source organism: Pinus albicaulis (assembly GCA_034641835.2). Taxonomy (NCBI): domain Eukaryota; kingdom Viridiplantae; phylum Streptophyta; class Pinopsida; order Pinales; family Pinaceae; genus Pinus; species Pinus albicaulis. The sequence goes on from CM076578.1 coordinate 779,650,045, forward strand.
GCTGTAAAGAAGAGGAACATAACAAGCATTAGCAACATAAGAGATTGATAATGGAGTTCGTTCAGGAAGCACTACTTCTCCGGGCCTCAATGTAAAGATGGTGTAGGCCAACGCAATAAGTGTTGTAAAGAGTGATGATATACATGGATGGTGTTTTCTCTGTCATACAAGGAAAATTACCTCACGCGGGAGTGGTTGGACCTCTCCACAAGATGTTCCACGACATGAACTCTCATTCAAAAAAAGGACTCCTATCAGTATGACACTAACTCCCACATAATTACTATAAGTATCCCACCAGCATGGCAACAAATGGATCTTAATCAAACATACATGTGACAATGAGTATCCCACCAACATGGAAACAGAGGATCTCAAACATAAGACAAATCTATGATAGAAATTACATCTCACATCAAGAACAAAACAAAATCCCACATCAAACATCAACATAGATCTATACAACACAATGCATCTCATAGAAAAGAGACAAATAAGTACATGATCACACTAAATATACCTCACATCCTGTAGCTATCTAAAGACAAGGATGATAAATTGATGGATGTGGTTGTACCATCAATCTCGTGGCATCGAATATCCTGAACGACTACTCACACATTGAATGTTGACACCTACAACTCCTCTTTGAAAAGTGGCCGAAAAACATAAAGCTCAGATGGAAATCTAATTGCACCACTGAACTTGTGTCGCCGAGAAGTGTAGGATCGATTGTAAATTTGTTGAAATTCTAACACTGTCGAAATCTAGGCCTTGGGAATATTTTAGATTCCCGCTAGATTCCTCAAATATGTTGCTCCACAACGAATCTGGAAATCTGCAACTCAAAATAGGAATCTGATCTCACCATTGAAATCCTTGCGAAATTCTGAGAAGAATGAGTATAAGGTTGGCCTCATTCTGACACTAGCGAATTTTGGCCTCTAAAGAATTTGAAAGATTCCCTCAAGATTGCTGAAGATTCTCCTCCACAGTGAATCTGCAAAATCACTGCTCAAATGGAAAATCTGGGTATACCATTGCGCTCCCTGTGAAATTCTGGTTAAAATGCATATAAATTTTAACACATTATGAAAATTTTACCTCTTTGGGACCAAAATATTCCCTTGGCATCAAACATGAATCTGTCTTGAAGTTCATGTCTGCACTGCCTCGAAATGCGTGCTCCAACCTCTGCTTCATTTTCCTAGGCGCACTTGATAAATTAGTGTTCATATAATTTTTGATGGTTGGAGTGTCCAAGAGAGCCCGTTGGCCGCGTTGGTTAAAGATCTAATTTGGAGGGAGAAGGTCGGGCGGTCAAACCCGCCCCCCCTTCGTTTTAACATATGTTGTTTTAATATGGCATGTTTTTAAATTAAATATGGTATGGGTAAAATCCGCCTTTGGCGGCCTGCCCAACCAACCCCACATGACATGTTATGTATATGGTATATGTTTTAACATATATGATATGGTTAATATTTGGGTGGTGGCATATATATAACGTTTAACAAACGTTTGTTTTATATGTTTCAAAATAAAACATATGTATTTCATATATAGTATGGTTAAATGTTTTTTAACATTTATGAACCCATTCGTTTCAACGTTTCAACGATTTTCCATAATTTTTATATGGAACCATATCATATAGTTATTTTATTAACCATTTTAAAAATATATTTTGTCATATATGTTTTGGGTTTTAATATATGACTTGTATATTTTATATGGTTTTGTTTTATAATATGTTTTTTTTTTTGTCATTTTAATAATATAATTTTTTTTTGTCTTTTGTCTTCTGTCTTTTGTGGAGGTGTAATGGCTAATGTTGGAGCGCCATGTGTCACCAGCTGAGGGGCTACCATGTGGGTCCCATGTGCTCACTGGAACGCCATGTTCGTTCCATGGGCCCCACATTCCCCACCTTAACAAAACTTCAACCTGATCTAACTGCGTCATATGAGCTCAGATTGTCACGTCGTTCACACCGTTGTGATTAGGGAGATAAGCTCTTCAATATGAAGCTAAGTTTGCCACATTTCCGCCACTTTAAATTTTGAGCCTTTTTCCAAGCGACTGGTGTCTAAAGATCCACCTGGATCAATCCTCCCCACTGAAAATATTTTGGTCCTTCAAAAGCATCAGCTTCTATCCATCATCAACTGCATGAAAATGTATTTGAAAGGCACATTCCCACACGACTCCTTTACCTAATGTACTTCGAAATCGGAACGCAATGCCAACACCTGCAACTGCAACGCAAATGTTTGAAAAGGCACATCCCTTGAATACTCCTTCACCTCTGTCCCTCATAATCAAAATGAAAAATCCCACATCTGCCTAAATCTGCAACGCAAATATGACCAATTACGACCCAAACATTTCCATACTTTCCATGAGTTTACATGCTTAGTGGTCAAGTTTACATCAAATGGAAATCACACCCAAGATATAATTACAAGACCAAAACATCATTGTCGCATTTCAAAGTGATGGAAAACACATCATCACTTTTACATGAAAGAAATGCATCACACGACTTATAAAACAGGGCCAAAATATAATGGTTTCCTAACCAGCGATGGAAAACACATCATCAATTTTACAGTTAAAAATGCAACATGTGATTTACAAACATGACCATGACACACTACCACATCTATAAAAACCATCTCTCACTTATCAAAGTGAGTGGATCATCTCCCAGTGGCACGTTTGTTTGTCAAACAATGGTTTCAACTGAATCATGCACCGACGCTTCATCCTTAAAGTGCTGCTCTGGATGGAGCCTCGAACACGTGGATCTTTAGTGACTATTTTGATTGCATTGGCTACAAAATTTCTTCTTCCTCTAGACCTGCTTAACTAGTTTCTTTTTCTATTGTGGAGAAGGCTTCTTACGCCTCATCCTCTTTTTTTCTGCCATCCTTTTCCAACACTTAGAAATAACATGGTTATGTAAACAACAAAAATGACAAGTTTTACGATGCCATGATTAGCAACATTATTATGATCAAAATGAAATCGGGAATAGTGAAACGTGTTATACCTTCCCTGGTGGTCTCTGGTGCGATCATGGTGATCAGAGCTTGCCTCAACTCTTTCATTGCAACATGCACTTCCATGGGATTATGGTGAAGTGTTCCCATCAATCCTCTTCCCTGGTGAGTTCAACAATGTTTGTTTTCCTTTGATGTCCTTTTGAACATCCTCCTTCAGTGTATCCCAAACCTGCATAGCGAGGTCTCTGCACAACCTCCAATGGTTGAGTTATGCCTGGGTGATGAATGCCAAGTCCTCCTCCTTTCTAACCCACCTTGGTGAGGAGTCTCATGTCGGTTCTTGTAATGGGTATCTCCACACTTCCAACAGAAATGATATCATGTGAAGTTGAAACTGAAGAGAAATCAACATTGTTTACCTCAGCTGTCGATTTTGAAACATGTGAAGAAAGCCTCTCTAAGCCTTTGTTGCGCTTCACTTCCTCCAAGGCCTCTGTCGCTGCTTATAGTTGAAGCTGCAATCGTTGCTTCTCCTCCTTATCTTCCTGTAGGAGTGTCTTCGATGCCTCATGATCTTTTTGAAGACTTTCATTGTGGCGCTTCAATTCTTCCAATGCCTCTATCATGGCTTTCAATTGAAGCTGCACTCGTTGCTCTTCCTCCTTCTCTTCCTGTAGGAGTGCTTTCAATGCAGCATGCTCTGTTTGAAGACTTTGGTTTCGCACTTTAATTCTTCCAATGCCTCTATCCTGGCTTGCAATTGAAGCTACAACTGATGTTTTTCCTCCTCCTCTTGTAGAAGTCTTTTCAACTCAGCGTTGTATGCTTCTTGTTTCTCATAAGCTTTGTACAACATGTCCGCTTTCTCAGTCACCCTGAGCATGGTCTCGTACGAGTCTTTGACATCTTCCATTGCTCAACTCAGCGAACATTCAATGGTTCACACCTGCAATCCAAATCAGCAAGAAGACCACTCTAATACAACTTGATCCAGGTAAATTTAGCTACCCTTTAAACCAAGACCTTTTTCTTCGGTTGATGTGTTAGAATTGGCGGCTACGATACAACTTGATCCAGGTAAATTTAGCTACCCTTTAAACCAAGACCTTTTTCTTCGGTTGATGTGTTAGAATTGCATTTAATCAAAGCGTTAATGAACATATATGAAGATCTACATGTTGTAAAGAAGTGGAACGTAACAAGCATTTGCAACATAAGAGATTGATAATGGAGTTCATCCAGGAGGGACTATGTCTCCGAGCCTCGGTGTCAAGATGGTGTAGGCTACTGCATTAAGTGATTTAAAGAGTGATGATGTACATGGATGGTGTTTTCTCTGTCATACAAGGAAAATTCCCTCACGTAGGCATGGTTGGGCCTCTTCACGAGATGTTCAACAACAATAACTCTCATTAAAAAAAAAGACACCTATCAGTATGACACTAACTCCCACATAATTACTATGAGTATCCCGCCAACATGGCAACAAAGGGATCTCAATCCAACATACATGTGACAGTGAGTATCCTGCCAACTTGGCAGCAAAGGATCTCAAACATAACACAAATCCATGATAGAAATTACATCCCACATCAAGAACAAAACAAGATCCCACATCAAACATCAACAAGGATCTATACAACACAATGCATCTCATAGCAAAGAGACAAAGAAGTGCATGATCACACTGCATATACCTCACATCCTGGAGCTATCTGAAGAAAATGATGATAAACTGTTGGATCTGGTTGTACCATCAATCTCATGGCGTCAAATATCCTGAAAATAACTGCTCACACATTTAATGTTGGCACCTGCAAATCCACTATCAAAAGTGGTTGAAAAACATAAGGCTTGGATGGAAAATCTGACTGCACTGTTGAATTCGTGTCACCGAGAGGTGTAGGATCGACTATCAATTTGTTGAATTACGACACTATCGAAATCTGGGCCTTAGGGAATCTTTTAGATTCCCCCTAGATACCTCAAATATGCTACTCCACCGGGAGTCTGGAAATTTGCAACACAAAATAGGAATCTGATCTCACCATTGAGATCCTTGCTAAATTTTGAGAAGAATGAGTATAAGGTTGACCTCATTCTAACATCGAGAGAATTTACAACTCAAGGAATACGAAAGATTCTGAAGATTACCTAATCACAACGAATGAAGAAATAGCTACCCATATAGGAAAATGTGTTTGCTATCGCACTCCTATGAAATTCTGGTTAAAATGCATATAAATCTTAATACATTCTGAAAATTTTACCTCTTTGAGATAAAAATATTTCGTTGGCATAAAACAAGAATCTGTGTCGAAGTTTGTGCCTACACTGCCTCGAACTACGTGCTCCAACCTTTGCTACCTTGGCCTAGGTGCACTTGAGAAATGAGGGTTCATATAAAAATATTTGGGTGGAGTGTACAAGAGAGGCTGTTAGGCATGTTGGTTAAAGATTTGATTTGGAGGGAGGAGGTTGGGCGGTCAAACCCTGCCCCCTCCCGCATTAGGCTTCGTTTTAACATATAACAAATGTTTTTTTAATATGGCGTGTTTTTAAATTAAATATGGTATGGGTCGGGTCCACCTTGGTCGACCCACCCAACCAACCCTGCACGGCATGTTACATATATTGTATATGTTTTAACATATATGATACGGTTAATATTTGGGCGGTGGCATATATATAATGTTCAACAAACATTTGTTTTATATGTTTTAAAATAAAATATATGTATTTCATATATAGTATGGTTAAATGTTTTTTAACTTTTTTGAACCCATTCATTTCAACGTTTCAACGATTTTCCATCATTTTTATATGGAACCATATCATATGGTTATTTTATTAACCATTTAAAAAATACATTTCATCATATATGTTTTGGGTTTTAATATATGACTTGTATATTTTCTATGGTTTTGATTTATAATGTATTTTGTTTTTATGTCATTTTAATAATATATATATATATTTATTTATTTTCTTTTGTGTTTTGTCTTTTTTAGAGGTGTAAGGGCTAATGCTGAAGCGCCATGTGTCACGAGTTGAGGGGCTGCCATGAGGGTCTCATGTGCTCACTGGAACGCCATGTGGCACAACGTGGGCCCCACATTCCCTGCCTTAACACAGATTTAACCTGCTCTAACTTCGTCATATGAGATCGAATTGATGCGTCATTCACACCATTGTGATCAGGGCGACGAGCTCTTCAATCTGAAACTGAGTTTTCCACATTCTCGCCACTTTCAATTTTGATACTTTTCCAAGCCACTGGTGTTTGTATATCCACCTGGATCATCCGGCCATCGGATTTCAGCCATCTCCGGTAGGATTATAAGAAATTTGTGGCCTCCTTAAAATGACTCCTTCGACCTAAAAACAAAATTTTCAAAAATGCATTGGTTTTTTTAAAACAAAAAATAAAATAAAAAAAGGGGTGGTGGGTCATGACCCCCGCCACCCCCACAGATCCACAATATCATAACTTAAATGTTAATTAAGGAGGGGTCAGCAGCCATGACCCCATCGGAACCACTCCTGTGGCACATTTTAAGAATTTCCATGGGTGGGCAAGCCACCTCTGTGGGCCCGGCACACGCCACCCCCTCTCCACCTTAAACCATAACCACCATATTATATATATGCGTCGGTTGGTTGGGCAGGCTGCCCAATGCGGGACTGACCCACACCAAACTTTAAAAAAACCGTGCCCTCATAAAATTATATATGTGGATTTTTGGGAGGTGGGATTTGATTGCTCAACCTCCCTTAAACAACTTCAATTTTTAACCAACGGGCCACAACGGACTCATTGATAAGTCCACCCACATTTTTTTGTATAAACTCGACCTTTCATAGTGCGCCCAGGCCAAGGCAGCGAAGGTTGGAGCACGCAGTTTGAGGTAGGAGTAGGCACAGATTTTGAGACATATTCTTGTTTGATGCCAAGGGAATATTTTGATCCCAAGGAGATTCCTTGTGGAGGAGAATCTTCAAGAATCTTGAGGGAATCTTTCAGATTCCTTGGAGGCCAAAATTCGCCGGTGTCAGGATGATGTCAACCTTATACTCATTCTTCTCATAATTTCACAAGAATCTAATTGGTGAGATCAGATTTCTATTTTGAGTTGTGGATTTCTAAATTCCCTATGGAGCAACATCTTGGAGGAATCTAGGGGGAATAAAAAAGATTCCTTCAGGCCCAGATTTTGACTTTGTCAAAATTTAGCAAATTGATAGTTGATCATATACCTCTCGATGACACGAGTTCAGCGTTGCACACAAATTTTCCATCTGAGTCTTATGTTCTTCGGCTACTTTTCAAAGTGGAGTTGCAGGTGTCAACATTCAATGTGAGAGTAGTCGTTGTTAGGATATTCAACATCACAAGATTGATGGTACAGCCAAATCCAGCAGTGTGTCATCATTTTCTTTAGAAAACTCTAGGCTATGATGTATATGTAGTGTGATCATGTACTTCTTTGTCTCTTTGCTATGAGATGCATTGTGCTATATAGATCCATGTTTGATGTTTGATGTGGGATCTTGTTTTGTTCTTGATGTGAGATGTAATTTTTATGATGGATTGTTTTATGTTGTTTGAGATCCCTTGTTTCCATGTTGGGGGGATAATCATTGTCACCATGTATGTTTGATTGAGATCCTTTCGTTTCCATGTTCGGCGAGATACTCATAGTCATCATCCATGTGAAATTTTCATGCTGATGGGAGTCCTTTTTTAGAGTGAGAGTTCTTGTAGCGGAACATCTCTTGGAGAGATCCATTTACTCATGTGTGAGGGAATTTTCCTTGTATGACATAGAAAACACCACTCATATACATCATCACTATTTACAACACTTAATCCAGCGGCCTACACCATCTTGACACCGAGCCTTGGAGACATAGTTCGTCCTAGAAGAAATATGTTATCAATGTCTTATGTTGCTAATGCGTGTTATTTTCCTCTTCGTTATAGCATGCATATGTGTTCTTTTTATGTTCACTAATGCTTTGATGCAATTCTAACACATCAGTCGAAGTAAAAGGTCTTGGTTAAAAGGGTATAAAAAATTTACTCGGATCAAGTGGTATCAGAGTGGTCCTCTTGTTGATTTGGATTGTAGGCGTGAACCATTGAACGTTTGTTGAGTTGAGAAATGGAGGATGTCAAAGACATGTATGAGACCATGCTCAGGGTGTCCGAAAAGGCGGACATGTTGTACAAATATTATGAGAAACAAACAGCAGACAATGCTGAGTTGAAAACATTTCTACAAGAGGAGAAGGAGGAAAAACATCGATTGCAGCTTCAGTTGCAAGCCACGACAGAGGTGTTGGAAGAATTGAAGAGCAACAATGAAAGTATTCAAGTAGATCATGATGCATTGAAGGCAATCCTACAGGAAGAGAAAGAGGAGAAGCAGTGATTGCAGCTTCAGCTACAAGCCCTGACAGAGTCCTTAGAGGAAGTAAAGAACAACAAAGGCTTACAGAAGCCCTTTTCACTTTTTTTAAAATTGACATCTAAGGAAAACAATGTTGATTTTTCTTCAGTTTCATATTCACATGATATCATTTCTGTTGGAAGTGCGGAGATACCCATTACAGAAATCGGCATGAGACTCCTTACCAATATGGGGTACAAAGGAGGACGACTTGGCATTCATGGCCAAGGCACAACTCAACCATTGGAGGTTGTGTAGAGACCTCGCTACGCCAGTTTGGGATACATTGAAGGAGAATGTTTGAAGGATATCAAAGGAAAACAAACATTGTTGAACTCACCAAGGAAGAGGATTGATGGGAACACTTCACCATCATCCCATGGAAGTGCATGTTGTAATGAAAGAGCTTGGAAAAGCTCTCATCACCATGATCGCACCAAAGACCACAAGGAAAGGTATAAAAAGTCTCACTATTCCAGAGTTCATTTTGATTATAAGAATGTTGTTAAACCTGAATGTAAATCATGGAATAAGAAAACTTTTCATTTTTGTGGTTTATGTAACCATGTCATTTCTGAGTGTTGGAAAAGAATGGCAGCACAAAGAAGGATGAGGTGTAAAAATACTTCTCCACATCAAAAAAAGAAACTGGTTATGCAAGTATGGAAAAATAAAACATTTTGCAGCCATTGCAACCAAAGTGGCCATCAAAGAGCCACGTGTTTGAAGCTCCATCCAGAGTAGCACCTTAAGGATGAAGCATCGAGGTATGAACTAGTTGAAACCGTTGTTCGACAAGAAAATGCGCCACAAGGAGATGATCCATTCACTTTGATAAGTGAGAGATGGTTTTTCTAGATGTTGTAGTGTGTCATGGCCATGTTTGTAAATCATATGTTGCATTCTTAACTATAAAGTGATGATGTTTTTTCCATCGCTTGTTAAGAAACCATGATATTTTTGCCTTGTCTTGTAAATCATGTGATGCATTTCTTTAATGTAAAACTGATGATGTGTTTGCCATCACTTTGAAATGTGACAATGGTGTTTTTGTCTTGTAATGATAGATGGGGTGTGATTTTCATTTGATGTAAAATTGACCACCGAGTATGTAAACTCGTGGCAAGTATGGAAATGTTTGGGTCATAGTTAGTCATCATTTGAGCATGTAATTTGTAGGATATTGTACTACATATTTACAGAGGATGCAGGTGTCAGTTCATCACTTAAGGCTCTGAAGAAAAAAGGTGAAGGAGATGGAAGGGTGACCTTTTCAAGACACTTGTGGTGCAGACGTTATACACAACAGTTGCAGATTATTTTTGATGCTTTTGGAGGACCAAAATCTCCTCAGTGGAGAGGAATGATCTGGGTGGCTCTAGACACACACATAGGACAAAGAGGGCTTATGAAAGATCAAAAATAAAAATGTTTGGATTTCTCTTGAACCAGGTTCAAGTTGAATATCTTGTCGTCCTGATCGTAACGGTGCAAATGGTTCATCAAACCGAGCTCACATGCGAAATTTAGAGGCAGTCAAAGTTTATGGGTTGACTTGGTGAATTGGTAGGTTAAAGAAGGCACAATTTAGACCTCTTCCGATGATCTGTGTAAATTTCTCTACCCTTTAAACCAAGACCTTTTACTTCGGCTAATGTGTTATAATTTCATTTAATCAAAGCATTAATGAACATAAATTAACATCTGCATGTTGTAAAGAAGAGGAATATAACAAGCATTAGCAACATAAGAGATTGATAATGGAGTTCGTCCAAGAGGGACTATGTCTCCGGGCCTTGGTGTCAAGATGGTGTAGGCCATTGCATTAAGTGCTGTAAAGAGTGATGATGTACATGGATGGTGTTTTCTCTGTCATACAAGGAATATTCCCTCACGCAGGAGTGGCTAGACCTCTCCACAATATAATCCACTACAGGAACTCTCATTCAAAAAAAAGGACTCTTATCAGTATGACACTAACTCCCACATAATGACTATGAGTATCCCGCCAACATGGAAACAAAGGGATCTCAATCAAATATACATGTGACAATTAGTATCCCACCAACATGGAAACAAAGGATCTCAAACATAAGACAAATCCATGATAGAAATTACATCTCACATCAAGAACAAAACAAGATCCCACATCCAACATCAACAGGGATCTATACAACACAATGCATCTCATAGCAAAGAGACAAAGAAGTACATGATCACACTGCATATACCTAACATCCTAGAGCTATATGAAGACAAGCATGATAAACTTTTTGATCTGGTTGTACCATCGATCTTGTGGCGTTGAATATCCTGAAAATGACTACTCACACATTGAATGCTGACACCTGCAAATCCACTTTGAAAAGTGGCCGAAAAACATAAGGCTCAGATGGAAAATTTGACTGCACTGTTGAACTCGTGTCACCGAGAGGTGTAGGATCAACTGTCAGTTTGCTGAATTCTGACATTGTCGAAATCTGGGCCTTAGGAAATCTTTTAGATTCCCCCTAGATTCCTCAAAGATGCTGCTCCACAGGGGATCTCAAAATCTGCACTCAAAACAGGAATCTGATCTCACGATTGAGATCCTTGTGAAATTATGAGTATAAGGTTGACCTCATTCTGACACTGGCGAATTTTGACCTCCAAGGGATCTGAAATATTCCCTCAAGATTCCTAAAGATTCTCCTCTAAGGGAATCTGCAAAACCGCTACTCAAATGGAAAATCTACGTGCACCATCGTGCTCCCTACGAAATTCTGTTTAAAATGCATATAACATTTAATACATTATGAAAATTTTATCTCCTTGGGATCAAAAGATTCCCTTGGCATCAAATCGGAATCTGTCTCAAAGTCCAGGCATGCACTGCCTCGAACTACATGCTCCAACCTCTGCTACCTTGGCCTGGGCACACTTGAGAAATGAGCGTTCATATAAAATTTTCTGGGTAGAGTGTACAAGAGAGCTTGTTGGGAACATTGGTTAAAGATCCGATTTGGAGGGAGGAGGTCGGGTGGTCAAACCTTACCCCTTCCCGCATTAGGCTTCGTTTTAACATATAACAAATTTTGTTTTAATATGGCACATTTTTAAATTAAATATGGTATGGGTCGGGTCCGCCCAACCCCGCACGACATGTTATGTATATGGTATATGTTTTAACATAAATGATACGGTCAATATTTAGGCGATGGCATATATATAATGTTTAGCAAACGTTTGTTTTTGTTTTAATGTGGCACATTTTTAAATTAAATATGGTATGGGTCGGGTCCGCCCTAGGCGGCCTGCCCAACCAACCCCGCACGACATGTTATGTATATGGTATAAGTTTTAATATAAATCATACGGTCAATATTTGGGCAGTGGCATATATATAATGTTTAACAAACGTTTGTTTTGTGTTTTTTAAATAAAACGTATGTATTTCATATATAGTATGGTTAAATGTTTTTTAACGTTTATGAACCCATTCCATAATTGTTATATGGAACCATATCATATGGTTATTTTATTAACCATTTTAAAAATATATTTTGTCATATGTGTTTGGGATTTAATATATGACTTGTTTATTTTCTATGGTTTTGTTTTATAATGTATTTTGTTTTTATGTCATTAAAATTATATATATATATATATATATATATATTATTTTTATTTTTATTTTTTTCTTTTGTATTTTGTCTTTTGTGGAGGTGTAAGGGCTAATGTTGGAACGCCATGTGTCACCAGCTGAGGGGTTTCCATGTGGGTCCCATGTGCTCACTGGAATGCCATGTGGCACACCGTGGGCCCCATGTTCCCCGCCTTAACAAAACTTCAACCTACTATAAATTCGTCATATGAGCTCGGATTGACGCGCCGTTCACACCATTGTGATCAGGGCGACGAGCTCTTCAATCTGAAGCTGAGTTTGCCACATTTCCACAACTTTCAATTTTGAGCCTTTTTCCAAGACACTAGTGTATGAAGATCCACCTGGATCATTCCTCCCCACTAAGGTGCTTTTGGTTCTCCAAAAGCATCAGCTTCCATCCATCATCAATGTAATGTTCCCACTTAGCCTTAGTTAAGAGGAACATTCAATTTTGTTTTAATTTATATTTCATGAATAAATGAATAAAGGAGGACATGTAAAACTCCTAAAAAGTCTGAATAAATCAATGCCCAGGTGAACAAAGACAAATTAGGGCTATGTAAATAATCACTTGCAGGTGTGAAAGAGGTTTGAGCTAAAGACTGGGTCAACCTTGACCAAATCAACAACGTTGTCTAGGTTCATTGCATCTCCAAAAGGGACAGTGCAGTTCTAGAAGGGAGGATTTAATGTGAAAAGGGCTAACTCATCAAAGTGGTTTAGGGTTTACAAGAGCTTTCTCATCTTATAAAAGGAAAAGGAGGGCAGTAAGAGAAGGTTGTTGATAGATCATATTTCTGAGTATTTGATTGCTTAGACAAATACCATTCTCTGCTGTTGAGTGGAGGATTGTATCTGGAATTCCTATGTAGGAGTTTCACCCCTTCCTTTGATGATTCAAGGAGGAAAGTTCACTAAATTGAACCACTATTAGGCTTGAGGCCAAGCTCCTACTTACATTGGCAGCGCTGACCAATTGAGGGTTTTTCTATCTCTGCAAGCTACAGCAAGTGGTGATCTAGATCTGTAGAGATCTAGTGTATTTTGAGAGTGTCTCTCCATGGAGTGGGTCCTTTGACCTCCTGGAAGAGAGTACCATTTCTTGTACTTCGGATCTGTAATTCTTCAGTATTTTTCTGTATCATTTGAGCTACATTGCTGTCCCACTGGGAAAACTGCATTATTTATGTATGAGGATTTGCAGGTTGTCTTGCTCATAGTTTAGATTAGAGATCTCTTGTGCTGGGCTTTCCTTCCACTTGGTGATCCATGGATTGGCTTGCTGATCTATGTTCTATTCATATCTGATCCATTGTAATGAAATGTCATATTCATAAATTTACTGCAACAGTTTCCAGATCTGCAACTTGTTCCTCAGATCTACTCTTATTCATGCTGCTTTTGTTAAAATTCCAAGTGGATCTTGTAGAGAAAACTATAGAGCTTCCAGATCTGATATAGATCTGATATTTTGTCCATAGATATGCTCTAGATATAAGTTGTAACTTACATCTGCTAAACCTCCTGAAAAATAACGTTGTTGAAGCATTTCTACAAATACACATGTGCTCCTGCTCTCTTTTCTGAAGATTTATTGCTGTATTGGCTCATGCTTTCTATTGTATAATGAAAGGTCCTTATCATAATGATTATTTGCTACTGTAATACTAAGATATCAGTTCTCTTGCTAATATCCACTGAACATTAGCTAGAACTGCGCAATTCCTTAAGCAGTGCTTGCATTTGACTGCAGCCTTCCCCTTTGGGTGCTTTTTTGCTAGTATATTTTTTGGGAGATCTGTTTAATGTGCCTAAAATGATTTGTTTCTGATGAAATTCCATATATAAGTCACATACAGCATAAATGAGGGGAACCAAGCCCTGATATGCGTTATTTTTGCACAATTTTACTTATACAACATTTTCCTTGAACACCTTGTTGAAATTCCTAAAAAGCGGTTATTCCAACTTCTATAGACAGAGTCTACAGTTGGCCGGGTAGCCTCTGGATCTCATCCTTTCTTTGAAAGGTGACATATCCAGTAAATTCCTCTATAGTCCATATCTGAAATAGAATCTTGAGAATCCTGAAAAAGGATCATTCCAGTGGTATCGGAGGTCCACTCTTGGCACAACCTGTGCTAGCATTGGAGCACCAGTCATGCTGCATTACGAAGATGACGATCCTATTACTGAGAGGGGGATGAGATACCAGAATAGAAGTCATAAAAAGTATGACTATACTACTGAAGACCTTGACAGAGGTCAAGACAAGGGGAAAGCTCATGTGAATGAAAAGGATGAGAAGGATAAGGAAGCAGAGGAGTTTGCAAAAACTCTCTTGGAGGCTATGCAAGATTTTTCCAAGGAGATAAAGGAGATGAGGGTGGATAGAATGAGAGAGTCCCTTGGGAGATTCCATCAAGGAGAAAGTTCTAATATGTCTCATTTTGGGACTGGTCAACCTGTGAGCTTGCCACAAGCTCCACAGGCCTCACAACGCTCTACAATGCCTACCTTCTTGGTTGTACAGAATGAAGGACTGCAAGATACAACCTCCCTAGAAGGGTACTTTTTGGAATATGACTCACAAAGTTAGAGGTTCAACGATAACTTGAGCTTTCAATACTTTTTCCATCTCAAGGACCGGAGAGGCCATGGCAACAGTACAGAGATGGAGGTTTCCTTCATGGGAGACACCACACTATGGGCAGGTTCTTCTTGCCTAAGTTCGATGGATCACCCTCTTGTTCTGCCAAAGCATGGGTGGAAAAGTTGGACATATATTTCCAATTGAATAAAGTGCCCGAAGTAGAAGCCATCAATATTGCTGCGTTGCATTTTGAGGGAGAAGCCCACAATTAGTGGTTTCATGGACTATCTACATTGGGACATAGCATTGTGTCTACATATGCTGAGTTCATGAGGAGACTAGTGGAGAGATTTGATAGGAAAGATCTAGAGGCCCCTTTTATAAGCTTGGAAAAGCTTAAGCAAATAGGAGATGTAGAGGCCTATATCTCTGAATTCCTAAGGTTTTCTTTGCACGATGCCATTGAGAGATCTAGGGATCTCCAAGATGCCTTGCCAAGAGCAAAGGCAACTTTCCAAAGCAGAACCCCTCACTCTTCTAAGGGCAAAGAAGGGAAAGCTGCTCCATTCAAGGAGAGCTCACTGAAGAAACCTCTTGACATTGATCTCCAGAGGGAATTTAGGAAAAAGAGATTGTGTTTCACTTGTCAAGATCCATGGGTACCGGGACATAGATGTGCTGCTAGAAGAGCACACTATATTGAAGTATTCTCTAATTTTGAGGAAGAAGAGGGAAATGATGGACCTAGGAGAGGTCACAGTGCTGGCGATGATGAGGAGGAAGATCAATCACCATCCAGAGGTGAAGAGGGAGCCTTTGCTCTAACAAGTGGGACTCTTGCTTCTTTGAGAGGAGTGCCCAAATATTTGACCCTAAGAGTGCAAGGTCCAGTTATGAACCAAAGAGTGTCTATTTTGATTGACAGTGGGGCAACCCACAATTTTATTGATGCTCACCTTGTGCAGAGGAGAGGGATCCCCACTGATACTTTTGATGGGTTCTCTATTTTGGTTCCAGGAGATAGAACTATGCAGTGCATGTAGTATGTTCCATCACTTTCTGTGACTATGGGAACCTACACCTTGGTGGACCATTTCTTTGTAGTTGACATACCAGACACCAACATCATCTTGGGTGTCCAGTGGTTGATTACCTTAGGAAAATTCACCACTGATTGGAAGGCCTTACAGATGGAGTGGGTGGATTTGAAGAGTGGGAAACAACAAATCATTCAAGGCATGCACACCTATCCTTCACCTGCTGTTTCCACCCAAACAACAAAGATGGAATAGCACAGTGGGGGAAAGGACCTCACAGTTCCTTCTCTCGTGTTTATGAGAATGCTGCAAGGAACATTCCTACATCATGGAAAGGCACTTGTAATTCCATTAGATTCTTATCATGTGGGGAAAGCCTCACCAAGTTCTGAAACAATGGAAGAGAAAGCCATAGCGCTGTGGTAGGAAGCAAGGGGGAGGATCAGCCTTCCCAAAATTTTTTTTGGCATGTATAATGTCAAAGAAACAATCAGCAACCAGGAAAGCACCACCATAGATGCATCAGCAGTGCTGTCCTTGTTAAGCTGTGTAGATCCATATTGGAGGTCTCAACTCCTTGTGGAGTACTCCAAAGATCTGCACACCGGGATGATATTAGATGGCATGAAGCAAGGAGGAGGCTATTTGGTCCATGAAGGGGCCATCTATCATCTTGGTAAAGTATTCTTGTCTCAAGCCTCCAAGCTTAAGCAAGAGATACTACAAAGAGCACACAAAGAGTTCCTTTCCTGCTATATGTAGTTAGCCAAGATCTACTCCCTAATCATGACGAGTTTTGACCGGGAGGGCATGAAGGAAGAACTACATCAGCACTATGATTGGGAGGAACTACATCAACACTTACAAGAGTGCAATAGTTATGAGGAGATGGGGCAGCCAAAGGATTTTATGCAAGAGACATTTCAGCCATCTCTTTCTTCTCTTAAAAGAGGAGAAATGCCCATGCCTAACTCCATGTGTGTGGGAGACTTGAATGGTAAAGAATCTGATATTATGGAGCATGTTTATTTTTCTGATTTGAAACATTCTCTTACCATATGTATGCAGGCCATGGCTCCTACAAGGAGTGACTTTACATGCAAATCTCATGGCATTGATGAGGCCAATAAGAATTCTAAATCTGGCCACTCCCTTGAGGTGCAAAGGGAGATTCTCTATCATGATGGGTGCTTCCCAAAGGCACCTAACTTGAGCCTCACTTTCAGCCATGTCAAAATGACCCATGTATCAAAGATGTGGTGAGAGTACCACCTACCACATTAAGATCTACTAAAAACAAGGAGTGCACTGCATTGGTACCTTATGTGGTGTTAGTGTCAGTCTTTGCAGCCTTCCTCCAGTGATCAAACATGCTCTTACAAAGTGATTTTGAGGTGTCAGGGTCAAATTTTGTCATTTCAGTGAGCCTTCAAGCAAAATTTGCTCACTAAGTACTAGGTTTAGGGTTTGCTTTCACTCCTTCCAGATTTGTCCAAATGTTGGTCCATGTCACCATTCAGCTGAGTGTACCATCATTCAGAGGGTTTTCATCATCATGCCAGATTCCAAAGGGTCATTTTAATCCTTGTTCATGCTTCAGTTGTGCCTAGGTAAGGTTCATTTCCCTCTCCTAGGGTTTTGGAGGTAATTTCTCTTGGATGGTAAAATCATTAGAAAAAATTGTATCCTGATGTTCATACACCTTCCCCTATCCTTAATATACCTTATTAAACACTTCCCATCACTGAGATTCCCCAAATTCCTCATTTTTTCACAAACCCTAGTTTCTTGCTACAACTTGGCAATTTTCTAGGCTAGGCCTGTGTTTTTCCCTTTTGGACCCCTTCCCCTCACTCAATCTCTGAAATTCCACTTTCCCCTGCTTCCTAACATCCCTCCCTACTTCCCAAAATTTTCTCAAGAATTTATAAGCCCATTATCCCCTTCATTTCGCTTCATTTCGACAAATCCCTTGTTCCACACATCACAATAGGTTTTACTCCAATGATGTTTCTGAGCAAGAAAAGATGAATTTGGGAAAAATGAGAGATTTTTTTGTCCAAAATATGCCAAGGAAGAAAAACCTCCTTCAAATTTTAAAGCATTGTGTGTCATGGTTTTGAGAAATGTCAAAAATACATTTGCCTCAGGAGAATTGATGCGCCTCCTCGAAGGGACTCCTTGGGAAAATCAAGATTTTCCTGCTTGGTTGGCCACCATTTGCTTTATGAGTCAAATGATAACTAGACACAAATATATTTCCAATGAGCTATCATGAGCTCAATTTGAGTTTCGGAAACCTTCAAAAGTGGATTTCAATAAAGCACTCGCCTTGAGGCACTTTCATTTTGCACATTTTGACCAGTCTTGGGAGATTTGATTTTTGGATGTGGAAAATGAACTCCAAATTGAAAATTCCACTTTGGTTGGAAATTAGAATCAATAATCTTTCCAACTAGCCATCATGCACCCAATTTGGACACTGTGAAGGGCCTCCCAAAGCCTCCCCGAAAATGCAACTATTTATGGCATGGCGTGTTGGGATGGGGCACGGCGCACAAAGCCTCCAAACTGATTTTCACTGTTTTTCCTCAAAAATTCAAAACAACTCAATCTCCTATGCTCCGTGTAAGTCAAATCATCTTATAAGTTGCCTTTGATCGGTGTTTGGAGTTGTTTTAAGATTGGTTATAAGAATTTGAGTGGTGAAAACATATACCCTATCATTTGGTGAAATTTTTCTCTTTAGGGTTGTGTATTGGTGTTTTAAAACAACTTTAGTGCCGAAGACTTCTTTTTCCCCTCCACCTTGTTCGTTCCTTTCCTCTTCACTATAACACTATCACCCATTCCCTTATAAAATTACTCATATCACTTATTCCTAAAATCTCATTATCCTATCCCTAAACCTTACCATCTCCCGTGTCATTTACAAAAATCCCCAAATCCCATATCTCAAGCATATTAAGTGGTTGTCCTACATTTTAAATTCACTTGACTAAACCACTATACCCACTGTCCCTTTTTCCCACAGTCCACTATACTCCTATTTATCACAATCCTTTCCCATTTGGCATATATTGATAATTGAAACAAAAGGCACCAAATTCTCATTTCATAAAAATCAAAATACACTTGGTAATTAGAGACAAAGGTATAAATTTCTCATTTTCAACAAGATAAACATATCATTGGCATAAAATTTCAACACCATGACAGAGACAGATTCATCATATGACCAAGATAGTAATTGCATCACTGAACTGCATGCACCAAGAAGGCATCGAGGAGGCGAAAAAGGAATGTTAGATTCCAAATCTTGGCAGACGCTTCCTTGACTGAGCATAGTACTTGATGAGGGTCCTTCACTCCAATTTTTAGCAAATTTGGAGTAAATTTTGTCATTTTTGAAATTTTGGTTGCAAAATAGGTTTTTTTCCGCTCTCACGTCAAGCAGCCACCCCGCGCGCTATGATTGGGACATCTTCTCGAGGAAAACATTATATTTTTGGGTTTGTTATGGTAAATTATGCATGTCAGAATGGCCGAGATTTCCATGAAGTTCTAGGTGGTCTTTAAAGGTCAAAACACCCCAAAAATGGCCTTTCTGCCACTTTTTGCACCAGCAGGAACCAGTCTTGGGAGATTTCAGTTTTGGAGGAGCAAATTACATCCAAATTGAAACATTCCACTTGGGTTGGATAGCAGACATCCAGGGCTTTCCAACGAGATATCATGAGTGCAATTTGGACTTCAGGAAGTGCCCCAAATATAGTCAGCTAGGCGCGGCGCATTGTAAATATTCAAGTTTACGCATAGAGACTCGACAACAACCTCACTTTTTCAAATTTCAAAAATCTCTACGCTTTGACTAGTTTCACTTCCTCATGTAATTTTTGATCTATCTTGACGTAATTTTGTGGATATGATGTAAATTTGGCATTTTTTTACTTTTTCTAGAGGATTCATTCACTAAAAAGTGAAAATTGAGTGAATGGATTAGTTTCCTAGCATATAGAGGCAAGTTGTTTCGCTGCCTAGATTTCAGTTCCATGTTTAGAATCGGTTCAAACAGCTCCTAGAATGATGAGATCGACCCCTAGAGGCATGGGAAGGGGTTAGGATGGTCTATATATTGTATTTTATGAGGCATTTTCAGGGTTTGACTCTTGGGAAAAGTTTGGCACCACATTGTATATCCATTTTCAGATTTTTGGCAAAGGAAAGACCAGAGTTTTGCAGTACTTGTTGGGATCCTTGTGGCTTCTGAGTTTTGATGATGTTCTTCTCATGTTATTGTAAGTTTCATTAATGTTATTATGTATGCCATTTCCCTTCTCTTTACTTCTGAATTAAACAAATGAGTTACTGAGGTAGAATTCATTGATTTGCTGGTGCTCTGCCTTAGACTTTTGTTTAGTTTTATATGTTTTTCGTCAGTTTGAAGAGGATCCTTGCACTCTCTTTCCCTCTTCAGCTCCTCAGCAGTATTTTCAATCCATTCATCGAATCTAAGACATCAAAGTCGTTGCCTACCTCGCCCCAACTTGAACTCTGCAAGAAATTGGCCTCATCCCCAAGCCCAAAAATTGTCTTTCCCCTTTTTCCAAACAAAACCCCAAAAAATCAAAATCAAACCCTCCTATTTGTTTATCTAGCCTAAGATCAGTAGTTTTTTGAGTCATCTCAAGCCCCGTTGAATATTTTCATTGAGATTGACCCGGAGAGAGCCCTCTCCTGTCCTCATAGGGCTAGCTATGAGGCTGAGCGTGGTTTGGTGTTACCCTGAATCCCGCCTTCGTTCAACCTAAGGTGGATTTAGGCGCTAACATAGTGGCGACCATACTGGGGAAGAAAATGGTTTGTTTGTTGGTGTTATTCATTTTATAAGCTACGTACAGAGCCTCGAAGTCAAGCCAGATTTCGAAACACTTTTGCTTTGCATTAGCGGAAGTAAATAAATGCTGCTTCAGTCAATCTCCGGTCTAGCTTGTGAATGTGACATTCGACTTGTAGATTGTCTTGCCCCAGTACACGTATCGAGTTCAGATCTGATCGTTGATGGTGGACAACGATCAGACATATGAAGGCTGAAACATTCACCTGGCGACTCCAACTCGATCCAGAGATTCCAGTGCTCGCTGATCCATTCATGCAATGGTAGGGTATGTGGAAAACCCTGCGCTTTGTGAAGTTGTAAAATAAGTTAGAGATAAATTAGTGGGTTTTGAAATTGATGAAGCATTTTTCATTTTCGTGCTTCAATGTTTGAAATCCCCGAAGTTTCCTCCTGAAGCTAAAATTGGTTTCTGCGAGTTACTTGTTGAAAGATTTGAGGAGGAGATTCAGTATTTAAACGATCAGATCCAATCATATGAATTCCGAGATCCCAAAAAGTTCTTGGAAACTCTCCCTCCTTCAAAACAAGAAAAAATAGAGCTGCCCGTGGATGTTTGCATTGATAGTGTGCAGCTGGAAGTATGTATTGCGGAGTTGGGGCAGCAAACAAAGTCTGGCTTTTGCGAACCTATTGCAACGTACATGGAAATGTTTTTCAGTTTGAATGATAGATCAAATTGTCTTTTACATAACCAGACTCGTTATGTGTGTGTATGGCTACCAGCATTTACATCTGTGTCTCGGTTGAAGCACTCTCAAGCAGCATCCTTGTCACAGTTACTTGATTGGTTGATCTGGCATTACAGCGTTACTTGATCTATTGATTTTGCAGAAAAGTAGGGGAGATTTGTAAATAAATAAGCTGCCAAAGGAAACATTTCAGTTTCTAGTATTTGTTTATGTACAGGTTGCAGTATGTATATGTTTTTGGATTGGTATGAGTTGTTTTGGGTTTGCAGTGATTGACTCCATTGCCCAATGGATGAAGGCACTGTCTGCTCTCCCAAATATCTGTCGTTCTTGGCACTTCCAAGGAGCTACCATCCCCATTGGAGCCAATGTTAGTGTCAGTCTTTGAAGCCTTCCTCCAGTGATCAAACATGCTCTTACAAAGTGATTTTGAGGTGTCAGGGTCAAATTTTGTCATTTCAATGAGCCTTCAAGCAAAATTTGCTCACTAAGTACTAGGTCTAGGGTTTGCTTTCACTCCTTCCAGAGTTGTCCAAATTTCGGTCCATGTCACCATTCAGCTGAGTGTACCATGATTTAGAGGGTTTTCATCATCATGCCAGATTCCAAAGGGTCATTTTACACCTTGTTCATGCTTCAGTTGTGCCTAGGTAAGGTTCATTTCCCTCTCCTAGGGTTTTGGAGGTAATTTCTCTTGGATGGTAAAATAATTAGAAAAACTTGTATCTTGATGTTCATACACCTTCCCCTATCCTTAATATACCTTATTAAACACTTCCCATCACTGAGATTCCCCAAATTCCTCATTTTTGCACAAACCCTAGTTTCTTGCTACAACCTGGCAATTTTCTAGGCTAGGTCTGTGTTTTGCCCTTTTGGACCCCTTCCCCTCACTAAATTTTTGAGATTCCACTTTCCCCTGCTTCCTAACATCCCTCCTTACTTTCCAAAATTTCCCCAATAATTTAGAAGCCCCTTATCCCCTTCATTTCGCTTCATTTTGACAAAATCCCTTGTTTCACATCGGGATAGGTTTCACTCAAATGATGTTTCAGAGAAATAAAAGATGAATTTTGGAAAACTGAGAGAGGTTTTTATCCAAAACATGCAAAGGAAGAAAAAAATCCTTCACTTTTTACACAGGTGTCATGGTTTTGGAGAAATCTCAAAAATACAGTTGCCTCAGGAGAATTGATGCACCTCTGAAGTGACCTTGGGAAAATCAAGATTTCTCCTAGCTCGGTTGGCCAAATGACTTACGTGATGAGTCAAATGATAACTAGACACAAATATCTTTCCAATGAGCTATCATGAGCTCAATTTGGAGTTGAGGAAGACCTTCAAAAGTGGATTGCAACAGCACTCTTCCTTGAGGCAGCCTCATTTTGCACATTTTGACCAGTCTTGGGAGATTTGATTTTTGACAGGGAAAATTAACTCCAAATTGAAAAATTCCACTTGGGTTGGAAAGTAGACTCAATACGATTTCAAACGAGCTATCATGCGCCCAATGTGGACACCGAGAAGGCCTCCAAAAGCCTTCTGCAAAATTTACTATTTATGGCGAGGCGCATTGGGAGAAGGCGTGGCGCACATGGTGAGCGCAGCGCATAGAACAATTTTCTGCAGTGTAAAATTACACTGGTGCGGCGCATCCAGCTTGCACAGCGCGTTGGGCTGGGGTGCGGTGCACAGAGCCTCCAAGCTTATTTTCACTGTTTTTCCTCAAAAATTCAAAACAACTCAATCTCCTATGCTCCGTGTAAATCAAGTCATCTTATAAGTTGCCTTTGATCAGTGTTTGGAGTTGTTTTAAGATTGGTTATAAGAATTTGAGTGGTGAAAACATATACCCTATCATTTGGTGAAAAATTTCTCTTTAGGGTTGTGTATTGGTGTTTTAAAACAACTTTAGTGCCAAAGACTTCTTTTTCCCCTCCACCTTGTTCATTCCTTTCCTCTTCACTATAACACTATCACCCATATCCCTTCCCTAATTCCCTTATAAAATTACTCATATCACTTATTCTTGAAATCTCATTATCCTATCCCTAAACCTTACCATCTCCCGTGTCATTTACAAAAATACCCAAATCCCATATCTCAAACATATTAAGTGGTTGTCCTACATTTTAAATTCACTTGACTGAACCACTATACCCACTGTCCCTTTTTCCCACAGTCCACTATACTCCTATTTATCACAATCCTTTCCCATTTGGCATATTTTGATAATTGAAACAAAAGGCACCAAATTCTCATTTTATAAAAATCAACATACACTTGGCAATTAGAGACAAAGGTATCAATTTCTCATTTTCAACAAGATAAACATATCATTGGCATAAACTTTCAACACCATGATAGAGACAGATTCATCATATGACCAAGACAGTAATTACATCACTGAACTGCATGCACCAAGAAGGCATCGAGGAGGCGAAAAAGGCATGTCAGATTCCAAATCTTGGCGGACGCTTCCTTGACTGAGCATAGTACTTGATGAGGGTCCTTCACTCCAAGTTTTAGCAAATTTGGAGTAAATTTTGTCATTTTTGAAATTTTGGTTGCAAAACAGGTTTTTCTGCCCGACGCGTCGCGCCACTCGACGCGCGCTTACGTTTGAGAGATCTTCTGGAGGAAAAATTTACATTTTTGGATTTTTTATGGTAAATTATGCATGCTCAGGAATGGCTGAGATATTTCATCAAGTTCTGGGTGGTCTTAAAGGTCAAAAACACTCCAAAAATGGCCTTTCTGCCACTTTTTGCACCAGCAGGAACCAGTCTTGGGAGATTGTAGTTTTGGAGGGGAAAATGACGTCCAAATTGAAAAATTCCACTTGGGTTGGATATCAGACAGACATGGATTTCCAACGAGCTATCATGAGCTCAATTTGGAATTCAGGAAGTGCCCCAAAAATAGGCTCAAAGTGGCACGGCGCATTGAGTTTCCTCTCGCGTCTGTCATGTAGGAATTTCTGCCTGGCCCCCACTTTTCAAATTTTTGAAAAATTCTACATTAGCTTTGACTAGTTTTTTCTTTTGGATGTAATTATTGATCTATATTGATGTAATTTTATGGCTATGATGTAAATTTGGCATGTTTTTACTTGTTCTAGAGGATTCATTCACAAAAAAGTGAAAATTAAGTGAATGGATTAGTTTCCTAGCATATAGAGGCAAGTTGTTTAGTTGCCTAGATTTCAGTTCCATGTTTAGAATTGGTTGAAACAACTCCTAGAAGGATGAGCTCGACCCCTAGAGGCATGGGAATGGGTTGGGCTGGTCTATATCATGTATTTTCTGAGTCATTTTCAAGGGTGGAACTGGTTGGATACTTGGGAAAAGTTTGGCACCTCATTGTACATTCATTTCAGAGTTTTGGCAAAGGAAAGACCAGAGTTTTGCGGCACTTGTTGGGATCCTTGCAGCTTATGAGTTTTGATGATGTTCTTCTCATGTTATTGTAAGTTTCATTAATGTTATATGTATGCAATTTCCCTTCTCTATGCTTCTCAATTAAACAAATGAATAATTGAGGTAGAATTCTTGCTACAACTTGGCAATTTTCTAGGCTAGGCCTGTGTTTTTCCCTTTTGGACCCCTTCCCCTCACTCAATTTCTGAGATTAAACTTTCCCCTGCTTCCTAACGTCCCTCCCTACTTCCCAAAATTTCCCCAAGAATTTAGAAGCCCCTTATCCCCTTTATTTCACTTCATTTCGACAAATCCCTTGTTTCACATCGGGATAGGTTTCACTCAAATAATGTTTTAGAGAAATAAAAGATGAATTTTGGAAAACTGAGAGATTTTTTTGTCCAAAACATGCCAAGGAAGAAAACCCTCCTTCACGTTTTACACAGGTGTCATGGTTTTTGAGAAATGTCAAAAATACAGTTGCCACAGGAGAATATATGCACCTCTGAAGTGACCTTGGGAAAATCAAGATTTCTCCTAGCTTGGTTGGCCACATGAATTTCTTGATCAGTCAAATGATAACTAGACACAAAGATATTTCCAATGAGCTATCATGAGATCAATTTGGAGTTTAGGAAGACCTTCAAAAGTTTACTGCAACAGCACTCTGCCTTGAGGCAGCCTCATTCTGCTCATTTTCAACAGTCTTGGGAGATTCAATTTTTGATAGTGTAAATGACCTCTAAATTGAAAAATTCCACTTGTTTTGGAAGGTAGACTCAAATATATTTCCAACGAGCTATCATGTACCCAATTTTGACATCGGCAAGGTCTCCAAAATCCTCCTGCAAAATGCACTATTTATGGCATGGCGCATTGGGAGAAGGCACGGCGCACATGGTGTGCACGACGCATAGAACAATTTTCTGCAGTGTAAAATTACACTGGCGTGACACATCCAGCCTGCGCGGCACGTTTGGCTAGGGTGCAGTGCACAGAGCCTCCAAGCCGATGTTCACTTTTTTTCCTCAAAAATTCAAAACAACTCAATCTCCTATGCTCCGTGCAAGTCAAATCATCTTATAAGTTGCCTTTGATCAGTGTTTGGAGTTCTTTTAAGATTGGTTATAAGAATTTGAGTGGTGAAAACATATACCCTATCATTTGGTGAAAAATTTCTCTTGAAGGTTGTGTATTAGTGTTTTAAAACAACTTTAGTGCCAAAGAATTCTTTTTCCCCTCCACCTTGTTCGTTCCTTTCCTCTTCACTATAACACTATCACCCATATCCCTTCCCTAATTCCCTTATAAAATTACTCATATCACTTATTCCTGAAATCTCATTATCCTATCCCTAAACCTTACCATCTCCCGTGTCATTTACAAAAATACCCAAATACCATATCTCAAACATATTAAGTGGTTGTCCTACATTTTAAATTCACTTGACTGAACCACTATACCCACTGTCCCTTTTTCCCACAGTCCACTATACTCCTATTTATCACAATCCTTTCCCATTTGGCATATTTTGATAATTGAAACAAAAGCCACCAATTTCTCATTTCATACAAATCAACATACACTTGGCAATTAGAGACAAAGGTATCAATTTCTCATTTTCAAAAAGATAAACATATCATTGGCATAAACTTTCAACACCATGACGGAGACAGATTCATCATATGACCAAGACAGTAATTGCATCATTGAACTACATGCACGATTCTATCGAGGAGGCGAAAAAGGCATGTTAGATTCCAAATCTTGGTGGACGCTTCCTTGACTGAGCATAGTACTTGATGAGGGTCCTTCACTCCAAGTTTTAGCAAATTTGGAGTAAATTTTGTCATTTTTGAAATTTTGGTTGCAAAATAGGTTTTTCTGCCCGACGCGTCGCGCCACCTGACGCGCACTTACGTTTGGGAGATCTTCTGGAGGAAAAATTTACATTTTTGGGTTTTTTATGATATATTATGTATGATCAGGAATGGGTGAATCATTTCATCAAATTCTGGGCTGCCTAAAGGGCCAAAAACACCTTGAAAATGGCCTTTCTGCCACTTTTGGCACTAGCAGGAACCAGTCTTGGGAGATTGCAGTTTGGGAGGGGAAAATGACATCCAAATCAAAAAATTCCACTTGGGCTGGATAGAAGACAGATAGGGCTTTCCAACGAGCTATCATGTGCTCGATTTGGACCTCAGGAAGTGCCCCAAAAGCAGGCTCAAAATGGTGTGACGCATTGAGTTTTTGAGCGCGGCGCATAGAGAAATTTTGCCTCATTTTCACTCTTCAGCTCAGAAATTCACCCAGTTTTGACTAGCTTTACTTTTTCATGTGATGATTGATCTATCATGATGTAATTTAGTAACCATGATGTAATTTTGGCATATATCTACTTGTTCTAGAGGATTCATTCACTAAAATGTGAAAATTAAATGACTGAATCAATTTCCTTCTTTATGGAGGCAAGTTGTTTGGCTGCCTATATTTCAGTTCCATGTTTAGAATTGGTTGAAACAGCTCCTAGAAGGATGATCTCGACCCCTAGAGGCATGGGAATGGGTTGGGATGGTGTATATCATGTATTTTCTGAGTCATTTTCAAGGGTGGAATTGGTTGTATACTTGGGAAAAGTTTGGCACCTTATTGTACATTCATTTCAGAGTTTTGGAAAAGGAAAGACCAGAGTTTTGCGGCACTTGTTGGGATCCTTGTAGCTTATGAGTTTTGATGATGTTATTCTCATGTTATTGTAAGTTTCATTAATGTTATATGTATTCCATTTCCCTTCTCTATGCTTCTGAATTAAACAAATGAGTAATTGAGGTAGAATTCATTGATTTGCTGGTGCTCTGCCTTAAACTTTTGTTTAGTTTAATATGTTTTCGTCAGTTTGAAGAGGATCCTTGCACCTTCTTGCCCTCTTCAGCTTCTCAGCAGTCTTTTCTATCCATTAATTGAATCTAAGACATCATATTCATTGCCTACCCTGCCCCAACTTGAACTCTGCAAGTATTTGGCCTCATCCCCAAGCCCAAAATTGTTTTTCCCTTTTTCCAACAAAAACCCCTAAAAATAAAAATCAAACCCTCCTATTTGTTTATCTAGCCTAAGATCAGTTGTTTTTTTAGTCATCTCAAGCCCCTTTGAATATTTTCATTGAGATTGACCTGGAGAGAGCCCTCTCCTATTCTGGTAGGGCTAGCTACCAGACTGAGCGTGGTATGTTGTTACCCTGAACTCTGCCTTCCTTCAACCTGAGGTAGATTTAGGCACTAACATAGTGGCGACCATACTAGGGAAGAAAATGGTTTGCTTGTTGGTGTTATTTGTTTCATAAGCTACAGACGGAGCCTGAAGTCACGCCAGGTAGCCTTCAAAACACTTTTTTCTATGCATCAGCGAAGTAGATAAACACTGCTTCAGTCAATCTCCGGTCTAGCTTGTGAATGTGACACTGGACTTCTAGATTGTCTTACCCCAGTACACGTATCAAGTTCATATCAGATCATTTATGGTGGACAACGATCAGACATATGAAGGCTGAAACATTCACCTGGCGACTCCAACTCGATCCAGAGATTCCAGTGCTCGCTGATCCATTCATGCAATGGTAGGGTATGTGGCAAAACCTGTGCTTTGGGAAGTTGTAAAAGAAGTTAGAGATCAGTTAGTGGGTTTTGAAATTGATGAAGCATTTTTCATTGCCCTGCTTCAATGTTTGAAATCCCTGAAGTTTCCTCCTGAGCTAAAACTGGTTTCTGCGAGTTACTTGTTGAAATATTTCAGGAGGAGATTCAGTATTTAAACGATCAGATCCAATCATATGAATTCTGAGATCCCAAAAAGTTCTTGGAAACTCTCCTTCTTTCAAAAAAAAGAAACAATAGAGTTTCCCATGGATGTTTGCATTGACAGTGTGCAGCTGGAAGTATGTATTGCGGAGTTGGGGCAGCAAACAAAGTCTGGCTTTTGCGATCCTATTGCAATGCACATGGAAATGTTTTTCAGTTTGAATGATAGATCAAATTGTCTTTTACGTAACCAGACTCGTTATGTGCATGTATGGCTGCCAGCATTTATATATGTGTCCCGGTTGAAGCACTCTCAAGTAGCATCCTTGTCACAGTTACTTGATTGGTTGATCTGGCATTACAACGTTACTTGATCTATTGGTTTTGAAGCAAACTATGGGAGATTTGTAAATAAATAAGCTGCCAAAGGCAACATTTTAGTTTCCGGTATTTTTTTATGTACAGGTTGCAGTATGTATATGTTTTTGGATTGGTATGAGTTTTTTTGGGTTTGCAGTTATTGATTCCATTGCCCAATGGATGAAGGCATTGTCTGCTCTCCCAAAGATCTGCCGTTCTTGGCACCTCCAAGGAGCTACCATCCCCATTGGAGCCAATGTTAGTGTCAGTATTTGCAGCCTTCCTCCAATGATCAAACATGCTCTTACAAAGTGATTTTGAGGTTTCAGGGTCAAATTTTGTCATTTCAGTGAGCCTTCAAGCAAAATTTGCTCACTAAGTACTAGGTCTAGGGTTTGCTTTCACTCCTTCCAGAGTTGTCCAAATGTCGGTCCATGTCACCATTTAGCTGAGTGTACCATCATTCAAAGGGTTTTCATCATCATGCCAGATTCCAAAGGGTCATTTTACACCTTGTTCATGCTTCAGTTGTGCCTAGGTAAGGTTCATTTCCCTCATTTGCCTCATTTTCACTCTTCAGCTCAAAAATTCACCCAGTTTTGACTAGATTTACTTTTTCATGTGATGATTGATCTATCATGATGTAATTTGAAACTAAACATTTGTTGTTTCATGTTTTAAGAATCAAGAAACAGTCAAATATGACTCGTCTCTTTTAGTTTGAAACAAGCATGAAAGGACAAGTGCTCGATGATATTTTCAAATTTATGGAGTCAGTAAAGATAAAAAATGACTGCTCAGGTAGTCTAGGTAAAAGGGTGTACTAGGTCCCCATGAACTACCATATACACCTTGGTTATAAAATGAAAGAAAAATCAACCAAGGACTTGATGTACGTGCAGGTAGTCTCCCCGAATGTTGTGTTTGGTGTATCACGGTTACAAGGCGGCAGACTTGACTTCCTACGGATAAAAGTATTGCAACCTAGAGGGGTCTCCCTTTATATACTCGATGGTACGACGAGAAAAAGTCTGTACTAGTGTTGTATGAAGCCAAATGGCGAGCGACAACTGCTAGGTTTAGAGATGCCGGAACACGTCTCTAACTTAGACCACTAAATATTTCATTAGGTTTCAATGTTGCCTTAGGTTAATTGAATAAATTTTAAGTTGATCTTCTATTTATTTTTCAATTTCAAGATCCTATATAATGTTGAATCTCATGAATCCCTAAATGCAAGCTACATACCATAAAATACCATTTCGTTCGATGAAGAGCTATCTACAAGAAATTTAAGAGTTTTCAAGAGATATAAAATAATAGGAACACACATAAAAATTCACTATAGTACCTAATGCAAGCTAACGAAAATGAGAAATCTCCCCTAGAATGACCAATGCTAGTTATGCGAAAGATTTTCCAATTCCACAATGAAAACAAGAATGCAAGCAAAAATATTTTTTTATTTTTTATTTTTCAATGTAATAGAGAGAAGAGTGCACTAAATGACATGAAAAATAAACCTTCACACTAGTTCGAGAATATCAATGTGAGAGTCGAAATGGAACAATCCAAATGACTCGAAAGCAAAGAAGACAAGAACTCAAACCAATGTCACAATCTCTCAAATCAAATAAAGATGTTGAAACGCACCCATACAAGAAATGTGAGCTATGCTTGGAGTGACTAGAAGCAAAACTAAATGAAAGAGGCAAGACTCACTCAAGACTCATTCCACCAAATGCAATCACCCAAAACGGATCTAGGGAGCTGAATGCAATCAAGCAAATAATGAAGGTGGCTACAAAACAAAAGACCAAAACTCCTACAGGAGGCTCAACATACCAGGGCACTAGAAAACCCTAGGGCTATGATGCTGACAAGAAACGGGCAAAAAACCTATTGGTGTCCCGTGTTTTGATAGTTTGTCAAATTAAAAGACAAGGAAACATCAGAACCAATCTTTAGAGTTACAGGATCTAGTCCTCCTACTCTCAGAGAGGGATCTCTCAAATTATTTGTTTTTGCAAAGGTTTATCTTGTGTGCTTTGAGTATTGGTTTTAGACTAGTTATTAAGTGCAAGTGTTTGTTTATTTGTTTGGTTGGAATTGATACAGCAGAACCTAAAAGGTCTAGGAAAGATAGATAGAAAGAGGAAATGTCAGCTTCATTGGGAAATGGAGTCAAAAAAAGGTCATGAAAAACTTATCAATGGATGTGGGATATCAAAGGGAAAATCTAACTTGGCCGCAGGATCCTTTGGTTTTGGAATGAGATGGACATCAATGATTTGGAAAGAGAAGTTTAATTCTCAATGAAGGGAAATTGAAAACACTACTTGAACAATAAAGAGTTATTTGATAGACATGGCTAACCATGAATTCTACAAATCACACTTCAAGCAAATAATGACTTCAATTTTTTTTTTTAAATGAAATCTAAGATTCTGGGAACACCCTATTTCCTCAAAGATTTTATTTCAAATGACTTAGAAAACATAAAATATTCACTGATAATTACGATCATAGAAGAGGGAACACCTAAATACATCTATGATCACAACTATAAATACCTTTAAGCTAACTTTTCAAGCAAGGACAAGGGGCAAGATCAGAACAGACCTCCTTGGCTCACTGTAAACAAAGAAACTTCAAAGGGAGACTTCAATAATAGCCTTTAAGTGGCAGCAGACAAGCAGGGAGAACCATAAATCATGTTGAAACCAACTATTTGAAATATTAAGGAAATAAACAAGCATGAAGACTAAAGAGAGAGATTAAAGACTCTAAAACACCTCAGTAGAAGAAAACATAAAACATTGAAGGATAAACAGGTCTAAGGTGCTTCCAAGAGTCATTTCTTAGCCTAAAAATTTCATCCTACTGTATTAAGAATTTATGGAACAAAATGAAAACAGGGGGAAACATTAAATAGTTCAAAATACTTCACCAACAACCAAGCTCATGGATCCAATGATAGAGCCTTCTCCAGAACAAGCATGCAACAACATCATCAGGGCTTCCAAGACTTCAATTTCTTCTTCAACTTCAACAGACTATGTATTTATTTTAGAGAGTTCTAGTATTACAACTGGTAATCAAACAGTTTACAATGGATTCCTCAACAAGTTCTTATAGAGGGATGAGGAGGTCGAAAGAGAAAATATTTTCTCAGTTTAATTAATATAGTTAATGCTTCTCAGCCTTTGAGGGGCTCAAGGGAGAAGTTTTATAGATATTTTCCTATATTAATTTTTTTACATTAAGTATTTAAGCTTTGCTGGAAGCTTATGTTGACTTTAAGGCTCCGTGTCATCTTTTGCAATAACTCTGCTGATAGTTTATATTAGCTTCTTTGATTCGAAATAACTATTCAGCTGCAAGGGGTAGATATGCTCTATTCTGGTCATTAATCGGCCTTTGTTTAATTGTTGTGAAGGCATAGGTGGCAATCTGGTAGCTGAGAGGAATAAATTTGCCTCTGACGAGGCAGTGGAGGCATCCTTTGTCTAATAAATATCCTTGATTTGTCTTTAATTGTGTTTAACTCACTGGATTAGGCCTTTGATAATCAACTTTAACCGTAATCCATTAAATTGTATAATCCATGCTTAATCCTTCATTTCTGATGTGTTTGGGTCTTTGACACTGATACTCTTTGATTTTATTTAATTCTTTGTGTCTTGTTGATGTGCAGGTATGTACGAGGTCCACATGGCATCAATGCCCATGAGTCATTGATGAAACGTGAAATTGAACCTGTATATGGCTTTCCTTTTTGATGGATGAAAGTATGGAGGATCGTCATCCTTGACTCTCATTTTCCTTTTAAAACATTTGAAAACCTTTTTAAATCCTGCACAATACAAAAATCATTAAGAAATCCTGCATATTTGGTAAAAACTTCTTAGGAGGTTTCGGGTGGAAGCATGGCTGTTGGATGGCAGCATCCAGTGGTGGAGATCTGCACACAATGGTCAAAAGGAGAGCGGTGGGATCAAATGGTGGAAGAATTAAGTTAGGGAAGTTGATCTATAATCGACCATGAAGATCAATGGTCGGGATTAGAAGTGAAACAATAATGTGAAGGGGTCACATTATTTGGAAAATGAAATAAAATGCGAGAAAATAAGGTCAAAAAACCCTTTGGTGGAGAAAATTGCGAAGAAAATGGAATTGGGGCTTCGGGATGATCGTGGGCCGTTGGATGAGATTGGCCCATGAGATCAACGGAGGAGATCATGCATTGAAAACCTTTGGCAAGGGTGGAGGGCGATAGCATAAGGCCAGATTAAATCTGGGCCGTTGATCTGCAGAGATCAACGGTGGGAGTCGTACGCGATAAAACACAATAGAAAATGAGGAAAGTGGTTTTGGGAGGGAAAAACAACTGTTTTCGCGTGAGAAAAGGGCGGGTAGGTGGTATCGCCTTTTGGAACGCGATATGTGTCCCCGCCTGGCATGTGGCATCAGAAAACATCTCACATTGCGTGCTTTTTGAAAATTATCCTCCGTGCTTAAAGTTACACGATATGGGATACTGACCGTTAGATATGGGGTCCCAGATCTGAGTATTGGTTTTAGACTAGTTATTAAGTGCAAGTGTTTGTTTATTTGTTTGGTTGGAATTGATACAGAAGAACCTAAAAGGTCTAGGAAAGATAGATAGAAAGAGGAAATTTTAGCTTCATTGGGAAATGGAGTAAAAAAAAGGTCATGACAAACTTATCAATGGATGTGGGATATCAAAGAGAAAATCTAACTTAGCCACAAGATCCTGGTTTTTGGAATGAGATGGACATAAATGATTTGGAAAGAGAATTTTAATTCTCAACGAAGGGAAATCGAAAACACTGCTTGAAAAATAAAGAGTTATTTGATAGACAGGGCTAACCATGAATTTTACAAACACTTCAAGAAAATAATGACTTCAAAACAACTTTTAAAATGAAATTTAAGATTAGGGGAACACCCTATTTCCTCAAAGATTTTATTTCAAATGAATTAGGAAACATAAAAGATTCACTAATAATTATGATCATAGAGGAGGGAACACCTAA
The DNA here is from genome assembly GCA_034641835.2 of Pinus albicaulis. Classification (NCBI taxonomy): domain Eukaryota; kingdom Viridiplantae; phylum Streptophyta; class Pinopsida; order Pinales; family Pinaceae; genus Pinus; species Pinus albicaulis. The sequence continues at coordinate 779,684,010 of CM076578.1, forward strand.
ATACATTTATGATCACAACTATAAAGAGCTTTAAGCCAAATGTTGAAGCAAGGACAAGGGGAAAGATTAGAACAGACCTCCTTGGCTCACTGTAAACAAAGAAACTTCAAAGGGAGACTTCAATAACAGCCTTTTAGAGGTAGCAGGCAAGCAGGGAGAACCATAAATCATGCTGAAACCAACGATTCGAACTATTAAGGAAATAAACAAGCATGAGGACTAAAGAGAGAGATTAAAGACTCTAAAATACCTCAGCAGAAGAAAACATAAAACAGTGAAGGATAAACAGGTTTAAGAAGCTTCCAAAAGTCATTTCTTAGCCTAAAACTTTCATCCTACTGTAGTAAGAATTTATGGAACAAAATGAAAACAGGGGAAAACATTAAACAGTTCAGAATACTTCACCAATAGCCAAGCTCATGGATCCAATGATAGAGCCTTCTCAAGAACAAGCATGCAACAACATCATCAGGGCTTCGAAGACTTCAATTTCTTCTTCCACTTCAATAGACTATGTATTTATTTCAGATATTTTTAGTATTACAATTGGTAATCAAACAACCAATGTTTACAATGGATTCCTCAACAATTTTTTATAGAGGGATGAGGAGGTCGAAAGAGAAAAAATCTTCTGGGTTTAATTAATACAATTAATGCTTCTCGGCCTTTGAGGGGCTCAAGGGAGAAGTTTTACAGATATTTTCCTGTATTAATTGGTTTACATTAAGTATTTAAGCTTTTTTGGAAGCTTATGTTGACTTTAAGGCTCTGTGTCATCTTTTGCAATAACTCTGCTGATAGTTTATATTAGCTTCTTTGATTTGAAATAACTATTCAGTTGCAAGGGGCAGATATGATCTGTTCTGGTCATTACTCAGCCTTTGTTTAATTGCTGTGAAGGCACAGGTGGCAATCTGGTAGCTGAGAGGAATCAATTTTCCTTTGACGAGGCAGTGGAGGCATCCTCTGTTTGATAAATATCCTTGATTTGTCTTTAACTATGTTTAACTCACTAGGTTAGGCCTTTGATAATCGACTTTAATCGCAATCCATTAAACTGTATAATCCATGCTTAATCCTTCATTTTTGTTGTGTGTGGGTCTTTGACACTGATACTCTTTGATTTTATTTAATTCTTTGTGTATTTTTGATGTGCAGGTATGTACGAGGTCCACATGGCATCAATGCCCATGATTCATTGATGAAACGTGAAATTAAACCTGTATATCGCTTTCCTTTTTGATGGACGAAAGTCTAGAGGATTGTCATCCTCGGCTCTCATTTTCCTTTTAAAACATTTGAAAACATTTTTAAATCCTGCACAATACAAAAATCATTAAGAAATCCTACATATTTGGTAAAAAATTCTTAGGAGGATTCGGGTGGAAGCATGGTTGTTGGATGGCAGCATCTAGTAGTGGAGATCTGCGCATAGTGGTCAAAAGGAGAGCGGTGGGATCAAATGGTGGAAGAATTAAGTTAGGGCCATTGATCTATAATAGACCATGAAGATCAACGATCGGGATTACAAGTGAAACAGTAATGCGAAGGGGTCACATTATTTGGAAAATGAAAGAAAATGCGAGAAAATAAGGTCAAAAACCCTTTGGCGGAGAAAATTGTGAAGAAAATAGAATTGGGCATTCGGGATGATTGTGGGCCGTTGGATGAGATCTTCCCATGAGATCAACAGTGGAGATCGTGTGTTGAAAACCTTGGGTGAGGGTGGAGGGCGATAGTGTAAGGCCAGATTAAATCTGGGCCGTTGATCTGCAGAGATCGATGGTGGGAGTCGTACGCGATAAAACACAATAGAAAATGAGGAAAGTGGTTTTGGGAGGCCAAAAAAACTGTTTTCGCATGAGAAAAAGGCGGGTAGGTGGTATTGCCTTTTCGAACGCGATATGCATCCCCGCCCGACACGTGGCATCAGAAAAGAGCTCACATCGTGTGATTTTTGAAAATTATCCTCCGTGCTTAAAGTTACGCGATATCGGATACTGACCATTAGATCTGGGGTCCCAGATCTGACGGCTGAGAGCGAGCCCAAATTTGGAAAGATGCGTGGGCAGAAGCAGGATGGGTGGTTTTACTGTGGATCGTCCGATTAGGGGATTGACGGTGGGGATTAGTTCTGAAGGGAGGTAGGACCCACAGGAGGCAGGCCTGTCGGGTTAAACATGGGCCGTTGGATGTGAGGGTCAAAGGCGGAGATTGCATATGGGGAATAAAAGAAACAATACAATGGCAGAGAGAGGGGTTAATACTGGCCGTTGATCTACAGAGATCAATGGCTGAAATTTATCGAAAAAAATTTATGAGCGGGGCTGCATAAAATATAACCAAAATCAGGAGACGCATTCTAGACCGTTTGATCTAGACACGTCGACGGCCCAGATGCAATCGAGGCTCGGCGATAAGCGGGGAAAAGAACATGGAGTGTGATTATGCGATTGATTATGAGCCGTCGATCTGTAGATCAGATTGACGGCAGAGAATGGATCGGGGAATGTCAATCATGGGAGGAAATAAAATGTGCCTGATGAAAAAGTTTCGATATGATTTGGCGCAGTCTGTTGATTAGTTTGGGATCAACGGCAGATATTGTTTCACATCATACACCGGCGGAAACCCTTAAATACATAAAAACAAAAGATTTAATATAATACAAAGGATTTTGGCTTCGGGGGTGGGTTTATATATACATGGATTGGCGCCTGTCTGTGGGGCCATGGATTATATGGGAAATGATAGGCTTGGGGCTTAAAAACGAAAAAGGGCCAATCGGATCGGAGATAAAACAATGGTCTTTCAATCTACCCATTTGATATTTTCCAATGCGATCAGCACTTCGGGACTTTTAGCTCTTGGTCCCAGGCATAAGTTATATGGAATAAAAATGGAAGGCGAGGTTTATACAAATGGGGCTCAATCGCATCAGAAATTTTTATGCGGGACCTTTTAATCTACTCATTTACATTAAGAAACGTTGCACCGACAAGTTTAGACCAAACTTAGAAAAAAGTGGGTTTTACGACTTTACAAATAAAAATATGCATTAGAGATGGATTTTTACAATGTTTTAGCACCCAATTGTAGGCTCTGTGGGTTATATGAAGCGGGAAAGAGGCTCGGGGCTTATAACCAGAGGCTAATTGCAATCAGAGGTCTCATTATAAGAAATAGACTTGTGCGCTCCAATTTTTCCGATGCGATAAGCACCAAAAGGGGCTAATGCTTGGTTCCAGCACTGGGGCATATGTGGGGAAGTGGTTAGGACTTGGCCTAAGGGAGATTAAGTCCATAGTTTAAAAAAACTTATTTTTTATGAATTTTTTTTGAGGATTTTGATGGATTTGGGGGTTTCGGCAGAGTTTAGAAAGGAGTTTTAAACTATGTAAAGAAGATTTTATGAAGGAAAAAGAGGACACAAATGGAAAATAAAAGAATTCCATGGGAATGAAATGGGTGAAAATGAAGGTTATTTTTGAGTGAAGAATCTGAGGAAAATGGGATTTTTACAATAGTCTTTTCTTCATGGAAAAACAATAGAATTTCTGAGTTCAAAGCGGGAGCAGCAGTGACTATTAATCAAAGGATAGAATATCTTCAGAAAGACTTTAAGCATCAACAATTTTTGAAGCAAAACTATTTCTTGAAGGCTATCCAAAATGATTTAGCCACCAGCTGACATGGAAAAATTTTATAGGTGGCTAACAGTGGCTTCACTTGGGGATGGTGCCTTTTTGAAGGCATCAAGAATTTCAGACTTGCATTCACTAGAGGCTGATCAGTGCCTTAATCCATTGGGTTGTCTTTCTTCATTTGGGTGATCTTCCTTTGGCTTTGAAAAATATAAGCAACCATGAAAAATAATGGATTTTCATCAACACAAGCTTTCTACCTACCCAATCCTACTGATCTAACATTTTTTCTTCTTTAGAGTGCACTTGGATTGGAAAACTCTCTCTCAACATTTTATTCTTTTGAAAGCATAAAATATAATCTATTTCTATCCTTATTTCTCCATGAACTTGGATTAAACAGGTGAGTTCATATGCTTCTCTACCTAATCAACTAATCTGTTAGGATTAAACAGTCTAATAGATTTTTATTCACTAATTTCTAAAACAGAAATTTAAAGCATACAAGTCAGGATTGAACAGTCTAACTTGTTTCTGATCTATGGCATAAAACAACAAGCTAAACATAGATATTATTTTGCAAAAAATTAAATCAAAATGGAAGGCTTAAGATCTGAAAGTTCAAGCACTTCCTTCATCCTTTTTCAGCTCTATTTTTACTTCTGTCGGAGCTGTTCTTTGCTTGTTTTGTAGTTTAGATTTCGAGCTAATTAGAACCATTTTTAACTCTGTTTTCACTCTAAATTTGAAACAGAATAGAGTCATTCCTCTCTTTGAGAACTAACGTTTGGATTTTGAGAATGCTTGAACCTTTAATTTCTAACCTAATCTACCTACTGATAAGCCAAGATTACGTTGTTTGGAAAATCAAATTTTCTAACCTATCAATAGTCAATTTAAAACTAATTAGCCATGATTAGGCTGTATGGCTAACCATAAGTGTGTTTTAGTAGTGGCTTTTGAGCTTGCACACTTTCAGATTTTGATTCTCTTTTTGGTATGGGGCTGTACCTTTATTGTTTTTACAATCTGCCCTCTTTTCTTCTTTTACTGTTTTTGTATTTTTATTTTTATAACTTTGAATGAAACATTCAAAACATGTTATTTACAATGAAAAATAAAATGCTTTGAAACTCATGATTCCTGGCAGAAGTAATGCTTTAGCATCCTGCCATTGACAAGACCTCCATATAGATCTTCTCCATTCAATTCTTTAAAGAAAAATGCATTGTGACCCCTCTCAACATGAACAATATAGGGACCTTTCCACAAGTTCTCAAACTTGCCATGTTTTCCCTTCTCTTCTGTCCTTGAATCCCATTTAAGAACAACATTTCAAACCTGGAAATTTTTTTCCTTAGTCCTCTTATCAAATATTTTCTTTACACTTTCTTGGACTAACTGCGTTCTTTCATATACTTCTTCTCTGGTTTGCTGTAAATGGATGGTTTGGTTGATTCTTCTCTGCATATCATTCTCTTCAACCTGCACTTCTTGAACGAGCTTCATGACTAGAACTCCTAATAAGGTGGGAAACATTGCATCCATTCCATAGACCAGCTGATAGGGGGACATATTTATGGACTTATTTGTAGTTAACCTATCAACCCATAAGGCATGAACCAGCTTACTGTGCCATGATTTCTGATTCTGTTCCAACAGCTTTTTGATGATATTGATGAGGCTTTTGTTCGAAGATTCAAATAATCCATTTCCTTGGGGATAGTAAGCAGTGGAATGGCCCAAGGTTATGTGGTATTTGTAACAGAAATCAACCATATTCTTATATTTAAAAGCAGCAACATTGTCTGTTATGATTTGTCTAGGACAACCAAATATGGATAGGATATTTGTTTCAAGAAACTTGATAATGATAGATTCATTAGAATTTCTGGAGGGTATAGCTTCTATCCACTTGGTAAATAATTCAGTGGCTATGAGGATCCAATTATGTTGGGATGAGGAGGATGGGTGAATTTCCCCAATGAAGTCTAAACCCTATTTTTGAAAAGGTGCCTCAACTTTGATAGGATGTAAGGGTAAGGGAAGAAGTTTTCTTTTGCCATAAAAAATTTGACACTTATGGCAAGACATGACCAAATTTTGAGTATCTTGGAAAAGGGTAGGCCAATAGTAACCAGATCTAAGAATTTTGTTTGCTATGGCTTTCCAGTAGAGGTGTCCTCCACATTCTCCATCATGCAACTAATGCATGATTTTCCCTGCAACATCTTCAAGTAAACATTTAAGAAAAATTCCAACAGCATTTTTCCAATATAATACCCCATCTAAGATGCAATAACTCAAATATTTTTGTTTAAAAAATCTAGCTTTAGTTTTAGACAAAGAAGGAGGGGCATTTAAATATAAAAGCACATAAATCATGTCAGCATACCAAGGAGAATTCAGAAATGTTTTTTCAATGAAAGGAGCAGTAGATTCTTCTATTTCTTCCAACACATCTACCATATTCATATCTAGTGCTTGGAAGTTAGACTCAGCCATAAGTTTTTCTAATCCTTGCCCTTTAACTAGTTTGGTGGTCTTGATTTCTAAGTAATACTCAAGAATAGTTGCAATCCATTTTCCCCTTTTACCATCAGGGTCTTGACTTAGAATGTCTTTGACAATAGTATGTGGAACAAAAGAAATTATGTGAGAGTGTAGAATATAGACTCTAAAGTCCTTTAAAGATTTCACTAATGCTAAGGCTTGCTTCTCCATTATGTTATATTTGAGAGGAGCATATCTTAAGGCCCTACTAAAGAAGGATATTGGTTTTTCTTGCCCCAAGTCATTCTTTTGAAGTATTACTGTAGATATGGTATGTTCAGATGCAAAAGAAAAGATATAAAATTCTTTGGTAAAATCTGGACTAATCAGGACTGGTGTTTGAGTAAGAGCTTGTTTGACTAGTTCGAATGATTTTTTAGCTGGTAAAGTCCATTTTACACCTACATCTCTCTTAAGCATGTTTGTAATGTTTTTTAATAGCTCAGCAAGATTGGGGATAAACCTCCTCAGAAAATTAATCTTTCTAATGAAAGATTGTAATTCTTTGAGGCTTCTTGGATGGTTGATTTGAAATATTCCATCTATCCTTGTAGGATCTATTTTGATTCCCTCTTCTGAAATTAGATGGCCAAGAAGTTTACCTTCTTGGAGACCAAAGAGTGTCTTCTTGGGATTCAATGAAAAGCTAAATTTCCTACTTTTCTCAAAAAAGTTTCTCAAGTGAATCAAATGTTCTTCATCAGTTTTTAAGAAAACAGTTATGTCATAAAGGTAAATGATTATGAAATAGACAATATCTTCAAAGAAGGCTATGCCCATGGCCCTTTGGAAGGTGGCCTCTGCGTTCATCAATCCGAAAGGCATTTTGACATACATAAAGGTGCCCCAAGGTGTGGTAAAAGCAGTTTTGATTTGATCACTTGGGAGCACTAAAACCTGGTTGTAACTTGAGAACCCATCTAAGAGGGATATCCTTTTTGAACCAACTACCCTTTGAAGTATATGGTCCATTTTGGGTAAGGGGTATTTTTCTTTTAAAGAGGCCCTATTTAAATTTATAAAATCAATACAGAGCCTGATTTCCCCTATTTTCTTTCTAACAGAAACTAAGTTTGATACCCATTATGAATATATAATGGGTACTATGATCCCAACATCATGCATATTTTCGATTTATGCCTTAACTAAAGGGAGTAAAAGAGGGTTTATTCTCCTTAGATTTTATTTGAAAGGATTTTGATTTTCTTTGAGGGGAATTTTGTGCTGAATGATGCTGGTATCATATGATTTCAGGTCTTTGTACCCCCAAGCAAAAACATCTTTAAATTATTTGAACAACTCTATGTATTACAATTTTATGTGAGCCGGGAGAGTGCTGGACACCTTAATCATCTTGGGTTCTACTAGACTGCCTATGTTATGCTCTTCTACATTTGTTTCCATAGGCTCCATTCTCGGTTCTTTGGCTACATCGTTAAAGTTGGAAAGGTGTTCTAAAGGTGTGAGACCTCTTGGAATCGTATCGTTCTTGCATTGTAAAACTTCCAAGTCTTCTTGGTCTATGTTGTCAATTATCTCTACTTTAAAAGGATTCTCATAATAATTTATATCAGCAGAATAAGTCATTTCAACTTTTGGGATTTGTTCAATATATAAACAATTTTCTTTGTGGCTGGTTTCTAATATTGGTATGCTAAAATCATTTTCTGATTTCAAGAAATCATCTACGTGTTTGTCAGAATCAAACACTTGCCAGTGATCTTCGTTATCAGGCACAGTAGGCCTGTGTTTTACTTTTACGCTAAGCTGTCGATTTATCTCAAGTATTTGGCAATTGCTGGCGTTGAAAGCGAGTTCATTTCCTAGATTATTTAGTGCTCTAGGAATGAAAATAAGTTCATACTTTTCAAAGGTTTTCAATAAATCAAGGGCAGCATTCCGATATTCCCTGAGTCATGGATTTGTAGCTGAGTATTCTCCTTTGATTTGTCTTATGATTAGTTCAGAATCTCCAAAGATTGATATCCTTTGGGCTTCTAATTTTTTAAGCAATTGTAAGCCTAGGAGAAGTGCTTCATACTTAGCAATATTGTTAGTGCATGGGAAATCTAATTTATATGAAAAACTATGATTTATATTTTGAATCCAAACACCTACTCCTGCACTTGTTTTATTACAGGATCCATCAAATTTTATTGTCCAAAGTATGTTTGCCTCATTTTCATTTTCTTGTTGTTGTTGGTTTTCAATGTTTTGAATTTGATTCGAGGGAAGATTTGATTGTTCTAGTGAACTGATTTGGTTTACGTTTTCCTTATCTTGTTGATTACATTCATATTCGTTGCATAAGATAAAGGAATCTAAACTTTATTGAATATAATAGATTGGAGAGTTGTTTGTTTTGTCTATATTGCTCACCATGTACTTCATGTGAGATTCCCTGTATAGTCTTTTGTTTTGGTTAAAAACAGGGATGGTGGCATAATACATGTCCATTTGAAGGCTTCCCTAAATTTTGGCTCCCCGTGATCTTGATAAGAGCATGCCATACTTAGGGGGAAGCTACAACTATTTCCATTACTAGACTCTTAGCAGGGATTTGAGCTAAGTTAACACATAAATCTTTGATTAAACCCAAACACTTCACTCTGCTTGAGTCAAAGGAATACAAATATTTGTATGGTTTAGTAATTTCTAAGCCTAAGCTTTCCATTACTACCTTGGGCATTAGATTGTGTGAAGCTCCATAATCTAACATGGCATTGTGTAAAATTTTCTCATTTTTGTTCAAACTAACATAGAAGGGAGGGACAACCCCTTCTTGGTATTTTCCTTCAACTTCTGGACCAAACAACAACTCAGGCTTGTCATCTGTCAAGTTTAAGGTTTCACTATCACTTCGTAGGTTCAAAGCTTTTAACACTTGGTTTTTGTACACTTCTTGGGTTACTAGTTCAGCTAGGGTGATGCTAATTTTTATCTTGGCAATCTCTCCCTCAAGGTTGAATGGAACAATTGACTTGTTCATATTTACATCTATTTTTTTAGTTGAATTATTTTTAGCAATTTTGATTTGCTGAACTTTGTTTGGACTAGTAATTGGGATTGTTTTGTTAGGACCACTAGCTGAAGTGCTAGGGGTACTCTGTTCAACATTTGGCTGGTTGTTTTTCTCTTTCTTTAACTCTGGTTTTTCAGCCAAAATGATGGGTTTGTTTGATGTCTTCTCAGGCTGACTTTCTATATTTTTTTTAACAACAGTACTAGTGTTCTTATCTTTTAAATTGTCCATGTTCGCTTTACTCCTAAGATCATATCATTTGTGTACCTCCATGATTGCATTTTCAAACCCTAGTATATAGTCATCAGAATCTTCATAGGTGTTTGTACTTTTATTAGAGAAGAAACATTATTCTTCCTCAGTGAGGAAAACATCATCCCCACTGTTTGATCCAATCAAGTTTACATGAGCTTCTCCCAACCTTTCCATCTCCCTATATTCCTCATATTGATCGACATAGTTCTGTTGGAAGGGAGGTCTAACCTGTTGGTCACTTTCCTTTTTCTTATCTTGATTTTTTTTATCTCCTATAATTCTGATTTCTATTTCTGTTTTGGTTATTTTGAGGTTCTCTTGGTGGCACTCTATCATTTAAGTTGATCTTCTCAAGCATCCTCTCCATCACCTTCACTAGGTTGTCTATTTTAGTGTCAGATGTTGAAGTTGAGGGTAGCATGTCATCTTTATAAGTTACCCTCTTCTCTAATCTCAACCTATTTCTTTTCTCAATTATGTTTGCTTGTATGCTCACAGCTCCCTTTTGCATGTCTTATAAGGTTAATTAATCTCTCTCCCTTAATTTATAAGCCATTTCAACATCAAAGCCTTCGGGATACCTTACTAAGGCCATGCCTTTAGGAGGTTTCATGTGAGATTGAAGAGAATTGTAAACGCTATTGAACCTAGTGGAGTAATCATGAACACTCTCCCCTTGACTCTTGAGGCTACTATACTTTGCTAGTATTTGGAGAGGGTTCTTTTTGAGTTCCCATTTGTTGATGAATGTTTCATGCAAAGCAGGGAGATCATTTATGCTTTTAGGAGGTAGGTTCTTCAACCATTTCTTTACATCTCCTCCTAAAATTTGGGCGAAAATCCTCATATTCACAATTTCTTCTTCTATCTCCATGTAATCAAATGCATATTCCATCCTATCTACATGATGTTGAGCTATTGTAGACTCTTTTCCAGTGAAATGAGGGATTTTGGATTGGTAATCATTTGGTAAGGGAAGTAGAGGTTGCGGTAACACTAATGGGGAATACCATGTTGCCATGGCTGGAAATAAGGGTGGATTTACAAGAGGTGGATTTACAGGAGTGAAAGTGGGTTGAACAGGAGTTTTTTTCACAATGGTAGTATGGATTGGAGTGAAAGAAACACTTGGGCCAGCAAACTGATTTTGAGCATACTTGTTATGGAAAAGGCTAAAGTGATGAAGAAGCTGGGAATCAGGAGGAGTGGAAGGTGATGCTTCTCTACTAAAGCTTTGTTGCAATTTTGCAATGTCAATATCGGCTTGGTATAAATCACCTTGAGATCTAGTTCTAAAGATGTTCTTTGTATGATGTAAATCAAAGTGTAAATCCTCTAACACAACAAGGTTTTTAGGGACAGATTTTGTTCTTAAGAGGCTCCTATTAGTAGCTGATTTTCCAGAGTTAGAATTCTACCACAGAATTCTTTCTAGATTGTCGATGATTAAAGGAGGATTTGGGTCTGGATGGGATCTAGTGTTGATCCTATGTGAAGCCAGACTATTTTTCAAAAAATGAGAGAGGCTAAAGTTTTAGGGATTGTTTTTGGGAGTCTTACCTCTCACGATGTCTTATCTAGTATGGGACTAGGCTTCTAAACTCCTTCAAGGCTGGTTAACACAACCCTAAAGAGAACTAGTAACCTAGATGAGTAATAGGCCTACTGGGGCTAGTGGAATCACCAGGTGGAAACTATTTAGCTTCTATGAAGGTAAAAATTGGTTCCACCACCGTGTTTATTATGAAGCCAAACTGAAATGTTTTTGGGTTTTTCTGAGTTATTTCAGTATTATAGGTTATGAGAGTGTCCTAAATCTAATTTAACACTTAGCTAAGGTGTTTAAGCATATAGAGTTCATTCTTATGGTTTGGTAACTGGTTCCTTCAAGGTTTGATAAGGTCTTATAGGAATCCTAAGGGTTACTTAGTTTGTCACTGATTCAATTAAGTCCTATCATGATTACCATTTTTTTTAGGTATTTCTTTAAGAAGGCTACTTATGTTATACTGGACAAGGAGTTTTTTGTTTTTAAAGGTTTTACTCAAAGTCCCACCGTGATCGCCATTATGTTGGTTGTGAGTGGTGGGATAAGTCCAAAAGGTGTTCTTTATCAAGTTAAGGGTCTAAAGAGTTTTAAGGAGTGTTTTCAAACCACTATGTTCTCAGTAGGTCCCACTGTGATTGCCATTATGTTGGTGTCCCATGTTTTGATATTTTGGCAAATCAAAAGACAAGGCAACATCAGAACCAATCTTTAAAGTTACAGGATCTAGTCCTCCTACTCTCAGAGAGGGATCTCTCAAATTATTTGTTTTTGCAAAGGTTTATCTTGTGTGCTTTGAGTATTGGTTTTAGACTAGTTATTAAGTGCAAGTGTTTGTTTATTTGTTTGGTTGGAATTGATACAGCAGAACCTAAAAGGTCTAGGAAAGATAGATAGAATGAGGAAATGTCAGCTTCATTGGGAAATGGAGTCAAAAAAAGGTCATGAAAAACTTATCAATGGATGTGGGATATCAAAGGGAAAATCTAACTTGGCCGTAGGATCCTTTGGTTTTGGAATGAGATGGACATCAATGATTTGGAAAGAGAATTTTAATTCTCAATGAAGGGAAATTGAAAACACTACTTGAACAATAAAGAGTTATTTGATAGACAAGGCTAACCATGAATTCTACAAATCACACTTCAAGCAAATAATGACTTCAAAAAAAAATTTAAAATGAAATCTAAGATTCTGGGAACACCCTATTTCCTCAAAGATTTTATTTCAAATGACTTAGAAAACATAAAAGATTCACTGATAATTACGATCATAGAAGAGGGAACACCTAAATACATCTATGATCACAACTATAAATACCTTTAAGCCAACTTTTCAAGCAAGGACAAGGGGCAAGATCAGAACAGACCTCCTTGGCTCACTGTAAACAAAGAAACTTCAAAGGGAGACTTCAATAATAGCCTTTAAGTGGCAGCAGACAAGCAGGGAGAACCATAAATCATGCTGAAACCAACTATTCAAACTATTAAGGAAATAAATAAGCATGAAGACTAAAGAGAGAGATTAAAGACTCTAAAACACCTCAGTAGAAGAAAAGATAAAACTTTGAAGGATAAACAGGTCTAAGGTGCTTCCAAGAGTCATTTCTTACCCTAAAAATTTCATCCTACTGTAGTAAGAATTTATGGAACAAAATGAAAACAGGGGGAAACATTCAATAGTTCAAAATACTTCACCAACAACCAAGCTCATGGATCCAATGATAGAGCCTTCTCAAGAACAAGCATGCAACAACATCATCAGGGCTTCCAAGACTTCAATTTCTTCTTCAACTTCAACAGACTATGTATTTATTTTAGAGAGTTCCAGTATTACAATTGGTAATCAAACAGTTTACAATGGATTCCTCAACAAGTTTTTATAGAGGGATGAGGAGGTCGAAAGAGAAAATATCTTCTCAGTTTAATTAATACAGTTAATGCTTCTCGGCCTTTGAGGGGCTCAAGGGAGAAGTTTTATAGATATTTTCCTGTATTAATTTGTTTACATTAAGTATTTAAGCTTTGCTGGAAGCTTATGTTGACTTTAAGGCTCCGTGTCATCTTTTTCAATAAATCTGCTGATAGTTTATATTAGCTTCTTTGATTCGAAATAATTATTCAGCTGCAAGGGGTAGATATGCTCTGTTCTGGTCATTAATCGGCCTTTGTTTAATTGTTGTGAAGGCATAGGTGGCAATCTGGTAGCTGAGAGGAATCAATTTTCCTCTGACGATGCAGTGGAGGCATCCTCTGTCTAATAAATATCCTTGATTTGTCTTTAATTGTGTTTAACTCACTGGATTAGGCCTTTGATAATCGAATTTAACTGTAATCCATTAAATTGTATAATCCATGCTTAATCCTTCATTTCTGATGTGTTTGGGTCTTTGACACTAATACTCTTTGATTTGATTTAATTATTTGTGTCTTGTTGATGTGCAGGTATGTACGAGGTCCACATGGCATCAATTCCCAGGAGTCATTGATGAAACGTGAAATTGAACCTGTATATGGCTTTCTTTTTTGATGGATGAAAGTATGGAGGATCATCATCCTCAACTCTCATTTTCCTTTTAAAACATTTGAAAACCTTTTTAAATCCTGCACAATACAAAAATCATTAAGAAATCCTGCATATTTGGTAAAAACTTCTTAGGAGGTTTCAGGTGGAAGCATGGCTGTTGGATGGCAGCGTCCAGCAGTGGAGATCTGCACACAATGGTCAAAAGGAGAGCGGTGGGATCAAATGGTGGAAGAATTAAGTTAGGGACGTTGATATATAATCGACCATGAAGATCAATGGTCGGGATTAGAAGTGAAACAATAATGCGAAGGGGTCACATTATTTGGAAAATGAAAGAAAATGCAAGAAAATAAGGTCAAAAAACCCTTTGGTGGAGAAAATTGCGAAGAAAATGGAATTGGGGCTTTGGGATGATTGTGGGCCGTTGGATGAGATCGGCCCACGAGATCAACGATGGAGATCATGCATTGAAAACCTTTGGCAAGGGTGGAGGGTGATAGCATAAGGCCAAACTAAATCTGGGCTGTTGATCTGCAGAGATCAACGGTGGGAGTCATACGCGATAAAACAACTGTTTTCGAGTGAGAAAAGGGCGGGTAGGTGGTATTGCCTTTTATAACATGATATGTGTCCCCACTCGGCATGTGGCATCAAAAAAAAACTCACTTCGCGTGATTTTTGAAAATTATCCTTCGTGCTTAAAGTTACATGATATGGGATACTGACCGTTAGATCTGGGGTCCCAGATCTAACGGCTAAAAGCGAGTGCAAATTTGGAAAGATGTGCAAGCAGAAGTGGGATAGATGATTTTATTGTGGACCTTCTGATCATGGGATCGATGTTGGGGATTAGTTCTGAAGGGAGGCAGGACCCAGAGGAGGTAGGCTTGTCGGGTTAAACATGGGCCGTTGGATGTGAGGATCAACGACGGAGATTGCATCTGGGGAATAAAAGAAATAATACAATGGCAGAGAGAGGGGTTAATACTGGTCATTGATCTGCAGAGATCAACAAATACAATTTGCATAAAGTATAACCAAAGTTGGGAGACGCATTCTGGACCGTCCGATCTAGACACGTGGATGACCCAGATGCAATCGGGGCTCGGCGATCGGCGGGGCAAAGAACATGGAGTGCGACTATGCGATTGATTGTGAGTCGTCGATCTGCAGATCAGATTGATGGCAGAGAATGCATCGGGGAATCTCAATCAAGGGAGGAAATAAAATGCGCTCGATGAAAATGTGTCGATGCGATTTGGCGCAATCCGTTGATTAGTCTGGGATCAACGGAAGATATTGTTTCACATCATACACCAGTGGAAACCCTTTAATACATAAAAAAAAATATTTAATATAATAAAAAGGTTTTTGGCTTCTGGGGCGGGTTTATATATACGTGGATTGGCACCCGTCTGCAGGGCCATGGATTATATGGGAAATGATAGGCCCGGGGATTAAAAATGAAAAAGGGCCAATCGGATCAGAGATAAAACATTGGTCTTTCAATCTACCCATTTGATATTTTCCGATGCGATCAGCGCTTTTGGAATTTTAACTCTTGGTCCCAGGCGTAAGTTATATGTATTAAATATGGAAGGCAGGGTATATACGAATGGGGTTTAATCGCATCGAAACTTTTTATGCAGGACTTTTTAATCTACCCATTTACATTAAGAAACGTTGCACTGGCAGGTTTAGACCAAAATTAGGAAAAAGTTGTTTTTACGACTTTACAAAGAAAAATATGCATCGGAGATGGATTTCTACAATGTTTTAGCACCCGATTGCGGGCTCTGTGGGTTATATGAAGCGGGAAAGAGGCTCAGCGCTTATAACCAGAGGCTAATCACAATCGAAGGTCTCACTATAACAAATAGACTTGTGTGCTCCAATTTTTCCAATGCGATAAGTGCCAAAAGGGGCTAGCGCTTGGTTCCAGTGCTGGGGGATATGTGGGGAAGTGGTTAGGACTTCGCCTAAGGGGGCTTAAGTTCATATTTTAAACAAACTTATTTTTTATGAATTTTTCCAAGGTTTTTGATGGATTTGGGGGTTTCGTCAGAGTTTAAAAAGGATTTTTAAACTCTGTAAAGAGGATTTTAAGAAGGAAAAAGAGGAGAAAAATGGAAAATAGAAGAATTCCATGGGAATGAAAGGGGTGAAAATGAAGGTTAGTTTTGAGTGAAGAAGAGGAAAATGGAATTTTTACAGTAGTATTTTCTTCATGAAAAAAAAACAAGATTTTTGAGTTCAAAAAGGGAGTAGCAGTGATGATTAACCAAAAAATAGAATATCTTCAGAAAGACTTTAAGCATCAACAATTTTGGCAGCAAAAATATTTCTTGAAGGCTGTCCAAAATGATTTAGCCACCAGATGACATGGAAAAATTTTATAGGTGTCTAACACAACCGAAGGGAGGAGGATGTTCACAGTCACAAACAATATTAAAGCACTCAAATCAAGTCAAGAAAACACCCAGAAAAACAAATACTGACCAAAAACTCCAAAACAGGGAGAAACCTAGCACCTATAGGAAATGGCACGACTGTTTGGCTGTAATCCACACTAGACAGGGGATGGCGTGGGTGATGAACTGGAAACAAGCGCCAGTGGGCGCAACTGTCAAACTGGAAATCGTGCCAAGCAAGCCAACCTTAAAAAGATGAAAATTTTGGAAAACAGAGGTCAGATCTAATCCTCTCGGGCTAAAAAAGGGTCTTGGACTTAGCAAAGGTAATCAGAAAAGAAAGCCAAGTAAGCAAAGACCAAGAATACAACCTAATGGATGAAAGAAAAACTCACACTGATCCCCAATGGAGTCACCAATTTTTTGGTGAGGTAAATCCCCTCTGTGGACAGAGGCGATCCCACTAGCCCTAGAGTGGGTCTAGCCACAAACGAAACATGCTATGACAACAATTCCTAGTTAATAATGGACAAAGACTTGGTAGATCAATTACCATAGGTCTTGCGCGGTTGTGTCGTCCAGGAGAATGGCTACCTCTCGCTCCTGATTCGACAGATCACAATCCACTCGTTCTCACGCTGGGATACCTGCACATACATAAGAAATGAGGAAGATACACAACATATTATTTCGCATTCCTAACTATCTGTCAATCAAAGAAGACTAAATAAAATGCATCAAATAAACATAACATAGAGATGGAATCAATACCATAGTCGAGTATATTAATTTAAAGAAGGAAGAGTACAACCAGGCTTCGACGTTGCGATCTCCTCCAGCAGGGTTCTACCGGAGCATGTCTCAAAAAGCTCGTCGGGAATTTAGACAGGGCTCTCTCTACATGATCCTCCTTGGTTCGACCTTCTCTATAGCAATTACTCAACTATAATATCTCTTCTCTAAGTTAAACTTCTTGGCTATATGTTCAGTGAGCTTTTGTAAAGGAAGAAGGCTTGTTTATATAGAGGGAGGAGGAGAGGTTAGGATCCCTATAATCATGGGGGGAGTCTTATCTTCAAAGAATGTTCCATTAACCATTTCCTAAAGGAAGAGATATGTGGCTTATCGAGTTTAACCACTTGCAATGAGTCATTCCTGAGGTGGTTAAAGGAAACTTCCGCCTCTAATTTTTTTAAAAACATTCCTAAAAAGTCTGGCGTGGGCACAACAAAGAGACAGAGTGCCAGCTGGTGCAGTGTCTAGTGAAAATTTTCCCATTGGCATAAGGGGTGAACTGGATACCCACACCAATGGCAAAACATAGGTTTCTGAGTGCTTCCTGAGGAAATGTTCAACAGGAGAAATCATATCCTTATGTAGAAGGATGCAAAGAAAGTATTTGTAGAGTATGACACTGCTCACAGGTCATAGGAAAGACCCTCCAATATGTGAAGCGAGGGATTGTAGGGACAGTGACAAAATGTTGTGTAACAAGGGGGCATGCCTATATCATCATCTTCGTTGATTATTTTAAGAAATGGGTCAAAACAATGCCTACACTGGCTACGAATGGTAAGATAACAATGCAATTCATATTCAATTATGTTATTGCTTGGTTTGGTGTCCCTCAAGCCATTGTTACTGATCATGGTTCACATTTTTGGGACTATATGATGGCGAAGCTGACGTCTAAGTTGGGTCTACGTCACGACAGCTCAACCCCGTATTAGCCTCAAGCTAATGGCAAGGTTGAAGCCATAACAAATTTCTCGTTACGATGCTTCAATGAAAAATTGGGATCCATAAATCAAATTGGCATCTCATGTTGTTTTTAGCTCTATGGGCTTACCGAACCTTGATTAAGAGTGTGACTGGATTCACGCCATTTTAGTTGGTGTACGGTCTGGAAGATACTCTTCTGATTGACTGTGAAATTCCTTCACTCAAATTAGTTGTGGAATTACTGCCTAATACATCACCTGAAGAAGAGAGTCTCCTCTATTTAGAGATATTGGATGAAACTCATCGCTTGGCTTCTTTGATCATCGAAGCAGAAAAGAAGCGAGTCAAAGCTCACTTTGACCAAAAATTTTCCCCTCGTTCTTTTATCGAAGGTGACCTCATTCTCCTGTATGACCAAGCTCATGAAAAGCTGGGGGTAGGTAAATTCCAACCCATGTCGCATGGGCCATACATCGTCAAATGTGTGTTACAGAATGGGGCTTATGAGCTTATTGATTATGAAGGTTATCCCTTAGCACAGCCTAGAAATGGGTTGTATCTAAAAAAATATTATGCTTGAGTCATTCACGCATGATATGTGTACATAGGTGATTTTTTTCATTTTTGTGCATATTTAGGTTTGATTTTCTTTGTAAGCTTTTTATTGCTTATTGGGTCTTGCTGATTCTGCAGATGTCTATTACCCCTTATGTCCGTTTCGTGGATGGTTCTTCCCACAGTACCAGGTTCTTGTCTTTGGCAGCCTGGGTAATTTATAATCCTGCTAGTGAGTTTATTAACATACAAGTTATTTTTCTAGGAAAGAAAACAAATAATGTCGCTGAATATAGTGTTGTTGTGGAACTATTAACCGAGGCAGTTAACCTCGGCATACGTGCATTTCTTGTAATTCTAGATTCACAGATTGTTGTTCTTCAACTTAATGGTCATTATTCGGTTTGAAACCCATGAATTTTGAGATTGTATTTATGTATTAGTTTTCTTGAAATACATTTTTATTTCATCACATATCAACAGATACCAAGACGAATGAATACATTAACTGATGCAATGGCTAACATTGTATTAGATAGACATTTATGTAATTATAAAACATCACTATATGTAAATAAGACCCATGTAGAAAACAAATGTGTATATATATATATATATATATATATATATATATATATATATATATATATATATATATATATATATATATATATTGTTTGTAGTGTGTGCATCATAAAAACCCAAAAAATATATAAGTATGTTTCAGTTACATCCCGAGACAACATGTCTCTCAAAAATATGTGGAAATAAAAAGGCTAGGTGCCTAATCAGCGTGTTTCTTATGATATCACGTCACCGCCTGTACCAACCGCCTCAAAAAGTGGTGGATACAACTCGACACCCCTACAGTATGCCTCTGAAAAGCCCGAGGAACATCATCTAGGTGAGCATAGTCTGGGATCCCATGAGTGATCCCCTCCAGATTTTGTACTATCTCCTCCTCACTACCCTCAACATGATGATCGAAATCGCGAGGATTTTTCCTCGCTATCGGCGGCATACTTGTAGGCCTCTCTGGGCCAACATCTACATACATATAATATTAGTTGTTATAACATGCATATATACCAAAAAATCATCAACTCATGAAAATAAAAAATGAGTCTCACCTAGCTCTTCGTCCCAATCCTCTCCCTCCGGGAGCGGGAGGTCTAGGTCACTGATGAAGTCTGTACCAGAGTAAGGACAGTCCTTCACGACAATCAGTTGTCGATGGAGCCAATAAAAAAAATTTGTCCTCTAGGACATATGTTGGCCACCCCCTATTCTGGGCATCAGCCAGCCCATCGGGCCATCCATGGTTCTTTGGGTGCTGGCATCGAGACAATGACCTCCTGATGCTGGAATATAGGTAGTTGTTCCAAGAAAAATGATACCAAAATGGATCCATACCCAAACTACTTCAGTTTGGTCTTCTTGCACTTGGTGAGCTACCACTTTATGTTAATAGTCACAGCCTCTACCCAGTTGTAGAGAGTCAGGGTTAGGCAGTCTACGGCAAGAAGCAGTTATGTCTTTGTGGCCTCATGCGGTGCTTGTGATCTTGTAGCCCACGTGATAGTGTGAAACACTACTTTTAGTGCCAAATCCAAGATGGTTTAGATGTCAACCTTCCTGCTCATTGTTCCTTTGCGTGCCCCTCAGCACACACTGTCAATCACCATCCCCATACTCTCCCTAGAGGGACAGGTACCAGTCAACATAGGGACTGCACCCCTCCACGACAATCCTGTGATAAAATACACATCAGAAACTTCAAGTTCAAGTTCCTTATCTCGAAGAACAAACTTTTCTTGATCCTCGTCCCAAATGCTTATCAAATATTGAAGTAATTATGGCTGAGCCTGGAGGCACGGTGTTAGGAAGAATTTTTTTAGCCCACAATCTCTGAGGGCATTCATGCACCATTCATTCTCCATGGAAAATTCATCCTCCTCACTATTTTCTCTCTCTTTCCACTCAATCACCATTTTCTCTGCTTGTTATCTACACATTGTTCACATGACCATTGTTAGTCTACTTAGGCATCAAAATTTGCAAGAAATTGACTTAATTTTTCTCAAATTTATGCGTATTTTTGGGTTGCGTGGTTGGCGTGACTATTTCGCAAATAGTCGCACCAATGGGTGTGCCCTCTGTGTAAAAAAGGGGCGACTAGCGCGGGTCCGTGCCCGAAACCCGCGCCAACCACGATGCCCTAGTTTTGACAAATCCTCCCCTAAAGGATTCAAAATGACAAATACATGTAATGAAATTTAGCTTAAAAGATGGAAAATGATGTCGGCTCTTACCTGAGACTGACGGAATCAAGATTGGTTCACTGGATTGCTCGCAATCGTCGCCACAAGATCGCAAGGCAAATGGGTCACTATTGCTCCACAAATAGGTAAAAGTGAAAAGTAAATAGTTTTTACCACTTATGGCTTTTTATAACTTTTCAAAATCTTAAATTAGGTTTTAAAACATATTTGTCAATTATTTCATCATATTATTTTCGAGGAATACATTTTACACACGTCTTTTTGTGTAGCGATAGGTTTTCACATGGTTATGACAAAGAAACGAGTTATATTTTATACCTTTTCGGACTCGGTAAAAGCACAAAAAAGTCACTACTAGAGTCACCTTTCAACTCTTTTCTGAATCTCTAAATTGAAAATATTGCTGAGATGCTTGTCATTTTGAACTCGTTAAATGACTGCGAAATGATATCTACCCAGTATACGTTTACCCCTTTTTTGGGCTGGGATAGATTATTTACGAAAAAGGAATACCTTAGCCTATCGCAACTAAGAGGTTCTCTCAGATGTTGTTTTCTACCTTTTTGGATTTGAGAGACTATTTAAAAAAAGGGCCTTGCTGGAGTTTTCTTTTCTGATTTCTTTTCAAAGTCTCTAAACATGAAAAGACGCCGAGTTCTCCCTTTGTCAGACTCGTTAAAAACTGATGACATCTGACTCCGTCGTTATGACGTTACTCGAGTTCCTCCTTAGGGCTCGTAAAATGTACTAGGTTGGATTTGTCCTAAGGACAAACTTACATCGCAAGCATATGCTATCCCCTTCAAGCTTGTTTACAAAAAATAATTGGGGTGCTTGCCAGAAATGGTGAGGGAAAACGGAACTAGACTTTAGTCGACAATATGTCGCTCTTGAACATGGCACTTGTCTGCATTCGTGTTGGGTTGGGGACATCTCAATCCATCATTTTTTTGCCTCCACAGGTTTGGGTAATCTCTTTTGACCACTCAGCTGCTCTTTGCCTCGTCGCCATGACCTCAGATCCCTTGATGTCAAATACTGCCAAATCCAGTGTCATGTCGCCGATATGTTTAGGAGAAGTTTTGCCTTCGCAATTTTCAACCTCCCTCTGATTCTCTGTTGGTCCTGATTCGTAAATCATAATATTCCTCTGCTCGTGTTGATGATGTGGGAAATATCATGGCCCTCCTTTGACCAGGTCACTTCCTGTAGACTTCAGCTCATTTTCCAGGAAGTTGATCCAGAGACTCCCTTCAAGTACACTAGAGCCTGCATGCCTTAATGGCAGGTTCTTTGCATCCGTCGCAAGGTTTACATAATTTTCCTTCAATCAGATGATTCTGCTGGCATTCAATGCCAGATCATTATTCACATTCCATGGATTGTACCTCTTGTACCTTGATAACCATTGTCATTACTGGCGATTTCTCTCACGTCTGTTAACAGCTCTCATTATTGGCTAGTAATCAGACGATGTTCCTGCATGTTCGACTTCAACTCGTCTATTTGCATGCTCAAACTTGTACTTTGTTCAGGTCAGGATGGAGCACAAGACCTTAGGTTTGGTCTAAATAAATCCAGGTTGTGGTTTCTTTGTGGATTACTATGACTTATTACATGACTCTTCTGATTGGATGGCTGTGACCATACCTGAGTCTATTTGTTGATCCTTATTTCTGGGTGGTTGCGTCCATACCTTGGATCTCATTTTTATGTACTCTATTATTGATGGCTGCACCCATACCACATATCATGTATCAGAGATATCAATTGTATTAGCACTTGCAGGTTTTTTGGCAACAGTGTTTGGGTCGAACATGTTCTCATAAAGCATTTCACCCCTCCCTCTCTCTCGGACCTCATACTTTAGGGGGCATCTATTACACAACATTTTGTCACCGTCTTTGCAATCCCTCATCCCACATATTGGAGGATCATTCCTATGACTTGTGAATAGTGTCATACTTTGAAAACACCTTTGCATCCCTTTGCATAAGGACTTCATTTCTCCCGTTGGAAATTTCCTCAAAAAAGCACAAAAAACCTATGTTTTGGCCTTGGCACGGATATCCAGTTCATCCCTCACGCCGATGTGGAAGATTTGGACTAGAGCCCGTGCCACCTGGTGCTCTGTCTCAGTGTAGTGCCTATGCCAACTATTTTAGGAATGTTTTTTAATAAATAAAGACGGAAGTTTCCTTCTAACTACCTCAGGGATGAGTCATTCAAAGTGGTTAATTTGATGAGCCATAGAACTCTCTCTTTAGGTAGGGGTTTTACCTCCCATGGAACACTCCTTGAAGATAGGACTCCCTTCCATGATTATAGGGATCCTGACCTCTCCCTCTCCCTCTATATAAATAGGCCTTCACCATTTATGAAAGCTATCTGAACAGATAGCCAAGGAGCTGAACTTGGAAGAAGAATACTATAGCTTAGTAATTTCTATTGAGAAGGTAGAACCAAGAAGAATTCTATAGAGAGAGTCCTGTCTGAATTCCCGATGAGCCTTTGTGAGACGTGCTCCACATGGAACCTGCTAGAGGAGATCACAACGTCGAAGCTTGGTTGTACTCTTCCTTCCATTTATTAATATACTCGACTATGGTGTTGGTTCCATCGTTTTGTTATGTTGTTTATGTAATGCAATTGATTTAGTCCTCTTTGACTGACTGATAGCTACGAATGTGAATTATTATGTTGTATATTGTTGTTATTTTCTTGTGTGCTGGTGTCCAAGCATGAAAGTGAGCAGATCGTGATTTGTCAAACAAAGAGAGAGGAGCGAGCCACTCTTTTCGATGACAACAACAACATAGGATCTCCGGTAAGTCATCTATCAAATCTTCGTCCATTCGTTAACTAGGAATCAATATTATAGCATGTCTTGTTTATGATTAGACCCACTCTAGGTCTAGCTAGATCACCTCTATCTGCAGAGGGGATTTACCTCACCAACACTTTGCAATAAAACAACTGGTGATAGTGGTGATCACATAGTCTAAAACTGTTAAAAGCGGGACAAATGTAGTTCCAATTTTCTCTCGAATTGTAATCGAGCTTCTCCGCATAAGTGAAGAGGTCAGATCTGGTGTCGAAGGGATGCTGGAGAAGAACCTGTGGTATCCACAATAGGATCTAGCCATCCAACTTCGTTTATGCAGCAGTCCAAAATTAGAATAAAACTTCCGCTGATCATCACAAGTCAATTATGTTCCAATACTGTTTATTGTAATTTTTATGGCTCTTCGACTAGCTTCAACGGTCTATATAGTTCTTGCATATTCTGGGAAACTGCAAGTGTTGCAATACTGTCAAACATGCCCAAAGGATGAAATTTATCTATCATATGACCATACGTTATATATATATATTGAAGAAACATTGACATTGGCTCAGTCGCTTGAGAAATAAGGTTCTTGTATTCGTCCATCAATTTGAGAGTATGTTTCTCCATAGTTGTTGTTGTGTGCAATGATGAAGGCTCGTTCTGCAGGTAGGGGCCGTAGTTGCTGGTGGAAAAATGAATTTTAATGTCATCCAATATCTCACACTATCCTAAATTATTATAATTCTCCATTGTCAACAGACCTGATTGGTACCCTTGTACAATTGCTTCCATGTATCTTCCATGGATATTAAATGTGAGGGCCTAAAACCCGTACATGATTGTGCTTTGGACTGAAAAACCTCCTACTGAAGCAACACAAAAATAAATATATCCATTGTTTGAACAACTTGTATGTGTGACCATGAAAATGTGTAGAGAAGTGAAGTATAAAAATTGATAACAACAATGAAGTGGATGGTCATATGAGAGGGGCTTTTGTGTTGTTCTTTCACCCCAAATATGAGCCTATAATCTCTAGGAATGTAAAGAAAACCATCATTGTCTATGCCTTGTAATAATATGTCCTCTATGATTAGAGGTTTTTCTAATCCAACTGACATCGAATTTATTGAAGCTTTACTTGGGATTACTTTGTTAATCAATAACTCTGCTGCATGAAGCTCAGTAGACCAAGATATAAATGAAGGTGCTCCAATAATGAACAAAGACATAATTAATCAAAATGTTGCAGTAGCTCTTGGTAGGTGAAATAGCAAGCTTTCATCCATTCTATGAGTATGCTAATCTGGTTGTTAACCTTTGTTGTCATACACATGTATTTCAAGAATCATTCCAACATTGTTGGTGCTAGACTTATCCTCCTCCTGCCATCATGAAAACCTATTATTAACAATATTATTACACAAAATACTTATTCAATTTAATTATAAATGACTCTAATTAACAACATAATGGATAAAAAATGGTTAAACACTAGGTACAATCATGTATTTATTTGATAAAAACCCATAAAAATTGGGACAAAGATGCAACTCAACATCCCCCCACGCTGAACTTCTTGCATGTCGTCGTGCAAGCCAAAACTATAAGACAATGAAATAAGGTAGGAAAGATGTCAGAAAATAGTTTAGCAAGTAAAGATGAAGATGCTTGATATTGTAATGCATTCATTAGCCCGCAACACTACTATTACATTACCAACTAAAACCATGTGAAATGATAAAACAAGATTAGGTACCGCAAGTAGAAATTATGGAGAAAAGAGTGTTGCACATACCTATTACCTTGTCCCAAATGAATTCCCTATTTTTTTTCTATCCAAATTCTTACGATAAAAATCAATTTTTTTTGAAAAAGTGCAGTTTCAAAAATAATAACAGAATATTTCTGCACCTACTATAACAATCTCATACCTAGGTCATGTAGAGGCAACTACAATCAATACACATTGTCGGAAACCAACACCTTATGAGTATTCATCATTGAGTATTTCATCACTTTAAATACCGTGAGAATTAAAGTGAGTTATGATACCAATCAGCAACCTCTTTATTTGAACACTCTAAATTACGTTGTAATATGGATTCAAAAATAAATTTCTTATTAATTTAGTACAAAGAATAACATTCACTAAGGGTACCATAGATTTCTGAAAGATAGAACTCAAAGCATCATGTTCAAATTGTCTTAAAACCATTGTCCGAGAAAAAGGATTAGTTTTCAGGGAAAGAGAAGGATAACCAAGAAAATCATAGAATGCAGTTAACTTTAATACCACAGACATGGACCTACTACTCGCAGGTGTCCATAACCTTGGCAGGGATGTCTTTTAACCCATCAAAATGTTTTTGTCCCACTTACTAGGCATGGATTCAGAGTTATCTTATTTGATGTTTTATATGAAGGCCACTCTCCTGGCTTGGTAACCAACTGATGGTAGTGCCACTCACAAGAAGTAACATAAATTAATAGGTTGGCTCGTGATGAGACCTCCTGTCTTCCAGCTTTTAGACTAAAATCCATTACTCTGGCTTGGTGACGAATAGCAATAATTTCATGCATGTTAGGTCTCATGATCGTGGTAGGTCAGCTCATCATGAGACCTCCTATCCTTCCCTAAATATTTGTAAGCTATGATTATTATTAACCTTTAAAGGTTACTTAATAAGTGGGGAGACATATATACTCCTTAAGAGTAGAGGATGGCGTGAATTTTTTTTAATGAATAATATTTGCTGGCTAATTCCTCTACCCTAAGTACTTATTAAAGATATCCCAGACAATGACTGAAATATTCCTTGGGTTAAGAATGCTAGTGTTCTCATGAATAGCTCATTATGATCTTAACAACAGTGGTCCACCATAGGGGCTTTTCCAATAGTACATTTTAAGGGAAACTGAAAATATATATTCAAGACGAAAACTTATTAAAGTGATTAATCATGGTTACTTTTGCAAAGTAAAGAGGCATTAGAGTGAATTGTACTCAACAATATTTGTCACAAATGTGTGTTTTAACAACTAATGTTGATCAAAATTAGTTTTAATAGGCATTATTTAAAATTCAAAACCCTCATAGCATTATAACAACTTTATTTATTTATTCTCCTACCTTATTTTAACCTAAGAGGCAAAAGACTCCTTTTTAAGTATAGGAGTACTTCCAATGAAGCCATGTGTGTAACAAAATGTTGATTATTCTCACACTTAGTTTTAAGGAATAGACTTCAAGATATACGAAAGCATGAGAAACCAGTTGCTTCAATTGATATGGTACCAAGAGTTTTTGAATGTTGAGGAAATAAGATGGCTTGATGACTGCTTAAAACCAGGATTCAATGGAATCCACATATTTATTATTTTCCAACTGATGCAAGTCTTCCATAGTTTGATAGTCACTCTCCTGGAGGTACTAAGAATCTGGTGAAAGACAAAAGTTAAATCCCTCAAGTTCAGGCTCAAATATTTGATTTTCAAATTGACAAGAATGGTTGAGAGATATTCTAGGGTTTTGAGTTTCAACAACATTTTCAAAAAAAGTTCCAATGAAATATTTCTCCTATGGTGTTCTTTGAATTATATCTTCCCGGGGTGAATGCTTTGTAGTAATGGGGGAAGTTTCCAAATTCATTCCCTTTCCTAACATAGAAGATGTAGCATTATGTCCAATAGGGGAATCAATAGAAATAATAGGTGGTTCAAATTTTTATGCAACCTCATGGTTTAGATTAGGGTTTGAAAGATGGTTTGGGGTATGGTTTTGGTTAAGGCTTGGCCTATGATTTGGATTTGGATTGGGGTTAGGCTTTGAACTAGGGTTAGGTCTCAGTTTTAAATTAGGGCTAGGTATAGGTCTAGGGTATGGACTAGGGTTAGGGTATGGATTAGGGTTTGAATTAGGACTAGGGTATGGATTTGGGTTAGGGTATGGTTGCACATATTGCTGGGTCCATGGAGGAGGATAAATTAATGGTGCGTTGGAAAGAAATTGCGGTTGTTGTAGGTGTTCATATGATTGAATTTTGATGGGATATTTCCCTAGAGAGAAGGATCCAAACGATTCTTGAGGCCATTGAGATATCTGGCTCGAGGATGAGGGCCAAGGCGAGGACCACTACGGCCATGAAGTAGGATATTCAATTGGAGGAGGATCATAAATTTTCCATGAAACTGCCAGATTATAAACATGTTGAGGAGCCTTCTCAGGATATAGTCATCATTCCAAGTATCAAGTGGTTTTGGGTTTTGATTTATACCTCACAATTGTTTCAATTCCTTACTTGATTCGATGAGTACCTTTCGTAACTATGGCAGTGATGAGAAATGTTCGGTTGCATGACCATCCTCACAAATTCTGCGAACTTCCAGACCACTAAGTGGACACTTTCTAAGGCAGTGTTTCTTTCGACAGTTGGTGCAAAGGATAAGCAGTGATTCTTCATCCTACTCTTGCTCCTACAAATCATCCAATTCCATAATCAAAGATTTAATAATATTGAATTTATTTTCAAGCAAGGTGTTCAATTCTGCATTTGTGAATTCTACATCGGATGAGTTGTTTGTCTCTGTAGCAGCATGAAAACTCCTCATTGAATGATTCCTCCAAATACCATATTCTTGTATTCAACAAGTAAACTGGTACATTTTTCCATCACATAGATTAGTATGCAAGGGTTCTTACAGTACCATAAAAATGATATAACGTTGGGAATTAGATTATGAAGATAAATGAATTTTAAAAGCTATTGGCTGAAATAAAGCTCACCACACTTGCATGAAAGGAAAATGCCGAATCAAAGTACTATTTAATCTATGAAAAGAAAAGCAATTTGAAAATTAAATGTCCAAAGCCTGCTTCTACTTCTACACATAAGCAAGATAAGGAAATAAATGTTCAAGAGATAAGCAAGATGGCCAGACTTTGGAGCAACCCCACAATAGTGGATGTGTGGCTCTTCACTCACGTCTTACCATACACTCTCTGCCCTCTAATGTCCTCCAATATCCTTTAATCTCTGTAAGAAAATTTTACCTGAGCCAAAATACAACTCCCCGGCAACGATGCCAAAATGAAACTCCCTGGAACGGCGCCAAAATGTTGGTCGACTTAATTTTCAGATTGAACCTCTCAATATTAATTATCAATCCTGGAGTCGTAAATGTGAGTTTTACTGCGTATTGGCTCAACTTAATGGTCAGAGTATAAATATATTCCTTTGTAATGATAAACTAGGTACTAGAATGAAACACACCTTTGCTGGCAAATAAAAAATCTTGAAACGGGAACCTACTTAACTAATTTTATCAAGAAAACTCCATACTGAAATTAAACTGTAAGGAAATAAAAAGATATCCTCAATCATGTAACATTCTCTCACTCACATTCTACTTTTAAAATCTCCTATGATAACTTAAAACAAACTAATCTATTAACTCTTATCCCTAACACTTCAAATTAATCTTGAAATAAGAAAAAGACGCACATATTATTCTAATGATAGCTCACACATTATACTAACTAAAAATACTCTTCATAATAAATTCAAGATTCAAATTAACAAAGGAAAATTCTATCTATTGAAATAAAACTACTCCGCTCCATGTAAAAATAACACTTAATATATCCTATTAAAAATCGTATTATAAATAATCTATGATAAACCTTCTATTTAAATATTTTAATCTAGGTGAAACAAATTATTCAAAAACAAACCTACTTCAAAATCAAATCATCACACTACATTTAAACTTGATATCTCTACCTAATCAAATCCGCAGTCAACTTGCTCTTATAAGAAAATGATTACACTACGAAAATAAGAAGGATTCAAATTAAAAATAAATCTAACTGTTAAGCAAAATACCTGGATACATAAACAAATAAAACTAAATCTTGCAAACACTCAAAAGAAACTAAGGCAAACCATTACTAAAACTCAAAGCATTAAAATCTGTTCTAACTCTGATCACTCAGAAATCATTATATTCCTATAACTAAAACTATTAAGAAATGCCAACTCTTATCAGCTTTTAGCCATAACAAAACTCTAGTCTTAACCTAACCATATCAACACTCGCATATTCCACTCACGATCACCGTTGTCTTAATTTTTCGTGAGTATTAATCACAAAATTATAATGTTGCAAACTTGGTAACGTATAGTAATTAAACGAAACCTAAATATTTAGTTTCTCAGTGAAGACTCTCGCTTAATTCATTTAACAATTATAAAACTAGATTTGCAGCATTCTATTTGAGCTTACCGAAGTGAAATGAAAGGTTCAAGTGAAGAATGAAGTGATAACTCTGAGATCTAATCTTAGAGCTTTTCGAATGAAGAATACATTTATAAATTCAAATTTATGATGTTTATGATTCTATTCAAATCTATGATATAATTCAGCTACAGGGCTTGTCTCCAATGGTGGTGGGCCCTTACCACTCCTGGAGCAAGCATAGATTAACCCAATATACTTCTAGAAATTGCAACAAACCATAAGATGTATGTATAAAAACACTCGAGCAGATTATAGATTAAAAATCAGAATTCAAAATGGCAAATATAACATAAGCTGTTGCTCCCATTACAATCCATTCTCCTCTGCAAATTTTATGTTGGTTCTACATTTGAGAAATTCGACTTAAATCTCAGGAATTCCACTTCTACAACTAAGAAATTCCTCTATCTACTTGATAGACTCACTAATTACATCTCTGTTTTCTAAATGAAAGATTAACTTATTCTGCACCCTGTCTAATTCATGAACGAACTCCTTCCCCCCCTGATAATATATTCCTCATGTCTTATATAACCATAAAATTACAATTTGGGATTCTAATTAGTCAATTAGAATATAGGATTGGAGATTTCCAGTTTTGAAAATTTTCCAAGAATAAAATTAAGTTGACAACAATATTCCGAAATAAGGAATGATGATGTTGTTGGACTCCACATCGGATGGGCACAATATCTTAGCCGTAGAAGAACAATCACATGAGATCCCTGAATTGTAGCGAAAATTAAGTTATGGTTAAACTAGGATAGCTAGTTTAGATGGTAACTACAGATTGTTTCAGAAACTAGCAAAGTCGGATCTTCATAGCCAAGTTGTAATGTTCCAAATTGGAAACTGCTCATGAATCCGGAAAAGGAGAATCCTTTTTCGGAAACATTACCAATCAACAACCGGATCTATTGCAGAGATTGACTGTAGGGGAATTTATTGGATATGTCACATCTGAAAAGAGGGTGAGATCTAGAGGTTAGCTGGCCTAGTACAGACTTTATCTATAGAACTTTGTCAAAGGGTAATATCCCCTAAAGGGATTTCTCAGCAATGCATGCCTGAAAAATGCATTTTTAAGTAATGTATGCTACAAAAGCTCAGAAAAGCCCTTGGATTCATTATATAAAAGTATCTAAGAACAAAATACAAGAGGAAGCCTCAAAAAAATCACTCTAGGTGGGTTAAACAGATCTCCCACACCTAGTTGCCTTGAAAACTGTCGAAATAAGGGATTGCAGCAATTTGGAAACTGTATAACGGTCCTAAATTGAATAATAAGCTTTGAAACAAATTTAAAATATATAAATACATATCCGAAACTATAGCAGCAAGAAATATTTTCAATCCCTTCATCCAATAGTGGGTAAAAATGAGGATTTATGCACTAAAATGGATGTATTAGGAAATATGTGTAAGAATAAGAGAAACGGATTTGGGATATGTTAAATAAGGTTATATTTAAACTCCATACAAAATTTCAGCAAAAAAAAATGCGTTTTACTATGTTAAACAGTTCCTCCTTCCCGACTAGTCAAGAAAAACCCTGATTCCCCATGACCTAAAGTATGCATATTGGATTGAAGCTTCATCAGTGTGATTTTATAAAGGTTTTAGTGAGTTTATGCAGGGATATCAGTACAAAAAGCTTATAATATGATTTAGTGGTTTTAACTGGGAAAATGCAGATCTATACATGAAGAAATGCCTCAGAAACCCAACATTATAACATAAGAAACTGTAGGATGAACCAAAAAAAGAAATCTACAGGAATATGCAGTAGTATTACATTACATTACAGATCTATAACAGATCAGAGTACAAAAAATCAGATTGGAATGAGATATATATGCAGAAATAGCTTTTAAGTACATTCCCCTTGGGGATCTCAGCTGAAAGTGAAGAACGCTGAATAGATCTGAGATCTACACCACGGATCTGCAGTAAACTTTAGAAATTTCTGAACAACATGTTACACAGCAGATCAGATCTGAAATAAACATATATTGGTTGGCCAATCTATGGATCACCACAATGAAGGGAAAGGATCCCTTTCACCGGAGATCTCTCCTCCAATTTGAAGCAAACCCCCACTGCAACTTCTCCTACAAAAAGGATGCAATTTCCTCAAGGAACTATGTAGATTATTATAATATACACTTTTTCCTGATGCCAAGATAAGGATCTGGAGCTCTAATCAACTATTGCACTCCTTCCAGTGAATTATATGACTTCTCCACTGAAAATATGCAATAGAATTCTTCAGATCTAAGTAGATCTGGAGCTCTAATCAACTATTGCACTCCTTCCAGTGAATTATATGACTTCTCCACTGAAAATATGCAATAGAATTCTTCAGATCTAAGTAGATCTGATTCCACTTGTTGGAAATATCTGAACAATAAACCCCTTAATAGGAATCGCGTTGTCAATAGAGATGGAGCTTGGCCAAAATTCTGGATAGTGGACCACTTCAGCACAATCTCCTCCAAGAGCTACTCAAGGAAGGAGGGAGGATTCCCAAATAGGAAATCCCCTCTTTCTCTTGCTAAACAGCGTAGAGAAATGGAGTTGCTTCAGTAACATCTGAATTGAAATCATGGAAAATTTTAGGGGCTAGAATTCGCAGGTGGGCTAATTTTCCATGGTTTTTCCAAAAAAAAGATTCACCAATTTCCATTTTTTTCTAAAAATGATTCGCCCAAATTTTAAAATATAAAATTATTTTACCTTAAAAATCGCCAACATTATATAGAAAATATATATAAGATCATTAAAAATTTGAATAATTTTACAAATACATCAATAAACATTTTATAGTTTTCATATTAGGGACTAGTGATATTCACCAATTTTTTAAACTTCAAAATAATTTTCCATCTTTAAAATTATCCCTGATTGAAATTTCCTCAACAACCCTCCTTGAGTCTTCTCCTTCTTTATGTAAGATTAGGGTTTGCAAAACCCTAAACCACCTTCATTCATTTATCCCTTTTCACATGGAGGACCTCCTCATGGGACTACGCTGATCATCTAGGAGGTTCAATGTACCTAGTTTGCATTATGATTTGGCCATGTTGACCCATTCAAACAGCTTGAACCTGTTTCACATACAAGTGGATTTTATTGAGAAAGCCCTGATTTAATCTTTGTTCACATTGGGCATTGATTTATTCACATGTTTAGGAGTTTTTTATTTTCCCCCCTTTACATTTTATTCCTAAAACATAAAAATAAAATGACATTGAATATTCCTACTAGCTTGGGCTAGTTAGGAATATTACAGTCCTCTCCCTTCAAAATTTTGCTTGTCCTCAAGCAATTTCAGGGTAGAACCAAGCTTCTCCTTCCCTCTTCTTGTGGCCTCATCAATGGACCCCACCATGGCTGAAAATGATAAGCAATGAATCTGTCCTCCAATGATTTCCTCCAAGTGTAAGATAGCAAGTGTATATCATGAGAAAATGGAAGGTGCAAGTGGTGATATTCTTGTTTCTCAATGGCCTTATTAAGGTTGGAGTCATGAAGAGCATGGGAAAAATTTCTCCCAATGAGTGTCTCCCACACCCATGTTATCATCCATAAGAATCTAGTTACCTTCAAGTAAGGCAACTTCTGGACATTCTCTTCCACCTCAAGCTCTAGAAAAGAAGGTGGGCTGAAAATATGCAAGTGGTAAGCATCATAGCCTACCCCACGCTGTTCACCTCTCCACTTATGGCAAGTGTAGAGTGAAGGCTAATCTTGGGTTGCAACAAGGTATCCCTCAAGTGGTAAGATGAGGTTTAGATTTCCAAGGATCTTCCTTCCTACATTCTGAATCAAGCTGGCCCAATGCTCCTCATATGCGATGGACAGGAGGTCATCATCATCATATGGCACCCTATCAATCACATGGCTCACCTCAAGAAAGAACAAATGCTGAACTATGGTGGCCACATCATCTCCCGTGCTTCCATTAGAGCTTGTCCTGCAAAAAATATGGGGATCTTCTCCCCCAAAGGACACATTCAACCCATGTGCCTCTCTCCCAATCCTACTCCTGACAATAATGTGATCAATAACAGCATGAGGAGCCATAATGAAAGTCATGCTAGTTTCCATATGTAGTAAGTGAGTGGGGAAATGATACCTAATATGCAACCAACACAATTTGAGCATAAACTGCAATAGAGAATAACAAAAAATGTGGTTTGTCAACCACCGCTTTGCTGCTACATTCTCCTCATGTATTTGGAGAAAATGAGTGATGTATGATGCATGGTGAGAATGTCCTCCAAAACACAAATCTCCCTCAAGTCCACCAAGGGAGTGGTTATCAACATTTCTCATGGCCTCAAGTAGACCATGCAGCCTCAAAGTGTGAATGCCCCTCCTTGGAGAAACATCATGCACATATATGGTTAAGGAATCAATATGTAAATCAGCAAGTAAACAAACAATGTCCTTACCATAGTTTTTTCTCATGAAAAAGGAGCAGCTCATAGATGAGTCCTCTTCCATCATCAAAGAGAAGAGAGGAGATTGCATTAACTCTTCCCAAGAGTCATGTGCATGCATAGCTCCCATGCCAAATGTAGGTGTGGAAAGACTTCTATCCTTCCCCTGCTTCTCCTACCACAACGCAGAAACTGAAATGTGGGTGGGTATGGATGATGTTGAGATACTATTTCTCTCCTCTTTGAGCCCACCCAAGACTCTCAGCGCTGCATCAAGGCCCCCCAAGGTCTCCACTCCTCTGAAATCGATGGGAAATGCCTGAACATGTGAAGCATTCACCTTCTCTTGCTGATCAAGTGGCCTCCTTGGTGCAATGTCTCCAGGAAATGAGACATCACAAGGTGGTGACTGAACACATGAATGGAGAAAACCCTCCATGCTTCCACTGTGCAGTCCAATCACCCTCTTAGGTGAATCAACCTTCTGCAATGTATAGAAATGAGATTGGCTCTCCTTCCTATCTACTCCTTGTGTCTCCAAGGTTTCACACCCTCTCAACAATGGCACAGGTGGATCATGAGATGTGCCTTGATCTCCATAGATGAGATCCTGGGGATTTCCTTGCCATTGCACAATAATCCCTCTAGTTGGAGCAATATCTCCCTTCTCCTCTTCTTGAGGTGCTAGATCAGATCTAGATCCAACAACACTATTACCCTTTATCTCTGCAACAAAATTAGGCAACCTCCCAATGGAATGACTCACCTTGGCCTTGCAATGCTCTAAAAAATAGAACTAGTTTCTGAGTTTCAGGGCTTGAGACTCATTTTATTTCAAGAAACCACTAATATTTTCCCTCTTAGTCACTTATTATTCTTGTTCTATGTGTCTCATGGAAGATCTGAGCTCATGACTACACATGCTCACACCCACTGTGTGAAGATCTAGAGTTTGATTGAGATTCAAACCCTTCTGGAGATTCTTCAGACATCTCCCTTCTTGCTTGCTCAAGATCTTCATGAATTATCTGAATAGATTTTGGAAGAAGCTTTGTGAGCCTATATTCCTTCTTCCTCCTGCCTCTTCTTCTATCTTCTTGATTAGAATAGGCAGTGCAGGGTACTTCCTCTTCTACTTGCTCATCCTCCTTGGGGAGTTTCTTCATGGATCTGAAAAATGATGAAACAAAGCTCATCTTCTCCAACTTCTATTCTCTGTTCTCACTAGCTCTGAAAATATGATCTCACAAGATGAGCCATAGATCATTCTCTGATACCATTGTAATGTTCCAAATTGGGAACTGCTCATGAATCCGACAAATGAGAATCCTTTTTCAGAAACATTACCAATCAACAACTGGATCTATTCCAGATATTGAATGTAGGGGAATTTATTGGATATGTCACCTCTGAAAATAGGGTGAGATCCAGAGGCTATCTGGCCCAGTACAGACTCTATCTATAGAACTTTGTCGAAGGGTAATATCCCTAAAGGGATTTCTCAGCAATACATGCCTGAAAATTGAATTTTTCAGGAATGTATGCTATAGAATCTTAGACCAGCCCTTGTATTCCTTATATCAGAGTATCTAAGACCTAAATACAATATTTGGCTTCAAAAAAATCACTCTATGTGGGTTAAATAGATCTCCTACACCTAGTTTCCTTGAAAACTGCCGAAATAAGGGACTACAACAATCTGGAAATTGTATAAAGGTCCTAAATTGAATAATAAGCTTTGAAAAAAAATTAATAGACATAGATACAGATATTTAACTAAAGCAGAAAGAAATATGTTCAATCCCTTCATCCAATAGTGGGCAAAAATGAGGATTTATGCACTAAAATGGATGTATTAGGAAATATGCGTAAGAATAATGGAAAAGGCTATGGGATATGTCAACTAGAGTTATATGGAGCCTCCATACAAAATTTCAGCAAAAACAAATTCGTTTTTTTATGTTAAACAGTTCCTCCTTCCCGACTAGCTAAGAAAAACCCTGATTCCCCATGACCTAAAGTATGTAGATTGGATTGAAGCTTCAATAGCATGATTTTATGAAGGGTTTAGTGATTTTATGTAGGTATATTAGTACATCAATCTTATACTATTATTCAATGGTTTTACCTTAGAAAATACAGATCTATACATGAAGAAATGCCTCAAAAACCCAACATTATAGCATAAGAAACTGTAGGATGAACCAGAAAACGAAATATACAGGAATATGCAATAGTATTACATTATATTACAGATCTATAATAGATAAGAGTACAAAAAATCAGATCGGAGTGAGATATATATGCAAAAATAGATTTTAAGTACATTCCCCTTGGGGATCTCAGCTAAAAGTGAAGAACGTTTAATAGATTTGAGATCTACACCATGGATCTGTAGTAAAATTAAGAAATTTCTGAAGAACATGTTACACAGCAGATCAGATCTGAAATAAACATAGATCGGTTGGCCAATCTATGGATCACCACAGTGAAGGGAAAGGATCCCTTTCACTGGAGATCTCTCC
The DNA here is from genome assembly GCA_034641835.2 of Pinus albicaulis. Taxonomy (NCBI): domain Eukaryota; kingdom Viridiplantae; phylum Streptophyta; class Pinopsida; order Pinales; family Pinaceae; genus Pinus; species Pinus albicaulis. The sequence goes on from CM076578.1 coordinate 779,720,626, forward strand.
TCCAATCTGAAGCAAACCCCCACTGCAACTTCTCCTGCAAAAAGGACACAGTTTCCTCAAGGAACTGCATAGATGATGCTAATATAAACTTTTGGCCTGATGCCAAGATAAGGATCTAGAGCTTTAATTGTCTACTACACTCCTTCCAGTGAATTAGATGACTTCTCCACTGAAAAGATGCAATAGAATTATTCAGATCTAAGTAGATCTGATTCCACTTGCTACAAAAGAGATACTCAAGGAAGGAGGGAGGATTCCTAAATAGGAAATCCCCTGTTTATCTTACTAAACAATGCAGAGAAATGGATTTTCTTCAGCAACTTCTGAAATTAAAATTCCTCAACAATCCTCCTTGTGTCTTCCCCTTCTTTATGTAAGATTAGGGTTTGCAAAACCCTAAACCACCTTCATTCATTTAGCCCTTTTCACATGGAGGACCTCCTCATGGGACTGCACTGATCATCTAGGAGGTTTATTGTACCTGGTTTTCATTATGATTTGGCCTTGTTGACCCATTCAAATAGCTTGAACCTATTTCACATACAAGTGGATTTTATTGAGCAAGCCCTGATTTAATATTTGTTCACATTGGGCATTGATTTATTCACATGTTTAGGAGTTTCTTATTTTTCCTCCTTTACATTTTATTCATAAAACATAAAAATAAAATGACATTGAATATTCCTACTAGCTTGGGCCAGTTAGGAATATTACAGAAGTGGCCTTTTACGAAACTTTGCAGTAAAACAACTGGTGATAATGGCGATCACATAGTCTAAAACTATTAAAAGCGGGAGAAATGAAGTTTTGATTTTCTCTCGAATTGTAATCAAGATTCTCCGCGTAAGTGAAGAGGTGAGATCTGGTGTTGAAGGGATGCTGGAGAAGAACTTGTGGCATCAACAATAGGATCTGGCCATCCGAATTCGTTTATGCAGTAGTCCAAAATTAAAATAAAGCTTCCGCCGATCATCACGAGTCAATTATGTTCCAATACTGTTTATTGTAATGTTTATGGCTCTTCAATCAGCTTCAACAATCTATATAGTTCTCGCATATTCTGGGCAACTGTAAGTGTTGCAATACTGTCAAACATGCCCAAATGATGAAATTTATCTATCATATGACCATACGCTATATATATATATATTCAAGAAACATTGACATTGGCTCAGTCACTTGAGAAATAAGGTGGTTGTATTCATCCATCAATTTGAGATTATGTTTCTCCACAATTGTTGTTGTGTGCAATGGTGAAGGCTCATTCTGCAAGTAGGGGCCGTAGTTGGTGGCGGAAAGATGCATTTTAATGTCATCCAACATCTCACATTGTCATAAATTATTGTAATTCTCTGTTGTCAACAGAATCGATCGGTACCCTCATAAAATTGCTTCCAGGTATCTGCCATGGATATTGAATGTGAGGGCCTCGAACCCATACATTATTTCACTTTGGACTGAAAAACCTCATACTGAAGCAACACTAGCATAAATAGATCCATTGTTCGAACACCTTGGATGTGTGAACATGAAAATGTGTAGATAAGTGAAGTATAAAAATTGATAACAATGATGAAGTGGATGGTCACATGAGAGGGGCTTTTGCGTGGTCCTTTCGCTCCAAACATGAGCCTATAATTTCTAGGAATGTAAGGAAAGCCATCATTGTCTACACCTTATAATAAGATGTCCTCCATGATTATAGATTTTTCCCATCCAACACACGTCAAATTTATTGAAGCTTTACTTTGGATTACTTTTTTAATAAAGAACTCTGCTGCATGAAGCTCAGTAGACCAGGATAGAAATGAAGGTGCTCCAATAATGAAAAAAGAAATAAGTAATCAAAATGTTGCAGTAGCTCTTGGTAGGTGAAATAGCAAGCTTTCATCCATTCTATGAATATGCTAATCCGGTTGTTAACCTTTGTTGTCATACACATGTATTTCAAGAAGCATTCCAACACTATTGGTGCTAGACTTATTCTCCTCCTACCATCATGAAAGCCTATTATTAATGATATTATTAAAAAAAATACTTATTCAATTTAATTTATAATTTAATTACAAATGACTCTAATTAAAAACATGATGGATAAACAATGATTAAACACAAGGTACAATCATGTATTTATTTGATAAAAACCCATAAAAATTTGGACAAAGATGTAGCTCAACAGTTAGGGTTAGGTTATAGTTAAGGTTAAAGCTAAGGTTAAGGTTACGGGTTTAGTCAGTTTAAGCTTAAAGTTAAGGGTTTGGTCAAGGTTAAGGTTAAGGGTTTGGTCAAGGTTAGGGTTAGGTTATATTTAAGGTCAAGGTTAAGGTTAGGTTAAGGTTAAGGTTAAGGTTAAGGGTTTGGTGAAGGTTAGGGTTAGGTTAAGGGGGTAAGGTTAAAGTTAATGTTAAGGGTTTGGTAAGGTTAGGGTTAGGTTATAGTTAAGGTTAAGGTTAATGTTAGGTTATAGTTAAGGTTAAGGTTAAGGTTAAGGTTAGGGTTAGGGTAAAGTTAAAGTTAAGGTTAAGGTTATGTTAAGGTTAAGGTTAAGGTTAAGGGTTTGGTAAAGGTTAGGGTTAGGTTAAGCGGCTAAGGTTAAGGTTAAGGATCTGGTCAAGGTTAGGGATAGGTTATAGTTAAGGTTAAGATTAGGTTAAGGGTAAATTTAAGGTTATGGTTAGGGTAAATTTGAGGTTAAGGGTAAAGATAAGGTTATGGTTAAGGTTAAAGGTCAAGGTTAAGGTTAAGTTAGGTTAAGGTAAGGTTAAGGTTACGGTTAGGTTAAGGTTAAGGTTAGGTTAACTTAAGGTTAAAGTTAAGGTTAAGGTTAGGTTAAGAGTAAAGTTAAGGTTAAGGTTAGGGGTAGATTAAGGTTAATGTTAAGGTTAAGGTTACGGTTAAGGTGAAGGTTAAGGCTAAGGTTAAGGCTAAGGTCAAGGTCAAGATTACGGTCAAGTTAGGTTAAGGTTAAGGTTATGGTTATGGGAAGATTAAGGTTAAGGATAAGGTTAAGTTAAGTTTAAGGGTAAGGGTTTGGTCAAGTTTAGGGTTAGGTTATCGTTAAGGTTAGGTTAAGGTTAAGGTTAAGGTTAGGTTAACATTAAGGTTAAGGTTAAGGGTAAAGATAAGGTTATGGTTAAGGTTAAGGTTAGGGTTACGTTATGGTTAATGTTAAGGTTAAGGTTAGGTAAAGGGTAAAGTTAAGGTTTGGTTAGGTTAAGGTTAAGGTGAAGGTGAAGGTGAAGTTTAAGGGTAAGGGTAGGGTTAAGGTTAAGCTTAAGGTTAAGGTTAGGTTAAGTTTAAGGTTAGGTTAAGCTTAAGGTTAAGGGTAAAGTTAAGGTTAACCTTGACAGTGACCTTAAACTTAACCTTACATTGAGCTTAACTTTAACCTAACCTTGAGCTAAACTTAACCTTAACCCTAACCTTAACCTTGACCTTAACATAGCCATTAACCTTAACATTAACCTTTACTTGACCTTAACCTTAACCTATACCCTTAAACTTAACCATAACCATAACCATAACCATAACCATAACCTTAACCTTAACCTTAACCTTGTACGCTTAACGTAACCTTAATCTCTACCTTAACCTTAACCTTAACTTGACTAAACCTATAACCTTAACCTTACCCTTAACTATAATCTAACCTTAACCTTGACCAAACCCTTAACCTTAACCTTAAAATTAACCTTAACCCTAACCTTAACCTTAACATTACCCTTAACCTAACCTTAACCTTAACTTTATGCTTAAACTAATCTTAACCTTAACATAACCTTAGCCTTAGCCTTAACCTTGACCTTAACCTTAAATTAACGCAACCTTATGCTTAACCTTAACTATAACCTAACCCTAACCTTGACCAAACCCTTATCCTTAACCTTATCCTAACCTTAACCTTAACCTTAACCTAACTATAACTTTACCCTTAACCTTAACCTTAACCTTAACTATAACCTAACTCTAACATTAACCAAACCCTTAACATTAACCTTAACCTAACCCTAACCTTGACCAAACCCTTCACATTAAACTTATCCTTAACCTTAAACTTAACCTTAATGTAATCTTAACCTTAACCTAACCTTAACCATAACTTTAGGCTTAACCTAACCATAACCTTAACCTTATCCTTATCTTAACTTTAGCCTAAATTTAACCTTAACCTTAACCCTAACCTTAATCCTAACCTTAAGGTTAAAGTTATGGGTAAGGTTAGGGTTAGGTTATAGTTAAGGTCAAGGTTAAGGTTAGGTTAAGGTTAAGGTTATGGGTTTAGTCAAGTTAGGCTTAAGGTTAAGGTTAAGGTTAGGTTAAGGGTAAAGTCAAGGTTAAGGTTATGGTTATGGAAAGATTAAGGTTAAGTTTATAGTAAAGGTTAAGGTTAGGTTAAGGTTAAGATAAGGTTAAGGGTAAGGTTAAGGTTAAGGTTAATGTTACGTTAAGGGTAAAGTCAAGGTTAAGGTTAGGTTAAAATTAAGATAAGGTTAAGGTTAAGGTTAAGGTTAGATTAAGGTTAAGATCAAGATTAATGTTAAGGTTAAGTTAAGGTTAAGGGTAAGTTTATAGTTATTTTAAGGTTAAAGTTAGGTTAAGGTTAAGGTTAAGGTTAAGGTTATGTTAAGGTTAAGATAAGGTTAAGGTCAAGGTTAAGGTCAAGTTTAAGCATAAAGTTAAGGTTAGGTTACGGTTAAGCTTAGGTTAAGGTCCTTAACTTTACCCTTAACCTTAACCATAACCTTAACCTTGACCTTAACCTTATCCTTAACCTTACCTTAACCTAAATTTAACCTTAACCTTCCCATAACCTTAACCTTTACCTAACCTTCCCATAACCATAACCTTAACCTTAACCTTAACCTTACATTAACCTAACCTAGCCTTAACTTTATCCTTAACCTTCACCTTAACCTTAACCTTGACTTTACCCTTAAAGTAACCTTAACCTTAACTATAACCTAACCCTAATCCTAACCTTAACCAAACCCTTAACCTGATTAAACCCAAACCTTAAATTTAACCTTAACTTTACCTTTAAGGTTAAGGTAAGGGTAAGGTTGAAGTTAAGGATAAGGTTAAGGTTAAGGTTAAGTTCAAGATAAGGTTAAGCTTAGGTTAAGGTTAAGACTAAGGTTATGGGTTTAGTCAGGTTAATGTTAAGGTTAAGGTTAAGGTTAAGGGGTTGGGAAGGTTAAGGTTAATGTTAAGGGTAAGATAAGATTAACGTTAAGGTTAAGTTTAGGTTAAGGTTAAGGTAAAGGTTAAGGTTAACGTTAAGGTCAAGGTTACGCTAATGTTAAGGTTAAGGTTAAGGTTAGGTTTAAGGTTATGGGTAAAGTTAAGATTAAGGTTAAGGTTAAGGTTTGGTCAAGGTTAGCATTATGTTATGGTTAAGGTTAAGATAAGGTGAAGGTTAAGACTAAGGTTATGGTTATAGTTAAGGTTAAGGTTATGGTAAGCCATAACCCTAGCATTTACCAAACCCTTTACCTTAACCTTAACCCTTAACCTTAACCTTAACCTTAACCTTTACCCTAACCTTACTTTAACCTTAAGCTTAAGCTTAATCTTACCTTAACCTTAACTTTACCTTAACCTTGACTTTACCCTTAACCTAACCTTAACCTTAACCTTAACCTTATCTTAACCTTAACCTTAACCTAACTATAGTCTTTCCCTTAACATTAACCTTGACCTTAACATTAACCTAACCTTAACCTTAACCTTAACCATATCCTTATCTTTACCCTTAACCTTAACCTTAACCTAACCCTAACCCTAACCTTAAATTTACCCTTAACTTAACCTTAACCTAACCTTAATATAACCCTAACCTTGACCAAACCCTTAACCGTAACCTTAACCTAACCCATAACCTTAACCTTAACCTTACCCTTAACGTAACCTTAAACTTAACTTTACCCTTATGCTTAACCTTGCCCTTAAACTTACACTTAGCCTAATCTTAACCTTACCCTAACCTTAACCCTAACCTTACCCTTACCCTTAACCTTAACCTAACCTTAACCTTAAGCTTAACCTTATCTTTATCTTAACCTTAACCTTAACTTAACCCTAACCTTAAGGTTAAAGTTATGGGTAATGTTAGGTTAAGGTTAGGGTTAGGTTATAGTTAAGGTCAAGGTTAAGGTTAGGTTAGGGTTAAGTTTAAGGTTAAGGTTAAGCATAAGTTAAGGTTAATGTTAAGGGTTTGGTTAAAGTTAAGGTTAAGGTTAGTGTTAAGGTTAAGGTTAAGATTAGGTTAGGTTAAGGTTAAGATAAGGTTAACGGTAAGGTTAAGGTTAAGGTTCAGGCTACGTTAAGGGTAAAGTAAAGGTTAAGTTTAGGTTAAGGTTAAGATAAGGTTAAGGTTAAGGTTAGGTTAAGGTTACAGTTAGGTTAAGGTTAAGTTAAGGTTAAGCTTAAGGTTAAGGGTTTGGTCAAGGTTAGGGTTAGGTTATAGTTAAGGTTATGGGAAGGTTAAGGTTAAGGTTTGGTTAATGTTAGAGTTAGGTTATAGTTAAGGTCAAGGTTAAGTTTAAGGTTAACGATAAGGTTAAGGTTAAGGTTAAGGTCATGGGTTTAGTCAGGTTAAGGTTAAGGTTAAGGATAATGTTAAGGGTAAGGTCAAGGTCAAGGTTAAGGTTACGTTAATTGTAAAGTCAATGTTAAGGTTACGTTCAGGGTTTGGTCAAGGTTAAGGTTAGGGTTAGTTTATAGTTAAGGTCAAGGTTAAGTTTAAGGTTAAGGGTAAGGTTAAAGTTAAGATTAAGGTTAAGGTCAATGTTAAGGTTAATGTTAAGGGTTTGGTCAAGGTGAGGGTTAGGTTATAGTTAAGGTAAAGGTTAAGGTTATGTTATAGTTAAGGTTAAGGTTAAGGTTAAGGTTATGGGAAGGTTAAGGTTAATGTTAAGGTTAAGGTTATGGGTTTAGTCAGGTTAAGGTTAAGGTTAGGTTAAAGGTAAAGTCAAGGTTAAGGTTAAGGTTAAGGGTAAATTCAAGGTTAAGGGTAAAGTTAAGGTTAATGTGAAGGTTAAGGGTAAGGTTAAGGTTAAGATAAGGTTAAGTGTAAGGTTAAGGTTAAGGTTAGGTTAAGGGTAACGTTAAGGTTAAGGGTAAAGTTAAGGTTAAGGTTATGGCTATGGTTAAGGTTAAGGTTAAGATTAAGGTTAAGGTCAAGGTCAATGTTAAGGTTAAGTTAGGTTAAGGTATGGTTAAGGTTACGGTTATGGTTAGGGAAAGCTTAGGGTTAGGTTATAGTTAAGGTTAATGTTAAGGGTAAAGTTAAGGTCAAGGTTAGGGTTAGATTATAGTTAAGGTTAAGGTTAGGTTAAGGGTAAAGTCAATGTTAACCTTAACCTTAACCTTAACCTTCCCAAAAACTTAACCTTAACCTTAACCAAATCTTAACCTTTCCCTTAACTATAACCTAACCCTAACCTTGACCAAACCTTAACCTTAACCTTATCCTTAACCTTTACCTAACCTTAACCTTAACCTAAACCTAACCTTACCCTAATATTAATCCTAACCATAACCTTAACTCTACCATTAACCTAACCTTAACCTTAACCTAACATTAACCATAACCTTAACCTAACCTTAACCTTAATATTACCCTTAACCTTATCTTAACCTTACCTTAACCATAACCTTAACCTTGGCCTTAACTATAACCTAAACCTAACCTTGACCAAACCCTTAACGTTAACCTTAATATTAACTTTACCCTTAACCTAACCTTAATCTTATCCTTACCCTTAACCCTAACCAAACCCTTAACCTTAACCTTAACCTGAACCTTAACCCTAACCTTAACATTAACCTAACCTTAACCTTCACTTTACCCTTAACCTTAACCTTAACCTTACCCTAACTTTAACCTTGGCCTTAACTTTAACCTAACCCTAACCTTAACCTTTACTTTATCCTTAACTTAACCTCAACCTTGACTTTACCTAACAAAAGTTAAGGTTAAGGTTAAGGTTAAGGTGAGGTTAAGGTTAAGTTTAAGTTTACAGGGTTAGTCAGGTTAAGTATAAGGTTAAGGTTAAGGTTAAGGTTAAGGGTTTGGGAAAGTTAAGGTTAAGGTTAAGGGTAAGATAAGGTTAAGGTTAAGGTTAAGGTTAGGTTAAGGTCAAGGTCAAGGTTAAATTTAAGGTTAAGGTCAAGGTTAAAGGTAAAGTTAAGGTCAAGGTTAGGGTTAAGTTATAGTTAAGGTTAAGGTTAGGTTAAGGGTAAAATCAAGGTTAAGGTTAAGATGAAGCTTCAGGGTAAGGTTAAGGTTAAGGGTTACGCCTTGACTTTACAATTAGCTTAATATTAACCTTCACTATAACCTAACCCTAACTTTGACCAAACCCTTAACCTAACCTTAACCTTAACCTTCCCATAACCATAACCATCACCTTAACCTTAACCTTAACCTTAAGATAAGGTTAAGATAAGGTTAAGGGTTAGGTCATATTTAAGGTTAAGGTTAAGGTTGGTTTAAGGTTAAGGTTAAGTTAATATTAATGTTAAGGGTTTGGTTAAGGTTAAGGATAAAGTTAAGGTTAAGGTTAAGGGGTTAAGGTTAGGTTAAGGTAAAGTCAAGGTTAAGGTTAAGGTCAAGGTTAAGGTTAGTTTAAGGTTAATGTTAGGTTAAGGTTAAGTTAAGGGTAAATTCAAGGTTAATGTTAAGGTTAAGGTGAAGGTTAAGGTTATAGTTAAGTTAATGTTAAGGTTAAGGTTAAGGTTAAGGCTATGGTTAAGGTTAAGGTTAAGGGTAAAGATAAGGTTATGGTTAAGGTTACGTTAAGGGTAAAGTCAAGGTTAAGGTTAGGATAAGGTTAAGGTTAAGGTAAGGTTAAGATAAGGTTAAGGTTAAGGTTAGATTAAGGTTATGGTTAAGGTAAGGTTAGGTGTAAAGTTAAGGTTAAGGTTAGGTTAAGGTTAAGATAATTTTAAGGGTAAGGTTAAGGTCAATGTCCAATAGGGAATTTTTGAGGTCTAAAATGGGCATCCTAAGAAAAATTTACAACCAAAATAAATTTTATAAGAACCAATAGGATTCATGATGATGATGTCAACCATGGGGAATGATTCACCATTTTTGGAGTAAAAACATAAAAATCTTTAAAAATAATAAAATAATAAAACTACTTTTTCAACTCGTATTTTCAACATAACTTCCTAATTTTTTACTCAAATTTCAAGTGGGAGTACTCGTTGGATGAAAAATTTAATTTCTCATCCAAAAAGTACCCATGTTGCATAGTTTCAATGGAGCATACTTCACGAAAAATGAGAAATACATGAAAAAATGTGATTACGATCACGCTTTTCATGTATTTCTCATTTTTGATGCAGCAAGGTCCATTGAAAGTATTCAACATGAGTACTCCCTGGATGGGGAACTAAATTTTGCATCTAACGAGTACTCCCACTCGAAATTTGAGTAAAACCTTAAGGAAATAAATTGAAAATACGGGTTGAAAAAGTAGTTTTTTTCTTTTTTCCCTCTAAAATTTCATGATGTAATATAATATTATTTTATTATTTCCACTATTATTTTATAATTTCCTTAGGAGTCTCATTTTATACCTAAAAACTCCCCTAATGAATGTTAAGGTTGAGTTTATGGTTAGGGGAAGGTTAAGGTTAAGGTTAGGGGAAGGTTAAGGTTAAGGTTAAGGATAAGTTAAGGTTAAGGTTAAGGTTTGGTCAAGGTTAGGGTTAGATTATGGTTAAGGTTAAGGTTAGTTTAAGGGTAAAGTCAAGGATAAGGTTATGGTTATGGGAAGGTTAAGGTTAAGGTTAAGGGTAAAGTCAAACTAAAGGTTAAGGTGAAGGTTAAGGTTAATGTTATGGTTATGGGAAGGTTAAGGTTAAGGTTAAAGGTTAGGTTAAGGTTAAGGGTTTGGTCAAGGTTAGGGTTAGGTTATAGTTAAGGTCAAAATTAGGTTAGATTATAGTTAAAGTTAAGGTTAAGGTCAACGTTAAAGTTAAGTTAAAGTTAAGGTTAAGGTTAAGGTCAAGGTCAAAGTCAAGGTTAAGGTTAAGGTTAGGTTATAGTTAAGGTTATGGTTAGGGTAATTTTAGGGTTAGGTTATAGTTAAGGTTAAGGTTAGGTTATGGTTAAGGTTAAGGTTAAGGTTAGGTTAAGATTTAGGTTAAGGTTAAGGTTGTGGTTATGGGAAGGTTAAGGTTAAGGTTAAGGTTAGGTTAAGGTTAAATATAAGGTTAAGGGTTTGGTCAAGGTTAGGTTAAGGTTAGGTTAAGGTTAAGGGTTTGGTCAAGGTTAGGGTTAGCTAATAGTTAAGGTTAAAGTTAGGTTAGGTTATAGTTAACCTTAACCATAATAGGTTAAGGTTAAGGTTAAGGTTAAGGTTAGGTTATAGTAAAGCTTAAGGTTAAGACCCGTAACCTTAACCTTGACCTTACCCTTACCCTTAACTTTAACCCTAACCTTGAATTTACCCTTAAATTAACCTTAACCTTCAACGTAAACTAACCCTAATATTGACCAAACCCTTAACCTTAACATTACTAAACCTGTAACCATAACCTTAACCTTAACCTAACCTTAACCTTGAGTTTACCCTTAATTTAACCTTAAACTTCACTATAACCTAACCTTAAACTTTACCAAACCCTTAATCTTAACCTTAACCTTACCCTTAAACTAAACCTTAACCTTAACCTTACTAAACCCATAGCCTTAACCTGAACCTTAACCTTAACTATAACTTAACCCTAACCTTGACAAAACCCTAACCTTGATCCTAACCTTAAACTTAACCTTAAATTTACCCTTAAACTAACCTTAACCTTAACTATTATCTTAACCTAATACTAACCTTAAGCTAACCTTAACCTTACCCTTGACCTTGACCTTAACCTTAACTTAACCTAACCTTAAACTTAACCTTAACTATAACTTAACACTAAAATTAACCAAACCCTTAACCTTAACCTTATCTTAACCTTATCCTAACCTTAACCTTAACCCTAACCTAACTATAACCTTACCCTTGACCTTATCCTTGACCTTAACTATAACCTAACCCTAACATTGACCAAATGCTTAACCTTAACCTTAAATTGACTAAACCCGTAACCTTAACCTTACCCCCTTAACCTTAACCTTAACCTAATCTTAACCTTAACTAAAACCTAACCCTAACCTTAGCCAAACCCTTAACCTTAACCTTAACATTAACCTTAACCATAACCCCAACTTTAACCTAACCTTAACCTTAACCTTAACCTTAATATAACTTTAACCTTAACCTAACCTTAACCTAAATATAACCTTACCCATAACCCTAACCTTTACCTTAACTATAACCTAACCCTAACCTTGACGAAATCCTTAACCTTAACATTAACCTGACTAAACCCGTAACCTTACCCTTAAGGTTATTTTAAGGTTAAGGTTAAGGGTTTAGTTAAGGTTAAGGTTAGGTTAAGTTTAAGTTTAATGTTAAGGGTTTGGTCAAGGGTAGGGTTAAGGTTAAGGTTAAGGTTAAGTTAAGGTTAAGGGTAAGATAAGGTTAAGGGTAAGGTTAAGGTTAAGGTTAGGTTAAGCGTAAAGTCAAGGTTAAGGTTAGGTTAAGGTTAAAGTTAAGGGTTTAGTCAGGTTAAGGTTAGGTTAAGGTTAAGGGTAAAGGGGAAAGTGTGCAAGCTTATTGCACTAGATTCAATAGTGTGTATAATGCACTTTCCCCAAAACTAAAACCTCCACAGGGCTCATCTTTAAACAAGTTTCCTGAAGGGTTTGACCCCGAGATGGCCTATCAGCTGAGAGAGAGAGAGATTTTGCAACTCTTGAAGATATGCAAAAGGGTGCTCTTTCTGTGGAAGTCAACTTGATGGAGAAGAGAGCAAGAATGGAAATTGAAAAGAGAGTGTCCTTTAGAGAGGAAAATGAACCTTCTACTTCCAACTCAAAGATGGAAAAAATGATGGAGGAGATGATGAAGAAAATGAGCATCCTTGAGAGAGCACAAACAAGTCAAAACCAAACTGCTCCTCAAAACAAAAACCAGAACCAAAAACAGAATTTTAGAAGGAAAAAACCTCAAAACAGACCTAGGGAAGATGATCAGCTGATCACTCCTCCTTTTCATCAAAACTATATAGGTGAGGTTGAGGAAACAGATGAGATAACAGAGGAAGATGATATCAACATGCTGGGAGTAGATAATGATGACTTTGAGATTCATTATGATAGAAAACAGGGTCTTTATACCCCTTATGATGACAACAAAGATGATGATGAAAGCTATTTTCAAGACATGGAAAATGTCATTATAGAGTCCCAAAAATAATATGACCTTAGAAGCAAAACCAGTCAACAAACTCTCAACACCAAAACCTCTTACAAATCTTCACAAAACATCACTACAACCAAGCCTAAAATTGTCAAACAAAAGGATAAAACAGTGACTGTAAATTCTGATAAAAGTTAAGTCCTTCGAAGAGCCAAATTCCTTTCAGCCTTGAGCAGGAAATTTAAAAGATCAGAATCTCTATTCCCCTAACTGAGTTAGCTACCCAGAGTGTATATAGGACCCAAATTTTGAAGAATTTAAATATTGAGGGCAATAATGATACAGTCAATCTTAATGATGACCAGCCAGAGCTCATTTTTGGTCCTAATATTGAAGGTATATATCAAGAGGGACATGTTCCCCCCTTTTATGTGAGTTTAAATGTTCATGACAAGATCCTGCATAATGCTATGCATGAATCTGGAGCCTTTCACAACCTTATGCCGAAGGTGATAATGGAAAGGCTAGGACTAGAAATAACCATACCTTACAAGTATTTATATTCTTTTGATTTCAATAGAGTGAAGTGTCTGGGTATAATCAAAGACCTTTGTGTGAGTTTGACCCAAATCCCAGCCAAGTGCATGGTGATGGATGTTGTGGTGGCCGATGTGCCTCCTAAGTATGGCATGTTGCTATCAAGATCATGGGGTGCCAAGCTGCAAGGTACCATACAGATGGATGGAACATATGCCACTATTCCTATCTTTAGCCAGCTTAGAAGAATATACAGAGAGTCACACATGAAATTCATGGTCAGTAGCTCAGAAAAGCCTGCAAATTCTCCCATTTACTCTGTCCATACTGACCTAGATTCATTTCTCTTTTACAATAATGAATCCACAAAGCAGTCAGAGCTAGAACACAGTGACTCAGATGACCAGTCAAAGGTCCCTAATCTCAAAATGATGGCAGTTCTAGATATGGAAGAAAACGAGAGATAAAATTTTGAACAGTGTGTTGAAACAACGAACCAAAGTGAAAAAAGCCAAGATGGCAAACAACAAACTACCCCTTACACTCAACTCCATGAAAATCTTGAAGAACAAGACCCAGCACAACATGTTGTAGATCCCAGAATAGAACATAATGATGAACAATACAATAGGGATGAAAACGATGTTAACCCTACAAACAATCCCTTATGGGTCATGAACTTTGACAGGTCTTGCACTAAAAAGAGTGCAGGAGCTGGGGTATGGTCGGTCGACACTGAGAAAAATTACTCTTAATGCCATGCTTTCAAGCTAGATTTCAAAGGCACCAATAAAATCGCAGAGTATGAGGCTCTCATCCTAGGATTGCGTCTATTGAAAGAACTAGGAGCCAAGAAGATAATTGTTCAGGGAGACTCAGAATTAGTCATCAAACAAATAAACAGAGAGTATGCCATTAAACATCCTATACTAAGGGTATACTGAAATCATGCCATAGATTTCCTAAACACGTTTACAAGATATGAGCTCGTGTTTGTCCCAAGAAGTCAAAACATAATTGCAAATAGTCTGGCCTGCGCTGCTAGTTCATGTCAAAAATCACCTGGTGATAAACAGATCATCATTAAAACAAAATATAGACCTGTAGTGCTAGATAATGAAAAATATTGGCAGGACTTCGAGGGAGACAAGCAGATAAAGGATTTCCTGCTTGGTAGGAACGATTTTGAGTTATATGATTCACTTTATAAATCTGACAAAAATTACCTCAACAAAGAGTCCCATGAAGGAGATAAACTATCTGGTTTCGTAAAAATTGACATGTTAACTAAAAAACTTGGAACTCATACTGAAGAGTATGAGGACACAGAAAACGAAGACATCGAGATATTGTCATCAAAGCACAAGAACGTACCTTGGGGGTTAGCACCATTAGAAGACCTGTTTGATTTTAACGATGTAGCAAAGAAACCCATTGTAGAATACATCGAGTCTGATGTCGAGGAATGCAACATAGGCACCAAAGATCAACCTAAAATGATTAAATTAGCTGGCTCCTTGCCAACAAACATGAAAAAGAAATTGATTGACTTATTTAAAGAGTTTGTTGATGTCTTTGCCTGGAGCTATGAAAACTTAAAAGCCTATGATACACAAATCATCCAGCACAAGATCCCATTGAAAGAAAACCAAAAACCCTTTAGGCAAAAATTGTGTTGAATTAATCCAATACAACTACCTCTAGTAGAAAAGGAAATCAAAAAGATAGTGTTTGGCCTACAAGAAGGTAAACTCCTTGGCCATATCATATCAAAATAAGGGATTAAAATAGATCCAAAGAGATTTGAGGGAATACTAAAGATTAGCCAACCAAGGAACATAAAATAATTACAGTCCTTTATTGGAAAAATTAACTTCTTGAGGAGGTTTATTCTCAACTTAGCAGAGCTCCTTAGAAACATGAATAATATGCTCAAGAAAGAAGTAGGAGTGAAATGGACTGTAGAAGCCAAAAGATCCTTCGAATTGGTAAAACATGCACTCACCCGGGCACCTGTCCTGATCAGCCCTGACCTTTCAAAGGATTTTCTTATTTTTTCCTTTGCCTTAGAGCATACTGTAGTTGTTGTCCTATTGCAGAAAAACCTAGAGGGACAAGAACAACCTATTGCTTTTTTCAGTAAGGCTTTAAGGGATGCACCCTTGAAATATAACATAATGGAAAAACAGACCTATGCTTTGGTAAAGGCCTTAAAGGACTTTAGGGTGTATATTCTACATTCTCACATCATTGCTTATGTGCCTAACATAGTGGTAAAAGACATCTTGTCACAAGACCTAGATGGAAAGAGGGGCAAATGGATTGCAGCAATACTAGAGTATAATTTGGAAATCAAACCCACCAAACTCATTAAAGGTCAGGGCTTAGCTCAATTAATGGCTGAATATAATCTACAATCCCTTGACATCAACATGGTAGATGCCTTGGATGAACATGAATAATTACCTGCTCCCACTGTGGAAGAGAAGTTTCAAAGCTCACCTTGGTACACTGATATCTTGTATGTACTTACAAAACTTAATGCCTCTCCTGATTTATAAAAAACAAATGCAAGGTTTTTAAAGTTGAATGCTAGGAATTATTTCATTTTGAATGAATTTTTATATTGGAAAAATACTAATGGTTTGTTTCTTAAATGTTTGCCTGAAGTTGATGCAGAGAGGATCAAGCATGAATTCCATGAAGGAGAATGTGGAGGTCATCTCTACTGGAAAACCACAACAAATAAAATCCTTAGAGCTGGCTATTACCGGCCCACCCTCTTTCAAGATGTCCATAAAATGATAGTTTCCTATCACAAATGCCAAATTTTTGAAGGCAAAAGAAAACTCCTCCCTTTACCATTACAACCTATCACTGTTGAAGCTCCTTTTCAACAATGGGGCCTAGATTTCATAGGAGAAATACATCCTACTTCATTTTCCCAACACAAATGGATTCTCACAGCCACTGACTACTTCAAAAAGTGGATAGAGGCCATCCTTTCTAGGAATGCCACAGATTCTATCATTATAAAATTTCTTGAAGATCATATACTGTCTAGATTTGGCTGTCCTAGGAAGATTATTACTGATAATGCTGTTGCTTTTGGTTCCAGAAAGATGATTGATTTTTGTCATAGGTATCAGATTACACTTGGTCATTCTACTGCTTACTACCCGCAAGGGAATGGGCTAGCAGAATCATCAAATAAAATTTTGGTTACCATCATCAAGAAGTTGCTTGAGGAAAATAAAAAATCATGGCATAACAAGTTGGTGCATGCTTTGTGGGCAGACAAGTTGACCAAAAGAATTCCATTGGAATGTCCCCTTACCAGCTTGTTTATGGAGCAGATGCAGTGTTTCCTACCAGCCTAGCCTCTAGGTGTACCAGTGATAAAATTAGTCAAGAAATACAGTCAGAAGAGGAAAGCATGATAAGGAGGATCAATCAGACAATACATCTCCAACAGATAAGGGAAGAGGTTTACAATAGAGCTCAAAAGGTGCAAGAGAATATAAAGAAGTTGTTTGAAAAAAGAACAAAGGATTGTGACTTCAACATTGGAGACAAGGTACTCAAGTGGGACTCCAGAAGAGAGGATAAGGGTAAGCATGGAAAATTTCACTGTTTGTGGCAAGGTCCTTACATTATTTAGTCCACCATTGGTCCAAATTCCTTTTTTCTGCAAGAGTTAGATGGCACAGATCTATTTGGGGGTCCTCTCAATGGCGGGGTTCTTAAGCATTACTACTGCTAAGTTCAATTTTGAAGCTTTCATTTCCATTGTAAATACCATTGCTTTGTTTAGTATCACAAAAGAAAAAAAATACAAAAACAATAAAAAATAAAAGAAAAGAGGGAAGATTGGATATATATATATATATATATATATATATATATATATATATAAAGGTATAGCCCCATACCAAAAAGATAAACAAATCTGAAAGTGTGCAAGCTCAAATGCCACTCCTGAAAAACACACTCCTAGTTAGTCAAACAGCCTAATATTGACTAATTAGTTTTAAATTTACTGCTGATAGGATAGTGAATTTGATTTTCCAAACTGTTTAAACTTGGATTATCAGTAGATAGATTAGGTTAGAAATTAAAGGTTCAAACCTGCTCAAAACCTGAACCTAAGTTTCCAAGCAAGAATTGACTCCAAACTATGTTTTATTCTGAGTCAAAAAAGAGGTAAATCTAGTTCTAATCAGCTCAAAATCTGAACCAAGGAAAAAGAAAGAACAACTCAATCAAGAGGCAATCAGAGCTGTAAAGAGGTGAAGGAAGTGCTTCACAAAGTCAGATATTAAGCCTTCCATTTTTATTTATTTTTTTCTACAAAATAAATATCTATGTGCAACTTGTTTTTTATGCCATAGATCACAACAAGTCAAACTACTTAATCTTGACTTGACTGTTTTTAAATTTTTGTTGTAGAATTTAGAGAATAAAATTTGTTGGACAGTTTAATCCCAACAGATAGTAGATTAGGTAGAGAATCATATGGACTCAACTATTTAATCTGAGTCCATGGAGAAATAATGAGTAGAAATAGATTATATTTCCTGTTTACAAAAGAAATAAAATGTTTTAAAGAGTTTTCCAGTTCAAGTGCACTCTAAAATGAAGAAAAAATGTTAGATCAGTAGGACTAGGTAGGTAGAAAGCTTGCTGATGAAGATCCATTATTTTCCATAGCTGCTAATATGTTTTCAGGAAAAATAAGAGCATCCAAGCAAAGAAGGCAGCCCAATGGATGAAGCACTAAATCAGCCTCCCGGAGAATGTAGGTCTGAATTTCTTGATGCCTTCAAGAAGGCACCATCCCCAAGTGGAGCCACTATTGGCCACCTATAAAATTTGTTCTATCAAAAGGTGGCCAAAACA